>CM023624.1:9132629-9745129 GCA_013358685.1 Antennarius maculatus
TTATCATTTACGAAAAATTAATAGATGTACGCACATAAAAGTGCAATTCTTAATGAATCATTTTGTTGCATGAATACTGTTCTGTTGCTGAAGCCTTACTTTATGACCAGTATGATGTGCTAACATTAGCAAACTAAGTAGCAGACTTTAAATGTAAGTGACATACCTGCCTGTTCACCTTACGTCTCTTCTCTTGACATGTAAATGTTACATTTTGGAATCTGTCATTATCGTGTCGTAGCCCTGCAATTACACGAGCGTTTTGTCAAGCATGCAGTGAGTGTTCTCATGAATGCTAAATATCCTTCCTTGCTTGCTAGAATAAAAAAAAAAGCAACTCGCTCCAGAGATAAAACCAAATCTTAAAAAAAGCTCTCAGTGTGTGTGTGTGTGTGTGTGTGAGGGGTGGGCAGGCAGCAAGACCTTAGCTTACACTCATTGTGGGCCTACAGGCATGCATTGATGGCTGTCAATCAGTCCACTATGTTGTACAGGAAGGACAAAGGAGGGGAAACAAAGATGTGTCTCTAGAGAATCATCACTTGTGGCGCATATAAAAGCTCTAAAATCTCAAAACACATTCCTGCATAACACACACACATGCAACGGTTTTTTACTGCAGTGGGCTTCAATGGGCCAGGCACCCCTTGCCCACAATCCCTCACCCATCGTCCTTTAAGCTCAACCCCTAAACTCCCTTAAAACCTCAAGTGGGGGCGAATCCAAGGACAGAGCAGGCTGCTTATTGTGATTTAATCTCTCTGCCTCTTCCTCCTGCCAGAGCAAACATCAAATATGGCCTCCTTATCAGGCCCATCCTGCTCTATCTATCCATCTATCATCAATCAATATCTCCTTTTTCTGTGTGTGCAGGCTTCTATGTATGTGTTAGTCTGTGTGAAACAGGTCTTAAGGGCTACACTAACTAAGGTCAAAGATCATGTATAACCCTCCAGCACAGGATTGACAGATGTGACTGGAGAAAAACAAGATAAAAGAGGAAGTGGAGAGGAAAGAAGAACAATTTATACCAGTTAGGTGAGTCCTAAATAACAGATCACAGTCAAGCGTTGTTTTTATCGCTTCTGTTGTTTCTGCAGCAGCTTTGACTTCACCTCAGGCCAGAGGCAGACATCAGATCAGCTTACCTGGGTGAATGATGGCCTTAAACAATAGACTGGAAGCTATGACCGAGTCCGTGCCACTGCATTGTCACACAGTGGTAAATGTAAGTTGTTACTGGCTGGACGCTTCCTTCAGTAACAGAATAAGAATCGATATCAGATGGTGTTAGCTTCTTGTGCTTCCTGTTTCTGGTGAGAGAGAAGAGCCAAACGTCATGCCCAAGCCTTTGACCACCAGGTTCAGAGAACACACACGTGTTCCATCTATGTCCACACATTGTGAATTTAGGTAAGGGGGAAAGTGTGTGCATGTGCATTGAGGAGGAGGAGGACGTTGTCTGAACCTTCATCCACCATGAAACAGATTGGAAAGGTAGGAAAGAGAGAGAGAGAGAGACAGGGAGAGAGAGAGGGGAGGTCCTTTGTTCTGTCAAGGACTTAACACCATCAGAGTGTACAGTGTGTCAGGAGCACACAGGCATATATCAACTTCAATCTCCTTTTAATGAAAAATCCTGCCCTCTCTAATATGTGCAAATTAACCTCTTCTCCTCTCTCCCTTCCTCCTCCCCTCCTGCCGGTTCCCCTCCTCTTTGCCTCTCCCTTTCAGAGGCCCCACACTCCCTCTCTTCTCTCTTGCTCTCCACCCTTTTCTCTGTCACTCTTATTCCCCACTTTCCTCCGTTGCGGCTTCACTTTCACCAGTTTTTCCATCTCTGTCTCCTGCTTAGGTGATTATAAGAGAAGTGAGAGATGCACTCCTGTGGTCCTCTGGCTTGTTGCTTCAGCCACCCCAACCTCACCACAGCAATTATCTAGATCACTTAGTTGTTAAAAAAGCAGAAAAACATCCTGAAGTCAGTGTCCAGCAGCAGAATTAAAATCCATCTCTGCTCTCTTTGGTTTTCATCTGTGTCTCTCACGCTCACTCCGAATCATGCTATTACCCTGATTATCCTGATGAGTTGGTCAGATCCTCGCCTTCTCATTCTACCCATGCTGATTGTAATTTAGAAATTACACCTAATGAGGAATTTTTAAAAAACATGGCAGCCGCTCTCTGCTGCCAGCTCCACGCTGCTCTCTGCCCTAATGGATTTCCTGGTATGGAATCCATTTTTCCCCCTTTCTGCCCTGCAGGGGGTCCAGCTACCCAGAACCTTCCCTCCTCCTCTGCTTTCACCCCCTTACATACCCGCCACCCCCTCCCCCTACTCCACTAATTGGGGGTGACTGGTTTTGGTGAAAAGAAGTCATAATCATTGTTTCTGCCGCTAATTTAAGTGGTTAAGTGTACGGCATCAGCTTGCAGAATGAGGATATTAAGTATGATTAAATTTACATTTTTTTAATCGGAACAGCTGAAGTGCTAATTTCCTCTTTACGTTTTTGTTAGCCTTCATACAGAAGTTTGCTCAAGACAAATGCACATGTTTTAAGAGAATATTGCATTTTTTATGAAAAACAGATAATGCACATAAACAACACCTTTTCATTCGTCAATAAATAATGAGAAGTGTACCTTTAATGACTAACAGGAAAAACATCAGAGAATCAAAAGAAAATTCTTCACATGACTTGTCTTTATTTCATGGAGGAATGCCACACATCGGATGTCCACGGGTTGAAGTTTTAGCCTGTCCTGTTAGTCTAACAAACATCCGTACAATGTGTGTGTGCATGTGGATGCATTTTGCAGAAATGCGGGGGGGGGGGGGGCAAACACACACACTCACACGGGCACACATGCAAATCAAAGGCATCAACAGCTTGTGATGAAGTGAGACGTTGTGGCATAAACAGAGTGTGCCGTTACCATGGAAGCCACTTTCACCTCACAGGCCGAGAGAGACAGAAAAACACAAAGAGCCAACAAGACAGGGTGGGAATGACAGAAAAACAGTAACAAACAGACGGACAGACATTTAATCACTTTTCAAACCCTTCAGAGTTTTTCACCAATTTTATCGGCCTGGGAAAAAAAAAATTATTTGTACAGTAAGCATTCTAAAGAAGAGAAGTTCATTGAAATGTTGTTTAATAGCTGGTTGAACATTCACAAGTTTAATGAGCAGCAGCAGACAGTTGCTGTCGGAGGGTTTTGTGGTTTTGGGGTCACATCTGTCCCTGTTTTGGAACCTTTTTTTCTTTTTTGGTTCCACTGCAGGTCACAACCTTTTAGACTCTAACTCAGAAGGCTTGAGGCAACAATTTTGTCAGAAAGCAAGTTTACCACACAAGCGTTTGTTCTTTGAAACTTTCATTCATGCAGTAATTGGGACTATTTAGGTTCATTAGTTAATAAGATATTTAAACCCATTGCATCAAGAATTCTTCAGATTAATATAGATTTATTGTTTCTTTTGTCATTATATTTAATGAGGAAACCCATAAACATGATTTGAAATTCTGGCCTGTTAGAAGTGGAACAAATCACTTCTTACATTTTCTGCATTGCACTAAATGTCCACTTCATTCACCAATTTATTATGAGGAAGCCCATTGCAGGAAATTAAACATAGCGATCTGGTCATCTGAGATCATACAAGCTATTTTAGTGGAGAATCACAAGCACAAGATATGCTTTTTCATTTGGAAGAGACTGTAATGACACATTTCCTCCCTTTGTCATTCCTGAATGATCAATCTCAGTCCAATTGAAAGCTCCATCCATTGATTATCTTTTTAAGATGTAGAGGTTAGGTAACTTTTACAAGAGGCAATTTAGACATTAGAAAAGAAGAAGCATGTGGCTTGAAAATGTTTCAGGGTAGGAAATAAAATACGAAAATTCACCTATAGGAAGACATGATCTACTAAATGTCCAAAGTCTGTTTTGTCAGTTTGATTGACAATTCTTTGTCTTTTTGCATGTTGGGAGCTTTGCTGTTGACCCCAAACCCTGCATGACACTGAGTAAAGAAGAAACTAGAGTCCATACCTCTTGCAAAAAGGTCGGACGAGCAACTCTGCAGTGATGCTAGCTTTCAAGGTTTGCTACAGGAGGTAATCAGAGGAAAATATGTCCTCTCCTCCTCTTCTTCTTTTAGACTGCCATTAGGCCAGCCTGCTTCTGTCTGGGAAAATTGATTTTCTCCCTCCTCCTCTCCGGTTTCCTTGTCTTTTTATTCTTCTCGGGTTCCATTTGAGGCTTGTTCATCCACTCTCAAGAGCAGTTCTATGAGACAGAGAGAGAGAAAAGAGAATAGTTAGGCCACGACAGGTTGTTCACACATATAGTTACCCACCCCCCATCAGCAGCCATCATGACTCGAGCCTGCAGTGCTTCCAACTTCTCCCTTTTCCTCTTTACTCATCCTCATCTGCCTAATCCTTTCCTTCCTCTACTGTTCTTTCTCTGTCTCTTCCTCTTTCTGTTGCTCTTCCACCAGTTGTCACACTTGCATCCAACCCCCATTCTCAGAGCCAAGGCTGGAATCAATGCACCATTGATTTTCCTATCAATGAACATTAGTATGGATCAGACTGCTGCTTGCACTGCCCTACCCCAAAAACTGCACACACACATGGACTGAGATAACCATAAAGGGATCCTAGATTTCATCACTGCTTAAAATACACCAGGTACTGTGGACAAAAAGAAAAAAAAGCAACAGAAATAAAGTAGGGTAAAAAAAAACAGGCTGTAAGTTGAAAGTACAGAAGCCAACAATGTGAGTCATGACAGAAAAGGTATAGGAAATTAAATCAGACTGAGAAGAGTTAGTGTTTGTTTGTGCATAAAGGAAACAGCCATTGGTCAACTGCCTGTGAGTTTATTTGCCATGGAATAATTCAGTCTGATTGGGAACCAGCTCAGAAAATAAAAGCTGCTGATCAGGACACTGAATGGATGCATGTGCTTCATCCACCTTTGGGTGTCGTTCACGTCACCTCACCCACTCAAAGCTAGACAAACATAAACGCACACAGACACACATCTCTGTCTTCTCTCTCCACCTATAATGGGCTCTGATTCAGGTGGAGATTGACACTTTTCTTTCTGCTGTGCTCCTTTTGTGCTGCATTCATTCCTCACAAACCAATGGCCGCCTCTCAGAGATCACATTTTTGTGTACATCAGCTACATATTGCATCACCAAACAATGACCCCTTGCTTAGACTCTCTGCACAACCGTCTTCAATTAGCCCTGCTTCTGGAGGGAGAAAAGAGGGAGGGGAAACAGAATAAATATTTTCTGTTTTCTTAGTGCCACTCTGGATTTGTAGACTAACCAATCCACACTGATAAATAAATTAACAACTTTGAAATTAACTAATTTTCCAGTTTGAGTCTGTGCATATGATTGCAGCACATTAACACCGACTATAAAAAATGTTCTCTAGTAATATTGTACACCTCCTAATTACATCTCGCTTTATCCTCACCACTTTCTCTTGTCAGCCAAAGAGAAGCTGTGTATACTGATGGAACAAAGAAACATCCTTTTTGGGGAGGCTTGCATGAAAGTTGATCCACAGTTAAGACCCCCTGTACAAGGAGACCGAGATGTCTCAGGGCCGTCCTTCATTCTGCCTGATTGTAAAGTGTTTTAATTTGAGCTGCAGTGTATTTCTGCCTCTGTCTGTCTGCCTCTACCATGAATGCAAGCCTGCTGAGATCTATCTATCTATCTATCTATCTATCTATCTATCTATCTATCTATCTATCTATCTATCTATCTATCTATCTATCTATCTATCTATCTATCTATCTATCTATCTATCTATCTATCTATCTATCTATCTATCTATCTATCTATCTATCTATCTATCTATCTATCTGTGTCTATCTGTCACTACTTGATGTTCTGTTAAAAGGTTATATATGGTTTTTTTAAATTTTTTTAATATATGGAGGAAAAATAATGTTTTTCCATTTTTTGTTGTTGTTGTTAATTTCACAAAGCTTAGGTATGCTCATGGGGGAAAAAATAATTAGCATTAGGATAAACAAGACTCACATTAAGACCTGCAGATTTCATTGGTTCTTGTGCCGATGACCTTCAGAAATAAAGAGGCTGCAAAAGCTGACTTTCACACTATGGCACAAAACTGCTTCTTCAAAACAACACAAAGACATTCTTTCCATAACAGTGTCATCCATGCTTGATGCAGCTATCAAACTGGCCTTGAGTTAAAAGTCTATATTTTGGACTGCAGTTGAAATGTGCTGGCGGAAAGTATTTGCTGGTGTAACAACCTCAGTTCAGGGCATCAAAGGCAGGTAAAAGGAGGAATACAGTATTCATGACTTTTATTGCTGCATTCAAGATATGAACTGCTGCAGGAATGTTCCTCCCTGACCAATATTTTAAAATTCTCTGACTACAAACTTCCCTGGGACACACACACAGCTCCAGAATCAGTGTACCTGTGGGAGCTGGGGAGAAAGGGGGAGACTGCTGACTTTCTTTTGGCAACATGTCAAATGAGACTATAACCTTTTTAACCACAAAGTTCAATTACTCACTTTACTCACTTTGATCCAGACCTGTGCCTCTGATTGAGGCTTTACATGTGGGCTTCGGTTAGGTCGGTCCTAAATAAACCACTCAGCAACACACATGGGCAACGTTTGTGAATTCTTCTAGAGGAAGAATCTCCAACAACTGTATAGTGGTGAACGGAAGAGATTTTACGCGGCTGTAAAACTAGCTCTTGTTCCAAATAGAGCGCTTTTCTTTCGGATACGTTGACGTAACGTAGAGTGAGACAAATGCTCTTCATCTGGCTGCAAGCGGAGCTTTACAGCTCAACGGATTCAAGGAGCCGGTCGCGCTCCGTGAGCTGCGGGGGAAATATGGCGGGTCCACCGTGAATAAACATGGAAAGAACACGCGGTCATGTTCCATTTATTTATTATTTTTGACAAATGTGAATTGTGTGACATATGTATAAATGTAAGCACCCATTTTAATTTGCACGACGTCAACTGTGCTCCGTTTGAAGCGGCCGGGAGGAGACAGGAAGTGTAGGGGGGGTGGACGGAGCTCCTGAGAGCGGCGGCAGCAGCAGCAGCGGCAGCCGGCAGGAAGCTGCTATTCACCGGCTGCGGGGGGAGGAACAGCTGCCTCTGAGCGCACAGGGAAACACCGGCTCCTCCTGTCTCAAAATAATGAAATAATGATACATGTGTTAGTTTAATATTAGAAATAAAATTTAAGTCGACTATGTGATGGGTAAAATATAGTTTTATATTTTAACCAGTATATTATTTTTATGTAAGTGAGACATAAAATAGTCTGAGGGTTTTTGTAATTAAAAAAGAAGGATTAATCAGTATTTATTATATTATAATTTAGAATATTATTTGTAGTAGCAGTAGCAATAACAATGAATGTCGTATAATGTTAATATAATAATGAAGAAGAAGTTGTCACTTTATTCTTGTAGGTTTGACCTATCTGTAGTACTGACAAAAACAATTATTAAATAGAGAGGTAGACCTACAATTCTAGTTGAAACACGATCGTCCTTATTTATCCTTGAGTTAATAGTTCTAAAACGAGCTGATGGATATTTTCATATTGTGCAGCACAGCGCTGAAAATGAGAAAGTGAACACCAGGATAAACGCTGTGCGCCGTCGTATCACCTGATTTTACGCCAGGTGATGTTTTCATTTTATTTAATATCCTCCCAGCACACATCGGGCCTAAGTGAGATGAACATTGATGAAAGAGCTGCTCGGTGAACCCCAACAGCTCCTGTGGTCAACGTACGAGCACGCGCACGGGTACAAGAAGGGTAACAAAGCTAAATCTGGACTATGGATGTTTAGTTACACCTCTATAATCTACAGTCCACACGGAGGCTCTGTTTTTGGTGACCGGTTGCGCTGTCTGGTTACTTTCCCTGCCATCCCGGTGGGTGACGTTGGTGCCGGTGCCGGCTGTGTTATAGCAGGCATGCGCGCTCCCGTGGAGGTGAACGTGAGCCATTCAAATTTCCATATAGCCTATGTCCTGTCACAAGGGAGACCCCCACTCCCCCCCCCCCCGTCCTATTTTCCTCCATGCCGCACACACACACACACACACACACACACACACACACACACACACACACACACACACACACACGACCCCCACTCTCCCTCCTGTCTTTGTTCCCCTCTGGTGATCCCCCCCCCCCCCCCCCTTAGAGCGCCCTCCTGTCAGACTGAGACAAACCACACCACTGCCACCCAGCGGTCGGGGACGCGCGTGACCGTGCGCGTGCACTCTTTTCTGCTCGTAAACCACATACATTTCCATTAAAAAACGTCCTTAAAGCTTTAAGACTTTTTTAAAAATCAAGGTATCCTCGTAGTCGTGCGTTTTTTTTCGAGTCCACCCACGTGACCTGCAGAAGTGTCCTTGAGCAAGACACTGACCTCATGCTGACCTCTCCGGACTCCCCTCCTCGTAGGATTATGATGTTTCACTTGGAGAAATGTGTTTTTCTTTTTCAGCACCATATCTGACGGAATACACATCCAAAATGATGAGAGCGTATGGACTCTGCAGGATAACAATTTAATTAGAGTCATACATAACCCGCTTAATGAGGTACTTAACTGGATGATGTTAATTACAGATTCTATATGGCCGTGATTTTTTTCTGCAGGGCATCTTTTCTTTCATGCATTAATCAATCAGTCCATCTGCACCAACCTGATGACACAAACAGTTTCACTGAGGCCTACATGTTTATTTATATACTGTTCTGAGATTAAAAAAAAACAAAAAAACAAACCAAAACAAGAAAGTAGACTCATCTTTATGAATCAAGATAGCACATGTTAGAAGAACTGTATGTGTAGAATATGATCAGGTCTGAAATAAATGCCTTAAAAGCAACGAGGAATGCACTAAAATGCCGAGGAAGGGGAGGGTGGGATGTATTTTTTCCAACAGGGGGCAGAATCACTCTTTTAAAAAATTCGCTCTTCATCTCTTTCCAACGATCTTTCGCTATCGCGTACACACACACACACACACACACACACACACACACACACACACACACACACACACACACGCACGCACGCACGCACGCACGCACGCACACACACACACACACACACACACACACACACACACACACACACACACACACACACAAAACCCTTTAGGATTTGTTTATTTCTGCAAGTAATTTTCAGCCTGGACTGATCCGAACCCAACGCGTTTGCTGTTTGTTTGTTTCATGGTCATTCGATTTTGACAATGAGGTAACGTTTTTGTGTTCTCCAGGGAGGTGAAATTAAGCTCTCCTCTGTCTCGGACATTGTTAAATTTTTAGAATAATAAAAAGATATGAATGAGAGCCAGTTAATTTTTTTGTTTTGTTTTTTTTGTTAAGTTGTTATCGGGCTCTTGACCTGGGATCCGGTTTAATGCGCCTTTATAATCTCCTCAAATTTTAAATAAAGAAAAATATGCTTGTTTAAATCTTGAAAATAATTAAATTTGACAGGCTAATTTTCACCTTATTGTATTTATGACCCCCACATTTAATCAATAGTCCAGGAAATTTATTGCAGGAAATACAGTCTTTGCAAGGAAAATATAATACTGTCTAAAGATGTGTTTACTCTATAATTATTATTTTCTCGGCTAAAACTTTCACTTAGAATCTCGCTTTCCTCGCCGTCAAACAGCGAACAGTGTAGAATGAAATTTTTTTTCTGGTTTCGAGCTTTTAGTTTTAGACACACACAAATACCCACGGAAAGCCAGCCTTCAGTTCATTTTAATAAGGAGCAGTCACAGAAACAAAGATGGGGATTTTTTTTTTGCATGTTTTGGAGACAAATCCCAGATTTGTTCCTTTTAGATACTGACAGTAATGTTTTCTTTTAGATCAATACTTCTGACAGAACACTCTTGAACATATATTTGCAAATTAACTACATGCTCAGTGGCAACGGGAAGCACGGTCAAACTGAATGCATCATAATTCGCGTGAAATGTAGTTGTTATTTTTCACTCAGAATATCCACATATAATCAATGTAAATCAATGGGGCCTTTGAATGATCAGAGAGTAATTTCTCGAATAAAATCCTCGGCAAAAATAACACATCAAGAATTTTATTTGGATGTGAGGGTCTAAAAATGAGGCTGACATTTTATGCGAATACTTTTATCTATAAAGGGAAACTGCAGCCTGTCAAACAATGAATTAACTCACCAACTACAACATCCATTTTTGCTTTGAAATGTATGTTGATGTAATTAAGCGCTTTACAAATAAAAGTTGATTGATTGATTGATAGAATAGCAGCTAAATGGAGATGCTGTCTGAAGATACTGTGTTCATGGTTCTAAAATGTTCTCAAGAGAAATGATGCATTTTCTGCTTGAGCATCCTGAGAGTTATTGGAATTTTAAGACACAATTTAGAGAATGTCTGATAGGTATCACTTGTCAGTCAAAGACGGGGACGGGGCTTTTTTCTTTGCATACATCCTGGAATCTTAAACAAACCCAAACATGATAACATTGGTGCTCTGTCTACGTGTAACTCCTGCACAGAGTTAGAGAAAGCTCATTAATATAATACGAAGAGTTTACGCACAACAGGGGTCTGTGGACGCTCTGGAGTGACTGATGTGTTTACGTTTCGATGATTTTACTGCCTTTATAAGGTGCTGTGTGAAAAGAAAACTAAACCAGACACATACGTGACTGTCAACATATTTTACATATGCCCATTCAGATAAGAGAGTTTTACGTTTATGTTTAGGAGAAAAAACAATGAAAGAGATTTAAAAAGAAGATAATCTGTGCTCAAAGTTCAGAAACCCTCATTGGAATATTTTTCCACACACATAACAGATTCTTATAAATGTGACTGTTCGAACCACAAAACGATCGTCGGTTGATTGATCTCTGTCTCACGGGCTGGTTATGAAAATATTTTGCCTTCTTGTTGACAATGCACACATTTTCCAAGGTCATGTTACCGGCGTCCTCTTAAAGGGGATGTCGAGACACCCAGAGGTAGAAAACAATAACCCACTTCAACGGGATTATTCTGCCCAAGGATTAACATCACGATGGAACAGCCGTGTCAGATTAATAGAACAGTTTTAATAGATCAGCCTGACTTATAGCAGTACATTTTGAAACAGATCCTTTCATATATATATACTTATTTACATGTCATGATGACTAATAACTTACATTTTACGAAACATAATTTATTCATTTTTAGTTTTTGCAAAGTTTATCTGATTAAACCACGACAGAGCACATTTGATTTCATTTTTAATGCACTCAGATCATTGACTCTTACAAGACATCTTACAAGGACATTTTCGGAACTTTTCTTGGAAAAAATGTGTCCTGAGATACATTAATGAGCAAAAAAGATAAAAAAACAACAACAAGAAAATAAGTAAATGGATGTTCTTCAACAGTTACAATGAGGGTACTTGTCTTCGTTGTTACAAGAGAAAAATTACAGAAGCAGCGAAATAATGAAGAGGAAACCCTGACCTGTGGTCAGCTGTTCAATTATATGTTAAACAGATGGGGCTAAGGGTGAAGTTGGGAGGATTAACGAGACCGCAGAAACACAACCAGTTCAGGACTACATGACTGATTTACATGGTTTATTGTAGCAAAAGGTCTTACTTCCATTACCGTGCGTTGCACCGCTTTACTTTCATACTGTTTAATGATGCCTTTATTTTGAAGGAATAAGCTAAGAAAAAAGAGCATTCAGTCGAGTCGAAGAAAATCATCTTTCTCATGAGGTTTATGACGCAGAACTGTTGACACAGAAACAAAAGATTGCCTAAAATGATCCTGGAGAAGTCAAAGTGATAAGCGCATCGCGATGACAGACGTATCTGGAAAGGAAAATGAAACAACAGAGAGAGAGAGAGAGAGAGAGAGAGAGAGAGAGGAGAGAGAGGACGATGAGAGAGAGACCGAGAGAGAGCGGAGGAGACGAGACGAGAGAGAGAGAGAGTGAGAGAGAGAGAGAGAGAGAGAGAGAGAGGAGAGAGAGAGAGAGAGAGAGGAGAGAGAGAGAGAGAGAGAGAGGAGAGAGAGAGAGAGAGAGAGAGAGAGAGAGAGAGAGAGAGAGAGAGAGAGAGAGAAGGCTGATCTATTTCACAATCAAACCCGGAGTCAAAATGGACTTTGGACAAAGCGCGGAGTCAGAGGTCAGTCCGATAGCTGCACAGCAGTTGATAACGGAGGACGTGGCGATGAGGCGAAAGATGGAGCCTAAAATTAGTATCCAAATTTCAGAAAGCGGTGCGTAAACTGGCACCCCTCCTCCCCCGAGAGTTTAACAACCTGTTAACTAGTTTAAAAAAACAACAACAACAGCGCAGTCTTTACAGCTCCAGATTAAATGGGAGCCTTGGTGCGCAGAAGTTTAAATACACACGTATAATAAACCCAAACACTCATTGTAGATGAGATGTTCACTTCATGTGGGATTTCGGCTCTCTAGAATAACAGTGTTCCTGTATGTTACTTGAATACTGTACCGACTAAAGCATGCAATGTTTTTCTGCAGAGTTGCAGAAGTTTAGCAGGCAATAAAGAGCAGTTTGCGCCAGTGAGGTACAATTTCATGCGTCTTTTTTTTTTCTTCTTTATAGCAGAAGGGAATTTCCTCACCTTGTAGCGTAATTTGTCATGTGAACCAAGATTGAATTATCCAGTCATTAGACGTGTTTTAGCAAACGTAATGGAATTTAGCTCTGGTTTATACTGCCCTGTGGTGTTTGCGCTGACTTCACTTTAAATGAGTCTTAATCTCCATCTGTCGATCTTGATCTTCGTCGAGTGAAATCAATCAGGCACATTGTTGGTTTTATATCAAATCTATCTGTTGGACAGAAAATAATCTCTAGAATGATCTTTAGAAACAGAGGAATAACCTTTATTAGAAAAATTTCACAGAAGAGTGATTCCCAAATTTTTTTTTCCGGCTGTATGCCCTTTTCCCTTTACGCATAAACTGATAGACCCTATTTGATGAAACATGCCCCATCTGTAAACTACTTTTACATGTATTAAATTTAAAGAAAAAAACTGCAAGAATACCGGTGGTATAGACATTGAATTTGATATTACCTGTAAAAAAAATAAAGAAAATTAAAAAAAAATCCCTTCCGTTGCGGAGTAAACAGCATATGAACATCATGCTGAGTTCTATCCCACCATCATCAGGTTCACCTCTTCTCCTGCACACGTGACATTGACTGACGTGGGTTCAGTCCTGGAATTACTAACCCGGTATTATTTCATATCTGTTCTGATAATGTGCAAAATCCCATAAAATCAACCCACTTCAGCTCCAGGGCTACTTTTGCAGATAAAATGTTCAACTAGTGGAGCATCAGTTTAGTTTCAGATCACTGAACACACAGGTAGGTCTATAAATGACTCCCATCTTTATTTGAATCCACTCGTGTATTTGAGAACACCTCATCACCACAGAATGATCTCCGTCCTCAGACGAGCTCACGCTTCCTCATCTTATTCCACGACCTACGGGTGATTTCTCGCCAGCCTTCAGCTCCTCGGTTCAGCCCCTCTGCTGCTCCACATCAGCTGATCCGTCACGTGGTCTGCTGTCGTGGTCACACACTTTACAAAATGGAGTTGTCCGAGTCTGTGCAGAGAGGGCTCCAATCCCTCGCCGACCCGTGCGCCTTCGACCGGACGGGCTTCCAGGTGCTGGTCGACGCGTCCTACCGGAGCCTGCTCTCCTCCCGCGGAGACCCCGGAGTCCTCGGTGAGCCGCCGCTTTGTCTCCGCTGCTGCTTCCGGTTTCTCCGTCTGCTGGTGGATGCGTGGACCATCCGCTACGCTGTTTGCGGGGTTTATTTTTATTGTGTTGTTGCGTGCTTTAACCAGCTCCAAACCGGTTTCCCGTGTTTATACTGAAGTGTTTTCTGGTTCGATGAGCAGACAGCCGTTCAGTCCGGGCTAAAGCGGCGTTAGCCTCCCTGCTGCCTGCTTTACATTCACCAAGGAGCACCCCATCACCGATCGGGACCCCCTTTGTCATTTTAAACTGACATCACGTCCTCTCAGAAGATTCAAAACACAACCTTAGATTATTTCGGTCACCATTAATCAACGCTCATAATGGAAACACATCCGATCGTGCGCTTTTATCTATTTCCGAGCAGGCATTTGAACGCAACATGGCTAGTTGTGATCATCTGGATTTAAGCAGTAAATATAAATCAAAATGACCGCAGGCTTCCACATGTAATCATTACAGCTCCTTCTCTGTCAGCTAGTTGGACAGCACGTGTTTTAACACACCATGTGTCTTCCAACCTCCGCAGCAGTTCACCTCTTTAAATGGCAGAATTATTTCCAACGTGAAATGTTTCCCAAGCAAACAAAGAGCCCTGGCTAATGCAGCTGAAGGTTCCATTCACATGCAAATCATCATTGATTTCCATTCCACACGTCAATCTGGAGAGCACAAGTATGGATTGCACACATCGTTTAGCCTACAGCAGTAAAACGCGCCTGCTCCAAATAAAAACAGCATGTCCTGACTGCAAGCTCTCTCAAAAGTATTTCTGTGTGGTTTCAGATCAGCCTGAGCTGAAGCAGATTGACAAGATCTTGCTCAAACAGTGTCACACTGCAGCCACCACCTTCATATTGGAGGCAGTGAAACAAAACGCAGACAAATCCACGATAAGGTAAGAGAAATGAGACTCGTGGACCTGTATGTGCTCTGCTGCACGTCTAAAACAGCCTCATTTGTGGTCTATTTATGGCTTTCTCATTTCACACAGTGCGACAGGAAATATGTTGCTCCAAATCCTGCTGTGTAATATCATATGCATGGACGAAAGATGTGACCTGTTCATTATCTCCTTTGACTTTCGTTTGAGATCACAGCAATAAATTAAATGAACTCGCTGAAATATTGTCATTTCCTGTAACGGTGAAGAAAAAAAATTCAATATGTTTTGCACAACCTGCATTAAAAAAATATCCTGCCAGGCATTAAGAGTTATTAAATCTAGTCCGTAAGCCATCGTGTTTTTGTGTTCTCGTGCCTCATATGTCTCATTATAGAATGTTTGCAGCAAGAATCAAGGAATTAATCATATTCAGTATCTTTTGAATTTGCCATTGGATCAATAATACCTCTGTGGAATTGAAATATGTTGAACATAATCAGTATACTGTTGTGTTATTGGTCTACATAGATCAGTAGTATCTCACACTTAACCAGCTGAAAAGCCTGGTGTTGTATTTTATCAGTGTAATCTGGATATGTTATTCAGTGGAGGGGTGGATGTTTGGGATACGGAATCTGAACAGTAATGAGGTCAGAAATTGTGCCTGAATGTTGATCGTCTACTATAAAAAGTGTTCCTAAAAACCCTTCCAGGAAAAGTTTTACCTTGTGTTTTATTTTTTGGTTTTTATCTGTGGAGGAAATATATATTTCAATATAATTTATATGTAATACACTACATATTATATATATAGTCATACATTCTAAAAGTGTAAATGTGTCTACAAATGTTTTGTTTACTTGTGAAATAGACACAACATTCAACCTATATGGATTCAATTGGTCTTTTTTTTTTTAAAGAATAAATGCTTGGGTTTGGTTGCACATAACATTTCTGTGTAGAAAGAGAGGTGTAAAGTGACTACGGTTTGAGATCAACTGCTGAATTGTGGTCGTGGTGTTTTTCCAGCTCCTGCCTTGAAGAAGTGACGTTCAGTGCAGAGAGAATAGAAATATTCTGTACCACACATCAGGTGACTCAGCTCTTTCGTACTTATTCCACATTTTGTTCATACAGTCTTTTATAATCATGGCTGACTCTGGGTGCCTTTCATGCAACAGAAACATAAAAAAGACCTGGAATCTCTGTTAGGAAGGTAAGTCTCCTCACATCCACACAATCAATCTGCATGTCACTAAGAATTTTTTTTTAATTCTGTTAGGTTTAAGCACTGCAGAATTATAACGTGATGATTTTCCTCATTGGTGGTTCTATGACTACAAACCGATCACTACCACTGTTTAATAAAAACACAAATCCATTGCCACAATTGGAAGTTAGTACTGCAACTCTCGGTAAAGCACAGAAACATAATTTAACATCTTCAAGGTCAAACAGTGGGATTAAGGGTAAAGTTGATGCTGCTTGATCCCGCAAAGCAAAAAAAGAAATAAGTAACCCTGTCTTTGACTTTCTAAAGGGAATGATAAAGTCTTTAAATTACGCACACAATTTCTGTGCTTCACTGAACTTTGGAACAAGTGGTGGAACAAACGAGCCGTGTAGCTCATTGGAAACTGCAGAACTGGTCTTGGTTCTCTGCCACAACGGCATTGTTGGATTATTGTCTTGACCTTTCTGAGCCTAATCCGGATGACTATGTCTTCTGTCATCTTCCAGCATAGGAAGGCGTCTACCTCAGGTTAACGACGTGTCATGGCGTCTACAATACCACATGAAGGTATACGAGAGAAAATTTGAAGACCAGTCTAATTTGTTGTTGCTGTTTTTTTTTTTTTTTTTTTTTTTTTTTGCGTAAAACTTAAAAATTGTTTCCCAACAGAACGCACAAGTCGATAAAGTCAACGTGCCTTTCTACTCTATTTCACTGAACACCGAGGTAAGACTCATACATTCAATACTGACTGTGGTGGGTTTTTTTTTCTCTGCTTGAAAATGATCGACTTTGCTCCTTTTTGTCAGAATGAAGGCGCGTCGGAGGACATCAATTTCTCCTGCACGATGGAGCAACTCCAGGTAGAGGAAGGCTTTTGTTCGTTGTGTACCGCTTTCAACCGACCTGCTCTTTATGTGTCCCTTTTTTTTTTCACCACAGCCGGTCTAAGTGAAATAAATCAATTAATCGAGGTGATTGCTGCGCGATAACTTTACATTCCAATCAAGGGACTTGTAAAGAATGTACCGCATGAATACACCTAAACCTGGAAGTGCCTGCGTGGATTTTCTGCCAGAGAGAGAGAATTTCATCGCGGGACAGGAATCAGTTAATAAAAGAAGAACAGGAGGACATTTAGTTCATGATGTCCTGACCTTTTATACGAGAAAATTATTAACCTTATACTTTTAAAGCCTGTATATCACGATGAAGTTCTTGATTTGACGGTTGATGCTTCTTTATTTCACAAAATAAAATATTTCTTATTCGCATTAGAGTTACAAGGAAAGGACACCCCAATGCAAAACTGTTTTGCTTTAATTAGTCAGTCGGTGTTTTTTCTTTAGTTCACTTTATTCCTGTGTAAAATGATCAGTGGTTGTTTGTTTGCAGGATTTGGTGGGAAAACTCAAAGACGCTGCCAAGAGTGTGGAGAAAGCCAGTCAGATGTGATGCTGGTGTCTTATTTCCTTGCGCCACAAAGCACTGATCTCCCGCAAAGTCCAGCGACATTTCTAATCTATCTGTTCCTTTTTTTTTTTTTTTTACCTAAAAATAACGACAATGCGGGCCATGTGAGACATTCGTCACTGACTTTCAATAAACAACGATAATCGTCATCACAGCTTTGATTCTTTGTTCTTGATATGTTGGAAAATATCCGTAATAAAACAGTTGATGGTGTTGTGGTGTTGGATGTTTCTTGTGGAGGAAATGGAGTGGATTTACCGGTACGCGTGTTTTGTCAACACAACCAGCCTGTTAAGGATTTTTGCCATAGTTGGATGACAGAGCTGCCATTTCTTTCCCGCAGCAATGAGAGGATCAACCCTTTTTTTTTCTGGTGGACTCAAAACTGTTTGTAAAAGATAAAATCTATATGTTTGTATTGAAAACTCCCAACGCGTTTTCGGTTTTGTTCTAGCCTCTATGAACTTTTCTGCATTCACCTCTGTTGAAGGTTCAAAGCTCCCAGCTGAAGCGTCACAGCGGCTCAGATTCCATAAACATCCGAGATGCCTTTTTTTTCTGCGGCTCTGGCTGAAGGATAAAGACTCCAATTCATCAAGTGGAAGCTGCGGCGCATTTTCTTTGCAGATGTCAGGACAGCCTGTGACAAAGGTTTGACACTAGAGCCATTTGTCAAATGAGCACATCTTAACCAAGTGCGTGGGTCTTTTAAAAGCGCCACGGAACTCAGATGAATAAGATGGGTGGCCAGAGACTGATGGAGGCATTTTGACCGTCAAAACGACGTGAACGTGTGTGAGTATGGGGGTTAGACTTATTTTTAACAATCGAGATTGGGGGGCACCATCAGTAGCCTACTTTCTGAACATTTACGTGGAATGTGAGTGAAGTAGGTTATATTTTAGGGCTTGGGTTGAGCGATCGCGTGAAGAAAGGTTGTCAAACTCGATATCTATTGTTGGTTATTTGAAATAATGCGTCATACACCAAAAAGAAAGAAAAAATACCCCGGACTCTGATTTCACGCGTGAACAGCCGCCTGGTGTTCGAGAGGAACACAAAGAGGAGAGTTTTTTACACGAGGTTTTTGTGTTCAGGCGGTTATGTTGTTTACTTGTGTGTGTTTGTTTGCGATTTCCTATCACGCGTATAGCATGTAAGGACAAACTGAATACACCGACAGTAATTCCTAGGCACCCTTAAGCAACGAGACCACGTGACCAAAGCGGGGCGGTCGAACTACAAGCCATTTTGGGGACGGTGTCAGTTTCCACGGAGCACACACACACACTGCTGCGTATACTGTGGCGAAGCGGGTATTTTGGAGGCAAAGTTATCCGTGCCAAAGTGGGAGCCTTCCCCAGCCCAACTGGGACGACTGGGTTCCGTTCAAGCCCCGGATCGGATACGCGCAGGGCAGGCAAGCGGCGAGGAGAAGAGGAGTTTTATTCCCACATCTGAAATGCGCTCTGGTTCTCCGTGCGCTCTGACAGCGTCTGCAGCCTGCTTCAAGATGGCGGCTCGGCTCCTATTCATTTTCTGCTGATCGCCTCACAACTTTCATTGTCTATTCGCCTCAAGACCCACCGATTCCCAGCCGAGCCTTAGGGTAAGTCTCCTTCGATATCGTCTCTAACTAACGGGAACAGAAGGTGTTGTTTTGGATGAAAGCAGTTTGTGTTTTTTTGTGCGCACGGATCCAGCGGTGGATGTGTTGCTTTTAACGGTGGCTGCATTGAAACACAGACGTGGAGCTCCGTGTGTGTGTGTGTGTGTGTGTGTGTGTGTCTGCGCACCACTTTTTGTGTGTGTGTGTGTTTGTGCAAAAGATGTTCCTCACTCGGACATAAACGCGAATTGAGACTCAGGTCCACCAGATATAGATTAAGTTGATCTTCCTTGACGCGTCCGTGAAGGCTGGTCGTAGTTTGGTTTTATCTTGGATCGTTCGGATTCATGTGAAGAGGGAGATCCGAGGCGAACCCGGCTGTGTCGGTGTCGATGTGAACGGCAGCAAGTGCTCCAAACGCTCATCCCGTGCCCATATTTCCACTTAGCGGCTTCATTTTATAGAGTCGGGTTGTGTTGGGTGTTCTGAACCGGGTGATGTGTTTTTTTCGGGTGTATGAAACCCAATGTTGGATTTATTAACTTAACTTGGATTGGTCCCATGAACATTGACAAGGAGACGAAGCTTTTCAATTGCGTATAAATGTTTCCTGATGGCTTCTTGGTAATTAAATTACGTGAATCGTCGTTAAACGATGCGCTGCGGTGGTTTTTTTTTTCCTGTCTGATTTGGACGGATTTGATTGTTAGACAGATTTTTTTTTAAAACACGCAACTTATTTCGACACGTGTTTGTATCCCAAGAGCAGCCAAAGCAAATGTCAACTCACTTAATTCCACGTTTGCTGTGTCCTGTGTGGACTGTTTGTTTAAAGGGGGGATATTCAAGTTCTCCATAGATTTCCATTTTCTGCCATCACCGACAGACGCTGCGCGCTGCGCGTCTCTGGAAGGACAGACTGACGCGAACCAAACGGGGTTCTGCGTCATGGACTCATTGAATTTATAAAAAATCAAACCATCCTTTTGTATGAATTCTGTTAATATGAATTAATTAGGTTTAAAATGGAGCGCAACTAACCTTTCTGTGGTTTGAAGCTCCACAGCCTCACCAGTCGCTGGGGTGGGGGGAGAAACTTATTGAACATTTGAAGTGAAAGTCGTTCTCGCTTTGTGTCGTGTCTCTGAAGTGTTATTCATGTCGTCAGTCTTCATCCTCTTCATTTCCAAAAAAAAAAAAAAAAAAAGAGTGTTAATAGCAAACTGTCAGTGCATCCGGTCGCCAAATCTTAATTGGGTTTTTACGCTGCTTTGGTGGATTTTCGGGCTTTTCCACAGGAACTGGTCTCATGTTGAGTAAATGATGCGGGCACGACTTTGGATCACGTCATGAACCGAGAGAAATATCTCTGTATTTGTCGATGCTTTGCTGGGAGATGTTATGAATTAATTGAAGATGTGTCCTTACACAATGCTCCATAATTTAATTACTATCAGACGTAAACACCACAAGAGTCGTTTATTTGAAGTGGATTCCTGCTTGAATCCACGGCTGAGTCGTTCAGACTTATTTTACTCGGGTGTTTGCTGATGTTGAGTCTCATTCTTTTAAACCTCTTCACGTTTCTGCCCCGGTTGATTTGAAGTCTTTTAAAAGCTGAGGACGCAGCTACCTCCGGACAGAACAGAGAACAGTTGTCCAAACACTAACCAATCGATTAATGGCGCAACAGGCTCCCCGTCTGGGCCTGTATGTATGCAGACATTATCCATCAATGTCCACATGCGCTGCGTCCACCATCCAGACCAGTCAGCGGTGTTCTGTTCGGACTGGATCCCACCGCTGGATCCCAGAACCGGACCGGACCTGTAACGCGATGCTGGGGCCACGACGCACAGATCTGGACTGAATGTCTTTCATCAGGTCTCTAGATGGTCACATCCTCCTGTCCAATCCGCAGTTTGACTATTAATTTTGCTTTCAGTTATTGAAATGACAGCGAACGGCTCCACGCTTTCTTGGCTATTCTTAATTATAGGTGCCGACTTAAAGAATTGTTTTGTTAAAACTTTCTGAGACAGCTTGGCTTTCAAAGATTGGATAGAATGGAAAACGAAGACACCATGTGAGCCTTTATGGCGCGTCAGGAACGTTCGAATCCCGCTGCTTTAAAGTGCGGCCGCTGTTGACGATTATAAAATTAGTTAAACGAAACAATAAGGACTCGTAATAAAGAAGGAAAATCCAGTGTGCACTTCAACTTGAGAGCAGTGGTTGCTGACTGGCCATATTGGTGCTGCGGGGGCTTATTATCGCGCACTCGACGCGAACAACACGGCGCAAAGCGAATCGGAATAAAAACAGAGACGATTCCACTGAGTTGGGACACGTCTGCTCCTCTAAAGATTTATGAAGCCCGGATAAACGCGCTGGGTACTGGTTTATTACTGATTTATTTGCCCCCCTTCCGAAGGAAACCCCGCAGTCCGTTGAACCGCTACGGGCTTTTCCCCCCACAAAATGGCAGCCGAGCTGTCGGCAGCGATCCAGCGGCTCTCCGTGAGCGCGGAGGGACGTGGAGCCTCCGGTCCGTCCTCGCTCCCCCTTCACGCCGCACCGGAGAGCTCAGCGTGCGGCTGTTTCGGTTCCAGATCCTTACCGCCTTGTTGTGGTGACTGGCGATCAGCCATGTGGGCTTAAAAAGCTCACGGAGTTGCCATAGAAACGCTTAGGTTTCTCCACAGCCTGTGCGGTACACCTGACGCAGTGAAAGGGTGTCTCCTGTCAACCCCCCCCCCCCGCGCCCACCAGCACCACCAGCACCCCTCATTCTCTCTTTGAACCAAATATTAGTTCACACCAAAAACTGAAAGTTTTGCGTCAGACTCGGAGCGGAATCATCTTTAAATGGATGAGCCGAACTAGTTTGTCTCCAAGGAACCTTCTCTGGGGGGGGGGGGGGGGTAAAGGTCCTATTAATATAATATTCTTCCCAATCCAACATTGAACACCCGATCTTGCGGAATGTTATATTTTTTCTGGCTCATTTTTAGAGACTCTGACGCTCATTTGCGGCTGCGCGGTGCCACCAATCCACCACCAGAGCCTCTTCCCTTCGGTTATTATTGAATTAAAATAAAAGACGGTGTTGCTTTAACGCAGTTAAACAAACAGAAACCCCCCCCCCCCCAAATGGTCTTTTATGTCAAAGAACCCTGCAGCCCCCTGATGCCTCCTTTCCCTTCATACATGCTGTGTTTTGACGTTTTTTCTCCTTCTCCTCTTCCTCCTCCGTCTTCTTCTTTTTCTCCTTTTTCTTCTTTTTCCACGCAGGATTTTTTTTATCCTCCTTTCAACATGCATCGGACGACTAGGATAAAGATTACTGAGCTCAACCCTCACCTCATGTGCGTCCTGTGCGGAGGATATTTCATCGACGCAACCACCATCATCGAATGCCTACATTCATGTGAGAAAACTGGTGAAATCAAAGCCTCTGTTTTTTTTGTGTTTTTTTTTTAGTTTTTGTTTCAGGCAGGAAGATTTACATTTTAATCTGAATATGTTGTATAGCAGGTTAGATTTTGTGTGAGTGCTTTTATTTTAGCCTTCCCCTGCTATAGAGTCATTTGTTTCTCATTAAAAACAAGTGCTTCAATCCGGTTTAACCTCTCCATTTTTGGATGTTCTCTCTGGTGTTAAGAGACACTTTTCTGTCTGTTTGCAGTTTGCAAGATGTGCATTGTGCGATACCTTGAAACCAGCAAATACTGTCCCATCTGTGACGTACAGGTGCATAAAACCAAGCCTCTGCTCAACATTAGGTGAGAACTGTGGTTATCATCTTTCATATTCTGTGTCTTTTTTCTCCTCTTTATATTAAAAATAGATTTCATCAACTTTAAATCAGAGGAACCTGTTCTTCATTTGTATTTTCACCTTCTTTGTCTCTTCACTACTCAGCAGTAATGAGTGGTGTTGACGGCTGAATGGTCTTTGTTTCATGTTTGAGGTCATCTCCTTTGTTTCCTTCTTGAGCAGCTTGATCAGCCACCAACCGGTTTAAAACAGTCAGACATCTGACACAATTTTTATTGCATTTGCACCACTTTGACTGAACAGACAGACTGATCTCTTGCTGTCAGTCGCTTTTCTAATTTTCATGTTTCTCAGTGGTTTGACTGGCGTTTCTCTTCCCCTCTCCAGGTCTGACAAAACCCTTCAGGATATCGTGTACAAACTGGTCCCTGGCCTCTTCAAAAGTAAGAGCAGAACCGTCTCAGAGTTTGTGTTTCCTTTCCTGCCCTCGTTTGATCCATTGTTGACCCTACAGCGTTGGGACAGCTGAACTGCCCCTTCTTTAAAGGAAAAGTGTTGGGAAAAAAATTAAAGCAGTTGATTCAACCTCTACAAAGTAGCAAGCATTCTTAATCTATAACTACATGCTCAGGTTATATATATGTTGTTATTTATGTTCATAACCAGCTATAAATCAACTGCTGTGGCTGCTGAGCTAATAACGTGCTGGTATTTTCTTTTCTTTTTTAATGTTTTTTTTTTTTTGCCTTGTGTAAACAGTAAACTCTATTTTGCATGTTTTTTTTAACTTGTTTCAATAAAGCTATAACTTTACATAATAAAATGTGGATAGAAGGACTAGTTCTTAGGTATATACCCTTCTTTGTGCATCAAAATATTAAAATATTCCATGTTATCAAATGTAACACAGTGGGCCACACTGCCCCCTCCCTCCACTTTCCAATTTATTCTGTTGTTTTTTCGAGTTGTTGCATGAGAAGCAGATCATTCTAGTTAAGTTTTACATTCCTCCATGCCTTTTGTTCTGACTGTCCTCAGATGAGATGAAGAGGAGGAGAGACTTTTACGCAGAGCACCCAGTAGATGGTAAGATACCAATCTTCAGTCTCTGCTTCAGATTCTGTTTTTGAGTCGTTCTGTGGTTTCTGTGGGTTTTCATCCCCCCATGTTTTCATTCTACAGCCTCTAATGGATCAAATGAAGATCGCGGAGAGGTTGCAGACGAGGACAAGAGAATCATCACAGACGATGAGATCATCAGCCTTTCTATTGAGTTCTTTGATCAAACCAGGTGGGTGTCAGTTTGTGGTTCCATTATTTTTGTTGAACAACGATACTTTCCATTTCTAAGATTCTAAAGATAAATGATCACAGATGACAGCAGATCAATGTTCCAGTAATTCAAGCTTTGCCCAAAAGTTAGGTCCTCATAGTTTGAACACTTCTAAAACTCCTCTTGAATTGGATTATATTTCATTAAAGCCAATACCTGACTTGTCCTTTTTTATATTTACATTTTTTTATCCTTAATAATTAATTTGTGACATGAATCACATCTGTTTTTATGGAAGTGAATAAATATTTGAATTTTCCACCACTGTTTTAGTACTATATTCGTCTATTTTATTCCAATACGTACTGAACAGTTTAACAGTGACAGCCCCTTTGGGTTTGTAGCAGCTCTAGATAAACATTTTTAAGAAATGATAAAATGCAAGTTCTACATGTGTCAAAAATAGTTTTAAGAAAAAAAAACATGACTTTGCAGGACATAAAAGAACAGAAGATAAATGCATTTAACATTTAAGTGATTGTTTCTCTGACCTTGTTTTTTTTAATGAATAGTTTATATAGGTTTGGTGTTACAAAGTTACAAAATTCATTAATATTACCTGTCCTATTGTTTTGTGCAGACTCAGTGGGAGAGTGGATGACAAGTTGTCTAAAGATCAGGTATTAAATGTTGGAAGAAAGAAATTGTTTTGGTCTTAAAGTGTTATCCAGACAGTTATCATTTATATCTGCTGCAATTGTTGTAATGTTTTTGAACACTTTCCTGCTGCTAATACATGGTACGTTTTCCAGGTGGCTAACAAGAGGTACCTGCAGTGTCCAGCAGCCATGACAGTCATGCATCTGAGGAAGTTTCTACGCAGCAAAATGGACATCCCAAGCACCTTCCAGGTCTTCATTCATTTACTAATCATTTATTTAACTATTGACTCATTAAAATTGGACATTTTAACAACTTGAATATAAAAACTGAGACGTACTTGTCTCATCTCAATGTTTAAATGCATTAAAATGAAAACTTACATTATTTTCTCCTTAGGTTGAAGTCATGTATGAAGACGAACCTCTGAAAGATTACTACACGTTAATGGATATAGCATATATCTACACTTGGAGAAGAGTAAGAGATGTTTTGTAAAAATATAAATTCCATTTTATGTCTGCATTTCTATTGTGTGAAGAAAAAGACAAAATGTTTACTTACGTTCTAATTTATACATTATTACATGAAACATTGAGTCATCTACACTGCCACAATTAAAAATAAATACATTTGTCTTTCACATCATGATGATCTAGAATTAAAATGTCATCAGTTACACCAAAAGTACGATTTGGAGACAACCATTTTGTAGTAATTGTGTTTTTATTTGCCTAATAATTAAATTGGATATTTGATTGTACTTGTACAATAATTTGCATCACAGAAAATATAGCTTGTGGGTTCCAAGACTTTCAGAATATGTTTCAAAAAAGGAAAAACAAAATTAAAAAATGAAAAGCTATGGGTAAAGGTTTAGCTCAGACAATTATGTAAATTCCACATTTTAATTTGGCCCTTAGACCCCCCTGGGGATTAATCCCTAAGGATTGGAAAAATACAGCTGCCTGAAAATGTAGCCTATTTAATTATGGTTCTAGGAAAGAAAGAGAGCTGCGATTTTTTTGAGATTTTGAAGCGATTATACTTTCGTACATATGAATTAAATGTCATTTTAAAGTGAAATAATGTCCACATTTTAATAAGAATGCATTTAACTCCAGACTCTGATGTGTTTGTCCACAGAACGGCCCACTGCCGCTGAAGTACCGGGTCCGACCCAACTGTAAGAAGATGAAGGTGAGCCACGCACAGCAGGAGGGCCAGAACAGCACCAGCAGATCCGGACCCGAGAGCGACTCGGCCAGCGACAAAGCCGGAAGTCCTGCCGGGGCCCCGTCCACGTCCTCTTCCCTGCCGAGCCCCGGCACGCCTGCGCAGTCCCCGCACCCACAGCTCCCCCACGGCCCCAGTAAAGTGAACGGGAACCCGATCGCCGCTCCTCCGACCCCCAGCCGGTCTTTCACGCAGTTCGGAGGCGGCGGCGGCGCCAAGCCCCGGAAGGTTTCAGTGAACGGTTCGTCGACCTCCTCCGGATGACGCGGGGCCCCCGGAACCGAATCGGACCAGCCAACGCCAGACACCCGCTCAACTAATACCGTCTCCATGCCAACGTAGTTCCATCGTGTAGACAATGTTCTGTCTTTTTCTCCATTTGTTGTTCTAACTATCATGGCTTCATGTGTAAATTTAAACGTAGTGGGATCAGACACATTTCAAAATAAAAAGAATGAGGAAGTTGTGGGAATTTTCTAAAAATGAAAGTTTGATGTTGACAAAAAAAGAAAGTTGGGAAGGAGAGATAAGATAATTCTTCATTGTCCCACAGTGGGGAAATTTGTGAGGGTCGAGCATTTAAAGCTACATCTTTATTTTACGCAGGCGACTGAAGATAGACTTTTATATTTTTTATGAAACGTGTTCATCATGATTATTTCATGTGTGTTATTTTGAAACTCATCTCATACGTGCATGCTCTCGATAACACGTGGTTTTATTTGATGAAAAGCCCACGACGCGTGTTCTGGCGGGTTTTTTGGTGGTGATCAGGCATCGATCGATCTGATCTGAAAAAGAAAATATTGTGTTATACGGTTGGCTTTCACGGATAAAATCTTTCTAGTGGAAAATTCAACTTTAAATTGCCTTTTACTGGGAAAAAAAGGTTTCCTGTAGCTGTGGAATTAGCTACTAATGCTTATGCTCCACGTCTTTTGCACGTTATAAGCATTTTTACAGACTCCACGTGTAAATAGAGACAAAATACATATTTAATCAGCGGTTATGTTTTTCTCTTTCTCCCGTTTTTTTTTTTTTTCTGAAGGAATGACTTGGGCTCCTGTTCGGCTCCATTTCATCCTCCATGACAGATGTTTTCATGTCTCCCGTGTTTTCTGTATTTGTATCGCTCGATTGTATGGACAACTTATTGTATTGTTACTGTTGCACAGTATAAAACATCTAAATAAAACATTTTACACGTACGGATCTCTTGTTTTGTGATGAGTCAGGTTTTGCATGAACCAAATGAAGGAATAATAGCCGGTAGCTCAGAAGATGACAAATAAATATCTTTGTTAAGGAGATCTGGCCTGTGATCGTTTGTATTCATAATTCATTGTTTCAGCCTATCAAAAATAGTTTTAGTGGAAATTAAGCCAAATCACTTTTCTTCAAGATAAAAATTAATTGTCGCATTTATCGGAAAATTAAAGTTATTGTAGTTTTAATTTACAAAATAACTTTTGTATTGGTTGTCTGTGAAAGTGCCGTTTTTTTCAAAATTTAACCACTGATTAAATTTAATTACAATTTCTATTCATTTTTAACTGTGAATTAAAAAAAAAAACATTTTCCCCATATATGAGTAATATGAGTAATAAAATTTAAAGATATTACCGAGTTGTCTTGTTGACGTTTCAACTGGGTTGGTCAATCAAAGGGTGCTAAAATAATTTGATGAAATCAAATTGTACAAAATATCGCATCTGTTTCCTCCTCGTCCACTGGTCGCTATTAACGTTTAGCAGGTCAAACATGGAATCTGTACGTGGCACATAAAGCCAAAATCAAGTTTATAGTCAGATAAACCGATTATACGTATGATGACGAGATGTAGGATAATGTCGAGATATTTTACTTTATGATAATTATCTACTCGGTTAAAAAACTATACACGTTTACAAATAACGACCTCATACGTAATCCCCAGCACTTTATAATTTTTACATTTATAGTGAAAATACAAAGAAGTGACAGCGACCTGACTTGGAAACTCGATGGTTTTAATGTTTCTGTTAAATTACACAAACATTCATTTTAAAATTCCTATAAATAATCATTACTGTAGTAGGTCGCCCACATTATCAGGATAACAGACATTTTGCACATATTGATATACACATATGTAAATTTGTTCTTTATTTTTGGAGACCTTGAGGAAATCATGTGATGACATGATTATTCATTCACTTATATTTGTCATGAAGATATGGAAGAGCTGCCAACGTATTTTTAATGAACAGTCCGGGTCGCTACCTTTCAACAACACCTTTTCAATAATAAATAAATCAATGCGTGGATGATCTTACAGAAACCCATGAACTACGGTACATGATTCCAAATGCCTGTGTGAGTGGACTCCCGGAGCCGGTCGGGGAGGTGCATCATGGGATTGTTTTGATGTGGTGGATCTGAGGCGCTCCGAGCCGCGCCCTCCGCGCAGCAGCGCAGCGTTTAATGACTGACGCTCATTTATCGCCTGTCATCCGTTCGCAGCTAAACTGTCATTACAGGATTTAGTTCTGACACAGGCTGGAAGCTGTTTCTGACAGTGTTGCCACAGGTGTGAACTGTCTGAGAGAGTTCGACAGAGATGGTGTAATGTTTAGATAGAAACTATAACTGTGTTATAATGATGTTTATTCACGTCGAAACCCCCACATTCAGAGGAGTCGGTTATAAGCTTGAATAGTAGTCCACATGCTGACTTAATAAACCACCGGTCGCATCGGTTCGGTGTGGTTCTTCTCGAAGCGCACGACGAGTTCGAGTTCGATCCGGACGCAGAGATAGGAAAATGTGACGAGGTCTTAAGCGCGAACAGGAGCGACTGCTTCCCGAGAGGAGAGTGACTGACTGTCGTCAGAGACGATCTTCGGCAGGAGCAACCGTACATCTCCTTCTTGTCTGTTGCCACGGCAACGCACACCAACAGTTCCCATAATGCAAAACGCGCACAAGTCATTGTCATTAACCGTTTCTTCCACTTCTTCCAATTTATCTGAATGGGATGTGTTTTTGTTTTTGGAGGTAGAGGGAAGCCGGAGAACCCGGAGAGAACCCACGCAGACACGGGAAGATCATTCAAACACCGGACAGAGCGGGACTCGAACCGTTTTGCTGTATGGAGACAGAACTCCCCAATGCGTCACCGCGCCCCCCCCCCCAAAAAAAAAGACCAAGTACAAAGAAAAACAAAGCATCAAAGAATAACAGAGGGAATGTGAAAGAACAATCGACAGAATCCAACGAAGCAGGTCCAGATGATTTGTTCTCTTCGTGACTTCACACACTGACTTTTGGGACCTACTTTTTTCATCAGACCAAAAATGAACCGAGAGATTGTCAAAAGTATGAACTAATAACCACTTTGTTCAGCAGCAGCAAACTAAACCGTCTCACTCTGTTTCACTGGGGGTTTTTCTTTGTGTGTGTGTGTGTGTGTGTGTGTGTGTGTGTGTGTGTGTGTGTGTGTGTGTGTGTGTGCGCGTGTGTGTTGTAGGTTTTCATCAGTATCAAAAATCAAGGATGCAGTTTGTGCGGACTGTCACTGACCTCGCATCCCGACCACAAAACATAGACATCCTTCAAAAACTTGGTGAGAAACGAAGTCCTATCTTCTACCTTTACCATTGACTCCCAGCTTTCACTCCCTTCCCATCTCCTCCCTGGCAGGTGTACTGGCCCTGCTGCGGCCCCTGATATTGGATGTGGTCCCCAACATCCAGCAGGCGGCGGCTCAGGTTCTGGGGCACCTGGCAGACCACAGCGATGCCCTGGCTGAGGAGATGGTGAGGGAGGACTTCCTGCCCCACCTGATCCAGTCCATGGCCTCACACAATATCAGTAATGTGTGTGTGTGATTTGTTTGTGAGATCTCAACAAGTCATAATTGTATCAAACACAGGGAAAACAATTTTGATTGAAACATTGAAAAAAAATGTAACTGAAGTAACACATTTTAGACTTGATAGTGTTTTATCAGCAGGATATCTAATCATTTGAACGTTTTTTTATAACTGAGAATCAGTAATAAAAACAAATTTATACACAAGTTGTACAAATAACATATATTCTTATGTAATATTTGACAAAAGTAAATTTTGTGTGGAATATATTAACACTTATTGGATTTATAATTTATTTGGTGTGATAATAAATTTTCATGTTGTGAAATCGTACTGTTGCAACACAAGTATTGATTAGGTTAAATGAATCAGAAAAAAATGCCCTTAATTGAATATGACAGGTCTTTTTTCTGATATTCTAATATGTCGTAATATGAATGACTTTATATAATTAAATCCACAGTTCATGCAAATTAAATTATACAGGAAAGACGCCAGCATGCTTTAGATGTTAGATTAGTTTAAAAGTAATTAATAGGAAACATTCATACATTTGATAGGAATAAAATCATTTCTGGTTTGGATTATTTTTAGGGTGGCTAAAACAAAGTTTAATAGGTTTGCTAACATTCCAGGATACAACTGGCTCATGTCTCGTTTCTAACAGCCTCATGCTGGTTCCATTTTTATTGAGGACACTGATTTGATTTGTGTTTGCATGCAGAGGTTCTACAAGAAGACAGCAGCATTTGTGCTGCGGGCCATTGCCAAACACTCCCCTGAGCTGGCCCAGGCTGTGGTGACCTGTGGAGGAGTCAACACCTTGGTGGTGTGTCTGGAGGAGATTGACCCCTGGGTGAAGGAGGCTGCTGCCTGGGCTCTAGACTGCATCGCCCGACACAATGCATGTAGGGAATGCACTGACATCTTAGTATCTCCATGATTTCCCTCTTTTTCTCATCATTTTACAAATTTTACTTCTTCTTTAAATTTGTTCACGTTTTCATCTTCTGCCTTTACATGATTGTTTTTTCTATTACTTTCTGTCACTGTGCAGCATTGTCTCAGTCGGTGGTGGACGCGGGTGCTGTCCCACTGCTGGTGCAGTGCCTCTTGGAGCCTGAGATACCCCTCAAACGTGTCGCAGCTTCCACCCTCAGTGATATCTGCAAACACACACCAGAGCTGGCCCAGACAGCGGTGGACAATGGTGCCATCACATGCTTGATAAAGATGATCCGGAACCCAGATGTCAAACTCAAGGTTGAACAATCATCAGATACTGTAATTCATAAAAAACAAAACAAAACATTAGTTTAATTCATGCTGTCATGAAAATCTGAGCAGCCATTTCAGTTTAGTTTTTTTTTGCAAAATGTTCATAACGGTACTTTCATGTGGCTGAAAAGCAATTCTTAATATGGATATTACCATACATTTATAGTGAAATTCACTTTGTTTTATAATTTAGCCTCATTAAAAAATGAGGGGTTTTCTGTAATTACTATTAATATAATACATTACTTTCCAGTCATATCACTATTATATGATCACATAATATCACCAAGACAATGAAGGAACTTATTTTAGCATGTTTGTGTAAATAGTTGTAAATGAAAATGCAACTAAAAAGAGATGTAAAGACAGATTAATATACTGTTTTCCTAGGCTTATATCATTCTTTTTTTTTTTTATTTAACAAAGCTTGTGCCAAAAATCATTATGATGCATTAGTTTATCATGACTTGGTAAAAGAGAAAATTGTTTCCAAATTAATTAAATTAAAAATATTAGAAATATTCTTTACTATTTAGTAAAATTTGAAACATTGTCAGTTTATAAACGTTTTTTCATAAATAGGCATTGGGGTGGCATCTCTGACAAATGCCAGATTAACAGAACTGTGTAGAAAAATGTACAAATGCTGTAAAGAACACAAACATTCTAAAGCCAAGTTTCTATAGAATTTAATATGAACAACCAAAAAAAATTCTACGAAAGCATGAAACAAAGACTTTTATTGGCAGCAAATCTAAATGTTGCATACAAACATAATTTGCAGGAAGATTTTAAAACTTTAGCAGCATTAGTTTACAAATCCCTGTCAGTTATGTGTCACAGTAGTGCCAGAAAAAAAACAGTGATACAGACAAATACTCAGTACAATTGTGTCTCTGTCCAGAGGCAGATGTTTACAGCCCTCAGTCAGATCGGCAAACACTCGGCCTCCCTGGCAGAGCTGTTGATATGGGAGGGTGTCTTCCCTGCAGGAGTGGCCTGCCTCCGAGATCCAGACGACCACGTCAAGAAGAACGCCAGCGTCCTGATGAGGGAGTTGGTGAAGCACACACCAGAGGTACAGCAAACACACACACACACACACACACACACACACACACACACACACACACACACACACACACACACACACACACACACACACACACACACACACACACACACATTTGTATGGCTGGGCTTACAGTGCTATCGTGTTTTTTCCCCCAGCTCTCCCAGGTGATCGTGGATTACGGGGGTCTGGCAGCAGTGATCGACTTTCTAGGCCGCGGTCGTGGACACCTGCGGCTGCCGGGGATCATGATGCTGGGATACGTGGCAGCTCATGGTGAGCAGCTCGCCATGACTGTCATTTATTCCGAGGTGTGTGTGATCATCATTCTCTCTTCTAATTGCTCAAGCAATCACCAAAACCAGGGACATCCACTCAGGTCTAATTGCAAGCTACATTGCCTGAACTTTTCTCCCTAAGCAACATGTACCCCATTCCTGCAGGGGTTGCTCCAGCTATCAAAGTGTCTGTCTGAGGAACCTGAACATCACATCAAGGCAGCCACAGTCTGGTCCATCGGCCAGATAGGTCTTCACACCCCTGAGCATGCCAATGCAGTGGCCACAGCTGACTTGCTGCCCAAGTTGCTGGAACTGTCCATGGACGCCATCAGCTCAGAGGATCTGCAGGCCAAAGTAAGGATGGTGGCATCTGGGAATGTTTGTGAGGCAACCAATAACCACAGATAAATGAAAATAATATATTAGCTTGTTAATATGTTACGAGTTTACATACAATACACACATAACTGAGACTGGTAATGGAATATAGTTTCTGTCTTTATAAGCACTAAAAAAAACCCTAGATTCAAACCCATAAAAATATAAACACGTCAGCTTGTTTCAAAGAGGAGAAAACTGCCTGATTATCTGATGAGGTCTTTGCCCGATTACTCCCAGATGACCTCTCCATTGTTAAACTAACCCACCCCTATAAAAACACACAATGACTAGAGAGAAAATGTGGTGTGCAAGAATGAAACAGCCGGGGGCAATTTGACCGGGATGGTGCCGATGGCATGCTGGAGGCGGGGGAGTTCACCAGATGAGTTGCTGGAGCTGTAAATGTTCATCATTCCTCAATAGTGTGGTTATGCAAGCCTTATGTAGACAGAAGAACACCAAGAGAGTGACCACACCCTTGCTGATCATGTGTACCGAACTAGAATTTAGATTTGTTGCATCACAGAAGCAAGTTCAGACCAGTTAACCTATACATGCCAACACAATAAGAACCGACTAAACTGTGATAAAGCATGATGCTCTAAATTGGTTCTCTACTGCTGGAGGGCTCTGTAGTAAAATGGCATCATACTTTTAGACTCACCTGCAAATATGTGCCAGTGCATGAGGAGGACAACCACTGTAATCACTGCTGGTGGGGAACACAGTAATTACAGACTGTGTCAAATATTCTATACATTAATCCCTCGTTTTTTAGTCATAAGCGGATGCTATTGGCTGACTGCATCCATGTGTGCGCTGCGTTCCGACTTATAGTTCCTCCTGTGACTTTTCCTTAATACAAAAGTGCTTTAAACAGTCGATAAGATTGTGGGAAAAGGTAATACAGATAGAAGGTGGTTTAATATCAGTACGGGGAGGGCTCAGAAATGTTTAGTGTAAATAATAAAATAGTTTGTCGCTATATCGCGGTATTTCGTTTTTCACAGGTAGTTATGGAACACATTAGCCGCGAGTAATGAGGGATTACTGTGTTCGCTGTGTCGTCAGAGAAATTTATTGTGCTCATACTGTATGTTCATGTTTTAACCATTTTAGTGCATAATCAGCAGGTTCACGCTTGTTCTTTTCAGTGTAAGAAAGCTTTGAAAAGCATCCTCCAGAAGTGCACCAACCTGTCCTGTTTGGAGCCCCTCCTGTTTGACTCTTCGAACAACATCCTCCAACATGTACTCGGCCAGTTTAGCAAGGCGAGTTAGACAACCTACAACTAAATATTTGAAACCTGCCCAGTGTTTTAATATGAGTTTTCACATTCATGTCTCCTCCTTCTCCCTGAAGTTGCTACCTCATGAAAGTAAAGCTCGCCGTCGGTTTGTGACCAGTGGGGGATTGAAGAAAGTGCAGGAGATCCAGGCTGAGCCCGGCTCAGTTATGCAGGAACACATTGACGCCATCAATGACTGCTTCCCGGAGGAGATAGTAAGGTGTGTTTCTCTTGCCAATACAAGCTTGTGCAAAACCATAACCATTATTCTAGGTTTTATTGCCAAAATTGAAATTACGTGAGAGAAAACTCTACAAAAAACACAATCACACTGATTATACTTGGTTTGTTAAAAGCTTCTTTATAAAGCAGCTTGTGCGGACCACCTGAATGATGTTTTATTTTGATTGTGTGTGTTTTTTTTAAGGTACTACTCCCCCGGGTACTCAGAAGTTTTACTTGAACGGTTGGACAAGTATCAGCCAGTCAAATATTAACATAGAGGTGTAATGTTAAGATGCCTGCATGCTGAAATTTATGAAAGGCAGCTTTTCATTCTTTCATGTTATATTACTGTGTAATATGATATATAAAAAGTGTACATAACAATATTGTTAAAGAAAAATAAAACCTGTACTTTCCTACCCTCATTGTTGACAGCAGTTTACACAACCAGTGTCAGGGAGACATTTATGGCCTATACAGAGAGGTCAAAGGTCAGATTCAACAAAGCACTAACAACTCTGGAGGTGACTGACTATTAGCGTGTTGCTTTAGGACAGGTGGAAATGAACTTGTGCCAGTTTATTAACGAGCAGAATCTCTCATGTGTAGGCAAACCCATTCACATCACCTTTTTTTTTTTTTTATTACAAACCGATAAAATGTGTTCGAAGGTGGGATCGACGGGCCTCCTTCCGATTGTGCAGGTTTGTAGGGTTCAGAACGCCACCTGGTGGCCGCGAGGCGTCACTGCAGCTCAGCTGTGCGCGTTTGTGCGCAGCAGCTGCAGCTCACATGGCGGAGCCGCTCTTTGTTTATTGTTTGCCTGGTCGACTCTCCTGGTTCTCCACATTGTAAAGACGGATCGTGAGCCTTCCCACGTCGCGGCGGTGATCTGGCTCCAGTCTCCACTTCCTCCTCCTCCCTTTTAAGAAATCCAATTTTGATCGTTTATGCAAATGTTAAAATGCAAAATGTAAAAATGATTCAATGAATATGATTTCAGTTTCATTTACCGACTTGCATACTAACAGCCTAAATAAGACTTTAAGTTGACATTTTAAAAATTTGCGTAGATCTATATCAATTATAGACAACACGGGATCGAAAACACGACCCACGTATTTTCTCTTACTAAATCCTGCAGGATGCCTCTGTATTTAACTATGATTGCATCACACTTCTCTACTATAAAATAACAAACGACAAATTCAGTTTTATTCTCGTTTTGTTGATACTAAATGAAAATGTGAAAATGTAACGTAGAAACGTAATTGTTAAGGAGAAACCGTAAAAACGTTTCATTCACGGTGCATCATTGCTAACACATCCCGTAAGGTGTTTATCATTAGGACCAAATTGTTGAGAATAAAATGGATAAAAATGTGTCCGTACTTTGGACACCTTTTTGAAGCCCAATGTTTGGAGATAAAAATCAAAATTAATATATTTCAATTAAATGCGATAAAAACTTATTGAGAACGAATGAAAGCATTAAGTTAGATCTACAAAAAATAAATATTTATTTAGAACACGCAGATCGTAAATCTTCATGTAAACCGCATTTTACAGCTTCACTGCGAAGCTGTTAAAAACAGACCCATTTAAACGGTCTTTAACAAAAATGATGAAAGTTATGACAATTTTGGCATTATGGTCCCTTTACTCAGCATGGATACAGTTTTAATATTTCCTTTGTTCCAGCGGCCCCAAATTTATGTAACCTAAGTGCCATGAAAACACCCAGCTGTGCTTTTGTTTCATCAATCGGACCATCCAGTAACCAACAATACATTAGCCCCCCCGCCACCCCCAAAACTCACTTTTTCGTTACCTTTCTTTTTTTGTGTGAACATATTTAAAAATACAACAGAAGATAAATTTAAACGAAGATGAAATGTGTTGGCTGTAACCGCAACGGTAGGCGATTTAACGAGATGCGACTAAACATGGGTTCATAATTACAGAGAATAAGAGTTTAAAAATGCATCTAGCTTCCTCAGACAGAACAAAAAAACAAAACAAACCAAAAAAACACTACTTCAACAAACGGTGATAATTATACTACACAGCGATCATTTAGCTTAAATGATCTCTGATCTATAAAAAGATTCTCTTCCCCAGGGGAGAAAAAGCAGTTTGAAATGAAGGTTTTCATTTAATAATTGAGAAATTAAAGAGGAAAAAAACAACAACAACCCAGAAGTAGACTGAGTTAAGCAGAACAAGTGCTTTAATTGAGTTTAGTGAATGCTTATGGAATGGAGTGTATTATCACCAGCATCATTAAATGTGAAGAACAGTAAACATACATTAACATTTTGGCCTCTTTGCCACTGAAGGAGAACTCACTAACTTATCAGACAGCAATAAACAAAAAACACACTCACACATCCACAGTAATGCTTTGACCAATGGGAAGCCTTTTCGGTGTTGTTTGAAAGTAGTTCTTGTGAAGCCATGTGAACACTCATCACACTTGGTTTGACTTCTGCATGCAAATTCCAAATTATGTAAATACTTAAAATACTTTTTAAATCCACAAATATTTGTCAATTTCCAATTATAGCAAAAGTAGAATTTTCCAGCTCTGTAGGTTATTATGGTCAAATTTCCCATAATGCCTGATAAACAGCTTGAACACAAGCGTTGTCTACCAGACACGTTGACGAATAAATATGCACTTTGCTCCATCTCCAAGTACACAAAAAATATATAATTTCAAGGACAGACACATTACACTATACACAATGTTCTTTAAGCTCATGTGGGGTAGTTCTGACTGACAGACACTTTTGGCATGTTAACAAAATTAATGGTGGAGGAGTTCATTCACAGGAAGCGACACAAAAGCGAGGAGTGATTTCATGGCAAAGCAGCAGAGCACACGTGGTATTATCTTTAATCTGCATCTGTTAAAGTCTGGCATCATCTCCATTTTCCTCATGAGATCCAGAGGAAATATTCTCCATAAAAAAACAAAATAATGCTCCCAGCAAACGTAGCTGTTTCTACTCCTTCATGTCTGACTGTGATGGAGCCAACAGGACCAAACAGAGCAAAGTTGAGACAACCGTTTCCTCATTCCTGGCTTTGGTTATGACACAGAGTGAGCTGCAGCAGCAGAAATGAAGCAGGCCATTAACAGAAGCAGGAGAAGCTATCGATCAGCTGATAGCCTCCCTCATAACATGCAGGTGAAGTGGGTTTAACTAAACAGAAGACAGGAAGGAGGTGAAGGAAGCACAAGAGCTTATTAACCAGTTTTGGAAATGCAGTGACGGTATGTGAAATATTGGACAAATGCTTTAGAAAACAAAACAGAAAATCACATTAATCAGATGGGACTGTGTTTACAGTGAGTAAATGTGATCAAGATGCTGACAGATTCCTGAGGTGGGGGAAAGCCATCAGATAGTGAGGATGAGCACGACAAAACACAATCACGACACGCGCGCTTTGCACAAAGCACTTCCACACACACACACGTTCTTTACATGTTCTTTATCAAGGCAGGACCAGCGTGAAACAAATGAAGGATTAATATCAGGAGACGCCGCCTCGCTCTGAAGACAGGGATGCCTTTACACAGAATAATCAGAATGATGGATTTTGATTATGCAGAACGGAAACCGCTCCACCAAAGTCAAGACAGCAACTTACGTTTATTTTAATTGGTTAGAGCAATCATTAGTACAGTTTTTTTGAACTGACCAAACTATGTGAATAAATCTAAACTCAGAGGTGCCTAGGTAGAATGAGGACGACCAGGGCGTGAAATAATGCGAGTCAAAGTAAACACCCCATTATTAAAATGATCTTTTACAATTGTTTAAAAAAAAGATTACAAAATATAAAATTAAATAATTTTGGAGTATAAAGGCACACATCTTGCACAGTGTATACAATGAAAATGGTTATTCAAAGCATGGTAGAAACGGTTTTACACTCACAAATGTGGTTAAAGTGTAGGGACACAACGAGAACCTGAACAGCCAAACAACACAGATCAGAGAAGAGGGAAATCAAGTCTTGTGACATGCAAATCTTTTTCTTTTTTGTTGAGTACATCTAGAGTAACTACTGTAGAAATTTGAGCAGTATCATTCTTCATTTACCACAACACCATCATTCATTCCTAAGGGTGGCTCCTTTTTTCCCCCCAAATACAACTTTACATTTATGACTAAAATCCAATGTAAAAATATAATGTGAATATAATCTATGATATTTAAACAAAGTTTTGTGATGGAAGCTTTTTGCATGGATTAGAATAGTAAACAAGAACATCTTTACTAATATAGGTTGGTTATCCAGAAGAGATACACAACGTCAAAGCAGAACAGCTTCTCTCACATACAAACGAGAATATTGCATTTCCCTTTTTAAGACCAAGTCAACTAAACTGGGATCATATTCGTAACATTTGGTTCCTTTCCTCTTGTGCAAAATATACAAAACATACTCAAACAGAAAAAATTACCACAATTCTTAAAACCGCCAAATCCAGACACAGATAAACAGTATGTAAAAAACAAACGACCATTACAACACGAACAAGGATTAATAACAGACTAGAATAACAGATTAGAGAAGAGAACAACGATGTGTTAATGACTTAGCAATGTCTATCTTTACATCTGTAGCTAGTCCTCCCAACCGCCTTTTGTTTTCCCACAATCCTTTACAACTTTTGAACACTGACACACACACACACACACACACACACACACACACACACACACACACACACACACACACACACACCGCCCACATGATTGCGTGTGTGCTGGTACGATGCTAGAGGTAAACAGTCTTCTGTCTGCTCTGAATACACAAGTACAGTCACGCTGTTGCCTGCTTCCGAAAGCCCCCACAGAACACATTAAAAAAGGATCGGAAAGGTTAGTTAACCAAAGCCTAGTAAACACAACTAGTCCTCTTTTCCCATCAAATATTGCAGTAAATTGTTCCCAACCAATCTGGAGAGGAAAAAGGTGCCCACAGGTAAGACATGACTGAGACAGAATTTGTCGGGATGTCTTCAACGACTGCAACGTAATCCACAGTTGTTCCTCTTTGTTTCAGAGCACTGTAACGGAACAAGAACTCCTCTGACAACAAATAAAAGTGCATCATTTTTGATCTTACTCATAAGGTGCTCATGGCAACACAAAATTAGGATTCATGTTTCAATGGAACACCCTAATTAAAATCTATAATAAGGATTCACTTTTGATCACCAGCCACACAAGACTCTGGGTGATCCCCTGCTATGGAAACAGAAACCAGGCCTACACCACAATGCCCAAAGAATTCAGTCCCACCTGTTCTGGTGTGAAGATACATGTCTTTCCCTTTAATCACTGTGCATCACACACAAGCAATAGAGCTAAAGCGCCAGAAACCACTGTCTCCACTAGTGCTGGAAACAAGCACGATGATTTACTGCAATAAGTGAACGCATCTCAACTGAAGTGCTTGAACCCAGAACTTGTGGGTCAGCATCTAAAAAATGAATGACGTAAAAGGAACCCAAATAGGAGGATGTTTGGCTGATGACGTATATAGGAATTGGGTGGGTGTCTGGCTGTTAACCTATTGGAAGACTGCTTCCTACTTCCTGAAATAAAGGAATTGCATTACGTGAGTCTCAGCATCATCTTTCTCATTGCATGTTATGTGTGCAAGAGGGACCTCACTTAATGCTGCAATCTGAACTCTCCCCTTGACCTTACATGTTTTATATCCCGGTCTCCCATGAAACATCATGAGGGAAAAACAAATATAAACATCAAGAAAAAAGAAAAAAAGAAAACAAATGCACAGGTCTGGATGTTGTAACAGAGGCAATATAAAAAGAAAGTTATATTCCCACATAATTCACAAAGACAAAACAAATTTTATATATATAAAAAAAACCTTATGACTTTGACGCTTGTTGTCAACACCCTTTTCATTCAAAGTAACACATGAACAAAAGTCAACAGAGGAGAGGTTAAATGTAAACGAACAATGTTTTTTAAGCTGTAGAGCATGGCACCTCACTCATGAGAGACAAACAGGGAGGGATGAGGAGAATGGTTGAGGGAGAGTTATACAAAACCATCACAGCACCTTATTAACTCAACTTCTAACTGTTTTTCTTTTCAGTCACTTCTCTTCCTCAGCCCACTTCCCCCCACTGTAATCTGTGCCTCTGTGTCCCGTGTCGCTCCTGGAGGCTATGACAGGATATTGGCGATGAAATCGTAAAACCTCTTGGAGTACTGCTCTGGGTTCACTGTGGAGATTTCTGCTCCGGCCTGTAGAGGGACACAGACAACATGATCATGTTGTGAATCCCCAATCAATATTTTACGTGTCACTGTATTTTAATAGTTGAAAAGCTGTGGTATGTAACTGCATACCCCATGTTTGACAGTCTTGGCGGCGTGGGCTGCTTTCTTCTTGGCATCGTAGTGCTGAAGGATGTCAATGATGGCCATGAAGTAAACCTCCTTCCTGGGAGCAGCTGCAGTTTAAAACAAAGTCACGCTTGATGCATTTGTACAATATCCTAGAGGGGAAGTCTCATTGTAAATAAAGAGTGAAGTCTTTGAGACATTTTTGACAGCTAGAAAACCTGCATTGCCAGTAGAGGGAGCTCTCGGATCGGTACGTGTCATTTAATGTTAAATACTTTCAGAAATATTTCTTACCGGCTTATAAAATGTGTTTGACTCACTTTCATTGCTTTTGATGGCGTATACATCAATGGCGGGATCAAACTCTCCAGGAGACAGAGGCTTGTTGCTGTCGAGGGTGTTACTGGGGCTGTCAGGGGGTGTTCCAATGCCCCCTCCGTCACTTTCACCCTCCTCCTCAGCCTCATTGTCCTCGCTCTCCACATCTTCCTGCTCGGCTCGTTCTACATCATGGATCCCCACCAGCAGGCTGTAGTCCATGAGCTTCAGCAAGGCGAGGAACTGAAGATGAAGGGAGAAGGTAAAAGAAAAGAGGAAATAAAAAACAATGAAGAGTTGAAAGAGTAAAGCTGGAGAAAGAAGACATATATTAATGCATAAAAAACAGGTGACATAGGGAAGGGAGGGCTCTTTTGTCTAATTTACAGCAAGATATTCAACCAAAAAATATGTAAAAATACAGACACATACCTCCACATCTTTCCTGAGCTTTTCCAGGAACATTTTCTTGTTCTCCTCGTCGATGCAGATCTTCTGCCCATCATTGATGAAGTCATTGTCCTTGTAGGTGGGCAGCTCCTTGGCCTGCCCATCAGTTTAGTAGATTAGCAATCAAATGAACAACAAACAAAACCACAAAGCAGACTGTTCAAACCTGAAAGGTGTGGTAATGTACGCAGACCTGGGCAAAAATGACAGACGGCTGGTGCCCATATCAAGTGGGAAATTTTGTTATGATAAGATAGTGTCTGTTAATTTCACTCAGTCCAATCACAAAGTTTGCATCGTTGAATATTTAAAAAAAAAAATGAGAAGAGAGGTTACTGAAATGAGTAACACCAGCATCAGAGTCCATCATCCTTTTCCCTCAGAACCACGAGAATTCATCAATAAGAAATGAATATACTGTACTTACTGTTTAGACAGGACTGAATGACAGCACACAGCTACCCTTTTTCAACTATAAAAAGGGGAGTTTCAAAATGCATGATGGCAAAGGTTAATCCTTATCTTAAAGATTAGTCATGTCAGCAGTGTGTTTGATTATATCTGAGTCACGACGCAATCCAGCATGTTGAAACACTCCTCTGACACAAAGCGTTCAGCCTGTGGTTTGTTAGATAAGCCTGTCTGATTCAACCAAACACAACTTAACATTTCTGGTAAAAACAAATTGGCTTACAAAGAGCAGGCAGTCTGTTCAAACCAAGGCGGGCCTTCATTCAAGCTACATGATTAGACTGTTCCAAACAGTTCATGCAACATGCTGACAGCAGGGCACAGATCCATCTGATGCATTGGTTCATATACTTCCCACTTCATTTATGGTGAAATGACTTTATTTCTCATCAGCACAGAATACAAAATATTTTGCATGTTGGTGCTTGGGCAGATTTTTTTTAAAATGCATCTGGTAGATCCACACTCTTTTTGTCCAGACAAAACACAACACATCCAGGTCCTTGGCACTGGGATGGTCACCAAATATGCATCATGTCTCTGTGAGAAATTATATCAGCATTGTCTGGTGTCTCCAAAACCACACTGCTTTGCACCTGATAAACCTTTTCCTCTATAAAGTCAGCATGGGGTGGTTTTGTGACAGATTCCCACTATTCAGCCTACGAGCAGAAGGAAGGTGTTTCTTAATTAAGTGTCTTTCCACTGGGATTAATTTCCTTGTTAACCTGCAGGCCTGCCAGCAGCCTGTAGGGGGAGGAGGTGTTATGTGGGGAGGGATGGTGATTTAGTTCTGAGTCACTGAGGGAAAAATAGAGCAGGAAATGTGGCAACAGGGTAGCAGCAGCAGCAGCTGAGCTACTACGATGTTTCTACGCCAGCAGAAGAGCAGCAACACAACAGCACTTTGTAGAACTAAAATAAGCTGAACAGCACACTGACTGACAGACAGACACACAGATCAGACTTTACATCAATGAGGATAGGAATACGGATCACAAGTTATGACATTAGAGCACATATATAAACAGACATAGACCTACTGATTGCACTAAATATGGAATGTGCGATTGACTAGACTGTGACAAAGACTTAAGAAGGATGCAAAATCAGGTCGACTGCAAAGCGACTGGAATAATTTCACGGGCCTGCTGCCTAAACCGCCTCAAATCTTACATTCATCCATCTTTCTACACTCGTTTTCAGCTGTCATTTATTTCCATGCCATACATTCTCAGGCTCTCTAACCACCTCATTACATCTTATGCCTTCTCACAGTCTGGCATGTTATTGATGTTTTCCTATTACAATGACTGCAATGAAAAGAGAGAATCTCCAGTGTAGTTTAATACATTGGGGTAATAAGTAGGAAAACAAAGATAAATTACAAGCAGACAACAAAGCTAGGTTGTCGATGAGCCGTGTAAAGCCGTGTCCTTAAAACCCATTTATTTTTTGGTTTCCCATCAGCTGGTTGGAAAATGGATCTTGTTGGTTGTTTATATCTTTTGCTTTGTGGCCAACATTGGGGCATTCCAAGACCCTAGCAGCTATATTGTTACTGATGTCATTAGTTAGGTTTTTACCTTGGTGACATGCAGTCTAACAAGTTGCAAAATATTTTGTCTGAGGTGTAAATCATTGTTCACAAAGGTGTCAGTTAGTTAAAATTTAATTCATGTAGAATTAACGTCCAATTACAAGTGAGGTGAAAATAATCAAGCACCCAGTGAGTTTATTTAGCCTTGACAACAGCTTGATCACGCCCCTATTAACTACTGTTTCCTCTATACTGGACATTGAATATCTAAAGCATGACACTATGCCTTTAATTACTGAAATAGGTTTAGTGGAATTAACCCCAATGTGAACTAGAAACAAACTGAGAATTAGACAAGAGATCAAATGAAACCAAAGTGATTGTAAGTGCATATAAAACACTTATATTTGAAGTGTGTAGTTAATAAAAACATTGATGAGTCACTTTGACCTTGGTTAAGATTACATGTGCATTCTACACAGCTGTAAAAAAAAAACAAAAAACCCCCCAAAAAACAAAAATCCAAATGAGAATGACTCATCCTAAGACTAGCCGTATACTAATGCCCCAAGAACCTGTTCACCAGCCATCAAAAATATATTATTTCACAAAACTAAGGTTGCTGTAGCGTGTGTGACACAGAGCAAAATCTTATCTGCATCATCTTAAGCTTCTAAAATCTATTTTATGGAGGACAAATAATCAAGATGTTTACTCATCTCCTGCAAAACATCAGAACATAGAATGATGCTATAATAATTTTAGTTAAATACACTGCCCGGCCAAAAAAAAAGTCACACACTCTAATATTTCGTGGGACTGCCTGTAGCTTTGATTGCGGTGCGCATTTGCCGCGGCATTGTTTCGACAACCTCCTACAACGTCACAGCATTTATTTCTGTCCAGAATTGCTTTAATTTTTGGCCGACTTCTTGTATTGACGATAGGAGTCAAACCACTCTGCAAGGTTTTCTCCAGCACATCCCATAGACTTTAAATGGGGTTAAGCTCAGAACTGTGGGGGCCAATTGATGTGTCAAAATAATTCCTCACGCTCCCTGGACCACTCTTTCACAATTAGAGTCCGATAAATTTTGGCATTGTTGTCCTGGAATATGATCGTGCCATCCGAGAGAAAAAATCCATTTATGGGATAGCCTGGTCATTCAGTACATTCAGATACTCAGCTGACTTAATTTTTTTGCTGAATAATATTGCTGAGCCTAGACCTGACCAACCGAAGCAACCCCTGATCATAACACTGCAATTTGCTTATTGAAACCCAAACGGTGACTTTTTTTTTGGCCGGGCAGTGTTTATCAACAAACAAGTAACAAATACATATGTTCATTCCAATCCTTTGTTACTCATTTTTTTTTGTGACCATGCAGTGTCTTCATGCTGCAGCATCAACTCATTCTGTTCTTGCTCTTCTGGGTTTCAGATACATGGTGCCACTAGGTGAATGGAACAAAAACAAAAAACTGTCTGGCAAAACTAAAACCAAACTGGCTGACAAGTTGAGCAAAAGGTGACCATGAATGGATGACACTTGTGCAAAATATGGCCTTGAAACAACAGCGTCAGTTTGAAGAAGACGAGTGAGAATGCTTGACCGTTAAAGAAAAAAAAAAAAAAGAACAAAAACAACAAAATAAGATTGTTTCAATAGATCATGCCTGATATATGAGCCCTGGTTCTCTTACATCTCTTACGTGTTTCATGGCGCAGTAAAAGCGCGTGGCAATCCGCAGTGTTTGCAGCCTTTGCTGAACATTACCAGATTTGGGCCGCGGGGGCACATCTTCTGGTTGGGGCGGCGGCTAGAAAAGGGGGAGCGAGGCAGGGGCGGTAGGGGTGGAGGAGAGGAGAGAAGAAGGGAGAGAGGAAGGGAGGAAGGAAGTTGGAAGCACAGGCAAAGTGTTTAAAATGTAACAGAACACAGTTGTTTTTTTTTAACTGGTAGAGGGTTGGAAAGGGCATAGGCGCGAAAGAAAGGCACAGTCCAGTGTAGACGTTTAGAACTCTCTCATTTCTTTAAAACAGAAGAAGGCAGGAAGAGTTTTGGTTTCCAAACAGGTTCATCCAATGATGATATAAATGCGGAAAGATTTTGCTGTTCAACTATTTCAGTGTTATTAGTTCCACTGATCAATATGGCGTTATCTTGAACTGTTGAAATGCACATTTGGGTACGTCTGACTCTGGAGTGCAAGCACTTCTTGGTTTAAACACCTGTCAGGGGGAAGGGAGTAGCTGGCAGGACTGTTGTCGGGAGGCTAGCAGAAGGAACTACAAAGGGCAAGGAAAAATCTGTCAGGTAATTTGCATTCTCTGAACCTGTATTCTGCCAAGAATTTATTTAGATGCGGTACTTTTTTTAAAAACTTTTTTTGGGCTTTCAATTACTGGATAAGGAGCTGCTAATAAAAAAACAGGGCGGTTCACTAAGTCATTCCGACACTTCAAAGCCATGCACTCCCACCAGAGCTACCACTCGGTGCTGGCATGCGGAAAGACAGTCATAAAAACAATAGGACGAGTGCATGAGATAGCTAATGAGCAGTGAAGACAAATGGAATTCCACAGACCAAGAGAAAAAAAAAATCAATCTAATTATAAGCAAACAAAACCTTGATAGCTTCCAGGTAACAGAACAAATAACAGAAAACACACGTTTAATGCATTTGAATTAAAGTCATGGGCTACTGTTCGCAACAGTAGCTTGTGGTTAACCACAAATGGAGCCAAGTAAAATATATAAACGTATATGATTTGATGAATCTAAGTTGATCTCATTCATGTAGTCCAGGCTCTAGACAAGCTCAATTGAGAGTAAAATAAAAAATGAACACTCAAAGTCTTAAAATGCCCACGTGGGAAAGGGCAGTACATAAAAGTTGTCATCAGAATCCTGAAACTGCAGCTCCAAGAACAGCAATATTTACTTCATGAAAAGAAAAATGCATGTCATATGTGACAGAACAGAACATGTTGACAATATGCAACAGAATAAGGCTGGTGTTCATACACATCGAAATGTGTGAGGAATAATGTAACTTCAAAATAGATGCAGAAAAACATTATATTCCATGCAGACGCATGCATGAAAGGGAGACGGTCATGCAGTTAGAAGAGAACCTTGCCGTGCTTGTTGTTTGTGTGTGTGTTGTGTGTGTATGTATGAAAATTTTTGTTTTTTAGATACAAACACTGTATTTTCTGAAAGAAAATAAGAAAAAAAAAGACAAAACCCCCTTCCTCCATAGTTCCATGTGTTACACCCCTTTCCTAAACTTACTGGTCGACTGAAGTTTGTGTATGTGTTTGTGCCCATATCCTAAATAAAACCACAAAAGAATTGTAAGTCGCAAACACATGTATTGATAGCCACAGCAAATTATTAGTAACTGCAGGCCAATGTAGAAAATATGTTTCATGTGATGAAACCAGCATGTCTCTGGTCAGATCCATGTCTCAGTCTTAATTGTATCTTAATTGTATCTGAGACTTCACTGATTCTGAGACTTCACTCATCCTTTGCAGTCTAATATCACTAGACTGCAAAGGATGCTTCACATACAGCTGAGCTGCAGATAAAGAGAGGTCACACAGTTGGGCTCACGTGCATATCAAGTCCTCACTTGAATTGTTTTCACACTCATTTTAACCCCTCACTCTGAGCCTTATTTCTTCTTCCATTTACAATAGGCTATGTTTAGTGCAGGGATTCCCTGAAGTCCTCCACGCCTCATTAAATCATGCCCTGTGGTTAAGTCCCTGTAAAACGTCCAGTGGAAAGTTCAAACCCCTCTGGGTCAAAGATTTGCACATCTCATAGGAAAACCCTGGTCAGCTGAGGCTTTGCAACGTGTGGAGACATGATACTTTAGATAAACATCGACTTCCAATACTGCACATCTGACAGGTCAAACGAACAGCACTTCAAAGTCACGGTGTTCAAGGACACTGCCACAGCCTCTGTCACTCAAAAATAAATACATAAATAAATCATACTGTCTATTTGTAGATTTTGTTTTATAGAGATAATAAAATCTTAGCAGAGCACACTGAACCATTGTGTCCTAAGCAATTTAATAACACACTCTATAAGAGGCAACTGTGTTCAAACAGCCAAGAGTCAAAACCCCAAATAACCAGTGTCCTACAAAAAGCAACACTTCAATCGCTGCTGACACACCAACACCCACACACACTTCAGTCTCATACAACACTACACAGAACACACATCATACACAGGACTGCTCAAAACCGTGAGACGTCTGAGTGAATAAAACTCTAACCCTAACACATACCCAGACACACACAACCCTCAATCTTTCACACACAGACAGCAAGCAGGGAAACTAATGGAACAGCAGAAGCGAGGTTAGAGGGGATGAAGCAAATTAAACAGACACAAATAGCGTGCAGGGGCTAGAAAGGGAATGTTGTGATGAAGTAGGTGCTAACTGAAGGAGATGGATGTTTGCTACTGTCATCCCGATACAACTCGTGTTGGCTGGGTCATTTGGGTGATGACAAGAAGCCTAGAAGCTGTGCTGGTTATTGAAACCACTGGAAACGGTTTACTTCCTGTCATTTTTGTAATGGTTTGTTTAATAGGCAGTAGATTCAACCAGAATAACCGAAACATTTCATAACATGATACTGACGTGTGAATTACCTGAAGGATAGTTTATGGAATGCATTTTATATATATATATATATTATATATACACAGCCCAATTCTTTACACAAACACAAAATCAAAAGCGAGGTGACACAAGTGCAGCGTCCACCTGTTCAATCCACACCGCTTGTGACCTACACCGTCATTAAAACCAGCTGTCGACTCCAGTAACAAACTTCCTAATGCGCTTGCAAGGACAGCTGCCTGTCGAGTCGACGAAAATAGTTTTAAAACAAACCACATTAAAGGTAGCAGCAGAAAAAAAAGGCCCTGGCTTGTGTTAATTGATTTTTTTTTTTTTTTATGCCACTACTGTGCATTGACATGCAATAAAGTTCTGTCAGCATGGATTAATATACTTGTAGCCAGGGGTTAAAGGTGGCAGGAATGATGATTTGGCACGTAAATAAATAAATAAATAAATAAATAAATAGGTTTGGCAGTTTAACAACTAATGATGTCACGCCTGTTCATGCTTTGGTTATTTTATAGTTTACTAAAAGCAGGAGCTGCATCATTGTTGGAATAATAAAAAAATGTGTTGCCGCAATGCAGACTCTTGTAGATGTCTTGATTCAATTTCCCATAATAATATAAAACATTTTTAAAAAGATACTTACTCAATCATTGATTTTATAACGGATAGGGATAAAGTTTTCTGTGAGTACAGGCTGGTTCTTGCAAATACATCTGAATTTATAGCTTCCTCCATGTAAACACTTTAACCCCTGTCTGAAAAGCATCAGTACTGATAAACAAACGAGGGACCAGTGTATGAAATAGTCCTACATACACTTACAGTATAAAAGAGACTGATGGTGTGGATTCTCCTTCTATTTTTGATGGACTAATATTAGATTTCAATGTCCTGCCTCTGTTTTGACCTTATATTATGTATAACAGTGGGTCCTCACAACAGATGACTGTACCTTCTCCTTGTCGCTGGCTTCTCTTGCCACAGTGGACCCCTAGAATTGAAAGTGAGAAATTACAGTCTGTCCTTCTTTCAATTATTGCTGCAGATACTCAAAAACTTGTGAATTTCTAATACAGAAGATGACCCAATTATTTCATTGTAAGACATAAAACCCTATAGCAAAGTAAGGCAGTTTCAATAACTACCTAAATCCTGTCTTAGAACTCTTATAAGCCATATTAACAAAAGATTTTTCAGAGGCTGAATCTAATTAAGCTACTTCCACAACAAACATATAAAAAATATTAGATTAATATGTTTCCTTCAAATATTTATTTCCTATGTGACCGCTCTTTCACCTTGCTTCCTTTTCTTCTTGATCTCCTCTGCCCTCCTACCTTGAGATCATATTTCTTGTAGACAGACAAGCGGTGGGAGAACACATTGCGTGTAACAATCATGTAGGTCTCATCGCCATCCACAGTGAGCCGGTACATCCCCAGAAACTGCGGCAGCAGTGTGTTACCATGGCACTCCACAATGAACTGCCAAACGGGAGATTGAGAAATATTAATTAAAGGCCCTGTACAGTCAAAATGTATGCTTCCTGCCTGTGTTAGTAGAATGTGAATAACAAAGGTTTTATCAACACAGCATGATCCCTGATTTAGTGTCATTCTTCGGTACGCTGTAAGGTGAAAAAAAGAAGATGGCTCTAACATAATGGAACAGCTGTTCTGGAAAATTGTAAGAATTTGTGTCTTGATTCTTTTTGACATTTATTGACCAATCCACAATAAAGAAGCAGAGTAAGTTCTGAAACTGAATAATTAACAATAAAAAATGTGTTTTCAGTTTTCAGGGCAGTAATTTGTTGTTTCAAATATATGCCCAAGAATCAGAGAGAAATTCTATGACCAAAGACACACTGATTAAAAATTAAGACTGATTTCAAAAGCAAAACTAAAAGATAAGGTGGTCACCTGATGGTATTTCTTTAGTATGTTGTGCATTTCGGCCACGTCCTCACTGCTGATGGTCTTGATGACATAGCGTTTGTCATAAGAGGTATGGAAGCGGGCCCCGCTCCGTCCCTGGGCCTCACTGTTCAAGGGAGCGCTGCGCGTCAGGGAGTTCTGCAAACACACAGAAAAAATTATGTTTATCATGATGTATGCATGCAATATGATCAGCTTGACAGCCCTACAACCATTACATCTGCCTAATTTGTACAGCAGTCAGAGACCCATCGAATGTATTGCTGAATTATTCACAGTTCTTGAATATCTAATTCCCAATTAAGACAGAAAAAAAAAAAGAAGTCCTTTATATAATCAGAGGAAGAGCTTTAATCTTTTTTAGAAAAGCTGGTGGTTTAACTGAATATTATCTATTGGAAGAACAACAAAAAACGCTATTCTTGGATATTAAAATGTTGCATTCCAGTCTGCCTTGCATCCACCTCTGTGTTTTCTGACCATGTCCTCTTCAGTCTAAACATGTGGGGTTCTGACCCCTATGCCTGTTGCCTGTCCAAACCTACACACAGATACAAACAGCTGCTGTCCAGACTTCAGAGCTCAGAAGTAACATGATCCAACACCCCTGGCTCAATGCCTCATTCGCTATGAATTCCTCACGTCGTCTACCCTTAGTTCTCTCCTCTTTAAATCGTAGCTTCTCTTGATCTTCTTGTTAAGTGAGAGCTACTCTTCAAGTTTTAGTTTTGTTTCTGAGGGTTGATACAAAGCATTGACAAGGAGAGAAGACTAAGTAACACCGAGGAGGTGGTTTGAGTCACAAGCTGAAAATGCTTAATAAGTTATTTGCCCGAGGCTGAAAATAGAGGAAAACTTTCACAATAATCTCAATTAGATTTATTTTGTTACTCTCTCCTCCACATATTTATCATTATGTGAGGAAAAGGGTGAATGGTGCTTTTTCAATCACCATTCAAAAACTTAGTAATTTGAACCAATATTGCTGCATGTTCTCAAAAGCCTGCAGCTGGTGGCATCTTCTTAGCAGTACAAGAAGAACATTGTTAAAATAAGTAGAAAAAAAAACACTAGCAAGGATTATTTGAGAGCAAAAAACTAAGATGTAATAAACCTTCTTCACCGTAATGTCATTACTGCCCCCATAAAAAAGAATCATGTTGAGAATGTCAAGATGTTCCTAAACACCAATCGGTGTCTTAGTACCCCCAACTGCCCACTCACTGCTGCCAACCAAACCATAATGTAAACATGTGAAAAGGACAGCTGTACTTGGACACAGTGACCTCTAAATACTGCCAACTCATTGCCTGTGCTGGGAATGGGGATTTACTCTGGAGGAGCGGAAAGAAGAGGAAAATAACGAGAGAGGAGGGTGGAGGAGGGGTTTGAAGCAAAAAAAAAAAAAAAAAGCAGAGGAAAAAGGGAAAAGGAGCAGCAGATTATTTGTCAAATTGGTTCAAACGTATTAAATTAAATTTAATGTGCTTGTAGCTTATAAATACAGACACATTTAAGGATAATGTGTTGTCACTAAGGGCAAATCACGCGCCATTAATACAAAAAAACAACACTGGTTAAATAGTTATACCAAGAAGTCCTGATCATCAATGCCAAATCTCTCTCTGAGGTTTCGAAACACCAGAGGGCAGTACTCTTTGAACTTGAAATGGCTGGGCATGTTCTCCCTGTAAGTATAAAAAAAATAGTGAGAAATACGAAATATGCTTGTATACATTACAGAAAACACTTGAATATCCCTTACTTGTTGAAGAGGTGGTTGTCCACTTTGATCTTAGAATATGCCTTGAAGTCATCTGGCATCAGCATGATGGGAATCTGAACATGGCTTAATTCATTTATCTAGGCAGAAAAAACATAGAAAATATCAATAAAAATACATTGATAAAACATCAGTCAAATGACACACATTGTAATTGCTAAAGGACACAAAAAGAACACATGTTATTTGCAATTTTCCTTGCAGATCTGATATCCCCTTCCTTAGTTTACATAGATTTAGATTTACCAGAGCAAAACAAAAGGAAAATATAAATAACCAAACAAAGACGGAACAAAGATGAACTTGATCTTGTTTCTCCTAATCAATGCAGTCAGTTTATTAGAGGTAATTAATAATTCAGGTCAAAAGTTCTGTTCTGGGTCTTTAATCAGAACTGATCTTCAACACAGACCACCAGATGAAGTGAGCATTTGGGCCGTGCCAAACAAATTTCTACAATACAGCAGTCATGATGCCCACTGCAGGGTGGAGATACTACAGTCATAACCTCATTTTGTTGCATTTCTTTCTTTTTCATCTGTCATTTTAAAAGTCAAGTTAGCATCACTGGTGACTGCTTGGTTCATATCAACTGAGGTGTCTGTGGCTGAGGAGCACATCTTATCCTGTGGAGGTATGTGTGTACAGTAATTACCTTGTACCCTTGTGTATTTTAAATGTTTCTAGGCTAGTCTGGGATTTTAAATATAATTTATTTATCTTCTTTTTTTAGGTAGCCTGCTACTCAGGGTCGAGGGGAGTGCTGTTTCACTGCGGTACCACCAAAGCTCTACTGAGTACTTTACAGATTAGATTTTCAGGCTGGTGTGGCAGACAGGTTAAAATGAAAGCTGCAGGGGATATGGAAATAGAAATGATGTTAGTGCTGCTGAATCTTTAAGATGTCCTCCATGTACAGATTAAGATAAAATGACGACCTGCAGGTTAGAGAGGAGTGAAAGCTGAAGGCAAGATAATCTTAATGTCCTGCAGTCTGTGATGTTCTATCATTTCCTAATCTTGTTTGAGAGTGTTCTCGATTCAGGATCAGATTATCACTTCTTTATCTGAGAGGACATTTCTTTAGATGTACTTCTTTATGTACAACTTGAACTGTACTTTTAAAATGAGCTTGCATGACTTAAAACGGGCCACTCATCCTTTCTGTGCTCACATTTTACTCTTTTCAAATAAAAAGTGAGTCACAAACCACCCACCACAATTAAGGTAGTGTCAAGGAAGCTTTGACTGAAAGACTGACATGAGTTTTTGAGTGGTGAAGCTTTGTCTTTATTTTTCTTTCTGTACAACCTATTTAAGAAACTATAATTAAAGTACATACTACATACAATCAAGTACTTCAGACTGCAAACACTGGTATTGTAAAAGACAATGAATGATTGTAATGAATGGTTGCAGAAGGCATCAATAAACCTTACACGCTGAAGAAACAGCAGGTCCTCAAACACAAGAGGTGTGATCTGGACACATCACATTGCTGTGATATATTTTAGACCTGACATTTGTTATGGATTTGTTATGACTCAGGCTTAGCATGTGTGTGTGTGTGTGTGTGTGTGTGTGTGTATGTTGCAGGGAGGGGTGCAAGGGGCAGGATGCATAAATCTATTAATAACACCATGCCATCCAAGCACACTTGGATGCGTCCTAAAAGAAATTCAGTCTTTGATTGACTTTAATATTAATCAAGAAGCTCGTCTGTGATCCTCTCCAGTACAATCCCAGATGCACTTCAAGTTCCTTACTCAAAACCAGATCTGTTCAGACAGACATGAGGTGGTGTCACATCACTATTCCAGCAGCTGCCTTTGAGGAATATTTCTTACTGCTGGGGATTGAATATGGCCCTGTAGTGCTCCAGGAGTATTCTAGCAGATGGTGCAGAGAATGGCCTCAGCATGACTGCATGAAAACATTTGGTGTTTTTCAGGTGGCCACTCAAAAATTCTTTTTAAGATTGGCCTTGTTCATGGCCTTTCTCATATGGTACTCACATTTTAACTTTAAGCACAATAAAATAGTCTATCAGACTAGTATGAGTTAATTTACTTGGAGATAGCAAGGCAGTCACTGAGTATGACGGCAAAGGTGTTTAGATAAAAAATTGACCATTGGACAAATGAAAGATATACCAGACCATCCTCCTGTAAAACTGTAAACAGTAAGGCACTCAATACACAAACATACATTATCTCCAGTTTAAAAGCTAATGATAATTAACACTGCATGAATACAGCATTTAACACCAAATACAGCATTTAACACCAATACTAGTCACCATGAGTTGACTAGTATTTTTAAATGGTCTGTACTAAAATAAATCAACAAGGGATGCACTGCTACGTGAAACAAATCTCCAATCTGCTCAGTGCTTCAATCATTTCAAAAAAACGTCTGCCTTGATTTCAACAAACCCTGTGGAACTCTGTGACTGTGGAAGTTTGAACCTTGTGTAAGCAATAATGATACTCAGGGAACTGACTTGGTATCACTGATGGTTGTTTATAGTTTCTACTGTAGAAAAATGAGCACAGCCCTTAACTGTATTGATTGATGAGCGTACCGATATGTATCATTGCTGACCAGCAGTATCAATAAAATCCTAAAGATGGCATGCCTATCTTTGATCTTACTCACATTAGCCTTTTGCCTCGTCTTTATATCTTATCTGGTTCCTGAGTGTACAAAAGTTGAAATTTGACCTTGACCTAGTTTTCTCAAGGTCAAGGTCATCATCTGATTTTCATCCTCTTTGCCGCCTGAATAATGTGCTTTTTGTTTCATCAGTCTATCTGCAACAGTTGAGAAGATATTTGGTGGACGAACTAACAAACAAAAGGATGGACAAACACACGAACACTGACAATTACAATACATCACGGCTTTAAAGCGGGATGTAACAATTGTTAATCTGTAAGTCTTCATAGAGTAAAGGGCAAAGGTCTGCCATTGTACATCATTCCATCTTTACCTTTGATCAGCTCAACACACATGCCCCATTGAACATGTACTGTAGCTCATCAAGAACAAAATTATTTAAAGTACATCAACACTGCGATGATGACAGGTGAAAGTTATAATTAAAACTGAAATTTTCTGCATTTTAAATATACTTCAGGATTACTGTAAGCAGAACCATGAAATTATCAGCAGGAGATAGTTAATATGGAGAAAGGATTTGGAAAACAAAAGCAAACATTTGAAAACACAAACCCATTTGAAATTGTAAAAAATGTAAATAAAATATAATAAATTGTAAAAAAAAAAGTATGCAAGTATGCATAGGATCCAAGTCCTCAGAGGCCCTATGAAAGTACTTTTCGGTGCTCTGGTGTGACAGGCACAGACGTCAGTGATGCTACAGCACAGATGAATCCTGGGTACACAGAGGGGAGATGTCGCCTCATCAACAAAGCTGTGTTTCACACAAAAGCAGTTACGACACCTAGTCTTACCAAGGACACGCATGTCTGTGAGGACACTAATATACCTGTAGTAACGTTTCAATGACGGTTAAGTGAAACTTGAAAAAAAACAAAACAAAAAAAAAACAAAAAAAACAAAAACACACACACACACACACACACACACACACACACACACACACACACACACACAGTGGCAGATATAAAAATGCTGTGAAAATATCTGCAAGCCAAAAGAAATATACTTGTCCTCTGGTTAAATTGTGAAAGTATTTTTGCTGTTAGAAACTGAAAGTAGAGACTTCATTGATGGTCTTTAAGTCACCTGTCAGACCGTACGTTTATGTTATACACAATTTGTTTCATTTAAATCTAATCTATTTCATCTGTCCTTAATCCTACATTCGTGTGCTATTGTTATCATCACTATTACAACCATTTTGAATGCTTCATGTGTATTTTATTAATTACAGATTTTATTTACTGTTCTATTTGATATTTAAATCTATTAGCTGACTTAGGATTTAACTGTTTCGTTTATTTATCATTCTTGTGAACAACTTCATATGGTTGCTTTGAAGTGTTAATAAAGACAAAGAAATACTAGTTAATAAATGCACACAGTTTATATTGCAGTGATTATTCCTGTTACTGCATTTAACCGTAACCTATTTGATCTTAACCCTAAAATCTGAAAGGAGAGCATGAAATTAATTTTTGTGAGACTGCCTACTGGCTGATGAGGAACAGTAATTTTACCAGATCATGTTTTTGACATTATAACACAGCAATTTTTGTTTTGCATGGCAATCCTTACAACACTCACTTTAACAGTTATTGAGACGAAGATGTAGCTAATCCAGTATATCAACCAAATGGTCATATGGAGAAATTAATCACATGAAACAACATGTTTTCCTGCTCGGTTCTTATCTCAGCTTCCTTCAAGAGCACACTGTAGTTCATGTGTTTTGCTTATTCAGATGTCTCCAACATATCAGGTTTGTTCCTGCAGCTATCAAAATTTGCTGCCAAAATTCACACCACCACTTCCTGTTTGTCTCCATGGTGAAGATGACAGGTTTTCCGGCCCAGAGTGAAGCAAGTATGTGCTGTTACTTTACTGGGCAGGAAGTTGGTAAAGAGAGTGTGCTCTGTCAGCAGCATGGCACAGCCTTATCTCTACGAGCAACGACAGAGGACGTGGATGACAGCCCACTGTAAGTGATGACAGTGTTATCAAAAGACCTTTTCCTTGGAAAGAAAAAAATATAAAACCAATAAAAAGTGCAGGATTATTTCTTAGTAGCAAAATGTATAAGGGCAATGAAAATATTAGTGGAAAACTCCCAATGTGAGAAAGGAAAAAAGAAAGACTAGTCAGGCATGCAATCAGACTCACAATCTACAAAAAAAACCCAAAACCCCCCCAAAAAACTCCAACTGTAAAAAAATAGAAAAAAAACCCTCCAAGCCTACTGGAGTTCAAGCATTATTGCTTGAACTGTTGTCAGTTCAAGCAATGGTGCAGAGGCTGAGACTGGGGCAGGTGTGAGCGAATGACATGACAAAAAAATAGATTCTGCTTCAGTAAGAAATGGTCTGAATGGTTTTTCACTCAAGACAACCTTTTTTTAAACATTTATAGATTCACTTAATTTCAAGTATTTAAGTGACCCATTTTTTAAAAATTTCCCCATGGGGATCAGTAAAGTATTATCTCACCTTATTCCACAAATAAATGTATTTATTTTATTGTAACCCGTGAACTGATAAATATTGGCAGCATCACAACCTCTGATTTGTCCATGGACTTCACTAAGGTCTCATGTGACTGCAAGTGAATAATTAAAGACAAGTGTTTTAAAATGCTTACATTGAACAACTGAAGACCACTGTCAAGTTTTACATTTACAAAGTCTTAAAGTTACACTTACTTCCAGTTTGGACTACAAAGTAATAAGATTACACTACAGCATTCACTGAAATTGTATGACTAAAATAATTACAAAAAGTCTTGTATCCTCTGTTTCAGAGATATTTCTTAACATTGGCAATGCTATGTTGTATGTCACATTGTCATATTCACAATCAACCTCAATAGTGTCCTGTATGCCGGATATTTCCAGAAAACAGAGCAGCTTGTAACATTAACTCATTACATTTGTAGGTATAGATAGATTAAGTGTTCATAGTCTAAATGTTTTTTACCAATTACCTGCAGAGGTTTCCTCCTCTCCATACCATACACCATAGATACAATATCTCTAAAGTTATGATAAACTGATTTGAAAGATAAAGTGTTCAGCTTGAAAATATTTTTAAGTCTAACAATTTGGGCCACAGCTAATGGGAAACTGTCAGCTAGCTGACAACCTTAGTTTTAAGCTTCAGCGACTCGACTGTGTGTGGTACAGACACAAACATGGCACGGGCGTGTATTCCAACTAACAGGGATGTGAGATTTGATCGTCTTGCTCCTGGTGACAGACCCAGAGTTTTCTCAAGAAGGTGAGCCAGTTAGAGGCTGCTGTCACAGCAAGAGTGGGAAGTGGAGGTGATTTGAGTGGTGAACTGGTTAAGATTTTCCCCTTTGGCTTGAACAAGTGGGAACAAGTTTCTACTATCAATCCAAATTCAAAGCAAAGACCATTACCATAGTAATTAATGCGAGATTGGATGATGCAACATTTTAATTTTATTTCCATCCTGGATATAATTTGGATTTAGTTAGTAGTAAGTCGGGGCCCCAATTCAATTTTCTGATATCTTTCAAGTGCATTTGTTTTATTTGATGATATGAAATTGTACCCTGGACAGCTGTTGTATAGACACACCCCGCTAAATGAAAATGTGCCCTTTACAAATCAGATTGTGAGAATCAAAGGTTACGCACTGCTGTAGTCAATAGTGCTGACTGCGGAAATGACCTTTCACTGACCATTTAACCAGGCAATGACATCATCACCTGACCTGTTACGAATCTCAGTACCATTCATAGCATTTAGCAACGTTAACAATAAAAACACCAAAAGAATACATCTTATCCTAGAATTTAACTCAAGCCCTTTAAGGTGGAAATCAAAATACACACTGCAACAATGCAGTGTAACAATCAGTGTAAGGAATTGATTGTCTAGTACATCATGCTTTTTATACCACAAAATAGAGTAGGTAGAGAAAAAGTAGTTTAAGGTTTAATGAAATGAACTTTGATATCTTTTTAGATACCTTTAAAATGAAAGAATACATACATGAATAAATTAAACAATTACTTCAGTGAAGGAATTTTATTAACCCACTAAACAAGTGTGTATGTTGTAATTTCAAATGTACAAGAGGTTTGGACCAAGACAGAAAAAAACAATGTTTGGGACACTTCACAAAACACCAGTACACCAGCCTGTCAACTTAAGTATATATACCATGTAAATATGAATACAGTGTCAATTGAATTATTTAAGATCAATTAGACAAAACTTAAGAACCAATAAGAGTAAATTAGTACTATGACATGGTAATAGATAACTGTCAAATCATACATTTTGTGTCCCTGCTATGTGAACATGATCAATGAAATAATTTGTTTGTTTTTGCTGTAGGCTAAAAAAAAGCAGGTTTGTATTTGATACATTTACACACACACACACACACACACACACACACACACACACACACACACACACACACACACACACACACACACAGTACATACAGGGATTGAACAGATCTTCTGTATAAACTGTTCATATACCTTTATGAAGAGAACTAATGTGATGACAAAATATAGACTGAGATCCCAAATGTCAACATGGATTTAGTAACATGATACTGACAAGATAACATTAGCTTGTTCATGTTAAGTCAGCAGAAGTTGTGACAGAAACAATGTCAGTCAGCATACTGTGTTCTACTAGTCACTCTCTGACAGGGCTAGCAGCATTTGGTGGACACAAATTAAATTAATAATCATTGTTATTATGGCGATGCACCTCAATTGAATTGTTGGATGGTTTCTGCCAGCCACCCTATTTCTCTCCCTCCAACCACCTATCATTGAACGGTCATTTTTTTACCCTGTTGTTGTCTGGGCATGTTGCTTATTTAAGGCACAAACTAATAAGATATTGCTGTAATAATCACTGTTGTGGTATACTGTCTGACACACTGGAAAAATAAAACATGAAAATGTATTATGAAAATACACACCTTTTCATTCTTAATACCCGCCTTCCTAAAAATTAAACATTTTTATACTGTGAATATAAAAAACTAAGATGTTTTAATTCTTGGAAATGTTTCCAATGTTTTAAAAAAAGAACTATGACCTGCCCTTCTACATTGACTTAATATGTGACCATGACTTGTCTATTGCTCAATGCTGAGAAAGAACTTTGGCTTCTGTGTCAGTGGTGACTTTAACTCCATTTTCTCCCTCTGCTTTCAACCACTGGGTGGAGAGGTCAGCCATAATGAGGACACACTGATGATAAAAGTGGAGCAGTGCTAATGTAAAAGGACTACTGCATATGAACGGGTGCAAGAGAGTGAGACTAAGAGACAAATGGTCATGGTCACACGCAACCAACAGCCTGAGCAAAACATCTCCATGATTGTTATAAAACAGGGAGTCACCCCATAACTGATACTGTATTTGCATTGTCATTGGAGGCCAACAGTTCTTTGATATCTATTTGTGACTGTAACGGTCTCTCAATCACACACACACAAGTGTTCATGAAAGTAAACGAAACCTTAAAAAAACTGAACAGTGTAAATTTTATTCACTAAAAACGCTTCCTTACAAAAAGACATAAAGATAAACTTTCAAAGCTGAAACAAAATGACTAAGGTTGAAATAGGTAGATGTCATCACCAGGACAATTTACCAACCCAGACAGCTCAGCAAATCTGTAATGAAGTCAGTGCTACAAAAGGACACACATTATAGGATACAGTGGTTTAGACTGGCTGAGCTCAGAGCTTATGGCATGTGGCCTGTCCTGCTAGTTTAATTATGATGCTCAGCAAAACGTCACCCTGTATTGAGAAAAGTAGTATGCTGTGGTAATAAAACAAAGGATGAAGGAAAACCACACACAGAGAGAGATGGACACATGTATGCATGTTAACATGAATCTGCATGAATGAGGGAACAAACAAAATCTGTAATATTTTGCTAACATTTTTTGGGATAGATGTACTAGAATAACATCATTGGAACAATATATACCTCCCTAGCCAGCCAATATTTCACTCTTCTTTAATATGCAAATCTGTAGATTGATCCAATAAACTCACAGCAATGAAGTTACTTCATAGCAAGAAACCAGTGATCAGACCTCTTGTGATTGATATAATAAAATATATTGTTTACTGAACATTATGCTCTACTCCCTATTCTCATTTGCAGTGCAATCATTGTGTATATTTGTGTGTGTGCGCACATTAGCAGTGTCTGCATGAGGCTCAATTTAAAGTCGGACCATCTCAGGAGGACAATCGGTAAGTCAGAATTCAATAGCTCAATCAGCAGCTTTATTTAAGACTGCAGCACTAAGCTCAACTGGACAAGAAACACTTGGGTGGATAATCACACAGTACATGATCAGTAAAAGAGCTAAAAAATAGAAAAATTTGTTAATTCAGGAAACAACGTTACTGTTGTTATCATGCAACTGTGGTTATAACTGGTAAAGACACTACCTGTAGTGCCACTACTGTCCAAATGCATTTGATTTAACAATGTACTCAAATAATTAGGGTGGACCTGCTTCCAGGACTTAAAATATTTCCTTGTTCCCACTGCATCAAATATTGTGTGTTATTTAAGCAGTAAAACAAAAAGCTGTATTTATGAACTGCGCAGCCACATTCAAAATGTGGCTGAAGCACAGATCAAATCTCAATAAACATTCACCACCTGCCATTCTTCTTATCACTGCTTTGCTGTGTTTAGAACATTTCCAGGTATAAGTCCTTTGCAGTGGCGTCGTAGCCTCCACCTGAAATGTCTTTTGATAAATTCATTGTTTAGCTCATTCAAAAAGGGTAGGAAGGGACAACCAACAACATAATTTTCCTTTGCATTAGTGGAAAATAATTTGTGCATCTGAACTAATATTTGGATCCACTGCAACATTTGGGCTTTTACTTGTTCCATTCTGCATTCTGCTACCATGTTTCATGAAAATAGGCCAGGAGCTTCCTGCAGACAAAATGACAAACCAACAAACGAGAATGAAACAGCCTCAATGGCAGAGGTAACAAAAGTCATTTTCACTCAATCTTTTTTTTTTCTGGGTGCCTGGATACAAGGCTCTGGCTTTTCAGTTTTCTTCACACAAAATCATCATGCATATTAGCTGAATAGATATTTATAGAATTCCCTCTTATGCAATCCACAGGACCAGACAACTACTATGAGTCACAGAGAGGCAGGACACAGAAAAAGGGTGGGGGGTGGGGGGAGGTAGTCAGGTAGACAGGATGACACGAACAAGGGGAAAAATACATTAAATCAAATTTATAAGAATAAGACAGCGGAGTATTAACTAATGTAGCCGCAAGAGGACACAAGCCAGTGTCTTATTGTGCCGGTCCCAAGCCCGGATAAATACAGAGGGTTGCGTCAGGAATGGCATCCGGCGTAAAACTTTTGCCAAATCAAACATGCAAATCAAACCTATGACTTCCATACCGAATCTTTTGAGGCCCGGGTTAACAACGACCGCCATCGGCGCTGTTGACCTACAGGGCGCCGGTGGCGATTGGACTACTGTTGGTCGAAGAAGGAGAGGAGGAAAGTGTGCCCGTAAGAAGAGGGAGAAGAGGAATGCCAAGAGTATAGGACTGAGTAGGGACGTTGAATGTTGGAACTATGACAGGAAAAGGAAGAGAGTTGGTTGACATGATGCAGAGGAGGAAGGTAGACATACTGTGTGTCCAGGAGACCAAGTGGAAAGGTAGCAAGGCTAGAAGTTTAGGAGCAGGGTTCAAGTTGTTCTATCATGATGTAGATAGGAAGAGAAATGGAGTGGGAGTCATCTTGAAGGAGGAGTTTGTTAGGAATGTCCTTGAGGTAAAAAGAGTGTGAGATAGAGTGATGAGTCTGAAGCTAGAAATCAAAGGTGTGATGTTCAATGTTGTTAGTGGGTATGCTCCACAGGTAGGATATGAGCTGGAGGAGAAGGAGAAATTCTGGGTGGACTTTGATGAAGTGATGCAGAGCATACCTAGAAGTGAGAGAGTTATCATTGGTGCAGACTTCAATGGACATGTTGGTGCAGGTAACAGAGGTGATGAAGAGGCGATGGGCAGGTTTGGTATCCAGGAGAGGAACGCAGAAGGACAGATGGTAGTTGACTTTGCAAAAAGGATGGAAATGGCTATAGTGAATACTTTCTTCCAGAAGAGGCAGGAACATAGGGTGACCTATAAGAGTGGTGGTAGAAGCACACAGGTAGACTACATCTTATGTAGATGGTGCAATCTGAAGGAGATCAGTGACTGTAAAGTAGTGGTAGGCGATGGTGTAGCCAAACAGCATAGGATGGTGGTGTGTAGGATGACTCTGGTGGTGAGGAAGATGAAAAGGACAAAGACAGAGCAGAGGACCAAATGGTGGAAGCTGAAAAGGGAAGAGTGTTGCATGACCTTTAGGAAGGAGTTAAGACATCTGGTCAGGAGGTGCTGCCAGATGACTGGACAACTACAGCTAATGTGATCAGGGAGACAGGTAGGAGAGTACTTGTCGTGTCATCTGGAAGGAAAGTAGATAAGGAGACTTGGTGGTGGAATGAGGAGGTACAGGAGTGTATACAGAGAAAGAGGTTAGCTAAAAAGAAGTGGGACACTGAGAGGACTGAGGAGAGTAGACAGGAGTACAAGGAGATGTAGCGTACCGTGAAGGTAGAGGTAGCAAAGGCCAAACAAGGGGCTTATGATGACTTGTATGCTAGGTTGGACAGTAAGGAGGGAGAGATTGATCTATACAGGCTGGCAAGACAGAGAGACAGAGATGGGAAGGACGTGCAGCAGGTTAGGGTGATTAAGGATAGGGATGGAAGCCTATTGACAGGTGCCAGTCGTGTGATTTGAAGAGTTGATGAATGTGGAAAATGAGAGGGAACAAAGACTAGAAGAGGTGACTGTTGTGGACCAGGAAGTAGCAAAGATCAGTCAGGATGAAGTGAGGAGGGCATTGAAGACGATGAAGAGTGGAAAGGCAGTCGGTCCTGATAATATACCAGTAGAGGTTTGGAAGTGCCTAGGAGAGATGGCAGTAGAGTTTCTGACTGGGTTGTTTAACAGGATCTTGGATAGTGAGAAGATGCCTGAGGAATGGAGGAGAAGTGTGCTGGTGCCCATTTTTAAGAACAAGGGAGATGTGCAGAGTTGTGGCAACTACAGAGGAATAAAGCTGATGAGCCATACAATGAAGTTATGGGAAAGAGTAGTGGAAGCTAGACTAAGGGCAGAAGTGAGCATTTGTGAGCAACAGTATGGTTTCATGCCAAAAAAGAGTACTACAGATGCAGTATTTGCTTTGAGGATGTTGATAGAGAAGTACAGAGAAGGCCAGACGGAGCTGCATTGTAGATCTGGAGAAAGCTTATGACAGGGTGCCCAGAGAGGAACTGTGGTATTGTATGAGGAAGTCTGGAGTGGCAGAGAAGTATGTTAGAGCGGTGCAGGACATGTATGAGGACTGTAAGACAATGGTGAGGTGTGCAGTAGGTGTGACAGAGGAGTTCAAGGTGGAGGTGGGACTGCATCAGGGATCAGCTCTGAGCCCCTTCTTGTTCACTATGGTGATGGACAGGCTGACAGACGAGGTTAGACAGGAATCTCCATGGACTATTGATGTTTGCAGATGACATTGTGATCTGCAGTGAGAGCAGGGAACAGGTGGAGGAGAAGCTACAGAGGTGGAGGTTTGTCCTGGAAAGGAGAGGAATGAAGGTTAGCCGCGGTAAGACAGAGTACATGTGTGTGAATGAGAGGGACCCAAGTGGAAGAGTGAGGTTACAGGGAGAAGAGATCAAGAAGGTGGAGGATTTTAAGTACTTAGGGTCAACAGTCCAGAGCAATGGAGAGTGTGGAAAAGAGGTGAAGAAGCGTGTACAGGCAGGATGGAACGGGTGGAGGAAAGGGTCAGGTGTGATGTGTGATAGAAGAGTTTCAGCTAAAATGAAAGGAAAGGTGTACAAAACTGTGGTGAGACCAGCGATGTTGTTTGGTCTAGAGACAGTGTCACTGAGGAAAAGACAGGAGACAGAGCTGGAGGTAGCAGAGATGAAGATGCTGAGGTTCTCTGGGAGTGAGCAGGAAGGATAGGATCAGGAATGAGTACATCAGAGGGACAGCACATGTTACAGGTTTTGGAGATAAAGTCAGAGAGGCCAGACTGAGATGGTTTGGACATGTCCAGAGGAGAGATAGTGAATATATTGGTAGAAGGATAATGAGTTTTGAACTGCCAGGCAGGAGGCCTAGAGGAAGACCAAAGAGGAGGTTTATGGATGTAGTGAAAGAGGACATGAAGGTAGTTGGTGTGAGAGAAGAGGATGCAGAAGACAGGGTTAGATGGAGGCAACTGATTCGCTGTGGCGACCCCTGAGGGGAAAAGCCGAAAGGAAAAGAAGAAGAAGACAGCGTAGTATTAACTAAATAATATTTAATGGTGGAAGAATCAGTAACTGTTTTTGATATGTTTTTATAATGTCAATGAACATACAGTCCATACAGGCCTTTTAATTTATTAGTTTGTACCAGTCAATGATCAAGGAAGTTAAACTCAGGAATTGCGAAAAAAGTGAAACTTCACAGTACAGTTTTTCTGTAAACACCGAAGCAATAGAATTTATTCAGGGTATGATGTTTGCACACTGAATTAATCATAATATGGATAGGTACAAACTGGCAACCAGGTTCACTGAATGTCCTGAGCCACTTTAAAGTTTCTTTTTTTTTACGCATCTTGGAACTCAACTTTGCTCTTACATTTTGCTTCATTATCAACTTATCAATCAATCAACCATTATTTGTGTAGCGCTTAATCACATCAGCAGACATTTCAAAGCACTTTAACAGACGGAGAAACCCAACAGGACCCTCCAGAGCATGCATAAGCGACAGCGGCGAGAAAAAATTCCCTCATTGAGGATGAAACTTCGGGCAGGATCCAGACTCTGGAGGGCTTCATTAGAGAAGTAGACAGGTGTTATTTGTGACTCTACTGTATAGTCTAGATTTGTGGGTTAATTATTAGCAGGTCTCCCTTCATATTTGGCAGGTTCTGCTATTTCACTATTGTGCTCAAAGAACAACAACACTGCTACAAGTGCAGTTTTCAGGTAGGGCCAGAATGGAAGCTGTTTCACAGAGAAGTCACTGTGATTATGAATGGTGGAGGTTATATTTTGCAGAACATGTGCATATTTTTACATGTTGCAGTCTGATTTAATTTTCAGAAATTAATTCAGCTGCAGCCTGCAGCTATTTTTAAAAAAAATATAGTTTACTTGTACATAAAATGAATCAACCAGTATGTCTTCCAAACTGCAGCCTTCAACTGACAGGAACCCTGTGACTCGACCAGATGACCTATATTATATGTCATTTTTATTTTGCAAGTGGACTATAAAACAGAGAACCCTATCAAGTAATGGGAAAAACAGCAGGGGAGACAACCTAAGGCATGAGAAGAAAATGTGCATTTGGCAGGCCTGTTCTGTCCAGTCCACAAGAACAGCCTGAAGGTAAACTGCCTTTATACGAAAAATGCATGACGGTGCAAAATAAGATAAAATGTGACAACCTGCTAATATTTTTGAAAAACACTCAATTGAAAAAAAGTACAAATGACACTTATTTATTCCCAAAGCTCTATGTAATTGATTTTGTGAGTTCATTCTGGATTTGAAGCCAGCAGCATGTTTCCAATAAGTTAAAAGAAATAGTAACAAAAGAAAAGAGAAGTTGTTGTAATAAAAAATTCCAGACTGTATTTCACTATATTTTGTTACCATTTCTGGAGACACTAACATTATACTAACAGACCATTTTGTAAAATTACCTAACTTATTGTGACAGACAGCAGGAGCAGTTCCTTTGATTTGTCATGACAGGTCATCACAGCTCACTTAATCAATACAATAACAGAATAAACAAAGAATTCTATTTACAATACTGTATAGTCAAAATGAAAGAGGACATGAAGGTAGTTGGTGTGAGAGAAGAGGATGCAGAAGACAAGGTTAAATGGTAATGGGAGAAGCCGAAAGGAAAAGACAAAGAAGTATAGTCAAAATGAAAATGTAATAATATATAAATGTGATTGACAGTGCTTAAAAAAACCCCCAAATATGCATACTCTGTCATATAAAAGTGTTCTGATGATCAGACTGGCTGGTCAAGAGTTGCTCTGAGTTTCTATATGTAACTTCTATGTTCTTTCAGCATCATGCTAACAGAACATTTTGCCAAGAGGGGAGATTACATACTCTTGCCATCTGCCCATGCAGAAAGTCTCTTTTAACTCGGGCCAGAATGGAAAAACCAGTCAGTATCATAGCTGCTGTTTACAGATGAAATGATGATACTCTCCTAGTTGTATCATACCACACAATCCAACTCTGCAAGGCTTTCTTTGGTCTGAATGCAGACTTACTATATCTACAGTGACATACTAGGATGTCTGCTTTGGATAAAAATGGATTAATAAATAGCTCTGGTCACTAGGATATGCTTTAAAAGACTGAGTATGAATTTCATAATGTTTGAACCCAACCTAAACTAAACACTGTAGTTATGCAGTCATCCACATCACATGAAATAACTGGCTGGCTCAACAGCTACAGTATTTAAGTCAGTACTTTGTACTTTTTCTGTCAGAACACTTAGCTTTATTGACTTTTGTTTGGATATAAAGAGATTGCCCCACCATTCCTCCTCCAAAATACCAAATGTAAAGCTGAGCTACAAACTCAAACATATTCAAACTCTCAACCCAAGACAGTCATTTCTACAGCATGTTCTCAAAGCAACATGAAACTTTAGCTATGACTCAAATGGTACTAAATTGCTGAAGCATTAGCCAAATACGGAAATAATGTTTAATACATTAAAAGGGAACAGTTGCTGAAATCATGAGAAGTCACTCTAAACTGCTGCAGCGAAGAGCACATTGAAACCTAACAAAAAATATCAGCTGCAGTTTACAGTGTAACAGAGGTTAATAAAAGAAACACTGGCCATATAGATAGAAAATCTTATGTGGTCTTATTTAAAAAAGATTCACCAACCAAATCAATGCAGACGCACAAATATCTGGATCTGCCTTGGAGCGCAATATAAATATTACAATTTATTGTCATACATGTCGTCTCTCCAACTTGAGTATTGGCCTAGTGCAAATATTCAGCAAAGGAAAAGAAAGGGAGCAGAGAGCAAAGATAAGCTGTCCATACTAGGAAGATCTCTCATGACACAGCGCCCTAGGAGCTTATCCTACATGTGCACAACAGGAAGCCAAAGACCAGTTCCCTGTTCAAAAAGACACACGTCCATTTTCAGTGCATATCAACATCAGAAATCGTGCAAATATACGATTTAAAGAGTACAACGCTTGTTAATGCAAACTTCAGTTATGACTTGAACTATTTCAGAACAGTGGCAGAAAGTCTCACGTTTGCATTGGCAGCACTGTTAGTCAACCCCTGGTCAGCTGTCATCAAGTATTTTGTCATCAAATGCAATAACACAAACGGTTCTAGCTGACAGCGAATAAGGCTTAATGTGTTACGTCAAAGGATCGAGGGAAGCATGACTGTGATCACCGTATAGACATTAGATGATCTGACTCACCGAATGGTTGACTCCCCACATTACTACGCTGAGTAGAGGGTCGCTGGCACGGAAGAGCTTCACTTTTTGAGCTACGAAATGTTTCTTCTTGGTCTTCGTTTTGCTCGCAATAGATGCGGCAATGCTGCTCGCCGAAGCCATCTTTAAGTAAACGGACAGGCTGCTGCTGTCTGTGCGATAATCTTGACAGTGTCTTCTCCTGAAGCTGGCTCTGTGGCCACCAGCTCACGACTCGCTGATATCAATTCTGTTCATTTATCCAGCTCGCAAATCAAGTGCTCCAGTTCTTTTCTACACCCAACGGGACGTCAGCAAGTCTGAGCCTGTAGTTTAACGCGACAAATAAAAACAAAAGAGAGGAAATAAAATGTGTTAAAGCTAATGTTCCCCTTCGTCTAACAGCTCCCTGCTTCCCTCAGGCCACATCGTAAGTCTCCTCTCTTCCTTCCTTCAGCTCTCACTGAGGTGGAGTTACCATAGCCAACAAGCTAGCTAGCTAGCAAACAACCATTAATTTCGTAAAATGTATAACAGGAATAAAGTGAAGGCCTATGAAGAATGAGACCAAATTATCACACAGACCTGAAACAAACTATTAATATAATACATTAATGATGCTGAATGGGTAATACAATGGTCTTGAGCATCAGCTAACGTTACTTCATCCGACCTCAGTGAGCCAGCGACAGTCGACTGACAGCACAAAGCCGCTAGCTACCATTAGCCTGCAAGTCCTAGCATTAGCTAGCACCTCTGAACTAGCAAAAGGCTCAGCCCTCCTACGCTTTTGTAGTTATTCCATGGAGATGACAAGAATATCACGTTATTTGCTAGTCCTGTTTGAATAAAAACGCCGAGAAATGTTATTTTGACGGATAACCTACTCCGTCTGCAGCATTAAGGTTCATGTGTGCCGCTGTCATCTGACAGCTTGACAGAGGGGAGGTGACAGCCTGCGCTTTGCTGTGCCTGCTGCCCTGATTCGCTGCAACTTCTTTGCCCTATGCTAATTGTCCATCTTCTTTTAAATATCTGGATAAAATTTTATTCAACGATGACTAATTAATCTAACATGTAATTAGCATATATCGGTCCTTGGACTACCATTTTCAGGTGGGCCTATTACGTTATGCGTGGGCGCACGTATTTGCGGCTGTAATAATAATAAATGCATTTGAAGAAAAATCAGTAGATCATCCCAGCCTCCCTCATAGTTGTTTAGCATCAATTTAAATCAATCCGAAGCTGTTTTCAGGCAGCCATGATGTCCCACGAACCAAGACATAGTGTTTTGAGGTCATTTTGTGTTCTGGTGCGGACTGGCACATTGCCTCTCCGGGGAGGCATCAGTGTTGATGTGTTTTACCGCTCAAGTATTTCATGACTCAGTCTTCATAGGGACGCATTTACCTGGGTAGTTTGGCCGACCGTCCTACAGCACAGACCCCCACCCCTAACAGCATCACACACCGCACTCACATGAAAATGTGATGTGAGTATACAGTATATGTATATATATATACACACACACACACACACACACACACACACACACACACACACACACACACATATATATATATATATATATATATACACAGTATATCTATACATATATACACATATATATACAGTGTGTATATATATATATACACATACAGGATATACACACGCAGTATATATACACATACACACAGTATATGTATATATATTATATGACAGCAGTATATACTGTATATCTGTATAACATTTTATTTAAAGGTGATTATATATATGTATACATATATCTCACAGATAATTTATATATATATATATATATATATATTTATCTTTATATATATCTATATATATATCTGATATATCTGATATACATATATCTGATATATATATATATATATATATCAGATAATTTATACACACACCCACACACACACACACACACACACACACACACACACACACACACACACACACACACACACACACACACACACACATACAAGGGGCCTGTAGGCATGCAAGTGATTGGGAGGTAGAGTGGCGGGCAACTCCTTTGTGGTGCGCCCCATTGAGCAACTTATGAAGGAAACAAGGCCTTGCTCAAGGGCACCTTGGCAGTGCTCAGGAGGTGAACTAGCACCCCCCATTGTCAGTTCACACTCTGACAATTTTGCCCACACAGCTCTTGAATCAGCTACCCTCTGGTCCCCAGCCCAAGACTTAGTGCACTGACCTACTGCCGCCCCATGACCTATATAATGACCCATATATTACCCTTTCATTATTTTGTATCTCCCACTTTCAATAAGATTTAGCCTGTATTTTTTGTTAATGCAAATTATATGAAGAATAAAAAATTTAATATTGTCGATCTTATATTGCAATTTGCTTTGTTAAATTCTGGAAAAAAAAAAGAAAGAAAATTTGAATTGATGTTTCTACATTTGCCTCTATATCAGCCTTACCATAACAGGGCAGCACTAAAGACGTAAAATAAAACGAAACAAAATTTTTGGAGGTGGGACGAAAGCCGGAGAACCCGAAGAAAGACAAATGATCAAAGAAAAACAATTATCAAAGAATAACAGACAAATTATCAAAGAATAGCAATGTTTTAAAGTAGTATTATTTATCTTGCTAATACTAAAATAACCACAGCTAAAGCTAACAATTTCAAGACAATAAATGTTCAAATTTCCTTTAGTCCGACGTGGTCTCTGTTGCCAAGCAACGGAGTGTCAACTTCCTTCTTCAAAACAAATAGGAAGTCTTAGTCTGATTATTCGTAGACTCTATCTTTCTAACTAAGCGGACACAACTTGGATTTACACCTTAGTCTGGAATAAAGGTAAATCCAGAATATATTCGATAGCGGTCTGTTATTTTGTTAGCAGTGCTCACTGTCATTGAATAATATGACTGTAAAGTGTTAGATTAGCTGGCACAGCTAACTATCATGAGTGATTGACAGCAGCTCATGTGCTGCTTCTCCGTCGTCCTCAGGATGGGGAAGAAAGGGAAGCAGAGCGGCGCTCCTGCCAAGGAAACGGTGAGACTTACATAACGCTCGTCTTCTTATATTTACACTTGGATGAAAGATGGCAAACATGTTTCTGGGCTGTTTCCATGTAATGTCCACTAAAAAACGAAATTCACAATATAGAGTTTGAAGAATTTACATCTTTTTCCACCACACTTAAAGTTCGAACCACTGCTTATTGAGGGCAAAACTCCGGGTACTGGGGTTCTGCTGCTGAGTTCTACAGAGGAGGAAGTCCTTCTCAAAGCTAGTGAAGCCATCTACCAATTTGCTGAGAAAGGTACCCTATGCATCTCACTATTAACCCTCAGACATTTATTATTCGCTTTAACTTTTTGAGTAACCTTGTGGCTGAAAAGCATTAAATATGAATTCATATGCTTTTCTTCTGCGCTTACATACTTCCTGTATATCATGAGACTGTCATTTTCAATATCTGAATCATTTTACCCTTTGATACCAATTTATTTTATTTCATTTTTAATATCGTTAGAGCACTTATTTTCAGTAATTTGTTAATTAAAGCTCACTGGCACACAGGTGTTTGGCACTGTACCTAAATGATCAGTTGGCTGTCTCCCCCTGTCGTTAGGAGATGATAACAAGGCTTCTCTGTTGGGACTTGGAGCACTGGAGCCTCTCTGTCAACTCATGGCTCACGACAACAAATTGATCAGACGCAACGCCGTCATGGCCTTGGGCACAATGGCCTGCAACAGTGAGTCAGGCAGACGAACAATGCAGATGTGTCTTCTCAGCCTACAATTCAACCAGTATGACTGGTGTTTTAATGTACAGTCCAACTTCCTGACCATTTCTCTGGCGCTCAGTCAGAGACTTCAACTGACAACAGATTTCATTATTTTGTTGGTTTACACACGACGAATGTACCTCACTTTGTCTCATGTTTTAATTGAAAGGTGATGTAAAGATTGCTCTGAAAAAATTAGACATGTCTGTCATCATTCCATCAATCATTAACAGACTGTCAGGTGATGGTAAGTTGCTTAGATCAAACTCAGATTTGGATATTTACTTAACATGATAAAAGTAACAAAATACATTTTTACTCTTCTGTTCAAGAGCAAGTGGCTACTCATGAGTTTGCAACACTGTGCTTGGCCTCTCTGTCGGATGATTATGCTTGCAAGATCCAGATTTTTGAGAACGATGGCCTGCAACCTTTAATCAAGCTCCTATCCAGTCCAGACCCTGATGTAAAAAAGAACTCGGTGGAGATCATTTTCAACTTGGTTCAGGTAATTTAAAGTTGGCAGCCTCGTAAAATTTACAAGGTTGTACATTTATAGTGTTTCTGGTCAGTATCTTTTAAAAGCATAAACTCAAAATGATTGAGATAGTTTGCAATATTTGTTGTGTCATCTTTTGTATCATATGCATGAAGGATAGCAAACATCGTCAGGCATTACATGAGTTGGGTGGGATCCCTCCACTTCTGGAATTGTTGAAGGCAGACTTCCCTGTTATTCAGCATCTGGCTTTAAATATACTGCGGATTGTCAGTACTGACAAAGACACACGTAACACCTTCAGAGAAAAGCAAGGGTTTGAGAAGATCATGGAGGTCCTCAGTAATGCGGTAGGTGTGTGTGTGTGGGGGTGTCTTTTTTATTCTCTTCCTCCTCCCTACATCTTTTATCCCAATTCTATATTTTTAACCTTCAACAGACATTCAGCGACCTTTATGATGAGGCCTTAGAGGTAGCTGCTAACTGTCTGAATGACAGCGAGTGTGTCCAGCTGATTCATAAGGGTGGAGGACTGAAAAAGCTCATGGAGTTTGTTCACACCCCCAACACACCTGGAGTCCAGTCAAACGCAGTCAAATGCATTGCCATGGCTGCTCAAAGCTGTAAGCACATAGGGATACAGGAAATAAGAATTTTTTCATAATTTTTTGGCTTGAATTGTTAAAGTCCTAATGTTTTTTTTCTTCACCGTGTGTTTGTTGTGTTGTGTGTTTGAATACATGGGCGCATGGCTGCGTGTTTAGCTGAGAATTGCGAACTGCTCCATGAACAGAATGTGGAGAAAGTTCTGGTAGAACTGCTGTCTGATGCAGATGTCAGCGTTAAAATAGACGCTTGCAAGGCGGTGTCTACCACGAGTGTTTACCTACCTTGCAACAACCGATTCAGAGAACTGGGTACATACAAATTCACACAACCACAACAACGTCAACCACTCACTCTGATAAAGCGGTAATGTGGTACATATCTTTGTGTTTCAGGTGGTATCGTTGCAGTAGTGCAGTGCCTGAATGATGAGTGCTCAGAACTGAGAGAGGCAGCAACCCAGGCCCTCTTGAATGTCACACGTAGCAACCAGCTCAATGCGCTGTAAGTGACAAACAACCTGAGTGCATTTATTTGTGTTCTGTAAATATGTGAATATGTGCGATACAGTATATAAATTTAATTTCTGAAGTATGCTATTCAACAAGGCATAGAAAATTATTTCTAAGGTCTTTTGGAGTTCATTGCCTCAAAGTACTGTATTCATGATAACATATTGCTAAATACATGACATGCATTGATATATTTGTATGTCTAATAGAGAGGCTTAAAAGCTGGTGTTTTTTTTTCTATTTTTCATATATATTTGTGTCATGATAATATAAAAACATGGAATAAATGCATAAAAACATTTAGTAGTAGTTGTTGGCCTTTATGCTGCTTTTTATGTCACAATCAAAGTGTACTAAAACATCTGATCAGACCTTCAGACACATACGTGAAGTTCATCTCATATATTTAATTTTAAAAAAATGTTGCAACACTGTTAAATGGGGGTATGAAGGAGGTGATTTCCATTAAGTCAATATCATCTGCATCCGCTTGTAGGATGACAAAGGCAAAGTGTGACTGATGAAGAAAGTGGTTGTAGCATGAGGTTGAATTGTTTTTTCAGCTTTATGACACCTGTTACAAATTGGTTTTGCATTTTCATAGATTTTAGAGACCCTAACAGAGATTACATCCTACTAATAAACCTGCACATCTCAATTTCTGTGTCATCTTTCAGAGCAGTGTATGACTCAGGGGGCCAGACAATCCTTATCCAGCTACTCAGTGGAAGTAGTCATATGACTGTAGCCAATTCTGCTGCCGTCCTTGGAGAAATGGCTGGACAGGATGTCATTCTTCACAGTATTCTCTCAAATGGAGTCATACAGGCTTTGATTGAGACCTTAGATTCCGTAGACACAAAGGTTCTGGTCAACACCATGCAGTGCCTGGCAGTGCTGGCCTCTGATGAAGATGCTAGGGAAGAGGTTGGTGCTAATGCTGTCTTATTTTTGCTGTTTCCAAGGCCACGAGTAGGTATTATCGAGTTTGGAGAAGGGTTTTTTAGTCGTAATAATTTCTTTACAAGTTTTCTAACAATATTTTACAGTTTTTTCCTACTAAATAAAATTTATCTATTGTCTTACATAGATAAGAAATGCTGGAGGCCTTCAGCCACTGGTCAATTTGCTGCACTCTGATAATGAGGACATATTGGATAATGCATGTCTGGCTCTTAAAGCCTGTGCTAGTGATGAACCCACAACTTTGGAGATCTGCAAACTTGGGTAAGAGTCTGACAAAGTAGGTAATCAGTGAAGAAATCAGTGAATGAAAACATTTATGTCGAGGGGATAATAACATAATAGGGATAGTAATAGAAATAGATAATTGTAATATTCAACATCTGTAAAAAGCTCCTGTGGATGTTCTACCAGTCTGTAAAAAGCTCCTGTGGATGTTCTACCAGTCTGTAAAAAGCTCCTGTGGATGTTCTACCAGTCTGTGGTCACCAGCATCTTGTCGTATGCTGTGGTGTTTTGGGGAGGGAGCATGACTTAAGCAGACCTCTCCAGGCTGGAGAAGCTGATCAGGCGGGCCAGCTCAGTGGTCGGGAGGAAGCTGGACACTCTGGTAAAGGTGGCAGAGAAGAGAACTCCGGATAAACTGCTGGACATCATGGACGATGTCAGACACCCTCTGCACACTGTTGCAAACAACCAAAGAAGCCTGAGAAGCCAGAGGATGCACCTCCCAACATGTAGGACCAACAGACTTAAGAACTCCTTCATCCCCAGAGCCATTAAACTGCTCAACTCGTCTCTGGGGGAGAAGAAGAAGAGGGTCCACACAAGAGCTGAGAGATGACACATCATACATAAAAAACACTGCAAACACTATAAAAAATTTTCTCCTATGCCTATTTATGCCTTTTTATCTGTATATTTTGTGGTCTGTTATTTTTATTCTTTGTAGGTGTTGTTGCTTCTTTCTGTGTGCTTTTGTGTAGTCACTGTGCTTTGTATAGTGCGACAAAGATATCAATTTCCCTGACAGAACGTCCTTAAGGGATTAATAAAGTACTACTGCTACTACTACTACTACTACTTGTACTACTACTACTAATAACCAACTAATGTAGTTTCTTTTACAAACACTAGATGGTAGTATAGGACTATAATGAGTAGCTGTTTACTCCTGAATGACAATCTCACTGTATAGGGCATCAGTGTGTTTTGTCATGTTTTGAAAAATCTTTGAACATTTGTGTTTGTGTAACAGTGCCCTGGAAATACTTATGGAAATCAACCAATCACTGGATTGCAGAAACGGTTACAGCAAGTCAGCCCTGATCTCTCTGCTTAACTTAAATTTGCCTGCCAAATATAGCCTGACAGGACATTTGGCCGTGGCTGATGTAATCCAAGATGGTTTCTATGATGCTGGGAAGGTGTGTATACGTCTGTATGAAATTGAAACGGCAGCCCCTTTAAAAACACATATAACATCATAAAGTTTTGAAGGTTAATATGATACTGTTTTTCTCTTTGTTAGGCTTGTGCAGGTCAGCAGTTTCTGACATTAGAGGAGTTGGCAAAGCAGCCGGTCAATGAGAAACAGCCTATCATTGCTATCAACACAGCAGTGGAGTATGTTTTCTAATTTTTTTAAAGACTCCTATAAAAAGAAATAAACATGAATTATTATCTGTGTTCAACATGTTCAGCACACTAAACTCCTCACCACCAAAACTCTCACAGCTTAGTGGGCAAAGAGCAACCACAAAGACTGTGGCAGAGCAATGACTGAGACTTGGCAAAACTTCTATCCTGCCACTGCAATGTGCAGTGCCTTGCTGTAATTATTTTTGGTTGTTCTTTTTGTATTACCCTCCCCTCTTCTGCACCAATCCAGTGCTCCATTTCTTTTTCTTTCCCCCCTCCTTTTACCCCCCAACTTTCAGTGGGCCCTGTTAGCATAAATGGGTGTATTTTTTTAAGATGGCAACACACTCAGATGAACAACGCCCCCGTACTTAGACTAATGGACTCATACTTGACTAGGATTTGCATAACTATGGTCACGCAAGGTCTCATATATGCAAACTTAGCTCAAGATACATGTACAGCTAGAACCAAGGCAGTCACAGACTGCAACATCCCACGACACCTCTGAATTCAAAATTTTACCCTGACCTACTTGCATAGGTCAAAGATCGAAGATAGTGCTCTGACCTACTTTCATAGGTCAAACGACTAGCTTTGATCTAGGTCTTACTCACATTGGCCTTCTCCCTCGTCTTTCTATCTTATCCGGTTCCTGATTGTACAAAAGTTGAAATTTGACCTTCACCTAGTTTTCTCAAGGTTATCATCTCATTTTCATCCCCTGTGCTGCCCGAGTAATGTCCTTTTTGTTTCATCTTTCTATCTGCAACGGTTTTGAAGATATTTGGTGGACTAATGAACGGACGGATAGACGAACGGACGGACAAACACACGAACACTGACAATCACAATACATCACCGCTCTGAAGTGGGGTGTAATAAAATGTCAACAGTGTGGTTTGATGCCTCTACATTACACATAAATTAATGGTCTCAGAAGTCTTCAGCGTTTTGTTGAACTGGTGTTGCCAAATGGAGCAGCACCCCTTCAGGGAATCTCGTCAACCCGAATGTCCCCCCCATTCATTCAGCATGAGCACACACACACCCACACAACATCACATTCTTAATGAGTGTGTTATGTAATGCATCCATGGCTGGAATGACCCAAGTTTAGCTTCTTCAACTTCATGTAGCAACTAGAAATTCTTTGTTTCCCTTCTTTAACGTACGGGAAACTACAGTTTGTTCTGCAGAATATCTCAGGAATATAGGAATGTGTAGACTGGAAAGACAAGAGCAGCCAAAAAAACACGTAACCATACATATGAAATATTTTAAGTCACAGTTCTAAACTAGCAGTGGAAGACACCTGAGAGCAGATTCAATTTTTTTGTTTCTGAGGTCATTGAAAAATGTTTTGTGTGACATTTGGTCACTGGATACCTTCTGGTCTTCTTCTTACATATACACAGTTTAATTGCAGAAATGTTTTCCACACAGTTGTTTGCAGATTTTTCTTTTACTGCAGACAATGTAATAAAAACAATAGCAAATATGGTAAGACTGTCCGCAACATTGACCGTTTCATGTTTATGTCCCATAATAGATGATCCTTTGTTTTTGACGTTAGTATAATGGATTATACAGTATATCTATGTATAATAAAGCAGGGTCGATTACACCTAAATATTATACATGTTAAAATTCTAAAAAGAAGAGAGTAAAATAGATTTTTTTCAGCAATGTAGATAATTTTATTCTTGTTTTGTGGCAGAGAGATTGTGTCAGAAGACAAGCAGACCAACTCACTAGCAAGAGACACCGGCAGGAAGGAAGACAAGACAAGGTAAGAGTAAGTGTGTGGTGGTAGGGATATTTACATCCCGCTTCAAAGTGGTGATGTATTGTTATTGTCAGTGTTCGTGTGTTTGTTCGTCCGTCCCTCTGTCTGTTAGTCTGTCCACCAAACCGTCTAACTATAACCATAAAGACACTGACTCTATCTGGCCTATCTGCCACTGTCTCTCTGTCTCTCTTTCTCTTACCCTGTCCTTATCTTAATTTTATTTCTTTTCCACCCAACTGGTCAAGGCGGATGGCCGCCCAAAAGAGTCAAGGTCCTGCCCGGAGTTTCTTCCTCAACGAGGGAGTTTTTCCCTGCCACTGTCGCTTATGCGTGCTCTGGAGGGTTCTGTCTGTTAAAGTGCTTTGAAATGTCTGTTGCTATGATTAAGCGCTATATAAAAAAGATTGATTGACTGAACAAATATCTTCGCAACCGTTGCAGATAGAAAGATGAAACAAAAAGCACATTGCTAGGGCGGCAAAGGGGACGAAAATGAGATGATGATGATGATACTAGGTGAAGGTCAAATTTCAACTTGTACAGTCAGGAACTGGATAAGATAGAAAGACAAGGGAGAAGGCCAGTGTCAGTAAAGACCATAGATCAAAGCTAGTGCTTTGATCAATGACAGTAGTAGATCAAAGCAATAGCTTTGATCTTTGACCTATGCAAGTAGGTCAGGGTAAAATTTTGAATTCAGGGGTGTCGCGGGATGTTGCAGTCTGTGACTGCATTGGTTCTAGTTAATATTTATAATTCTATAATAAATAAGCGTAATAAATAATATAATAAATAAGTCTCACTATTTATCGCCGACACTGTACTTATTGATACATTGCCTGGATTTTCGATCCTTAATTTGATTTTTTTTTAGGTGTGTGTAGTAAATCGTATTTAACACAAATTAAGCTATCAGTTCATTTTTCATTCAAGTGTAATTTCAGTAAGTCTGTAATATGAAATGTAACATGATATATAAAATCCTCCCTTGCTGACTCCAATCTAAATTACTGTCTCTCTCCTTAAAGGAAGAAGAAAAAGGATGACAAGCAGAAAGATGAGACCCGGCCTGAGTCCCCTGTAGATAAACCATGGAAGATGATGGAGGATGCCCCACTGCAGCTTCTAGTTAAAGAAGCTAAAGAATCCGTACTCTCACTGGAGGATGACCAAGAGCGGTACTCAGCCCTGGCCAGGTGACTTTTGATGAAAATTGCGAGTAACCAACATGCAGAGAAAAAATAAAAACATAGATGAGCATTAACTTAAGTCATTGCCAAGCATTGTTCTCAAATATCCGAAATCATATTGAATGCTAAAAAACCATACTACTGTGAGGCATCAGAAGTCAAAACACATCAAAAATGTTCCTGCATTACAATACATTTTGTCTCTGTGCTTTTGGGTGACAGGCTGGTGAGTAAGGCCATGGGTGGAGCTGTGGAGATGGAAAAGCTGCACAAATTCCAATGGATGCTGTACCAGAGTGAACTCAAGTTTTGTCTCCAGTCTAATGTTGTCCCCATTGGTTTGATCAAAAGGGGAATCTACCGCCATAGAGCACTTCTCTTCAAGGTACCACTGACGTAGCTTTTGTTTTACTACTCGCAAGTTAAATGTTAACCCTAATCCTCTTCATTCGATTTCATGTCTTGTTTCCAAATGATCCTACCCTGACTTGTCTCTTCTCTTGTGCTTTACAGTGTCTGGCTGATTGCATTGGACTGAGCTGCACACTTGTTAGGGGCGAGTATGACCGGGTTTGGAATGAGATTTTCCTCTTCAATGTGAATTCCAGCACCAATGAATGTTTTTCACAGCCTTGTCGCTATATAGTGGACCTTATGCATCAACCTGGCAGACTGCTGAGGAACAATACCCCTCCTGCTGAGCAATACCAGACAACATCGATGAACACTCTTGTATAGAAATACTGTAGGACATCATTCTGTGACCATTTTCTTAGCTTTATTACCAAAAAATTATGTTAATGTGTATTTACAGTTGTTATATTTTTGCATTCACAAGCCAAAAGCTTTATCAGTATGGATTATGAAATAAACTTTGTTTTAACCTTTGGCTCTTTACAACATAGGATTCACATTGCTGGTATTAAAGACAGATGTGGTCAAACTACAAATCAGAGCTGGTAACAGTTGTCCTCATTTGAGCTTTAAATGAGTCGAGGTTATTGGAAATAAATACACATTTCTAGTCTAACTTTACTGGTGTCAATCTACACCCTGTTATTGTGCAATATCAAATAAAATCCCTTTAATATATTCCTGATTTCCGTGAGTTCTAATTGCACCTCTTGGTTGCTTAGCAAATTTAAATTTTAAAAAGTAACACATTTACCGTATGGTTCTACCTCAGTTCACCCGACATAAAACTGCTACTCATAGTCTCGCATTATAAAGCAATAAACAGCTGATAATCCAGTTCACTTTGACCCAGCGGATGACGTGAGTTTTAACCGCATTACACCGCAAAGCGCTTGAATTAACCGGGGCAGGACCAGCTGGAAGCCACCGTCGCTTGAACTGCCTCGGCTCAGTGAGCGCACTTGCTCCCACCGACGCAGATCCTGACGCAGCAGCAGCGAACATGTCTCGGGTCGTAGCGCGTCTCATGGCGGTCCTTTCTCCCCACTCGACATCCAGAGTCGTTGCGTTACCGAGGAGGATCCCACTCTTCATCCGTCCCCTGTACACGTCTCAAGGTACTGCGTGAGCGCTTGATTTATTTTCAAGATACATCCTGTCATCCTGTGTGTTGTTTAAGGTGGCAATCCAATCGCATGCAGGTGCGACACAGTGCTGTTTTTTTTCCATGAAATCGTGGATGTCGCCAGTGTTTTTTTCTCACGCTAAGACGACTGTAGTTTTAATCAGGAGAGGAGATAACTAATACTTCGAACTCATTTGATCGTTTGATTTTTGCAGTTAAGAAATTTTTAGAGTGATTAAGTGATGTTTTGTCCAGAATTGGTACGTCGAACATGTATTTCCGCATCTGGGTCGACAGGTACCTCCACGTGTTTCATTCGTGCCTCCACAGTCTCTTCTAGGGTCTGCTGTGTAATTGTGGGTTTTATTTTGATATCCTGTCATCATTAATAATTCTAATCATTTATTTGTTGGAATTTCAATAATATATGGACCAGTGATTGAATGCTTTTCATGTTTATTCCACATCATCTTCCTCTGTGTTGGTTAAACTTATTGTGAACTGTCTTCTGCAGGCCTGAAGTCTCTCATTCGCTATGATGAGAGGACAGACTGGCAAAAGAAACTCACCCCAGAACAATATGTAGTCACCAGAGAAAAGGGGACTGAGATGGTGAGTACTGCATACTACACGTACATCAGTGTAGTGTTGCGTTCCAAACAACAATTATCAGTCAGCCGTATCTGTATATGTAGTCTCATAAACACCAGCACAGTTCCAGGAGGACTTTGTTCATGTCTGTGTTGTTGGCCTGTGTTGAGTTCAACAAGTTCACCTACAAGCCTGGTTTTGATCAGTTTAGAATAGCCTTTTATGTTGAAAGCAGAGCAATTAATATTAATAGGAATTAAGGAATTATGTTGCTCAATTGCAACATACACATAATGCATTGACGTGCAGTCAGGGGAGGAAAGTGAGGCATGGGCTCACCATCACGACAGAAAAGAATGAAAATTGGAAGAAATAACTTAAATGGTTATATTGTTCCAGTGATGTGTATTATAAAGTTATTTTCCGTTTAACGTCACCAATTTAAGGATATTCGCTGAATTTTCACATTTACCGCTGAAATACTGAGAAGAGACCTGTGGTGAGGCACCAGTCAGCCGAACCTCACCATGGATGGTGATCCCAGGGATTCGGCCGAGGATTGCTCTTCCTTGGCCGTAGAAGTTACAGCAAACTACAATCTACAGTCAAGTGCAGCCATTCATTTGTTTTCCGCTCGCCTTGCTTTCCTATAAAAATGGAGGATTACATATCTCAACTCGAAATTTTTCAATGCTTGTGTACAGAAGGAGCGGCACATGAACTTCATTTATAAGTAAACTTAACATATAAGCAAACATGTAGGAAACAACAAAATTTTTTTTTAATTAAATGTGCTAATTGTGTGTTACAGTTTGTATGTGTAAATAATTCTGCTATGAGACTTTAAAAATGACCTGTTGATAATTAAATGGTGAATAAGCTAAACTGTAGGTTCATATTTTTGTAAATCTAATTATGACAAAGTCAGTGCCTCACCAGCCATGACCCTCACTGCACATCACTGACATAATGTTAAAAACACAAAAGTCAGCCCTTTCAATTTTGTTCTTTATCAATTGTGTGTTGTGTGTGTCCTTAGCCCTTTAGTGGGATCTACCTAAACCACTCAGAAGTGGGCATGTACCACTGTGTCTGCTGTGATGCTCCACTTTTCAGGTAACAGTTTGTGTTTTAAAGGAGAATTTCCTCCCATGCTATTGTTAGATGCTTATTTGGTATGCTTATTTCGCTGTTAAATTTCCCTGTCTGACTTGCCAGCTCAGAGGCTAAGTATGACTCTGGGACAGGCTGGCCATCATTCACAGAAGCTCATGGGACTTGGGAAAAGGATGAAAGCCTCACCTCCATCATTCGTCGTCCTGACAACAGCCTGGGTAGCACTGGGACAGAGGTGCTTTGTAAAAGTGTAAGTTGTGTTGAGCTCATATATGAAGCCAAAATTCATCTGTGCTGATTAAACCTGTTGTAACTTTTCTAGCTTAAAGTATATATTTTATGAAACTGTATTGCTAAAATTACTGAATATTTAATTCATACTTTACATTCAGAATCAGTAACATTTCTTGAGATTCAGCCATATTTTATGTAACTTGTGTGTGTGTGTGTGTGTGTGTGTGTGTGTGTGTTTAATGCAGTGTGATGCTCATCTGGGTCATGTGTTTGATGATGGACCAGACCCAACAGGGCAGCGGTTCTGTATCAACAGTGTGGCCCTCACCTTTAAAAGCAGAGGAGACTCAAAATCCAACAAACCTGAAGAAAACTGATGAATAACACAAACTACGCCAAATCGTCAAAAACACAAATACATGTTTCTGAGTAGATCAGTATTTTTGGAGACGTAATGAAGGTCCAGAGTGAGAGCAATCACTCCATGGTTTGGACCAGAACAGATCTTTGAGTTCAACTGGAAATTGTCTCCTATTTGTCAAATGGAAACAGAATGAACGAAGTTCAGTTCAGACACTTGGGCAACGATGGAAAGTCCACAAAGTCCACAAATCTGCCGGTCATTATATCGTTGTTAATAATTTTCAATATATTTTTTTTTTTAGTAGAAATCTTTGACAAAATTATTGTTGGAGTCAAATCTAGTTAGAATGAACGTCTTGATACTTAAACCCAGTGATGTCACAAAAAATGTCCCTAAACATTGTTGTGATATGTGATTTATATGCATGTAGACTATTCATAATACATCTTTTTAGTAAGGATTCCAAAACGGAGTCATGATGTTACAACTTTGTGTGTTTTTCAATCTGTTGCAACATTTGCCATTTGATTTAAAGGTTTGATTGTTCCATGGACATAATTTGTCAATAAATACTTACTTTGTTCTCTGAATCTGTACTTGTGCTTTATGTGCTGTAGAGTTAATTAGTTTTTAGAAGAATGCAGAAAGAATTTATGGCTGCCACTGCAATTCAGATACATACCACCATGTTCTAGTTTGGCCTCATTTCGGCCAGTAATTTACCAGTTAAATATTAACTTGACAGGCCATCCTCTGTGTGTCATTGCTTGCTTGTTGTTGCTCCATGTATATTTATTCATTCATTCTGTGTGTGTGTATGAAGATGAGCTCAACAGATTGAGACTAGCAGACTGACGGAAGGGACAGGAAACCCAATACCAAAAGAAAAGAGTAAGAATTTAGGAGAGGACCCAGAAACTTTGATAATCCTAAACGGGAAAAATAGAGTTGTTGGTACATATATGTGAGGATGGTTGGTGTATGGCGTATTTTGGTTGCAGTGGTAGCATTATGTGTGTGTCTCTGGGGATCTACTGAAGCTGTGGGGGGAGCCAAGAGTCGACCACGACCCCAGAGACGACCTCCAAAGAAGCCTAAAATTGATCCTATCAGCCTGACACCACCTGCACAGAACATAGACATACAGCGGGTAAGAACCTAACAGTGTTACAGATAATTTAATTCTGTCTTTATTTTAACATGTCAGAACATCGTGCTTTTTTTTTAAACCGGATTCTCTCTTCTTCTTTTCCTTTTGGCTTTTCCCTTCAGGGGTCGCCACAGCGAATCAACCGCCTCCATCTAACCCTGTCTTCTGCATCCTCTTCTCTCACACCAACTACCTTCATGTCCTCTTTCACTACATCCATAAACCTCCTCTTTGGTCTTCCTCTAGGCCTCCTGCCTGGCAGTTCAAAACTCAGCATCCTTCTACCAATATATTCACTATCTCTCCTCTGGACATGTCCAAACCATCTCAGTCTGGCCTCTCTGACTTTATCTCCAAAACCTCTAACATGTGCTGTCCCTCTGATGTACTCATTCCTGATCCTATCCTTCCTGGTCACTCCCAGAGAGAACCTCAGCATCTTCATCTCTGCTACCTCCAGCTCTGCCTCCTGTCTTTTCCTCAGTGACACTGTCTCTAGACCAAACAACATCGCTGGTCTCACCACAGTTTTGTACACCTTTCCTTTCATTTTAGCTGAAACTCTTCTATCACACATCACACCTGACACTTTTCTCCACCCATTCCATCCTGCCTGGACACGCTTCTTCACCTCTTTTCCCCACTCTCCATTGCTCTGGACTGTTGACCCCAAGTACTTAAAATCCTCCACCTTCTTGATCTCTTCTCCCTGTAACCTCACTCTTCCACTTGGGTCCCTCTCATTCACACACATGTACTCTGTCTTACTGCGGCTAACCTTCATCCCTCTCCTTTCCAGGACAAACCTCCACCTCTCTAGCTTCTCCTCCACCTCTTCCCTACTCTCACTGCAGATCACAATGTCATCTGCAAACATCATAGTCCATGGAGATTCCTGTCTAACCTCGTCTGTCAGCCTGTCCATCACCATAGCGAACAAGAAGGGGCTCAGAGCTGATCCCTGATGCAGTCCCACCTCCACCTTGAACTCCTCTGTCACACCTACAGCACACCTCACCACTGTCTTACAGTCCTCATACATGTCCTGCACCGCTCTAACATACTTCTCTGCCACTCCAGACTTCCTCATACAATACCACAGTTCCTCTCTGGGCACCCTGTCATAAGCTTTCTCCAGATCTACAAAAACACAATGCAGCTCCCTCTGGCCTTCTCTGTACTTCTCTATCAACATCCTCAAAGCAAATACTGCATCTGTAGTACTCTTTTTTGGCATGAAACCATACTGCTGCTCACAAATGCTCACTTCTGCCCTTAGTCTAGCTTCCACTACTCTTTCCCATAACTTCATTGTATGGCTCATCAGCTTTATTCCTCTGTAGTTGCCACAACTCTGCACATCTCCCTTGTTCTTAAAAATGGGCACCAGCACACTTCTCCTCCACTCCTCAGGCATCTTCTCACTATCTAAGATCCTGTTGAACAACCCAGTCAGAAACTCTACTGCCACCTCTCCTAGACACTTCCAAACCTCTACAGGTATATCATCAGGACCGACTGCCTTTCCACTCTTCATCCTCTTCAGTGCTCTCCTCACTTCATCCTGGCTAATCTTTGCTACATCCTGGTCCACAACAGTCACCTCTTCTAGTCTTTGTTCTCTCTCATTTTCCACGTTCATCAACTCCTCAAAGTACTCTTTCCATCTTCCCATCACACTGCTGGCACCTGTCAATAGACTTCCATCCCTATCCTTAATCACCCTAATCTGCTGCACGTCCTTCCCATCTCTATCTCTCTGTCTTGCCAGCCTGTATAGATCAGTCTCTCCCTCCTTACTGTCCAATCTAGCATACAAGTCATCATAAGCTTCTTGTTTGGCCTTTGCTACCTCTACCTTCACCTTACGCTGTATCTCCCTGTACTCCTGTCTACTCTCCTCAGTCCTCTCAGTGTCCCACTTCTTCTTAGCTAACCTCTTTCTTTGTATACACTCCTGTACCTCCTCATTCCACCACCAAGTCTCCTTATCTACTTTCCTTCCAGATGACACACCAAATACTCTCCTACCTGTCTCCCTGATCACATTAGCTGTAGTTGTCCAGTCATCTGGAAGCACCTCCTGACCACCCAGAGCCTGTCTTAACTCCTTCCTAAAGGTCATGCAACACTCTTCCTTTTTTAGCTTCCACCATTTCGTCTTCTGCTCTGTCTTTGTCCTCTTCATCTTCCTCACCACCAGAGTCATCCTACACACCACCATCCTATGCTGTTTGGCTACACTCTCGCCTACCACTACTTTGCAGTCACTGACTACTTTGCAGTCACTGACTACTTTGCAGTCACTGAAAACCGGATTCTCTCTATATACGTGTATTTTTAAAAAAATCTATAATAGGTGCATTAAAATATAGAATAAGATGCTCAGATGGGTTTGCTTTGGGTAGCCATTTCTAACTTCCACTCCCTTTTGTCTGGAAAGAAATTCCTGAAAATAAGCCAATGAACAGAGACATTGTCATTTTGATAAATTGGAGAAAAGGCTGTTTCCAGACAGAGTAGGGCAGTTGCAACCAGCCAGCACCACCGTAAACATTCGCTGTGACTTTCTCTGACCTCTGCATACTGGCAGTTTGCCTCACTTGTTTGCTCTTTAATTTCACAATAAGGGGATTGAAAAAAATTTCCAATTCAAAAACTAAAACCTCAATATTGCTTTGAGGACAAGATATACGTAGATGGTGAACTCTGTGAAGCATGGACCACTAAGTGCACTTACCAGTTAACATTATTTCACACAAAAACACAATAATATAGATTTTAAAAATACAGATGGTTGACTAGTTGCTAACTTAAAGTCTCTTAAGAACAGAGATGTTCTACCAAATTGTCATATTTATTATAAGACAGACAAACATGTCAGTCTGTTTATCTATGGGTCAGTGTGAGGGCAGAATATTTGGACATTCTTGTGTAATTGTGTCAACATGGTGTTTAGGGAAATCGAGGGATTTTTGGTGAAATGAAACATGAATTTGAGGTGCATGAGAAACATGTCCTTTCATGTGGAGGGCCTGAGAAATTTCAAATTTTGCTCGAAGTAATAAAAAATGATGAATTTAAACAAGATTTTCTGGCAAGAGACAATTTCTAGGTTCATTTGAGGATATTAAATGTAAAAAAACAAAGGGTGCTTCAGAAACTTATTTTCCATTTGCAAATATATCAGGGATTCAGATTCACGTGTTCCTCATTGTGCTTTTCTGTGTTGCAGATGACAGGAACATGGTACCTACTAAACACTGCCTCCAAATGCTCTTACCTGATAAATCATGGAACCAAGGTGGAGCCCACAGTCATGACCCTCACTCATTCCTCAGCCTCCGACCAAACACTGTCTGTCAGCACTAAAACCCGACAGTAGGTACCTCCATGTCCACATGACAATAAGTGAAAACTCAATCAGCCTTTCCTCCTATTTTAATAGATTTTAGGTCACTGTGGCCTGGCTTTTGTAGAAGGACAGTGTGACATTATTTCAGTTACAATAGCATGTGTTTTTCCTGGGAAATTCAGTCACATTTTTGTGGGGTTCAAGAGTGAGAAATTATATTTGGTTCAAGCAGATGTAAATGATTTCTTCCTTGTCACGTAACAAACTGTTTTAGGAGTAGATTATTAAGTCCTCTGAATTTTGACCCTTTTTAAGGATATGGATGTGAAGAAGCCAATCATGATATTTGTTGTGCCTGAGACTTTGACTGCATATCTCAGCTTCACAAACTGTTATCTCTTCAGTAATCACCGGTGTTGGGAGATACTGCAGGTCTATGATCTATCGCCAACCCCAGGCAAGCTAACACTGAAAGGTCAGCACCTCACTTTAACATCTTCACTGATCATGATTGATCAGATGTCCAATGCAGCATTCCTTTGACTAAGAGTGCTCTCTATGTCCTCGACCAGGAACTAGTCCTCAGCTGACCACTGAGATAGTGATTGCCGAAACGGACTATGACTCCTACGTTATCATGTATTACCAGAAACGGGGAAAAATCACCATGAAGCTCTATGGTCTGTTCCTCATCCATGTGTCTTTAGTTTGTTTTTGGCTTCATATCGGAAAAGCCTGGCAGTAGTTCTGTTACTCTGTGTTCTTTCAAAATAAGATTGTTCTTCCAGAACATACTTGTAATGTTTGTTTTTGTTTTCTGTGTGTAGGACGGTCTGCAGATAATTTGTCAGAGGCAATGTTGACCAAGTTTGAGCAGCTTGCAGAAAAACAAAATATGGGACTGGCATACCTCTTTCCCTTCCCCACATACAGTAAGTCTATACCCAGCTAAGAAAGTGATAGAAATAAACCGACCATAGGGTAGTCAGCAACACTGGGGCCCCACAAGGGACTCTTCTCTTTGGTTCTCTTTACCCTTTACAACACTAGCGTCAACTACCGCACAGAGACCTGTTATCTCCAGATGTTTTCTAATGATACAGTGGTGGTTGATGTATGAGTAAGGGTGATGAGACTGAGTGCAGGATTGTTGTGGACAACTTTGTCTTGTGGAGTGAGGAAAACTACCTCCAGCTCAACGTGACAAAGACAAAGGAGCTGGAGCTGGTAAGCTTTGTTCATTCAGGGGGTCACTGTGGACATTGTAGTGGACTACAGGTACTTGGGGGTCTACATGAGAACAAACTGGAGGGGGGAAGTACTTGTGTTCATGCCCTCTACAAGAAGGGCCAAAGCCGTCTCTTTTCCTTGAGGAGGCTGAGGTCCTTCAACATCTGCAACACCATGCTAAGGATGTTCTACCAGTCCGTGGTGGTCAGTGCTTTCCTCTATACTATGGTGTGCTGGGGCGGTGGTCTGAGGGTGGTGGACTCCAACAGACTGAACACACTGATCTGCAGGGCTGCTGACATTGTTGGGGCTAAATTGGACTCTCTGGCGGTGATATTTCCAAGTTAAAGTCCATTTTGGACACTGAGCACCACCCACTGTACAGCACGTTGATGGGGCACAGGAATTTGTTCAGTAGTAGAAGGACCCTTTCTAAATACACTACTGAGTGTCAAAGTGTACAACTTCACTCTGACAGAGCTGTAGTTAAAGGAGGAGGACGATTGGAAGTAATAAAAGCTACATAATAAAAGATGTGTATACCTTTATATATACGTTCTCTCATTTGTCCTCTCAATTGCTTTTTCGTTTTTTTTTAGATCTTTATTTCTAATTTTTTTTCTTATTTTGACATCGTCTACAGTATAGTTCTTTGTGGAGCACTGTGACCGTAATAAAAAGCCTCTAGGAGATCAATAAAAGAATCTGATTCTGATCCTAATTAACAGCTCCAGTATAAACATTGGTTGGCACAATAAACCATGCAGATTATGTTTGAAATGATCATAACACCATCAGATGTACCTAATATATAGCGGGCTTCACATAAAGGTTTTTCATCTGTTTTAGGTCACTGTGGGGTTGTGGACCAGGATCATGTAATCAGTAAGTAATCAAATGAAACAAATGTTAGAGAGAAAGAAACAACTGTAATAGTTATCAGAGTAACAAAAAGAGGTACAAGTAGCTGATTTAGTCATCTGAAAACAAAAAGTAATTTTACTCCTGCATGCTGTGCATGGGACTGGACTTGTGTAACTATCACTTATCACCGTATCAGAATGTTACTCAATTGCCAGATTCACAGAGAAACATCTGGCTTCTATCTAAATTGACATCTATGAAACTTAACTCATCTCTCTTTGTTATGCAGATTGTGTGCCCACATGCTAAAGAGACAGAGCTGTGCTTCTCAGATATCCAATGGGTACCCTAATATTGTATTATTTGGCTGTACTAAGGTTACAACATATAATGTACAATGAAATAAAAGAAAAAAAGACAATAATTATGTTATATTCTTCTGTTTAAATCTCCAATAGTTCCTCTGTGCCACCAGCTGATGATGAAATGGCATTGTCATCCATGGGATATTATCTTGTGTACTACATTCTAACTATTTATTCTTGAGATTTCATTTACTCTAAATGATTTGCAGTGTGAGGTGGCAGTTGGGGGGTTGGAGTTAATGCAGAACAGATGTCAAACTCAAAAGGAGCTGAGCTGAGTTACAAAACAGTGTTACCAAACATGCTTCCTACTGGCCCTTGTTCCACCAGGCACAAGTGTAAGTGTTGATGTGTGTTTGTTACATAACCAACTGGCTGCAAGTTGGTGCCTGTCTTGTCTCTTAACAATGGCCATTCTGTGTATGCCATCACCTTTTTTTTTTTTTTTTTTTAAAATACTGAACGATCAACAGCCAGTTGGCACATTTGTTCTCTATCAGTGTAAATTTTATTCATATCCCTCCATGGGGTGGTTGAAATAGGAGCATCATTTAATAGGTACAGTAGACATTTTTACCAAAAAAGGATGATATCCCTTTCACAACATGGCAGTAAAACTGAAGTCTGGCATGTGTTTCTATTGGATTTAAAACATTTTCAAAAACTGTTGGCACCTTTAAAAGATCTTTTAATTATTTATAGACCTTTTTCCCATAGCAATTAAATTTGCTGCTTGAGAATTAACATTGACTAGTATTTTAATTGGACGAGTGGGTTTTTTTTTTTTTTTTTTTTTTTACAGTGTCCTTTAGGATCTGTCCCTTTTTACGGTATCTACTTTTTGTTTGTAGTAGCTTTCATGTGCCATATGGTGAGAAAATCTACGCTTTAATCAAACAGCTGTTTAGATATTCAAGACATGCAAGAGCCATTGTGATGGGGAGCCCTAGAGGAACTCTTTTATGTAGCTGTTCTCCATTCTCTCGTGTTCTCACCTCTCCCCCTTAGTCCACAAGTTCCAACTAACAGCAGCGATTTACATGCTGGTGAGTTTTTGTGATGCCGGAGATAGCAGAGGGGGAGGTGTGGAAGTGGGACAAGGGAATAAAATGAGCCTCCACCGATCTTTGCCTCCTCATTTCACCCTGATCTTTTTCACCTACCACTGGGGACTCTCAGAACAAGAATTTGAAACCATGAGGAACTTACTTCTCAGGATGATGAGTGTTCTTTTGTGTGTTCTCGCTACGAGGGCAGATGTCCTGCCTGTTAAAGACTTTAACTTGACAAAGGTAAAAGATCCATGCTGATATTCTGATTATCAAAAGGACATTTTGTTGCAATTTCTTTAGAATTTTATCCTTTTCATTGTATTTATTTCAGATTGCAGGGAAGTGGTATATGACTGCCTTTGCCACAAATGCAGATTGGTTTGTGAACAACAAGGACACAATGAAGATTGGCACCGCCATGATTGAACCAACTGAAGCAGGTGACCTCTACATGTCTTATGCTAACTTGGAGTGAGTAAACAATTATACTGTCAAAAAATCCAAATGCACAATGATCTAGAGGAAAGATGAACAAACTGACGTGACCTCTCCAGGAATGATGGTACCTGCTGGAGAATGGCTCACCTTGCTAACAAAACTGACAACCCTGGACGCTTTGCTTACGTCAGTGAGAGTGAGTAGAGCACACTGACTCACGCTGAATAAAGAACATCTGAGTCACACATTGTCACAAGCGAAAATGAAAAATAAAAATAAAATTTGTGTTATTTTCCCCAGCAAGCAGAATGCAGGCTGACTTGTCTATCTAATCTTTTTCAGTTTGGAAAAACTACAATGACATGATCTTTGTTGATGTCGATTATGATGAATATGCTCTGATCCACACCATCAAGTCAAGTCACACAGTGGTTGATGTCCTCAACAATCTTTTCAGTAAGTCAGTAACTCTAAGGCTGTCCTGTGGAACGGGGGACCTTTAGAGTAGGTGTCGTGGAGGTTAAAGCAATCTGTTCTGTGTTTGCAGCTCGCACTCCTGTGATCAGTGAAGCTCTGAAGCAGAATTTCACTCAGTTCTCTCTGGATACTGGCATCTCTCCAGAAAACATTGTTGTCTTAGCTGAGAATGGTAAGTCAATTAGACTTGAAAATAAATGTCTTTTCATGGAAATGTCTCAGATCTTTGCTCATTGTTTTCCCGATGCTGTGTTTTACAGACGAGTGTTCTGAAAACTGAAGAGTCTTTCCATTTAAGGCAGTTATAACAATTCCAAGCTGCACCTTTCTGTCTACAAAGAGCAGTCCGAAGCCAAACCTAGGTCTCTACAACTTGAATACTGCCCTCGACCGAAGAATGGAACAATAGGGTAATTCGAACCCTTAAGGCTGTCGGTTGACTTCCGTAATTGCTGATCTTCTTTTCTTAAAAGCAAAATAAAATAAATGCATTTTAATGTTCAGTTTGATTACTTTCTGTCAGAAAACAGTGTGTGTGAACTACTTGTATTAGCCATGAGCTTTATATGTGACACTGTGAAGAATGATCAAGTCAATTATACAATAGCCTTGATTGTGGCGTCTATATGCACGTAAATGTTATTGAGGGCACTTCACTGACCTAGGAGAGAAATCCCAGAAGATGATCATCAAGGATAAACTCACCAAGGAAATTGATGGAACAGCTGGATGTCATAAATTGTAAATTTGTTGTTTAGGTTTAAGAAAAGTTGTCACGGTTGTCAGAGAACACTCTTTGAGGCTTCTTTCCATGACATGAGTTAATTGAAGAGATCTCAGTTATCACATTGAGTCGGTAATTCTTCAGAGAATTGACAACTATCAACGCTGAACAAGGAAGAATTCCCCTTATATTGGAAGAATATCCCTACAGGGATCAGTAAAGTTAATTAAAACTAAATTAAAAATTAGCAATGAAAACTCTAAATTACGTGATTGACATACGTATATGGAATTTGCATTGTGAACTACTGTACTCACATGTTGCCCTATTAGGCAAACCAACCACTTGTGTCTCTTAACAAACTCCAATACTGTATATCTGTGTTTTTGAATGAACTGTGAAAGAGTAACCTCAATGGATGTCATTGTGATGTGACCTCAGGGGAGTTTTATATATCTGTACCCCCTCATCAGTCAGAACTGAAGAGAGCCTCTTGGATGAGAAAAATACTTTCTAATGTCTCCAAGCTACATCCCAGGGGTCTGAAAATGTCTCTGCTCACCTGTAGAAGTGGGATTGCTCTTGCTAGTGCTGGAAAAATTTTTTCAGCCCATTATTCATTAATGGAGTCTACAGATGTTACAGTGTGAAACAAATAACAGCGGATGTACTAACACAAATCTGCTGCTTATATTGGCAGGTAGGGGGGCCAAAAGTTTAAACCAGATAGAGATCACAGTCTGTGTAATCACCCAAGCCTTATCTGTGAAAACAAAGCAAATACCGTATATCATGTGATCCAAACCTAAAAATGCTGTCTTACAAATCAGATCTCTAATGTATCCTTGATATTCTTTGGGTGCATCAAGATTCTAACATTAGAATCTAGTGTTAGAAGGCCTTGGACTATTTCTGTGTGTGTGAAAAAAGGATGTATGACGCAATTGCTCATGATTGCTCATTTAGAAGTGTAATGTTATCACAACTTCATCCTCTGCCCATCATTTAGATTAGGAGTATTCAACAAAAAACAGGTTAATTAAGAATAAGAATAGGAACCACAAAAATAGATCAAAATCCACATTGTAGACTTTTGTGTTAGGTGAAATCAACTCAAGCCTACATGGGCGGTGTGGGTGCCAGGTGTAAAAACATTTTACATTGGATTACAGTATATATCAATATTCATTAATACAAATTTGTTTGTGATATGTTGCCCAAGTACCATAAATAAGCGGGCAGCATATCCTGTTCCTAATACAGTCTGTTAGAATGATCCTCACAAGCAAATGACAACGACATGGTAAAATAGTCTTTAACCCAGTACAGGTGGTGACTATTTTGTCTTTAAAATACAATATGTTTACAGCAATGGGATTCATTTTAACCTTAGAATACATAATTTATTACATACAGTATTTGCTGATGTTAATCATCATTTTCAGTGGATTTTCATTTCACTAATGGGCTTTAAGAAGTGGTTAATCATCATGGGTTGGATTCAGATGCCTGCTTTCACCATAATTACATGTTATGAGGGTCTATATGTTTCATGAATACTTTTTAGCTCTTCTTTGAGTGCTTCACAATAGTGCACATCTCTGTAGATTACAATCAGTCAAAATAAAAGTGATGCAGAGAAAAGGACCAACATCAAAGATCAAACACTCTTTATTGAACTCAACAGAATTGAGAGTAAAGCATATGGGTTATGGTTTTGTCCGCTGGAGTTGATAATCAAATGCCAGTGTTGTTGTTTAAAAAGCTCATACCATGTGTGTGTGTGTGTGTTTGTTTATGTCTGGTCAGAGCAATTTAATTATTAAAAAAAATAGGAATGATGTGTGGACAGAGGAAGTCATCGTTGAGGCCGCAGTAAAAGGCAGGCTGAGTTCACCAGCTGCCTGATATCCAGTTATCCCCCAACCATGAGGCTACGGTGATGTACAAAATCATTCATGTGATGAGGTGACACAGCAACGGCTTCACCAGACGGATGCACAAAATCAAATTCACAACAAAATAACAAAGTTGGCAACTGGAACACGTTGTTCTGTAAATGCTACAGTAAGATCAACATATCCAACGATAACAGGAAAAACAACATGGTTAGAAAATATTCAGTGTACATCTCTGAGTGTATACTGGACAGCAGTGGCACTGTTGGAGTGAAGCTCTATTTGCTGTCGTCATAGCAGCAGCCTCTTCATTCTGAACATGTTGCCCTTGCAGTTTGAACGAACAACCTTGACTCATGCTCTATTAGACATGCGTGTTGTGCGTGTGTGCATCACAGAACATAGGTCTACATGTCTTGCGTGTTGTGTAACACGCAGCTCTCTTGTAGACCTATCAGCTGCCCCTATCCTGGGATGCTTGAAAGCCTTAATTTCAGGATTTGGGAGAAACTGGCTTTGACTATGATTCATAAGTAATTTGAGAATACTCAAATCCTGAGCCACAACATATCTGAAAACTCTGATTGATGAGAATTCATGCAATGTTTGTTACATTTTTTTATGAGTATGTTTGCTTTATATATTACGGGGAAAGGCGGCACGACTCAACGCCTTGAAGGCACAGTGGATTAGTAAGCCGGATATCATCATCTTATCTCCCAGATCTCGAAAGAATATTGCCAGTGCTCTTTTTTAAATGCTGCTTTGCCCAGTTAATGCAAAAAATTCAATGTATTAATATTAATTGTAATGACAGTTGTTAAATATAACAAATCCTATTCATCTGACCTACACATATACGCACAGATACATGCACGTACTGGAAATCCAAAGCCCAATAAGATGTAAAAATTGACAATTTTCCTCAATTAAAAGTTGAACGTTTAATTCAAATGTCTATTCTGATCTGGAAATGACATAAGAGTTAATGTTTGGCAAAGAAAACATGTCAAGTTTGAATGAATAAAGGCTCATGGTTTCACTCTTTCTAAATAAAAATGACAGGGAAGTGGCCACGCTGCGCTAAACCAACCATGCAGTGTCATGATTTTTAATCATGTTCTGAAAAACTCCTCTCTGGAAAAGAATGTCTCATACAATCGAATGTCATAAGATTTACATAAAACACATACAACATAAAACTCTGTACTTCATACATATACTCTATAATGTAACTGACATATATTATTGTAATATAGATCTGTAATTTGTCATTAGTATTTACTGTTCATATTGGACTCTGAATCTTTGAGAAAAATAACATACAATATTGTATATACAAAGTGACTTTTGGCATCCATATTCAACTCTATATTACCACAATATGCCATAGGTGGCATGTCATTTGATGATGGTGAGTGCTGTCTGAATGATACAATCACAGCTTAATATAAAAAAAAGAAAAAAAAAATGTTGGGCATGTTGATCTGATCATTTTTGATATGAGATTTTTTTTTGGTAAAAAATAAAATTAAACTGCCACCGAGTCTGGCAATAAATCTGTGCTCTCACACAATCCAGGATAATTATTTTATCATATACAGTATTCAAAGGACTCCTGAAAACTTTCAAGCACAATACAAAGAAGGACAAGCCAGTCAATATATACATGTACAGTCAGCTGTGCGCTGCTGCTTTACCGTCCCTCTTCTCGCTCTAATACTCTGGATATATATGTATAAAAAACCAAAACAAACAAAAAGGGTTTCTGTACATGTCTTTCCCACATCCCCTCCTTCTCTGGGAGATTATTGTCCTATTAAATGGGATTTCCTTCATCTTCCCTGTGATCGGTCATTGTATTAAACGTCATGGCGATCTGACGAATGACTTTTCTCAAAGTCCCATCGCTGCTCCTTAGATGAACCACTCCTTCTTTGATTCATCGATGGTTTCTGGGTTGTCTGTACCAATTATAGCCGTGTCTGCCGACTCCCCAGCAGACTCCCCGCTGCCTTTGGCCTCGTTGGTGTGGTAAGTGCCTTTGTGACGAAACATGTATCGGATCAGGAACACTAGAGTACACAAGATGGTGAAGATCACCACTGCGATGATACCTGCAGAGGACACAAAAAGAGAGCACATAGTCATTATTCACCAAAGAAAATAATCACTTATTTCAGCTTGTCAACCATGTTGCTCTTCTTTTTTATACATGATAGTAAACTAAAAATTTACGCAGCCCTTTGGATGAAACAATCCATTTAAGCATTTTACTTTAGCCTCTCATAAATTACACTGGCTGGTTTCATCCGCTTTTGACAGTTTATTGAAAAAACAACTCGGGTAAGTTTGGAGTCAAGACATCATGAAGTAAATGTTAATTACCTAATGAAAATTAACCTGATATTTCACTGTCCACTTTTTTCCTGCCTGTGGGCAGGAAATCTTGAAACTGACTGACTGGCACTACTTTTATTTGCTGAATCAATAAAGTCATGCTTCTTCTCTACTTCAGCAGTGATGGTGGTGATAATGGAAATAAATAGAAACGTGTAGAATGTTCAATTTCGTCCTTCAGAATTTAGTGAGTGATAAATAACCAGAAATTGTTAAATTGTTAAATCAAATACCTCTACCAGACAGTCACATGGTTTATTTTTTTATTTCAGCAAGAAGGCAATATTTTTGCTGGCACTGTTTCACCCTTTTATATTTTTGTTTGTCTGTCAGCAGGATAACACTAAAAGTAAGAAATAAAATGAAGTTCTTGATGATACAGACCATCATCTGGATTTGTTCTTCCTATTTTGGGGTGGGGGTAACTGATTTTTGATTCATGGTTTGTGCCTACAGTGCCTGCACAAAAATACATAATGATATCTCTATAAGATCTACCACACATCATGGCTTGATCTGGATCCAAGCCATATTCTGGATCTGGTGATCTAGGATGTTGTCAATTATTGCCTTAAATTCTCTCCTATGAGATAACAGAAAATAATGTCACTCATTTAAAACTAAGATCAAATTTTTGCTGAAACTGTACTGATTCAGTGGGGAGTCTTTTGTTTCATGTTGGATTTTCTACTGTCTTGGATACAGTAGAAAATCTCCATTAGTAAAATATTGTTTTTCTTGAATAACTATTGAACTAATAATGTAATCAATGTGACCTGAAATTCTAAAGGCAGTTTTTTTATGGTCATGATCACATTTGGCTTATTATTTAACGATATGTACCTCCAATGATAGCCGAGTCTCTGTTGACCCCATCTGGAATCACTCTTTCCTCATTGAAGGGGAATTCTGCATCTGCATACAGTGACAAATGGAAACATTCACTCAAAACAATAGATGTAAGGAATGTCTACATTGTTTTAAATTCATTACAGTAATAAAATCAGTGTAAGTGACTACAAGAACACAGAGCTTTGTTATGTTACAAAAGTACTGGCATGTTCCATAAGAAAAACTCAAAAACACAAAATTCGTGCTGAATTATTACTCCAAACTTCAACAAATGCAAAACCCATCCTAATGCAAAGAAGTTCTCATACATTAGCTCCAGCTTGACTGCATGCATAGGTGAGACAGCCAACTATAGTAGATGGATAAACCAATGCTGAGCATCCTTAGGGGATGATTAGTGTTTATTTAACATATCACTGCTTTGTTCCATGTATTTCATTAAAGATCCATGACAGGTTAAGAGGTTAACAATATTGCTTCTCCAGCCTGTCCATTATAATTCTCTGTCAGCAACAATCATCTAATTGCTCTGAGTCTCCCTGAGTCACTGAAAGCACGGGGCAAATTAATAGAGAGAAATGAGCGGAGGAGGTCATGGTTGAAAAAGAAGGTATTGTTGAGATGTCTTAGATGAGTTTCCAGCTACTTCTCTACAGACATAATAAAATGTAAACACCTAGGAGGCCCTGCAGACATCAAACCTTATAGAAGGATTGTCTGAATGTGCACACAGCCTTCTAAATCCTGGAATGAACTGTTAAGTATTTCTGCTGCTAACTGCCCAACTGCAGGCAAGTAAAGAACATGAGGAAGAAGGAGAAGAAGTTGGAAAAGGAAAAATGGGCAAACATGAGAGGCAATAGAGGAGAGGACAGTGATCGGACTTAATACATATCAATGGTATTCAATGGATCTTGAAAGATAAGAGAGAAGATGGAACATTTGAAATGTAAAAACAGGAAGTTTAGGATAATGGAACCTGAATTAATCGGACAGACAACAATCTCCATAAGAGATGGATTGCCAGAGAGCTGGATGAATAATAGATTAGATCTGTTTTTAGAAAATTTAAAGCAGAATAAATACTGAGAGAGCAATCCGAGAAGCCTGACTCTGAGTTTGGACCAGGATTCCCTGTCAATGAAATTGATTGATTTCTGATTGCTCAACATTCTCAAAGGAACTGTTGGCACCAAGCACAAGGAGAACGTCTTAGTCATTTGATGGATGTGAGTGCTGGTAGAGTTCATTCATGCTGATGTGTGCTGCAATATTAACAGCATGTGAGGTTTGTGTTTCTGTTTAAGAACATGTGAGAATACTATTTAACATATGGGAGAGGTATGCATTTTGAGAGGAAAGAATCATTTGCTAAGCTTGAATGTGCACACCACCAAACATTTAACCCTTAGTTAACCCTCCATTACTGCTTTAGGATACTTGGTCTAATCCTCACCTGTATTGTCCAGATGCCAGGGATCTGTTGCAGCAGACATTGGTGGGATGGTAAGAGGTGACGCCCCACAGTTGGACTCCACCAGTTTACCCTGGTAGGACACCACAGAGACAGCAGCGGCTTTCCTGGCTGGTTGTGCTGCTGTTGGTGTGGCCGCTTTTGCAGCAGCTCTCAGAGCAGATTTGAGTGGGGCGATGCCGTTGAACTGCACCCGCGACAGACACCCAATGAAGCCCGGGGTGTTGTAGGATTCGATGAGGACAGGATCTACGTGTCCAGTTTCTGCACAGAGGAAGAGAGTTAGAGAGAAGCCAGGATCAGTGGAGAAGTTTGACAGACCATGACTTTCCAATGAGTCTCACATGATGTTTGCATCAGTCCTGAAAATCTGAACATATATGCTCTAAATACTAAAGCATCATGTATACAGTCTCTCTTGCTAGCAGAGAATGAAACAAACCCTTGTGCAGGCTTCCTTTGTCCTCGTGTAGGCACAAAGGCAAGAAAAAGTTGTTTCATAGGCCTGTGACCACAGCCTGACAAAGTCACATGAGCAGTGTGAGTGATTACATCAAATTTCAAGCAAAGGACTCCTTTTCTTTTCCAAATCCTACAGAGAATCAGATTTTAATAGATATAAAATCCAAATGCTATATTAGTAAGACATTCTGTAAAGGGGAAATAGAAGAGAATAATTCAGCATGCATCCTCTGATTTGACATTAGAGGTCAACATCAGTGTACGTTCCTCCTCCTTCAGTCTTTTCGTCTCTCCTTGCATTGTTCTTCAGTGATTGTTCATTTGCAAACTTTATGCCAACCACAGTTATAAGATCAGTTTAAACATCCTCGTGTCATTTGCATCCCGGGATGTCGCATCCAAACTGATATGCATCTGTTTTCATCTGCCGTTACATTACTACTGCAAACTGTGGTGGCAGGAATGACGAAACCAGACTGTAGATTTTGTCATGCGTTAGAATCAACTATTTGAACGCAACTATTCATTTTGTCTCTCAGATATTTTCACTGGAAAGTGCTGATTGAGGGGTTTGATCAATCCCTTGAAGCTGGTTTGAGCCCAGGGCATTCCTTACAAACAATCTTGAAGTGTTAAATCTGCTCACAAGCACTCATTTTTTTTGAAACATTGCTTTTTTAATATGGACTCACATTCATGATCACATCAGTCATCCAAAATGTTACATAGTCCTGCAATTAGTCCCTGAATTCCCTACTTACACCTTCGGGAAAGAAAAGAATGTACGACTCTTTTGCATACCATGCACACACACACACACACACACACACACACACACACACACACACACACACACACACACACACACACACACACACACACACACACACACACACACACACAATGATGAACAGAAGCATAAAACAGCATAAAGCATTCCAGAATAAAAGAAGAATGATTTCAAATCAGCCTTCAACACATTCTGCATAGCTGCAACAAACAGAGCTAGGCTTTATTTCTTACATGCATGGCTGCTCTGTTGTTACAGGACTGAGCCACACCCTGTAGGAACTATTGTTTGGATGGCCTCACAGCAAAATATGAAGAAACGACTACTAGAATACTGCTCTCTCTAACTCTCTCTCTCTGTGTGTGCATGATTATTTAATGAATCGTGTTATCTTAGATGATGGGGTTCTGAGCATCTGCACGTGGCTTATAATGTAATTCCCTCTTTTTATTTCATTTTGATTGGTCCAATACAAGTCAGTCAGTGTGTGTGTTTGGAGACTATTGATTGTGCTTCCAGGAATAAAGCTCATCTCCATCTGACTCTTTGTCAAATTCATCATCTGATCAATCCTCCCTTAGACACCTGTTATTGTGGTTGTATGTGCTTGAAATTATTTAGAAATTTGTTCAAAATGTGTTCATTATCTTCTGGATGTGGTACTCGATTCACTATGAGGCAACTGAAACATGGTTCAGTGCTGGCAGATGAGTTTATCTAGAACTACACACCTTGAAAATGGCATGCACGAGTGAAAATTTGCATATGTGTGGGGGTGTGCATAATAAATGTTAGAGACACACGCACGCACGCACGCACGCACGCACGCACGCACGCACGCACACACACACACACACACACACACACACACACACACACACACACACACACTCGGAGGAAATAAAGAGGCGTCTTGCAGCATTAGAACAAGGTCAGTGAGCAGAATACTGATAACTGTCCTGTGAAAGGAGGACATGAATGTGAATCATTTCTTCCCTGTATGCCTGAGCATGTGTTCATCTCTGCAGAGGCCTGTTTGTGAATGCTAATGGCTCTGTCTCGAAAAGTGGAACTGGTTACTTTTCATACAGTCCTGGTGGGGAGTAAATAAGCTAACGAGCCTCTCTTGTTTCAGATGTTTGCGGCTGGTACTTTCATGAGGGACGGCCTCTTAGTAGGTAGCGTTAGTTAACATAATACAGTATTAGCCATAAACACAACGCATTGAATATGACCCGAGTGCTGGTTGACACTGTTAAGTGCTTCATTGGTTTTAATGGCATCACATCCATTTGGAGAAACATATGCATCATCTAGTGATGTTTTTTTTTTAATATATGGAAGCTTATATGTAGAAAGAAGAGGGGAAGAAACAGAAAGCGTAGAATGTAGTTCAGTAAAATATACCAAACCACCAACTGAGGCTAACGCTAATAAGCTACAACATAAAAACACCAATGCTGTCTCAGTGACATTTAGAAATACAAGCTTTTATCATTACATTGTGGTTCATAAAAGTCTGAGGCCAGTGTTTAACAGTGTAGGAATAAAATTAGAATGTGATCATTCGGTCAGAGATGATCTCCACACACTGATGTACAGTAAATGCTTGTGATCCTCTCCTTTACTCATCTGTTGTCAAAAGTGGATTCCCAGTCTTATCAATAAAAAAGAAAAGAGTCTCAATTGGTTTGAGACTGTAATTATTAATACATATCATTAGAACTGACAACTATTATTTAAGTCATACCAAATACGATAAATGACCCCTACTATTCACAATTCTAGAAAACAGACACAACAAGCTGCGACAAGGTCAGCATGTTGATCACAGGACTGGGCCGTCTGATGATGCGTCATCAGGGCGGCCGGTGACATCACATGAATAATTCAAACGATGAGAGAACTAAAGGTGGAAAGAATGGGTCATGGTGTGTTTAAGGGTGGGAGAGATAGGTATAGCGAAAACTGGAAGAATTGAGTTTGCACAACAATCAGGGGGAGAAGGTGTGGCTGCCTCTCTAAAAAACAATGGCAGAGAGGGAAAAAGGTGGAACACGAGAAGAAGGAGGGATGGAGGATAAAAGATGGTGCAGAGGACATCTGGTGTGGGTGTCTGGGTGAAAGGCTGAAAAAAGAAGGGAGAAAAGTGAGACAGAAATGGGGTGACAACAGGGGTACTCAAATGGAGGGGCAGGGTGGAGGAGATGAAATACAGTTGCCATGGCAACAAATGGAAGCTGATGCTAGGGTAGGAGAGAAAAAGAAGGGTGGGGTGGTGTGGTGTTAATCAAAGTATGATGTATGTAAGACTCATCAAAAGAGTATTAGTATCAATCACACCAAGCTTTGTGATGCAAAAACTGAGAGAGAGAGATGAATAAATTATTTTTATGTTGTGTTAATTGCCTTTTTAACATTTTTACATTAATCTGTCAAATGCAAGCATTAGCACTAAAGCCAAAATACAGAGCCTGGCCACAACTTCTCCTTGTGGAATGTTGATCCTTGTTCCAGTAAAAGTGCTTGATTATAAGTGCTGTGGTCTTTTCTAAACTGTTGATGCGTCTAGCACACAAACAACATGATGAAACAAACTCTGACTGCAGTGGACTGAGGCGTGTAAAGAGAGGAGGCGTGGTGAGACGTTGAATTAAGAAAGCAATAGTTTGAGATAAGAGCAGCAGTAAAGTCATGACTGTTGGTTTAGAGATATGTTTGTAACATGCTCCCTTAACACACTGAACACACACACACACACACACACACACACACACACACACACACACACACACACACACACACACACACACACACACACACACACACACACACACACACACCTATAGCTTCCTGCTTGAACAGGATGCTAAGATTCCAGACAGACAGTCAAACCCATAAGAAAACACACATATTAAGCAGCACCTGATAGACCGGTACAATAATTAAAACCTCACTCCGTGTTGAATCATTTTTGTTTGTAACTCAAACACACATTAATTTTATGTGTAATTTTCCGGCAATCCAATTAATCCAGGGGTTGAATTACACTGACAATTCAAAAGCATCGTAAATTTGCCTTAATTTCAATCTAAGAGTAAATGATAAAAGAGAAAGACTAAATTGATCATGTTTAGCAGCAAATCTTATTTACATTAAGCATAACCGAGACTGAAAGAGAATTACTCAGATACTGGCACACTCAGTCATGTGCACCATGGCATACAAATGAGGACAAACAGGTACACATGCACACATGGATCAGACTGCAGTTACCTATGTTGTTAGGGTCTGTCGCCTTTCAGTTTGTGATGGAAACCAGCTTCTTCTCTTTTTTCTCTCCTTTTACCACTGCTCTGTGGATCTCTGAACAGCGTAAAACACTGGAAAGCATCTCTCTCTCTCTCTCCACCTCTGTTCATCCTCTGCAGTGCAGTCCCACCCCCCACTCCAACAGAGCAGCTGGAGAAAACCTGGATTGCGGACCCCCTATACCCTGGATCCGGACTGATGTTAGTCACACACACACACACACACACACACACACACACACACACACACACACACACACACACACACACACACACACACACACACACACACACACACAAACACAAAGCAGTGACTGCATACAGGTACGCCCATGTCGATGTAGACGCTGAGATTATACAGATATAGAATTAGCATACATATACACAAAGCCCAGGGTGCGATAAAAGAGGACATTGCATTGTGTTATCAGTCTCATCTGACATCAGGGTTCATCAGCGCTTTAATCAGAGTCAGGACATCTGCCCGAAGGTCAGAACAAAGGAGACATCGAACCAGTCTCTGCCAGGAAGAGAGGGGAGAGCTGCATCACTTTGGAAAGCAGTCAGCATTAAATTAAAATACTTCATTTGTGCTTAACCAAAGCCTCAAAACACCATCAGAAATCTTGACAGCAGTCCAAAGGTATTATTTATCTATGCCCTGAGATCGAATGCCTCCTCAGCATGTTTTGTGGCATGCTGACAGCAGATGAAAAATTGTGAAATATAAGACTTGCTTTGGAGTCTCTCCGTGCTGAACATTTCTTCTGTTAAAGTAAAAAAAAAAATGCAGGTCAGTTCCTTCGACTACAACTACAATGTAATTTTACTGGGAAATGCTACGTACAAGATCTTGAGGTTCAGTACGTGATTGATGTGAAAGAAACGCCTGAGTTTAGGAAAAAAAACCCAGAGAAAGAGCCTTGAATGCAAATAACAGTTATTTACACTCAAACCCAGCAATGATGCCTCTAAACAGCAGCATGCCTGTGTTAAACAATTAATGGCACCCACAGGACTCGATGTCCTAATAGTGTATGGAGTTAACGGAACAAGCTGGGAGGATAAAAAAATGACATCCATGCCTGTAAATCTGAATTTTATTGCGCCACTGATGTACATGTCATTTATTAACACCTTCAGGGCTACAACAATCAGTCTCTAATGGCACTTTCACTATTTCTCCTCCTCTCTCTTCCTTCTTTTTCCACCGACACACACACACACACACACACACACACACACACACACACACACACACACACACACACACACACACACACACACACACACACACACACACACACACACACACACACACACACACCACACACCTGACCCTGACATCCACACTGACAATGACAACAAATAGGCCACAGCGTTCATGATCCAACTGCTCTTTCACACAGAAATAAGACACAGAAGGGGGCGGGGGGGGGACATATGTGTAAAACTTAAGGCAGGTTAGGAGGTATGTAACGTATATTTTTTATCACGCTCATCTTATGTTCTTTTCTCTGCGATAAAATGTGAAGCCACCTGAACGAATAATTTAAATTGGAAAGAAAGATTTTGTAGAGCAGATTAAACGATATTGAACTACATCTTGTCCTCCTCTATGAATACCACTGGCTCAGGGACATCATCTAATGGAGACACACAAGATCATGAAACAAAAGCTCTGAAGTGGAAGACATAAAATAAATGTGAGTACGAAGGCCGAATAAGTTGGATGTCATTTTTGGTATTTATACCCTTCAGTCAAGAGAATTATCTGTTTGTACACGTCCTCCAAATCAGAAGTTCTCGCCTGTTATAATCAAGCTTCACCAGCTTCCTGTTGTCCTTTAGCTGTCAGACTTTGTGCTCTCTCTCCAACCCTCTCTTTTTCTGCTGTCCCGTGGATGCTTGACCATTTCCATTCAAAGCGTCTGGTTAGACATTTCCCATTCATGAAGTCATGGAAACGCAGAGCTTCATTCCTCATCACCAACACATGTCTAGGTTGTGAAGGGAAATGTTTTTCATTCTGGAAACACCTAATTTGTTGACAGCTTCGTCCCTTGTTGATTTACGTCCTCCAAGTGCTAAAGTCTGTTCTTTCTCTTTACAATGAATTTTCCCTTACTTTAAATGACCTCATTATTATTTTTTACTTTAATGCGTCATTTCTGACTGAAATATGTTTGGCTTAAAGAAATACAAAGACACTAAAGTGTTTCTCACCTATTGCAGAAGGAACGGGTCAAGCACATCTATTACACATGTGACTGAGATGAAGTGCGGTCAAGGAAATGCTACCCTTTAGAGTCCACAGGCAAAACACAGAATCAATTCATGATGGCACAAATAAATGGTTATTGGATTTTTGGGCAGTAATCGATATTGCCTCTCAGTCTTTACCTAGGGAGGTAAATAGACCTGTAATGTATAAAGATTGTGATTTAAGGAGTTCGCTAATAGGAAGCAAAATGCTAATCATCCTAAACTGATGATTTTGGAAAACGTGTGTGTCTTTCTGTGTATTTGCACTTTCTTCTAGCCGATATCTCCTATAGCCTATATAAACAGATTGTGAAGGTATAGAGGAGACATCCCTGCGACGAGAGACAGAGAGAGAGAGAGAGTGTGTGTGTATGTGTGTGTGTGTTTGTGTGTGCTGTACCAAACAGTCTCTACATCCCAGAAAGAGAACCAGATAACTGGCTGACAGCCTCTCTTGTCTTTGTGGTCCTAACACAAATGACAGCTTTTGTTCTGTTTCTTCTTTCTTTCTGTTTTCCTCCTCATTTGATCCACTTATCATGTTTTCCCTCATTTTGTCTATATAATATTTATCACCATGTTAGAGACCATTTGTAGAGTCTACTGATTTTTTTAAACGTAAAACTGTGTGTGAAGAGATGGCTGTTTTGTCATGTGTGGTGACTTTGTCCTGTGTTAGTCAGGTGAAGATGGATGACTGGTTTATGTGTGGATGGTGTTGTATTCCCAGGGGTTCTGGTTGTGTGCGCAACAGTCGATAGATCCGGCTGGTGAGTGAAGTCAGCCATTACTTCAACCTCACTGACTTTCTCAGCATTTTAGATACAGGACAAAAAGGATGAGAGGGAAAGAAGGGAAGACAGAGGAAAGTAAAAGAGAGAGTACAATAGAGACACTGGTAGCCAGATGCCTACAATCAGGTGCAATTCTTTATCAGAGGTAAACAATGAGTCATTAAGGAAGCTGATAAAATCGAAATCAAGCCATAAACCAGAGCGACTACTTGCAAGAACCAAATTAGGTAAAAGTAATTGGCCATTGCTAATTCAAGTAATTAGTATAATTAAAGCTGAAGGTGTTTGGACAGATGATTTAGGGCTTTGTTAAGACCTGGAGTCTCGGTAGATCTAGAGGAAAAATTAAGCTGATGGAGAACATCATGAATTACATTTTAATCAGTTTAAACATTACAGGGTCAGTGTTTCCTTGGAGAGATGATTCAATAGGTGAAGCGGACTAACCTATATAAGGGGCTGTTTTTACATGAGCTAACCTGGAAAAGCACTGGGAACCACAGAGAGGCTAATTCTAGCAAAGACATGGAGGTTAGTTCAAAAGGAGCATTTAATAATACTGTCAGATTTCATAACACCTGAGCCACGTGAATCACGGGAGGATGACCTGTAGTATAACCCTCTGAAGTCCTCTGGTAGCCTCTAGTGGACATGACGAGTCATTACAGTTTCTTTTCAACAGTAAAAATCACATGAAAAATCTGTCAATCTATATTTTTGATTACTTTAAAAACCACAATTTTTAAGGTAAAGTAATATTAAAAAAAAGAAAATAATATTTGCTTATTATTTTATAGAACAGAATACCACAATCAAAAAACGTGACTTCTAATGTACAGGAATATGATCTTCAAACCAATTGTTGACTTTATTAAATGTATAAATGGTATTGATTATGAAAATTGTATAGAATAAAGCAGGAAGATTGGAAATCTTAGCACTCCAAAGTGCTTTGTTAATAAGTTGCTTGAGAAGAGGGTGAGAGTTAAAGAGAACAACTTGACTTTCAAAAACATACATAAACGTGATGACAGTAGGTGTGCTTAAAGAGTGTGAAAATGGGTACAGTGTAAATTGTACACGAGGTCAGTAAGTAAAGAGTTGAATGACATGATGTACTCACCAAAGACTTGGCCCAGGAACAGCGTCTTGACCAGGTTGAACTGTGTATCTGAGGCTTCAGGGAGGGTATAACTGACTGGAGGGTAGTGATCCAACTAAATAGTGAGACAGAGATGGACTATCGTAAGAGACTCTGTATCTAAAAAGATCCAGTCTTTGACCTGTATCAGAACATGAAGCAGATTATACAAGTCGATGAAGAAGAAATGGTAATATATTGAGTCAGGCAATGAGAATGTGATACACTCAATGAAGAGCTCAATAGCTCCCTCGTGTGGTTTTATAATGAAAAGGAAAATGATTGCTACCCGACTTCATGCATCACAGACACGCATGTTATATATAGCTTTTTAAAAATTTTTATGAATAGGTTTGTTATTAGCTGTCAGTTACATAAACTGTCATGGGAATATTCTCCTGACAATAAATAGATTTATGAGATATTTTCTCTGAACCAGAAAATGCATCATTACTATCCAAACATCCACCGACGGTTCTCTTCAATTTGAGAAAAAAATTACTCTCAACATGTGACCTCAAAGTCCTCAGTGGGCTCAAAGCGTGTCTCCCAAAACCTTCAAAGCAGAGTGAGAATGAGCATCACAGCTGCAAAGACGTGTCGATGAAGACATGAGAGCAGAGAGGCTGATGGAGAGAGGTTTTAATACGCCTGCAACATAATTAACTTGTTATTGCTGTTTCGCTGAATTTCTAATTAGCTTGAACACTGCAACCAGTGCTACTGATGGGAATCATTTCAGTCCCACAAATTGGTTTTTGCATGTGTCAGAAATAAAAGATCCTCTTTTCTCCATTCTCTCTACTCACAGGAGAACTTTATCTTATGTTACAGCGGCCTGCAGAATGCACTGAAAAAGCTGAATTAAAACAATGACTTTTTGCTGCTGTGCATTCCACTGGAAAGTTACTCTATTGATGTCCTGAATAGATGTTGTGGCCTGTTATCTGGGTGCTGGGCGGGATTGTCGCTAATGGGTTGAGATTTATGTGTGTGTACACAGTTGCTCTTGTTTGCTGGTCCAAATCAGCCAGTTCCCCACATTTCCCCACCCTTCTGGATTATTTTCTCCCTACACATACGCAAACACACACAAAATATTCAAGTTTGATTCTCTCCAAAAGCCTAGTCTCAGTGGAGCATTGTGTGGGTTTTGTTTTCCACTGTGACTGGAGGGTGGGATAATGGGGTACAATTAAATTGAGCTCAGATTATTTACTTTTATCTGCGAAAACAAATTGGCTGCACAGTCAGGGACGGCGGTTTGAGTCTCCAAACTGCACAAAAAGGTCCACAGAGGAAGACAGCTGGGGAAGAAACCTAATTTCATCAAACTTTGTCAATTACAGCTGCAATTACTAGGCGCTTTCCTTTAACGCTGCACCATTTGGACAACATTATTTTCTTCTTCGAAAGTGGTTTGCTGCCTCTTAGGTTATAAAAAGCCAATATAAGAAACTAACTGAATCGAGTTTACACAAAAAGAAAATTAACAATGGGTGAAATTTCTCTTCAAGTATGTGTTCAAAAAGAACCTAATTTGTCCAATGTGCTACATATATATTCAAACTAAGAACTTTTAGTCTGGTGGAAGTGTTTACAACACAGAAGGGACCAAAATATCCTCCAGTCACAGACAATTGTTACGATAAAAGCAAATTAAGCTGATGATCAAACATCATTATCAAGTGAATTACTGCTGTTATTATTGTCTTGCACCAGTTATAACCATGTATTCACTTGACTAATACCAACAACTATGAGGAGATGAGAGGAGAGGAGAGGAGAGGAGAGGAGAGGAGAGGAGAGGAGAGGAGAGGAGAGGAGAGGAGAGGAGAGGAGAGGAGAGGAGAGGAGAGGAGAGGAGAGGAGAGGAGAGGAGAAAGAAGAAATGAAATGTCTGCTGCCTGAGGGATTCCTTACTTTCATCTCTCGACCCTCAAACTGTGTGAGAAGTTGAGAGAAAAGGAAAGCCAGAGATGAAGAGATGGGAATTTATCTTGTCTAGTCTTGCTAAACCTTTGATCGCGAGCTAACCTGATGAGACCCCACAAACTGCATAAAGACCAAACATTTGAGCACTTAAACATTAAACAGGCCACAATGTCAAAACATTTCTTGGGACTAAGCAGATGAAAAATGCCAAAGGGATGCTTGCTATCATATTTCCTATGTCTACATCCTCTATCAAACTACATGATCTTTCTCTTTCAATCTTGTCCCCTCTCACTCTCTTCCAATTACCACATTCCTACTTGTTCTCTGTCGTCCCAGCAAATTAACTTGAAGCACATGTTTTTGGATGTAGGAGGAAGCCGGAGAACCCAGAGAGAGCCCACGCATACACAAGGAGAACATAAAACTACACACAGAGCACGACTCAAACCCGGAACCGTCTTGCTGCTCTATTTTCAATTTTGGTTTGGAAATTAAATTTAAACTACTGGCGGGTCCAACAAAGTTAATGATTTTTAATGCAGATGACTGCGCTTGCTTGTGTTATTATATCTTGGCTGAGAGTAGCTGCAACAAGACTGCTGATGACGACATTGGACAAGACTTCAATGCAGCATTTCAACAAATCCTAATTCAGTCTGAATACTTAAAAGCCTCAATAGTCTGTCTGAATGCTGCTGATGGATGACTGAAGATCCATCTAGAGGTTACAGAAAAGGTCTGGAGATGTTCTGCAATATCACAAATCACCCTCTAAGCTGATGAAGAAGCTGTCTATGTCTCCATGTATATTAGACTAAATAATGTTGATTTGGTAGCACAGCAGCATGAAGCCTTTGTAGTGAGCTGACCCATCAAAGATCTTGCTGTGTGAGTACGTCTCTTGGTATGCATGTCCACGTCTGTTTATGCACGGATATTATGTGTGTTTGTACCTTGAAAGAAGCCCCGAGGCAGTGAGAAAACATGAAAAAGTTTTACTCATTAAAGTTATCTTCATTAGCACACCTCCTGGCTCCACTTCTGATGCCTTATCTAAAAAGTTAATCTATTTTCTCTCTCCAAAACCTCCCCCCACAGTTCCCTTCTTGATTGTTCTGCCTGAACTCCACATAACTACATCATCACCAGTGTGTCATAGCGTTTCCCCACATAGAAAATCGCACACAGAATGCCGCTGATTGACTGCTCTTATACAGTATGTGTGATGAGCAAGGAATCCTACAGTTGCTGCCATTCCTTTCCGTACCAGTAAAAAGGAATGTGTCGAACTGAAGTGCTCCCACGGGGGTGATCAGGAGGTTGCAGGATGCCATCTATTCAGAAAAAGGGAAGGATTTCGATCGAATGTTTCAGTTTAATTTTCTGGCTGTCTGATTTTTTCAAAGTAGAGTTTGAGCACAGGTGATGAGAATCTGGTATGGATGGGATCATAGCTCTGTGTGGAGTAGTGATGAAATGACTATTGGTTTGCAAGTATCCTGTGATTCATTCCTGCACTACAGATAGATTTAGAAAGAACACAACTGATTAAATATTCACTGTCCATTACCAGTAGAAGAGTTTATGGCCGATTAGAAATCCAGGGCAGATACCCTGCCTGTGCCTGCATTTCCACTTCCTCATTATTATTTTGCAGTGTCGTAGATGCTTCTGCGCATCAGCTTCTGGGTAATGGACTATTCCTCAACTAAACAGATGTAGTGGTAAAAAGATGTAGTGACAGGTTACATTACTACAATTCTCATCTGCAAATATTAAGGTGTGTTTATTTGCATTTTAAAACCAACAATCACTAAATAACTCATTCTTCCTGGGCCCATAACACACCCTAATGGGAAGTTTAAAAAAGCTTCTTTGTAATTACCCAGACTAACAGATGGGCAGTCCAAACAAATATATACAGTATATGTAAGTGACAATTACAATCAAAATGATACTGTCTACATAAATTCTGATTCTTAATTATACTTAATATATTTTATTAATTTCCTTTCAATTGAGATGCTGCAAATTAGTTTAAACGGACACATGAACATGTGATCCTTTCTTAGTTTTTAGATTTTACCTGCCCAAATTTAATGTCACCTTAGGGAGAGCTGGACACGATGTAAGTGAACGACTTATTCCAAATATATAGAAATGCTATGAAAGAAAGTCAGAGATTGAACAGTTATAGATATGTAAACCTTTTAAACTTTAGAAAACATTGTATAAGATAGAATTTAAGTTCTGTGTGTTTCTGCAGATTCAGGTTTTGACTATTTATCTTTTGAGTTCTCATTTTGGCAAACTGTTTACGGAACAACAAATTTATTCCAATCCAGATGCAGCCAATGATTAGATTTAACAGGTGGCATTCTTAAATTGCAGCCCGCAGCCATGTCTGAGCATTTCAACCCGGAACAATTTCTGCAACAGTTTAGCAGAATTGTTCCACCATCCCTGACAGCTACTGACTCAGGCTGGGCGGTATTGATCTGCACTAGGATGTTTAGCTCCGAGAACAGCCCTCCCCCAACACACACATCCACACAGGTACACAAACATACATGTATGCACCAGCATGTGTAAACACACTGATGCACAAGCAGAAACATGTACTTGGTCACTTCTGCAATGTCTCATACAGACACAGCCATACACAGTCATAAATCCCTGCTAGTACACACACAAGTGTACACACACAGAACTGTGGGAAGGCATGCAAACACACGCAGATCGATAAACTCTCACTGTTGCTATACTTAGGCTATCTACTGGAACTGGCTTAACAGTGGCAGAGGACAAACAGTTCCATCACAGCAGAAGACAAAACAGGATACACCAGGACACTGACATGATGCACATCATCGAGCTAATGCTAGCTGGGTGTGTGTGATTGAGTACTTGTGCATTATGTGTGTCAGAAAGTTTTCTGCACATGCAACTTGTATGTAATCTGCTTTCAACCGCTTTCTGCTTGCAAGTCTAAGTTTGAAGTTTGCAGCCAAATATTTTGGGGTCTGAGCATCAGCTTAAAAGTAAAAAATGTGTTGGAGAGCCATCAAATGTGTGTGTGTGTCTTTATGATCTGTACCTGGATGGTGATGCTTCTGTCGACACGGGACATGTTAATGCTGTGTGGCTGTCCGTTGGCCAGGTTACGCTGGTCCACATCTATGGAGAACGGCCCCCGTAGACCTCCAAGGTTGTACCGCACCTGAAGTGAACCTGAGACATGCAGCCAAGTTGTTTGATGACTGGTAGGGCTGAACATAAATATTCCATATGTGTCCAGCAACTCTCTTTCCTCTTCCTTTATATGATTCTATCATTAGCTCTCATCCATAAATACCTGAATAAATCACATCCACAGATACTGTTTTAAATTCATTTTGTCAGTCATTATTTTTCTCTAATTAAAGGCATTCTGATTTAACCGAAGTGATGGTGTCAGCAGGGATGAGGCATAACGGAGGAAGCCCTGAATGATTCAAAGGGTTCATTGCTTGACAGGAGATTATACATATTTCCTGTCTCAAGGCCCTGTGCAGGAGAGCCAAGAGCATCTCAGAGAACCCTCTGGCGTCATGTTTTGTAGTTTTATTTTGGTGATTGTGGACTAAAACACCAGATGGCCCTGCAATTTTAAAAAAAAATGCCTTCTCCGAGTGTTGGTTAAATGGGAAGGAATTTTGACTGTGCTGAAAGGACAACCTTTGAAAATATACTTTACAGCAGGAACAAGCTACTTTGAATAACCACAAGCTGCATATGTGTGTGCGGATCTTACCATTCTGCCTTAAAACAACAGCCATATAGTCCTCCGTCTTGGAGCTGATGTACATCAGAATAGCAGGAGCACTGGAAGTACTGAAACTAAAGGCCACCTCCTCCTTTGTTAGATTTACTCCAGGTGGCGTCAGCTGGTGGTGAAAGATATCTGCATCCCTACTGGCTCCAGCAACACCTTCAGGCATGAAATTATATTTGACCAGAGTTCCCACCTCGAAGAAACCCCCAACATCTGGGGTGAGATGACAGAAGAAATAAGGGAAGAATTTATAACCACAAAGGTACGGCAAGCAGGTGAACACACACAAAAACAATAAACACTCCCGTCAATGTGTTTACAAGCCAAACATCGAATTAACATATCTGATAAGGCTATGCAAATCACAACAGATGCATGTATGCATGGAAAGCAGGAAAAGCAAGAAAAATAGATGGATAAAAACAAGGAAGAAACTGCTTACAGAAAGAAGCTACAGAGGAATGGCTCATAAAGTCTCATGTGTAATTTGTCCAGAGAGAAATATGAGTATGTAACGTTGGCTGTGTTTGTGATGAGCAGTAAAGTGGATTTTAAAATACTGAGCTTCAGCATCTCAAACCAAACAATCAATCTTTACCCATAAGAGAGCTAATGGCAACTTTCAGCTTATTGATTCACGTATACAAGAGTTTAGGTGGGGTGTCTCTTATTTCTTTTTACATTCTTCTTTTATCATCTGTGTTTGTGTTTACGAGAACATATGTTTACATGCATGATGTTTCTGCGGCAGTTACCAAAGAAGAAAAAGCCAAAAGGTCCATGAAAGGAAAGAAAATGTTTACTGGGGAGTCGATGGTGGTGTGGGTCATTTGTGTGTGTGTGTGTGTGTGTGTGTGTGTGTGTGTGTGTGTGTGTGTGTGTGTGTGTGTGTGTGTGTGTGTGTGTGTGTGTGTGAATATTTATGGTGCCTTGACATACAACATGGCAGAAGTGAAACTGTGGAAAGAAATGCGAGTCAATACTACCAAACAAACACACTTATGTATTCCACCAGTGTTTTAAAGCTTTAGCTCACCCTTCGCCTCCCACTGGACACCGTAAATAAAAGCTTCAAGCAGTATTACTTAAATTTAATAGAAGTCTTATTACCTGGAAAAAAAGGTAAGTTCTCTGACTAATACTGGTGTGCCAACATCCCTTTATCCTCATGCAGCTACATCACACTCTCCTGGTTTTAAGCTTCAGAGGTCTGGAGAGAACATTTTCACCACTGGTTCTATTTCAACTAGACATGCAGTGAACAAATGTTTCACTTTTGGGTTTTGATGTTGGTGTTCAGTATGAACACATCACTCCAGCTGACTGAAGACAGTTGAAAGGAATGTTAAAATACATGCAGTAAGTCTCCAGAGCAACGGACTCTTATTGATGTTCCCCCACCGCAGCCCAAAAAGACCAAGATCCATTCACTACATTTACAAGTTTTTCAGCTCTATAGGTTTTTCAGAGAAGCACATCCATCCAGCGGAAGAAACGGGTGTGTGTTTTAATTCAATGTGCTTTATCGCCTCTTGGGATGACCTGGTGAAGGATACTGTATGTCTTTAGGAGTTTGTGTCTGTGGAACTTATAGTGAAGGTGAGATTTTACTTGCAGCTGAAAATACTGTAATTTCTTCTAGATGTTCCCACTGAGATCAGCAACTCAAATTTGCTTTGTGTTTTCTTTGTCAGAGTACAATAAAAAATACTGACACAACAGCAATGTTTGATTCATTTGTTCTGATCTCCTCTGCTGTTTTTACATATGCAGATGTTTCACAATGAAGTCATTTTAAAAAGTGAAGATAATGGATAAAGAAAGTGTTGCATTAACAGTGTAACATCACCTTTAATGAGAACAGGAGTGGATCAAAACCACTTTGTACAAAAATATGACCAATTAGAGCCTGTGTGTAATAAAAAGTCCTATTCATTTAAAGGCTTGTTAGTTTCCGCAGGTCAGGTGAATGAAGCCCCCGCTACCATTTAACAAAGTACAATATACCAGTACTTGAATTTTAGACTGGGTGAGTGTGATGGCCAGCCACACATGGCCATATCCACACCTCGCCACTAGTACATTTTTATTTTGCAGTCACAAGCCTCAATATTAAACATATCATTTCATACACTCAATATTTCAGTTTTCGTATTTTTCAGAATTACATCTTGGCACTGATAGTTCAAATTGTTTGTATTACCATTTTTTTCTTTGTCTTTTGAGTCACCCAGAGTTTTATTTCAGGCATGGCCGAGGGCTCAGATAGGCTGCTGACAGCCTTATTGGACTGAACCACAGCATGTTGTGTCATGGTAGGAATCTAGGGATTTACATTGAGTTTTGGCCAGTTAAGAATATAGTGGCCATTTTATTTCTGTTGGAGTCTAGTTATATTAAGTTGGCCTCTTTTACTACGTTTAGCTAAACTCCTTTGTTAACTGTTTGTTTTGTTGTAAATTAAAAGAAAATGCCTGATTTTGGACAAAAAACCTCCTGTGTTCTATTGACTTACTGCTTGCTCCCTGACAGTGAGAAATATCTGACAATGTTTTATTTGTGACAATTATTATGTTTTTGCTTCAGGTATTTCATAATTTTATGTCAGACCAGATGTTTTGAGAAAAATTCACATAATTTCTCTTTCCTTAGCATACGTTGGAATGCTAGTGTTGCATTGCCAGTCAGGTTAGTGATGAAGCAGCCAACACCTAGAAGGTTGTGGCGGTAAAGAAGATAAATGTGTGTATTGCTGATCATCGTTAGGCTGCAGGACTCACGCTCTCTGTGTCAGGCTGTGCTCTACATGGAATTGGGTTCAGTTAGTGAATCCATCCCACCACATTAACCTTTTTTGAATCCTGACTGGAGCAGCACCCAGACCAGTCCACTAACCCAGAGAGAAAAACTGGGATGAAAAACTACAAAATGATCAATACTGCCATTCATGGACAACTGTTTTAAATTTTAATTTAACACTTAACATTAAATCTAGATTAGGTTTGAACTTAGAGCCTTGAGCTCAACAAAAAAACTTAAAGAACAGGAACTAATCTGATCATCCTTGTCACTTTAAAAGCAAAACATTCTTACATGGAATACTTTTTAAAAAATCTTTCATACAACTGAAAATTATGTGAAGACTATCTGTAACCTGTCAAAATCTTTTCTGCTCTCTTGAGAGAACGACCAAACAAACAAACAAACAGACAAACAAACACAATATCGCCCAGACTTTTGGCAACAACACACAATTGTGTGGCGGGATAAGAGGGAATGTGAAAACTGCACCCTGGGGCGGAAGCTCTTTATGTGTGTCTGCTTTCTGTCACCATGCAACAAAGTTTTGGAAAGAGAATGTGTGTGAGTCCACAAACCTCTGCAGGTGTGTACAGTTTGTGTGTGACATTTCTCTGTGAGTGTCCATGTACATGTGCACATTGTGACCCTCAAGGGCAAAATAGCAGAAGAATGAGAGTGTATAATGTTAATAATATTGTGGGATCCCCAGAGCAGTGTGTAAATATGTATACAATGGAAATGCACTATGCAATTATGGCCCGCTTCATGCATTTTTCACTCTGTGGGAGAAAGGAGGAGATTAAAGAGACTGAACGAGAGTAATTCAGAAAGAGAACACAGGAGAGGGGCAACTGGGAGCCTACAGAACAAAGGAGAGGGCTGGAGAAGAAACAAGAGGGGGGAGAGACAGGGAAAAGATTTAATTTTGTGGGGAGAATGAAAAAAGAGGAAAGGGGAAGAAAAGAAGCAGAACAGCAGGTTTAATTGGGAGAAAGAGGAGCAAAGTGAGGGAGGAGAGAAGCGGGGAGAACATGAGATAGAAACTGAAGTAGGAAGAAAGGGTAGATTAAAAGATGAAGGAGGGAAATATAAGAGAGGAATTGGTAATGGGGATAGAGGATTGAACCATGACAGGAGAAGAGAGTGATGAAGAAGAACAGAGTGGCACAAGCAGAGGTAAAGAAGAAGAAGGACTGAATATCAAAAGAGAGAGAAGAAGAAAAAAAGATGAAGAGCAAAGAGGAAAAGGGGAACATAAAGAGGTGAAAAGGGAAATACCAGCTGGGAACTGGGAGTGAGGATAAGTGAAAAGGGAGGAAACAAAAGAGGAAGAGGAGAGTCGTGTACAGAAACAAACAGACACAAGGGTGTGCTCTCTCCCTTTCTTTGCATCTCTCTTTTTCTTTGACGTGACAGTCTAACAAACACACACACACACACACACACACACACACACACACACACACACACACACACACACACACACACACACACACACACACACACACACACACACACACACACACACACACACACACACACACACACAAATGACCAGCAATCTTTTGTCTCTGAGCCCTGAAATGCCTGATTGGTTATGACAGAATCCAGAGGAGGTCTTCCTATGTCTTACACTCACATATCACCACGCACTGTCACCCTCTTCCTTGGCGCACAAACTCACAGTTATACTTTTCTTTTCTGTCATCTTGTCACCACCCCCTGTGACGAGCACAGGAGAAAAACACTGTTCAGCTTTAGGATACAAATTAATTCACGTGTCGGGGATCAACTCTCTGACTCCTGGAGCTAGCATAAAGCCTCTGACAGCAGTGCTGCTCTTCTCCCCTGAGCATTTTATGAAAACTTGTTTTGGGAAGAAGAATGCTATATCTAATGAATGCCTGGGAAACAAACATGATGTTATAGCAGTATGTCTTAATACAGGAGCAGACGAACATTGTGCATCATGTCTGAACTCCAAAATACCTGGAGATATTCGCTGCCTAGCGAAGTGACTCACATTTGTCTTATATTTTAAATTACTCAGCTCTGGATTTGCAGTTTTATTATTCAGTGAGTGCACTCTAAAGTCAGGGAGAATTGGTGGGTAAGCACAATAGCACTCTCAATCGATGCCTTTTATCATGAGCCCAAACACTTTCACCTCAGACAGCTCCAAACTGACGAGGAAGTCAGGACAATCACAGAGCAAAGCAAAAATCACAGCAGGTAGTCAGGCAATGAAGCTGAAACGTAACTGCTCCAGCTGTACTCCAATGCTCTTAAACCCTGGTTTTGTGAGAGAGTCACTATACTGGTAATGATTTAGTTTCATAGAGGTCCCCTTCCTCAACACAGGTATAATATATGAATATAAAAAATATCCAATTATCTGTGACAGATAGACACTACTGGGAATACCAAAAAAAAACCCTACACTGCTCGCAAAAAATAAAATATGCCATTAAAAAATACTAGAAAGCCCACGCAGGGTGAGGTGGATTCCTTTTATTGGGATTCTTTTCAAAGATTAAAAGCAGTCTGACATATTTTAGTGACACTTATAGTTCCATGATTTACGTTTTCAGAGAGAGACTGCCATCGTCTTTCCTAAAATGCCTCTCACCTCTGGTGCAGAACGGGCCGTCGTACGCAGTAGAAATGCAGTCGCACAGGTAACCGTTATACTTCTCCACGCACTTCCCTCCATTCCTGCAGTACATCCCAAAGCTGGTGCAGTGGCCTTGGCAACCGGGCTTGACCCCCGGGGTGACCTTGGCTCTCTCTTCCAAGTCCAGGGTGATGCCGTTCATCCGCAGGGCTCGGATGCATCCCAGGAACCCCCTCTGCCCGCCTGCAGCGCCTGAGGATTGAAGGGAGGTGGCATCAGTGTAGTAATGATTTGTGGAAAGTCCACAATTCAAAAGAAGGAAGAGAGGATTTACAGGAGTCAGGGTCAGATAAGTCATTTTGAGTAAGAGGCTGCTTTAATCTCTTTTGGAAACATTAATATCCTGCTGCCTGGAGGAAACCGCTGATGTTGCGTTAATTGTTCTGACTGTGACGCCGTTTTTGAAACAACCTTCAACTCGTTCGATTTCTTTACTAATTAAAACAGCCTAATGAACACGGTCTTAATGAACATCTCACAAGTAGACACACACACATGGATGCATGGATTCACATGAACTACATACAACTGGCGCATTTAAAACACGTCACGCGCGTCACATCTGACTTGAAGGAGTCAATATGAGCTTTAATGCTTAGCCTTGAGGTGTTGGCGGTCATTTCTCTAAAGTGCTTCCATTGTCATTCTGCCCTTGCACCATTACGGTCTAACTACCCATTAACTTGGACAGAGTAGAGGCGTTAAACAGATTAATGTGAACATAAATTAGCATAGCGATAAACACACTCATAAACACCCACCCACACGAGTATATAGTCAGTTGTACACAAGCGCACCCACAGAGGACAGTTTCGCTGAGGCTAAGCACAAGAGTAAGGGCGCTCACTCACACACACCATCATTAACAAGAGCTGAGGGGCATTTTATTTATTAAAACCTCTCAGATGCATCCTTTGGATTAAAGAGAAATGTCCATTCAATCAGACATGACGTTAAGGACGCACTCCCACCTACAGTTTGCTCCATCAACAGTCCAGTAGCTTAGCTGCTTACGCATTCTGGAGCTATAAGAAGATAACTAAAACAAGCACTTTGATTTTGTCCAACCAATAAATTATTCAAAAATCAGGATGCGGCAAGGATTTCCACATTTTCCATTCCCACAACAGCTTTGGCTTTTAGTAGTCCTGTTAATCTATTTTGTAGCACTGATTGGCTGGAGGTTTCTGCCACCTGTTTACTCAGGTCTAAATCAGCCTTTGATTAAATGGACAGCAGCTTCTCAGGCCAGTGGAGAGCGGGACATACACGCACACTCACACACACTCATGCTCACTCACTCTCTTTCACACACACTCATGCACACACTCACAGGTAAGGCCACTTTGTGAATAATTCACAAATGACATGTAATAGAGCCTGACTGAAGCCAACATGAGCTAATTACAAACCCATTTGTTTTGGCGAGACTTGAATGCGGCGCTGCGTTTAGGTATTCATCTGTCTAACAATCTGAATGATCATGTTTCCTGTGCATTACTTTATTTCTTCATTTACAGTTACTTGTATCTTTGAGAATTCAGTTTGCTCTTCCATTTTAAGCAGCACATCTGCAGTGTATTCTTTCTATTATCATTGCGTAAGCGTTCTGTATGTTTGCTCCTCAATACTGACAAAGTCACCAAAACAGTGTGTACACACATGCTTATTCCTTTACAATGACTTCTGTATTGGTTTTAGATGAGTATGTGGTCTAAATGCTATTTTAAAAACATCCCTAACCAACCCGAAATTTCCAGGGGTGGAAAAATTATCATATAAATCCTATTTTAACAGCACAGTACTTTGTATCTGTTGGTTTACAGCTATTATTTTTTCTTGCGGAGTATCTCTCTTAAAGGTCCATAATGGGTTTGCTGTTAATGGATCCCTGCAAGGAAATAGTTCTTGTTCTTCTCTCTTCTTGCAATAAGCCTTAGTCTACAGTAATTCTGAGTATATATAAAAAGGAGCCGCAGCAAAAAGAACAAAAAATAAAAAACAGGGAGTTTCACCTGACATGATTAGTCCTGTAGGTAAGGTCTTTATATCTGTAGCAATGTCTGTACGTCACAAAGGCATTTCATTGTACTCATTAAATGTTACCTACTGTCTTGGCACGTGAGCGAGGCTGGTTTTCCTGTGACAGATGTCATACACATGCAGTCAGTAGCAAAAGGCAAGATGCCGGTCCATGACAATGCACACAAACACATGGAAAAGAAAAGAAAAAAACAAAGCAGAACAAAAGACAAAGCAATCCAACCGTGAGAGAATTGAGGAAAAACATGCAAGATCATAAAAATGCATGATTATGAACATTAATCAATGGGGAAATCAAAAGAACAGATGGTGCATTAAATGAATAAAATGTGACAAAATTTATAGTTATGTGCTTGTATGAAGTGAATTGGGGATCTAAAAGTTAACCGTGTGAAATAAATGACAGCAGGCTGATGGTATAACATTTACTCTCAAAGCCATTAGAGCAAATGAGCCACTGTGCAGTAAACACCAAAGCAATCAAATGCTTGATGAGGAGCATATTGATTGAGAAAGAGAGAAGGAGATGATACAGAGACAGACATGCGATCAAGATGAGTGAAGTAAAGCTCGTATTTGTACTTCCCTGTGTGCTCATGTCAAATCATACAAACAGATTAAAAAAATACTCTTCAGTTTCTGGATTGGCTGTTACCTTTACTACCTTGCCATTTTCAAACAGCCACGTCAATATCAATCTGAGACAACATGTGAAGTAGCCGAGGATGTTTCGAGGATGAATCAGATGGGTTCAGACAGTCTCAGTGCCTGCAGTGCTCTCCTTTTCAAATCTCTTGATCAAACACAAAGTGATCCCAGAGGCCAAATCTAAGCCACTTCCTTTTAATGGCTGGCACACTTCCTTTGTGTCACATTGTAACTTCCAAAAGCAATCCTCACATGAGGATGAAACAAGAACTAGAGATCAGATAGGAGAAGGTGCTGCCTCCTCTGTGGCATCATTTCTCCACTATCTCCAGCATTTGTCAGACCTACCAGGTCCCAACCGTCTTCTGCCTTATGTTGACAGAAAAAGCATATAAAGTGATGGCCGAGGTGTGTTTAGGAAATCATTAAGGTTCAGTCATTATGATACCACATATATGTATGTCAAAGCCTTCCTCTGCCCTTTCTAACTCACTAAATGATTGCAGAAGTAGACTAAGAAAGAAATTGAGACATGATATAGTCTGGACTCTCTGGAATCAGTAAATGTGATGTGACGATGGAATTATATCATAAACTGGGACCAGGGATGCTAAGACTATCACTTCGACATGCCTGATTGGAATTTGGAACAATCTCCTTTGGGTAGAACTTTTTCCATGATACAGTAGGAACTCTGTGTTCTGGCTCAGCACTTTCCCTTCTATCCGTAAATCCCCTAAACTATTTTAGCCTCAGAGTATTGACAGCTCAGCACAAAAGATAGAGGGGACAGAGAAGTCGAGGTGGAAAAAAATGGACAGATCTTTTTTTCAGTTGAAATCCTGATGAGAAGTAAAGTGTGGAGTCTAATATGAAGCCCTGAAGAGCAAACCAGACTGCTATTAGAGATGATTGTGATATTAAGGGGTGGATCTGTCTGATCAATGATAAAGAACTCAGTTTGAAGTCAGAGAGCTTCTATTTTCTTTGTGCTATGATAATCCAAAGTAAGTTGAAATATCAAAGAAATGACCTCTGTAAATGGATTAAGTACAGAGATTCAGATTTAACTTTATTAAAACTCTCACTACTTAGATGGAGGAGTTTCTGAGGAAATGATTGTGTTATTACAACATGTATTTAATAACCTGCGGCTGAGATGAACTGAACCCTCTGAACAGAGAAACACATGATGTACAAGAGAAGGCTGCTGCATCTTTAACTTCTCAAATAGTCAGATATCTTCACAATAGATGTTGGCATTTGAAGGTGTGATTACTGGAAACACTGATGTCACAAATTGCTTTTTAATTCAATATCATTTCTAGCTCATAAGAGCTGATGGTTACGAGATGTTTGTCTCTCTGCCGTCCTTCACAGACTAAGCAGACATTAACTGCAATCAAATGTCTTATTCATAGACTTTGTTAATTGTTTGGACTATATGTATGTGTATTCATACGTGTATGTGTGTGTGTGTGTGTCTTACCCACGTAGAGCTGACTGAACAGCTCTAATCGTGTATGCCCTTGCGCAGGAGCAAGACGAGATGTCCGATAGTTCTGATCCAGCTGAAGGACTGCCTCTTTAACATTTCGCTCTGCTATCACGCGATGCCATTGGTCATCATTGAGGGGTGAGGACGAATGTACGCTTAATTCCACAGGCCCATTTCCAACATCAAAAGAGAAGGAGACAACTTTGACAGCTATGGAGAGAGTAGGAGAAATGAAATGACATCTTAAGATCATAATGAAGCCCTGTTCTTTTGCAGTCAAATCTACAGGTAAAAATGCATTCAGTTTCTAATCTAATATATGACAGCTCACAGCTTTGGACAGAATAATCTCAAAAAGCCTTTTATTTTTTTTCTTGACCCGTTATAGGTTAACAAGATTTTGTTGGAGAGTACAACACAGGGAGAGGCAAAACAGAAAGCTTTGAAGAGAATGAGTGACAAAGAAACATGCGGAGAAGAAAATAATTCAATTGCATCCTGGTTAACTTCTGTGTTTGTAATGTGTGTGTAGGAGTGAATGTGTTTTGGGATGTTTAGGGAAAATTAAGGAAGTCAAAATGTTGCAACCTTTATTGCCATGCTTAATTAATAGGCAAAATATTTGAATGACCAACAGGGGGCACTGTTATATGTTCTATGACCAGAAAACTTGCTGTCTCTCAGTTCTCTCTCTCTCTCTCTCTCTCTCTCTCTCTCTCTCCCTCTCTCTCTGTGTGTGTGTGTCTACCACCTGTCCATTCCAGATGTTTTCACAATTGCATTGGCGAGGTCACTGACTTTCAACCTCTTTGATCAATCCATACAGAGTCTGTCACAGTGAGTGTAGTATTGAGAAAACTAAATCTATATGTGTGTGTGCTTCTATCGCAAACATACAATTGGAATAAAAATATCTAAAAATCCAGATTTTAAGACATAATTTGTGATACCACAATCTATGCAAACTAGACAATATACAGATCTATAAGGATAAATCTGAGAGCTGCGCTCCTCCTCCTCTCTTCTAAATGTGAGACTGTCATTTGGGATCAGCAATTTAATCATAGTACAATGTGTGTGTGTGTTTGTGTATGTCTGATTAAATGTTTGGTACTGCATAACATGTTTTCTTTGACCTGTGAAAGGAATAAAGCAACAATGAGAGCATAATGAGGGAGCTGCATTTGCTCCTGGAAAGATGATTTGTAATTGTCACATTAAAACCCAATTTGACTCTTTTCTTAATGTCTGACACTACTGGAGGCCGCTGTGTAAAAGTTATATATTCCAGATGACGCCATATGGTTGTTATAGATATCAGTTTGACACAGTCAGAGATTATAAATAACCTCCTGTATATCTATATGTTACTACGTTATTATGGATTCATTAGGATCTGATATTAATTTGGATTATTTTATGTAGTGGCCGGCGGGGAACTGAACTGTCTTTATCCAAACAATTTGCTTTGTAATTTATATGATCTTTAAAATAGATCCATATACACAGTATATCTTTTTTCATCACACTTATTCCTCCCAGTTGCTTTACAGTACATTCATTTCTATCATTGTTTTTTTACGGTCACTTTTCTGGTTTCTCTTATTTCATCCTGCTCTTTAATTTCTTTTCTCCTTTACTCCATCATTCCTTTGAGTTTTTCTTTGCTTCTTCATACATCACTTCATGCTTTTATTTCTTCGCTGCTCATTTACTGTTGCTTCTTCGCATGTGCTCACCTATAAAAGTGAATTATGCAACACTGATAAGTGTCTTATCAGTCACTTTGGCCTCCTTCGCTACCACCTTACCATCTGTCCTCCTGTCATCATTCCTCCTTCTTTACAATCTTCCCTGATCTTGCGGACATGATTGTTTCTGCTTGATGAGATGCAAAGACACCAACCAGGATTCATTTCAGCAACATCCCATCTGTGTGATAAGTGTGTTAATGACTAAGATAAATCTAAAAAAGTGCTTAAAAATTCAACCACTCTTGATGCACAGCACATCGTGCAGACAAACAGATGCGTGCACACTGAGATACAAAGTATAACTCTCTGACAGGCTTTAGTGCACTGATTTAATGTATGCAGAGAGTAGATCTGCAGGACAGGGAGGAGAAGCATCAGTTATTCTAAATGCTAAAAGAGTGTCACACATATATCAGCACACACCAGCAGAAGCAAAGCTATAGCTATACTTATTTATAGCAAAGCAGAAAGGCATGAGTGAGTGCGTTGGATTATTTGTGTGTTGTTTAAGCAGTACTGCAAAGCAAGATGGATGCTCTGCTATTTACTTTCTTATACTGTCCACAGGCAGGAATAAAAACTAAAAACTCAGAGCTCGCTTCATCTATTTGTGTATCCGTGATGGATGGGGTACGTGTTGTTGTATTTGTGTGTGTGTAATTTTGCTTATGTGAGACATAATTGCATGTTTGCTCACTGAAGTCTCAGTAGAGTTGTGTTTAATTTTTCTCTATTTGTTTTTCTATTAATCCTTTAATGTGGAGGTTGAATGAGCCAATTCTAAATTATGCGTCAGCACAGCTCAAGCAAACAATGATAAATAGTAAAAGTCATTGTGTGTTGTTTCTGCCTCAGTCATTGTGTGTGATGTTATGTTAGGATGCAATTGTATACATTTCTGTGTGTTTCTAATGTGAATTTTCATGATACTGCTCATCTGTTTTCAGATGAATGGCTGTACATCATCCCTTCGAACACTGTTCTGTTAATTCTTTGTTGTTTCTCTGTTAGCCTTTTTGCTCTGATTTTCACTCCTGGGATGCCTGGAACAGTCTGGCCCCCTTTCAGGGGGGAAGCTATTTAAGTGAGAGCCAAGAACAGAGTGCCGCAACAAACCTGCTGTTGTTGACAATGAGATAAGATTTAAAGCAGCTAAAGCTAAGCATCTTTTTGTGACAAAAAGGCTCTTCAAATAAAATATTGTCATGCTTATCACTGAAGAACTTGCATGCGGACAATGGAGGCAAACCCATAAATTTCTTTGTGTGTACATGGAAAAGATATAGGGAGATTAACTTCTGACAGTTTTTTGACATGAGACTGAAAAAAACTATTGTTGCCTTGCTGGTATTATCCTCGGTAGATAACTCGTCATTGCTTAAAGTAGTCAGAGAGACGTCTAACAACTCTGAAAGGCAACAGCAGCAGAGAATACTGCAACACTTCACATGCAAACATAGAGTCTGTTTGGCTTCTTAGATCTGGAAAAATGACACAATTATCTTGTTTTACAGTGTTCTACTAGTTACATTTCTTGACTGGAATATTTCTTTTCAAGTAAAATAACCTTGCTGCATGGACAGATAATTTCATTTGCCTTGAGCCATTTTCTTCTCAAATTCACTGTTTATTTCTTGTACTGTAGTTAAGTTTTTTTTTTTGCTGTACATAAAATAAGCAGTAATAAAGTTTCATAAGCCAACATCTCCAGCAGGAAAGTACATTTCATCTGAATCTCAGATTGAAAACATCTGTTACCTTCGGGCAAGACTACCACTGAACTTTGAGCCCCTTAAGGGCTCAAAACATGACAAATACATGATTTCCTCTGTGATTCAGAGCACCAGCAGAAGAAGAGCTGTTCTGGATTTAGGGACCTTTACATCTGTCCTCAATCCTGTTACCGGTTCAGCTCACCAAACTTTGAAAACATATTAAATGCTGCCTCTCAAAGGTGTCTGTGCTGCTTCTTAGCTTAAGATTCAAAGGGGAATAACTCCACCTGAGTTTTCTGAGGTCACAGCCATTGTGCTTTTGTGCAAGTTCTCATGTGTGTTTTCGCAAGTGTGTTGAACTCCTGCAGTAGCACGGCCGTGCTATTCTGGACTAATGCTAGTCATTTCATGCCCTGACAGGATTGCAGCAGATACAGTTTTTGCACCAGCGAGAGGGAAGAAATTATGAGTGTGTTTATGTGTGTGTGAGTTAGTGTTGGTGTACACACAAGTCATTTTGCTATGTGGATCTAAACATGTGCTGTGGGGCAAAAAGCAAGATGATAGCGAGGGAGAGTAAAGAGGGGAGCGACATGGGGGCATTTCTGAAAGCCTCGGGAAAGATGTACACACACACACGCACGCACGCACGCACACACTCACACACACACACACACACACACACACACACACACACACACACACACACACACACACCCTATCCCCTGGTGTTTTGAACAGCTGTGACAGATTAAATACCTACTGTATCTTTGTATTTGCATGTTGCACACTGCATATAGGAAACTTCTCACTGGGCTTGTATGCATAGTACTTTATTGCACTTTGTTTTTGCCGTGAGAATAAAAGAAAGTAAACACATGGACAGGTGTGTGGTTTACTTTGTTAGCTTAACTTTAAAAACAATAAAAAGTAAATCTTTTAGGCTACAAACTATCCTACATTCACGTCTGTAAAACCTCTCGCGTCTGTCGACTTTGTATCAATTCCCTATTTGTAATCATTTTGACACAAAACGGTGTGCCAGGCACACTAGCAGGAAATTGTACGCAAGCATGTGCAACAAAATGCAATTAGTCATCGATAGACAGCATCACTTTGCCAGGAAGCCCCTTCACAATGCAGCTCTCCGAGAAACCTGAAGTGAAGGATTTTAACATTTTCCACCGAGGCCGCTAGAATGTTAATTGTCAGTGTCAATCAAAAAACCCAGATTTTATTTGAGAGAATGTAAAATAGGGGGGGTGCAAAGCTGTTCCATTGTTTGGCATGTGAAAGTTTCGTTCTGTGTTGCTGTTTCCTGTGTATCTTGCAGTTTCACGCCAAGAGCTGAAAAGCCTACAGTTCATCTCAATGATGTTTCAATTGTGCGTGGATTGGTACAAAAGGTTGTGAGCTTGTGATCCTGAAGAGACTTTAATAGATGCAAGAATGATTTCTATAAAAGAGAGACTGAGAGCAAGCAAGCGAGAAAGAGAGAGACAGAGAGAGAGAGAGAGAGAGAGAGCGAGAGAGAGAGAGAGAGAGAGAGAGAGAGAGAGAGAGAGAGAGAGAGAGAGAGAGAGAGAGAGAGAGAGAGAGAGAGACCCAATCTGTGGTTCTCTCTCTCCTGGTGGGGGCTTGTGTTTTGTCATCCTTGAAAATGGGTGATTTGGTTAAACAGAGGTTCGTAATGGACATAATTATTCCACATGCCAATTACCTTAAATAAATGATTGCTCTCTCCAGAAATCACACAAAGCTGTGCACCATAATCAGAAAGCCAATTGACTAGTATGTGTGTGCTTCTGCATCAACTGGTGTGTCTATGTGATCCTGAGTGAGTGTGTACATACACACACAGTGTGGTGACAGGTTTTACCCAGCATTATAAAAGTGACTGCTGGATTAAGCCTCACACATGGCTGATAGAGTCAGTGTAGGAGAGAAAATCAGAGAAACAACTAGAGAGAGAAATGACTCCCGTGGATGGGCTCACTCAGACGTAGCTTACATTTGAGCTCCAGACGAATGAAGTCGGTGTTGCCGAGGTTTTCCAGAAAGACACCATAGGGTGCACTGGTCTTGAAATAGAAGGAGATGTCGGCGCTGGTTTCACCCTGGAAGGTGGCAAAGTGCAAGTAGGATGATGGGGTGGTGAATGAGGCAGCATTCCAGTAGTTATCTGTGTGGAAAAACAAGCAGAATAACAACTCAGAACTGACAACCCACGTGCACCTACTGTACAAACACCGTAATGCATTCTGATCGGATAAGCCGCTGGGGGAATTCCATGCAGGAATGGCTTCATTTCAAATGGTTATGCCTTCATTTTCATTTAATTCCAAAGAGCTATCAATCTATTCTGGATAAATGTTCTTATCTCCTGACTATTGTTCAATGTGGCTCATTAATATCTCCTCAGTAGAAGTGATTTCATCCAATAAGAGTCTATTTCTGTGCAGAGGTTTTAACATTGTCTGTAATTTCCTGCGACTTTGAGCATTCAAAAGGAGGTTGATCATATCTTAGCAGCAGAGAGAGAAGATTTCTTTTCTTCTAAACGAGGACCCAAAAAGGGGACGAGGGCGTGTGGACAAAGTCTTAGGGGATTTCTCATGATTTTTATGAAGTGAAACCAACAGCTGCTAATGAAGACAAAGTAGCTGCATGTTGAACAGCTGCTGATGAGTTATCAGACTGTGGTTGATGAAATGGCTTCTTCGGTCTCATCTCCTCTCGCCTTGCCATGTCTCTGCCTCGCTTCTATCGCTCAAGGAAGATGAAGAGTGAGAAGGAAAGAAGAGGAGGAGTAGTGGTAGAGTGGAAAGAGTGGAGGGGACAGCTGTGGAGAGAAGAAGAAGAATGATGGCAGGGAAGAGTAATGTCATGCAGAGGGAAGATAACATGAGGAGGAGGAGGTACTAGGAGGGCACGACGGGGACAAGAGGATGACGAGAAGACTGAAGGCTAATATGGTATCAGTCATGTGTGATCTGTGGCTCCAGAGAGTCTCCACCTCCCTACCTTGAACAGTGAACATCATCATAAATAGGATCATAACTTTATAACATTTTGTATGAATTACAGTTAGAAAAGATCAAATTTGGAGCAGTAGAATATGCATCATTTAAAATTGGTTACTGATTATTTTTCTGTCAAGGAATTAATCAATTAATGGACTTATCATTTCAGGACATGCGTGGTTTAATTTCTGCATTCTCATATGATTTGCATGCTTGTGTTTGTGCGAGCACCAGCATTCATGCATCGTTTCATGTTTGCGTGTACACGCGTCTCCTGGTTCAGCGCGATAACACTCCCCAATGACATGACTTTGCTCCTCCCTTCCCCTCCTCGCCACACATCCATTCATTAGGGTTGAGGGCAGATAGCGCAGAAGCACACACACATGACCACATGACCACCTACTGTACTGATGCCGCCTTTCTGATTAATACTTTTGAAGCTGGAATACTGTTCATTTCTCTACGGGAGGGCAAACCAATTACTGAACAGGGTTAATTGGGGAGTGAGCAGGAGGATGTCAGTAGAGCATAAAGAATCATATTACATTTTTACTACTGGCCAGCATAGAAAGAAGGAAAACCAGGGGCACACAGTTGGTGAAACTTAGATGTACAATCAAAACTGATAACAAAGGAGCTGGAAACTGATTACAGTGTCTGCACCTTAAAGGTAGAATAATGACGGCTAGTCACGGAAATGATCAAAAGCTCTATTGATACACATACAAAGAAGTCTTCCAGTTTTCTTTTGTTATTATTTCATAAACAAAATCCCTCACAGCATAAATACAAAGATCACAAATACACAACTAGGATAAAAAACAAAAGTGCTGTTATATCTTTGTGTGTGCACCCTGAATGAGACCTTAATATCTTTGAGCGGGAGTATAAAAAGAAGGCTGACAGAGACATGGAAGCCAAAAAAGGACACAAAGAAATAGAAACACAGCTGGAGGGCGAGTCATACTTCAGAGCGGGGTGGGGTGGGGGTAGGGGGTGCGCAAACGAGAGGAAAAGAGGGAAGTGGGAGTTTAGAGAGAATGGACTCAAAAGAAATCTGTGGTGTGAGAAGCGGGGGAGAAGAACAAATTAGGGGTTTGACAGAAACGGAGTGTCGCAGAGAAAACAGTGTTAGAGGAATAAACATGGATGCCAAATCATGAACTTCATATTGCCCCTCTGCCAGATCCACAGATGGTTGGCTAGGCTCTGCAGCGCATTTATCACTTCCATATTGAAATGTTTATCAAATATTTCATGAACTGATCTAGCACATGAATGACTTCCTTGACTGAGACACAACAAATATTAAACTGTTGAACATTATGTCTGATGCTTTGTCAAAGCCAAGACAAATGAGATTTATTCCATAATATTACTGACCAACATTCTATGAGGGAGGATTCCATCAACTTCAGAAGACAGAAGGTGTTACTATGACCCAATGTGTGCAGTCAAACTGCTTTTGCATGTAGAAAAACTGTAGTATATTTAAACAAGAAAGGTGCAACCGTGTTCAGACAATGTTAATGGTTAGCGTTGGCTTTCTTCGCCAACGCTTTCTCCATTTAAGTGGTCCTCAAGGTGATGCTAGGACAGAAATCCCGACCCTGTTGCCACTTTGTGCCCTTTGTCTGACTGATGTGTCTCACTGGACAATGTTGATCATTTAAAAGATCCTTAGATCAACTTTCAGGATGTCTATTGTCAATGCTGGGCTGCATTTACTGGACAAACACAATAATGATTGACTATTTTATTTTTTATTAACTTTAAGACCAATGTGGATACAAACACAAAACTATGACAGTGAATGCCTCAATCAACCACACAAAGTTATCACTTCAAATCAAAAAAGATTTTTGATCGGTTTGTGACGTGATTTAGTATGAAAAGATTTTTTAAAGGCATTATGTGGAGCTTTCTTGGACACAGATTAATTTGAATGGTGATGCATAAAACACTGAAAACAGCTTACTGACCTTGAATAAGTCAAACAACAACAACAAAAAAAATCCCACTCAAACCCACTGAACTGTAGAGGCTGACATGATGTGAGATGCAGTTGGAGGTGATGTTTGGGTCTGGAAGCCAACTAGATGATTCATCTGTCCATGCTTGACCAGATGGGTTATGTTCTAGTTGGAGCAGATGGTGAGGATGACTGACTGCACTGTCTCAGGTCATTAACAGAGATATTATCAGGCACACACACACATGCACACACAAAATACATGCAGATCTCATTAAATATACAGTTTTATATATATATTTAGGTACAAGTGAAATAGAAAATGATTTTTTTTACTAGCATTGCTAAAATTAATCAACTACCTATCAACCAACTTTGCATTAAGATTGTGACATTTAGAATGTCACGCCTGTTGGAGTGCCTGTTCCTCAGTTGCTGGAAGAAATCAATCCTGTGTAATCTCATTTAACTTTCCCACTTGTAACTAGTTATGCTATCCCCTTCAGGTGCACTGAGGTTTCTTCATCAAAGCTAACAATAGTGTCATCAACAAGAGAGAAAGCTGTGTCTCTGTTGCAAGGTGATGTATCTGACTTCGTCAGTTTCCCTGAGGGCCTGGCTCAGATATGACTGTTCAAAACAAAACACTTGAATCTAAATATACAGATAAGAAATTTGTTGAACTGTTGCACAGCATGCATTTATTTCTTCCTGGCTCATCTTTAAATTTCCGTAGAGACTTGTATTTCATCTCATTTGTGCATAATTGAGCCATCTGTGGCATGTAATTTTATGGTCGAGGTACTGTATACTCATATTAAATGTAGAATTTGAATCTTGAAGTAATTTGTGTCTGTCTATTGGGACTGGCAAAATCTTTATCAATCTCACTTTGAAATTAAGTTGCTTGTCATACATTTTTAGAACTAAGCCTTCGGAGATGAATCATATTAATGGAGAGACTAAAGGAAATGAAAGTCTATTCAAAGCAAGATAAAAAAAAATGTTTTGATTCTTCATTTCATTTCCAATGCTGTCAAAACTTTTTGAAACTTCTGAAAAAAATAAAAAGGTGATCCACGGCGCACCAGCATCGCTCCCGGAGTGTCCCCTGCCTCATGACCCAAGTGCGCTGGGATGGGCTGCAGCAACCCCACGACCCGTGACAGCGAAAGAAGTGGGTACTGAAGATATATGTATGTACCTAAAAAGGTGATCACCCCCCCCCCGCCTCCCCACACTCCCCTTTGCTAACCCTCAGGGGTAATGGGAAAAATGATGAGGAGCATTCCATGACCAAATCTGTAACCTTTAAATTTAGATTTGTAATTATCACCTGCTTATTCTCTGTAGGCAGTCATTCATGTCCTTGCAAATATACAAACATAATATATCACATGATATTCATGGGATAGGCTATTATGTAGTAAATAAAGACATGCTTAGAAAATACTATCACTGTCTTTGACTTAAAAAGCACTTTATTAAGACATGAATAAAATAGAAACAATATGTGGTAACACGAACCATGACGAATGGATACAAACTAATTCATTAGTTTTGAACTATCATAGGTGACCCCATATGTTCTCATTTTTGGTCAGTCATGAAGTATGTCTTTGAGCGAGTGCATTACATTACAATAATATGATATGCGCTGCCTAGGATCATTTGTTGTCATTTCATTCCCATCTATTAAAATGTCCAAACCCTTTTAACATCAATAAATGGAACTAATTCCTCTCTGTCTGCCTGTGACTGTATAGGCTGCCATTCAACCAGCCATGGAAATGAGCTTCATTAATGCCAAAGCGTGCAGACACACACACACACATGCACGCACGCACGCACGCACACACACACACACACACATAAACACAAAAAGCTACACTCTTACTTGCTTTTGTATCCACCACAGAAAATCATGCAAGAACACACTAATGGAAGCGTTAGCCTGCACATACACACAGACACAGAAGTACCTCTGCACTAAAACTTTCCCTGACTGCCCAATGCATTAGTCATTTGCCTATGAAAGCCCATTATATGGGAGCCAATCATCATTGCTCTTACTGAGACAGAGCTCCCTACACTGTATGAGAAGCATCAATCATACAAAGAGTACCTATTCACGTGTGAAATTTTTAATTTATGTTTAATATGCCTTAATGGACCAATATATAATGTATACTTCATGTTCTGGTGTCTTGGCTAACACTATTGCCGACATACCTCAAAGTCATCTTCATCTTAAAGTTAGTTTGTTAACATGGTCACTCAGTATAAAGGAGAACTCCCTCCTCATCTCACACAGCGGATAATAGAGTAAAACAAAGCAAGTCAGTCTCCTTCAGAGTGACAAAGAGATCCATTTTTAGTAATTATGTCAGCCATACTGTAACATGATAGAACCACACACAAACAGATGTGATGTCGTGGGTCATTACATCATTAAATCATGGTTTGTTTATACGTTGGCAGCTCTGTGATGAAGGGACATTAGCAAGAGGGGCACCAGATTGTTGATGAAGGGACCAGAATGAGAGTGACACCGGTGGGGAGGGAGGGCAGGTGTTAAGTTGTGTTGTGCACCTTCGACAGAACCAGCCTGTCTTCTGGATGAATGGACTGACAAAGACAAGGATAAAAACATCACCCTATCTATGCTAGTCTTAGTTCCATTGTTTTGTTGTTTTAAGCGTGGTCTTTCAGTAAAATATGCTGAATGTACATCATCTGAGATTGCATAGGTCCACTTTATTATTCCATTTCCAGTGAAAAATGAGCAGTCAATAGATAATATGTGGTGTATTATCATCATAATGATCATGCTGCCTTGAACTAAAGATTAAATCCATGTTTGCTTTTCCTCTCTGCAGGATATTACTTTCTACAAAATCTCTCTGGTATTTTGTTAAATCACACAGCAGATGCTGACATTACCTCTTCTCTATGCTTCTTTAATCTATTTCATCTTCGGAGGTGAAGGAGGCGGGGGCAACCTCAAAGGACAGAATTGCTTGATTGAGGAGTTCACATACTTCTGTTTTGAATATCCTCAATGGGGAAATGTTGGGGGAAGTGAGAAATCATTGAGTTTGCTTTCATATATCGTTTTATAATACTTTCAGTGTATTTTTTTTTTGCTCTGGTTATAATCAGGAAGGAAGGCAAAAAAAAAATTACAAAGCAGCTTCAGGGCATTGGCATTTGATGGCAGACATACTACACAAGCAGAAGAACTGTCAAAGGTACAGTGATATGGATGTGTTGGGCAAGCAAATGCCAGACCTACTGCTTTTCTGAAGACTTGCAACAATATAAATGACATCGACAATCATCATTCCTTGCTTTTGTGCAGGCTCAAGCAGAAAACAGTGGCTATGGGCCTTGCATCACATCACATGCTGATGTTGTTCTAGCCCTACAGCTACTGCTAGTAATGAGAGCTATTCTTAATGGTTGTGCAGCACTACATTATTAGGATAAGGTTTTCATAATCTTTCTGACTTTTATGAGTTTGTGTGAAAGCCCATTCAAATTCAGAATGAGAAATGGTTCATTTACCCAAGTATAACAGATGCACCTGGAATGCCATGCAATTAATCCATGTCGATCTGACAGTGCACGCTACAGGACTGACATGCCGCAGGTACCGTCAGGTTAAAGTAGCCAAAAAGAATCAGTGAGGTTGAGGGGGGAGGAGGAAAGAAAAGCTGTCAGTATGATAGAGCAATAGAATTTGTGTGTATCTTCAAGTTGAGCCAAAGTTACAGAGAGAGCAGTCCGCCAACAATGATTAGTGGAACAGAAACGGTATGGATTAAACTTTCTCCTACTGTATGTGTGCTTCTGCATGTGTGTGTGTGTTTCTGCAGTATCTGGTATGTGATGTTTACCTTAGATACAGCAAAATATACAAGGACAAGTCATAAGAGAATAAAAAGATGAATGTTTAAATGGAAGGTCTCTGAATCAAGCTCAGAGACTTTTATCACACACATGCATACACACACACACACACACACACACATGCACGTGCCTATAGACACAACACACAGACAAGGAAAAGACAGGCAGAATTACACATATATTTGTTTCCTAGAGGTCAAACGCAGCCCAAAAAAAAAAATGAAACAAGCGCTTTTGATTAATCAGAACAATATGCAAATATGAACAAGGGTTTTTCTTTCACATTCAAGAACAACCCCAGAATTACAATCAGCCTGATTGTATGCCACTATGCATGAAGTATTTCCTTTAGTTCTCACTCAGGACGATTTTAATTTTTTTAATTAAGACCCCATTCACAGAATCATCAGTAAATTCTGATTGTCAGAAGAGGTTAGTCCCTTCCAAAGGTTTGGGTAACGACGTCTGAATGCATTTGACAGTCTAAGACATACTAATAATGTTTAATTTCCACTGGGAATCGAGATGAAGAAAGAGGTTGTTTTTCCTCACTGAGAAAAGAGTGAAGCTAATTAGGACCAAAGTAGACTTTCCCACTTTCATTGCTTGGGTCAAATGAAGTTCCCTTTCCTCTGACGACAGCCCATTTTCATGTACTCTTGATCCCAGAATTAATTTTATTCATCCATTTTATGTAACTGCTTATCTGGTGTATGATCTCAGGTGGGCTGGAGCCTATCCCAGCTTCTTTTGGACTGGAGGTGGGTTTATACTGAACATGTCCTCAGTTCATCACAGGGCCATGTCGAAAGAAAAGCAGTCATACTCATCAGTCATGCCTAAGGCCAATTTAATTCAAGGATGCTTTATTGCATTTGTTTAGAGGTGGGAGGAAGCTTGAGAACCCAGAGAACCATGAGAGAACCCATACAGACATGGGGAGAGCATGCAACTACACACAGGACTCTGTTGACTGAATCATTGACTATTCTCTGTATTCTAATAATTGAAATATATATTCTTTAAATGTGTCTTCTTCTTCTTTTCCTTTTGGCTTTTCCCTTCAGGGGTCGCCACAGCGAATCAACCGCCTCCATCTAACCCTGTCCTTTGCATCCTCTTCTCTCACACCAACTACCTTCATGTCCTCTTTCACTACATCCATAAACCTCCTCTTTGGTCTTCCTCTAGGCCTCCTGCCTGGCAGTTCAAAACTCAGCATCCTTCTACCAATATATTCACTATCTCTCCTCTGGACATGTCCAAACCATCTCAGTCTGGCCTCTCTGACTTTATCTCCAAAACCTCTAACATGTGCTGTCCCTCTGATGTACTCATTCCTGATCCTATCCTTCCTGGTCACTCCCAGAGAGAACCTCAGCATCTTCATCTCTGCTACCTCCAGCTCTGCCTCCTGTCTTTTCCTCAGTGACACTGTCTCTAGGCCAAACAACATCGCTGGTCTCACCACAGTTTTGTACACCTTTCCTTTCATTTTAGCTGAAACTCTTCTATCACACATCACACCTGACACTTTCCTCCACCCATTCCATCCTGCCTGGACACGCTTCTTCACCTCTTTTCCCCACTCTCCATTGCTCTGGACTGTTGACCCCAAGTACTTAAAATCCTCCACCTTCTTGATCTCTTCTCCCTGTAACCTCACTCTTCCACTTGGGTCCCTCTCATTCACACACATGTACTCTGTCTTACTGCGGCTAACCTTCATTCCTCTCCTTTCCAGGGCAAACCTCCACCTCTCTAGCTTCTCCTCCACCTCGTCCCTACTCTCACTGCAGATCACAATGTCATCTGCAAACATCATAGTCCATGGAGATTCCTGTCTAACCTCGTCTGTCAGCCTGTCCATCACCATAGCGAACAAGAAGGGGCTCAGAGCTGATCCCTGATGCAGTCCCACCTCCACCTTGAACTCCTCTGTCACACCTACAGCACACCTCACCACTGTCTTACAGTCCTCATACATGTCCTGCACCGCTCTAACATACTTCTCTGACACTCCAGACTTCCTCATACAATACCACAGTTCCTCTCTGGGCACCCTGTCATAAGCTTTCTCCAGATCTACAAAAACACAATGCAGCTCCCTCTGGCCTTCTCTGTACTTCTCTATCAACATCCTCAAAGCAAATACTGCATCTGTAGTACTCTTTTTTGGCATGAAACCATACTGCTGCTCACAAATGCTCACTTCTGCCCTTAGTCTAGCTTCCACTACTCTTTCCCATAACTTCATTGTATGGCTCATCAGCTTTATTCCTCTGTAGTTGCCACAACTCTGCACATCTCCCTTGTTCTTAAAAATGGGCACCAGCACACTTCTCCTCCACTCCTCAGGCATCTTCTCACTATCTAAGATCCTGTTGAACAACCCAGTCAGAAACTCTACTGCCACCTCTCCTAGACACTTCCAAACCTCTACAGGTATATCATCAGGACCGACTGCCTTTCCACTCTTCATCCTCTTCAGTGCTCTCCTCACTTCATCCTGGCTAATCTTTGCTACATCCTGGTCCACAACAGTCACCTCTTCTAGTCTTTGTTCTCTCTCATTTTCCACGTTCATCAACTCCTCAAAGTACTCTTTCCATCTTCCCATCACACTGCTGGCACCTGTCAATAGACTTCCATCCCTATCCTTCATCACCCTAACCTGCTGCACGTCCTTCCCATCTCTATCTCTCTGTCTTGCCAGCCTGTATAGATCAGTCTCTCCCTCCTTACTGTCCAACCTAGCATACAAGTCATCATAAGCTTCTTGTTTGGCCTTTGCTACCTCTACCTTCACCTTACGCTGTATCTCCCTGTACTCCTGTCTACTCTCCTCAGTCCTCTCAGTGTCCCACTTCTTCTTAGCTAACCTCTTTCTTTGTATACACTCCTGTACCTCCTCATTCCACCACCAAGTCTCCTTATCTACTTTCCTTCCAGATGACACACCAAATACTCTCCTACCTGTCTCCCTGATCACATTAGCTGTAGTTGTCCAGTCATCTGGAAGCACCTCCTGACCACCCAGAGCCTGTCTTAACTCCTTCCTAAAGGTCATGCAACACTCTTCCTTTTTTAGCTTCCACCATTTCGTCCTCTGCTCTGTCTTTGTCCTCTTCATCTTCCTCACCACCAGATTCATCCTACACACCACCATTCTATGCTGTTTGGCTACACTCTCGCCTACCACTACTTTGCAGTCACTGATCTCCTTCAGGTTACATCGTCTACACAAGATGTAGTCTACCTGTGTGCTCCTACCACCACTCTTATAGGTCACCCTATGTTCCTGCCTCTTCTGGAAAAAAGTATTCACTACAGCCATTTCCATCCTTTTTGCAAAGTCAACTACCATCTGTCCTTCTGCGTTCCTCTCCTGGATACCAAACCTGCCCATCACTTCCTCATCACCTCTGTTACCTGCACCAACATGTCCATTGAAGTCTGCACCGATGACAACTCTCTCACTTCTAGGTATGCTCTGCATCACTTCATCAAAGTCCAACCAGAATTTCTCCTTCTCCTCCAGCTCACATCCTACCTGTGGGGCATACCCACTAACAACATTGAACATCACACCTTCTATTTCTAGCTTCAGACTCATCACTCTATCCGACACTCTTTTTACCTCCAGGACATTCCTAACAAACTCCTCCTTCAAGATAACTCCTACTCCATTTCTCTTCCTATCTACACCATGATAGAACAACTTGAACCCTGCTCCTAAACTTCTAGCCTTGCTACCTTTCCACCTGGTCTCCTGGACACACAGTATGTCTACCTTCCTCCTCTGCATCATGTCGACCAACTCTCTACCTTTTCCTGTCATAGTTCCAACATTCAACGTCCCTACTCTTAGTCCTATACTCTTGGCGCTCCTCTTCTCTTTCTTCGTGCGAACGCACTTTCCTCCTCTCCTTCTTCGACCAACAGTAATCCAATTTCCACCGGCGCCCTGTAGGTCAACAGCGCCGATGGCGGTATATTCTTTAAATGTGTAAATACTGTAATATTTTAAATGTGGAAGTACTGTAATTTAAAAGATAGGAGCAATATGATTGTGCAGCAAAATTGACAATGCGCACCAGTCAGTTATATTCAATCATTCTAGTAGTAGAGCAAGGGTACATGTAGTCAAATATCATTCTCAGATACCTGACACTTCCCGCTGGTATAACACAGTCCTTTCAGTTTCCCTCTACTGCATGTCGTAACATGTCAGTGATGGAGCCGCCCATTCTCACTTACAGCATGTCAAATACGACAGCCTAGGGCAGTGACTCTATGCGTCTGAGTGTGACGCTGTAGTTACCCCTCCAGCATCGTTCTGGAGGCGCCGCTCTACTGCAGTGCCATCAAGAGAGAGAACGGCCAAATCAGTAGGTGGTTGAAATGGCTTGATAAACTCAAGACTTTCCCCCGGGAGACCAGCAGTTTGTGAATTGCTTTTCATTTATTTTCCAAGAGCAATGCAATAATGACAGTCCCTAAGTGCCATGACTGAACTAAAAGAACTAATGTCTTATTTGGTCTTTTCCTAAACCTAAGTTTAGAAGGATCAGTTTTGGTTCCACATCAATAACATCAGCAAACCTCCTTTTGAAATCCTGACAAGTTGGTATTGCTATTTTGACTGCAGAGTGCTATGTATTCAAAACTCATGTCAAATGTGTGAAAGGAGTGAGGTTTTCATAGCCTCGGTCCGAAGTACGCTGAACAGAGAAGAAAGAGATGGAGAGCTTTTAGTCACAATAACGCAGTGAAACTAATACTGTAATTAAAAAGTATGTTCTAAATTTGTTCCAAAGCCCAAAGCACGCCCACACCTGAACACAACCCAGCAGGAGGGCACCACGTTGCTAGGTTTTAGATGAATTCAGATGAAGCTCTCTACGGACACACACACACACACACACACACACACACCACACACGTACAGCCACAGTTATTTATATACCCCTAGACGGCTGGATGGTTACAGAACTTCTTTTTACCTGTCAATAGTGCCACTTCAAAACCTGCATACTGGCTACTGGCCCACTATCTAAAGGCTAAGGTGCACAAATGTCCCAAAGGAAACAAAACTAGAATATAGGCAAAGGCACACAGGGCTCTGCAGACACCACTGGGTGATAGTTAAGCTTCTCTAGTCACATAGAACCTCACATTTTTTATATAATTCTAATAGCTTTGGAATTATATCCACACATGAAGTGGTTGCACTTTCAGATTTGCATATCACAGAAGAGTTGAGTATTGGCCTTGGCAGAGGTATGTCCTCTCTGAGTGCCTTTCTAGTTTTAGATTTTATGCTCTATGTTTCCACCATCGTCCCATTGTGCATTTCCATGCATGAATACTCGACTGCTTTAGCGATGAGCTGGTATTTCAGACGCAACACTAGGTGCTGCGGTGTAGCAGACATCATAGAGCCGTCTTAATCAATATGAACACCTTTTTCTTATGTTGTATTCAGCCAAGACTCTTTCAGGTATTGGCATATTCTTCCACATTTTAATCGATTTAAGAGTGTGTTCAAGTACCCTTAACTGTTCAGAAAAAAAAGGCTTTTGGCTTTGCTAACTGTTCAAAAGCTACAGAAGAATTTTAATTTTTAAAGAAACTCAAGGTGATGTCTTAATTCAACCTCAGCTGTTGGCAAAAGTTGTGCAGTCATGCTTTTACATCATATATAATTTATTTTTGCAACAACTCTCCTCTATGCAGCTGACTTGCAAAAAGTCTTTCATGTACATATTTCCTATTAATTACACCACTGCCACTGCAGTCTTCTTGTTCAAAGGTCTCCTTTACACCTGCAGATGATCCAGAATGCTCACAGCAGTGTTTGGTTTTCATTGCTCATGGATTTTGAGGTTGAATTTTTAAGTTCATTTTGGCACGGCTTCACTACATTGCTGATTTTTAGTATGTAGTCATGTGATACCATACACGCATGCTATTGGCTGACAGCTTCCAGAAGTACGCTGCGTTCCGAGACTCACGGAATGCAGCGTACTTCCGTGAGTATTAAAGAAACACTTAAAACTGCTTTAAACAGTCTATAGAGTGTGGGGAAAAAGTAATACAGATAGAAGGTGATTTAATATCAGTACGGGGAGGGCTCATAAACATTTAAATTACGTAGCGCACTTCCGGATGCCATCAACCAGTAGAATGCAAGTGTGGTATCACGTGATTGCCTACCAAAAATACGTGATGAAGTGAAGTTGCGAGTGCTGATGCGTGAATGCGTAAGGGCGCACTGTATATTGTTTGTCACTATATCGTGGAACTTTGTTTTTGGTCCTGGGAACCCATTAACTGCAAGTAAAGAGGGATTACTGTATAGTCATTTTTAATTTATTAAGAGTTTCTAATTTTTATTATAACTCAGGAAAAGCTATTATTGAAAGCACAGATGGGACCCTTATTCAACCACAGTTAATTCTCAGCTCAAGTTCATTTGTAGGATTTAATCATTTGTTAATTACATTTCAAACACAATGCAATTCCAATTCATCAAGCTGATCATCATCAACAACTTCATCCCCACACTACCCTTCTGCATGAGAACAACGCTTACTATCTCCTTGGCAGCGTAGCGGTCCAACAGTCAGCTTCGCTTCAGAGCCTGGTCTGTTGGTGTCACCCACGGCAACCTGGCTGACTGGAAGGTGCTCCTTATTTACCAAAAGACCAGAATCTTCTCTCCTGAGGGTTGATAGAAACATATAGACACAGGTAGGAGGAGAATCCAAGTTAAACATAACCTTATTTCATCACTTTTTTATTTGTCACTGTTCAATTTCTCTATCCTTTCAGTTAACAGAGGTTGTAATAATATGGAAATGCTAGTCCAAGGTTGCCATGACTGCTCCACAAGAGCAATTCCTTGAGTGTGAAGCAATATGCTAGAAGGGAAGGCTGGAGTTTGTTTGGTGGCTGCCACCAAGGATATCGAGGATATCCTCTTCATTATGTTATCGTAATCTTCATGTGATCGCCCAAACACTTACCTGTCTGATCAGCCTACCTGAAGATTCCAGTTGTCATAGGCAGTAGTAGTTTTTATTTAATCTCATGTCTCTGGTGTACTCCTTTCATTTGACTGATTTTATCAAAGGATCTTGGATTTGATATAAGGTAGCCTTTTACGTTACCTTTCATGGATGGTTGTTCTGTTGGTTTTTGCTTTGTTTTTAGAACACTCCAGCTGGTCAGACTTTACTGACTTAATTTTCAGTTGCAGTAAGGCAGTTGGAGTTTGCTGTACTTAATGTGTTTTTGTATTTTATTTCATGGTTTGGCACCAACAGCAACCTGTCCATTTATTCCATAATTTTGTGTTGATGTTATTGGTTCCAATAAATGTAAGCATTTTTTTTTTTTTTTACTGCCATCCTTGTTTGTTGCTTCCATTACTCCTAGTCACTTACAGGATCTTAACAGTTAGCTATGCTAATGGTATTTGTGTGAACGGTATGCATGTACAGTATGTCTGTATATAGTATGTATGGATGATATTGATGTATGGATGGATATTTATGGGAGAAAAATTTATTCATCAATGAAAATAATGAATTGATGCAATATTCTTCTTCTTCATAAACCTCCTCTTTGTTCTTCCTCTATACATATGTACAGTAAATAACTAGTCTACTAACAATACCACAACAAACAAATGCCCATCCTTCGATCCGTTTTCTTGAAGATGGGATGCCTACAGTCGTCTCATCTACAGCCAATTTTCTGCTTTGAAGGTCACGGGAGGTGCTGGAGCCTATCCCAGCTGGCTAGGGGCGAGAAGCGGAATACGCTTTGGATGGATCGCCAGTGCATTGTGGGGCCTCACAAAAGACAACCACTCATGCACACATTCACATCTATGGACAATTTGGAGTGATCAATTTACCTAAATTGCATGGTTTTGGAGGTAGGAGGAAGCTAGAGAACCCAGATATACCCACAAAGACAAGGGGAGAACATACAAACTTCATTCAGAAAGGAATCAAACCTTGAATTTTCTTGCTGTGATGTACTACCCACTGTGCCACTGTGCTGCCAGCACAGAAAGCATTAAATATTTAAATTGCAGCATCTTCAGTTTTAGTAAAACATGTTCCAAATCTAAAATTGATTTCAATTGTTAGCAATTCATTTCAGTTTGAAAATGAAACATAAAGATCCAATTTATGGCTTTGTATACGGATCTGTGTTTCTATGCGCTGCCAAAATATGGGTAATGAGTGGAAATAGAGTTATATGGGTAATATTTCAAAAAGTCATTCAGCCAAACAATGAGACATTAATGCATACAATATTAATGGGGAGAACGAGGCAGACCAAAACTTATTTGTAATCTCATCAGTTTTAGAGATGAAGCGGAAGACATGAAAGCAAATGAAATCTTCTTCTCGCTGACATACAGTATGTACACACAAGCACACACCAACAGACAGCAAATAAATTGGCTTAATGAGAAGATCCATCACTGGGCTAAAAGAGCTTTGAAACGCAAACTGTTGGCTCTGCAGGCAAACATGCTTTTTAAATAAATGTATCCCTGATGGTGGCATCCATCATTCAGTCACTTCAGCCCTTGAAGTTGGACTCATCAGACAGAGGCAGATTGTGAGCTGACAGAATAATGCAAACGTCAGAACCAAAGACTTTTGTTTGAAATTGTCCTATCAAATTCCCTGAGGTTGTGACATTTACACTTTTACATCATGTTCTATAATATAGAAATCTTATCTGTAAGAGAACATTTACTAATGAAGTAATGTCAGAATGACATTTAAATGAAGTCTTCATTTGCTGTAACTGTAATCAATAACACAAATTATTCGTGTCCCTGCTGAACTTTTACCCAACGCTCTGACTTACCATTGTTTATGATCTGCATCACAGTTACAGTCATACTTGGTGTCGGTGCAGTTCCTGTCGATGCCACAGGCACATTTCTGGATGCCAGGTGATGAGCCCCCCCAGTAGAAGTGCTTCTCACTGCCTCGCCCCACCCACCACGTGTAAGGGGTCCCATCTGGGGAGCAAGCAAGCCACACACAAAGAAACAAGGATACACAAGTTCATGTCGTGAGTGACAGCAGCCACATCCCTGCTGGTTCCTGCTTTAATAGCATGCTACCAAATCAAAGAAAACAAAAAGCAGCAAGCAAGACACAAAGTTTTGTGAATGCAGTTCAGTTGTATTACTAAACTGCCCAAACTCCTTCCCATTACAAGTGATTAATTGCAAAATCATTAGCTGTTTGAGGTTTTTGCCACATTAATGTGATTTATATTGACAGCAAGCAGCTGCATGGTGAATGTAATTCATTTGCTCAACGTGTTTTGCACAGCTGGATGGTGAATGCCTCTCAGACTGGCAGACAGGCTTAGTCACAGATCCCACCTGTGATTTTAAAGAGCTATTAAAACACAGATTCAGCTCCGCATTAACATTTATCCTTTGCATTATTGAGTGCAAGTCTGTACGAACATAAATGTGTGCATATACTGTATCTATATATATTGTATATATTCTGTATATATATATTGTATATATTCTGTGTATATATATATATACACACACACACACACACACACACACACACACACACACACACACACACACACTATATATACACTATATATATAAATATATTATTATTTACTTCTACACACAACAGATGTGCACAATACTGGTGTTGAAACAAGTTTTGTATGTCTGCCTGTGTGTGAGCATTTGAATGTATGTGTGTGTGTGTGTGTGTGTGTGTGTGTGTGTGTGTGTGTATGTGTACTTTAATGGCAGGATAAAAGGTGAAGGTTCACCGTTTTTCAATAAGGAATGCAATATTGTTTTCTCTGCCTTTGATAATGTAGTCTGGCATGAGAAAGCACCAAGGCAGGTGTAAATATTTTGATGCCTAGAAATACATCACTCATAATATCAGCAAGAGAGAAGGAAACAATATTATGTTTCTCTATTTATTCTTGGAGAATAAGCTACATTGTCAATATCACTTTGTCATATTCCATCAGAGACAACGAAATCTCCTGAGTCGTAGTTTTTATGGGAGGGGATTGGAGTAGACTTAATGCAACGCAATTGCATTGAGAGATGTGATATACTGTATTATTACACTTTGATTTTCTGAACTGGGGCTAAATTCCTGAACCAAGCTACTGATGTGCTTATGGGTCTGGCCTTGGTGACCTGTGAGTTTATTGTCGTCATAAAGAGAATTAGCCCCGTTTCTATTTGGGCCCCTGTTCAGACAAGTCATTGTCAATAAGATTAGCACTGCCTCCTCAAGAGACTTCGCAATCCTCTCCTATTCTGTGGAGACATGTGTGTGATGAGCAAGTGTGATCTAAGTTTGCATTTATGACCTTCACACAGCCAGGTCCCTAACCACAGCAAGCAAAGCTAAGCCCACAGCTTCCTGAAATGTCATCTATCTTGCTGCTAAACACAATTAGCAATTGCCATATCGCTGCCCTTGAAGCTGATCTGTGGCTGGTTTTTGAAGAGAACTGCAAGTGTATGCATTTCTGACTTCATTTGTGTAGGACCATTCTTTGAAGAAGCAGGCTTAACAAAATGAGATCTGATAAAAAAAAAAATCATGCAATGCCTCAAGATTACAACAAAATCTATGTCAGCTTTTTAAGATATATTGTATATCATGTAGGTGAGAATACAAAACAAACAACCAAATAAATAAGAGTAAACAACTAACCAGCTCCAACCCCTGTTGCCTGAGGTGATGAAAATAACATTTAATAAGCAATAGAAAGAAGAGAGAAAAACAAAAACCTCAGAAAGATTATACATAATACGATAAAAGATTAACACTGATGGAGCAGAGTTAACACAAATTAAAACCTTATTAAAAAGACAGGCCTTTAATTTATGTACTGTATTAGAATGAATAAAACAAATAACATATAAGTACATGATGAATGAAAAGATTCCAAAATCTTAAATAGATGCACTGAGAACAATGTCTCAGACCTATGAGTTGGTCACTCATAATGCAATATATCTGATGTAAAAGTGACATTGAAAAGACTACAGTCGCTGTATCTGAGAAAAAGAGTAACAATCAGTCAGTCCAATTTCCTTTCTTTCTGCCTTATTACTGCCGCCGTGTTTTGGACAAGTTGGGAGTCAGAGTTCATTTCAGCTCAAGAAAGTAGTGCATCCCTGGGATGCACTACGCATGTTTAAATGTCATGATGCACATCCCAACACGACGTTTATGCATTCCAAAAGTAGTAACAGAATATACTAGAGCAACTGTATACGCAAGGACTGAGTTTTGCCAATAGTACAATATAAAAACTAAACAAACTGTTAATTTTAACGATTTTATTAATAACGACATCATAACTGTTTCAGTAAAAAGGAAAAAACAGGAAAATTGCATTATTTTTATCAAAATGTTTTAGCCTAGTGGTCATTCTTAAAAAAACACTTTAAGAAATAAAGAAAAATGTAATGCGGTTTTTTTCCCTTTTACTTTTCACTCAATAGTTTTCTTTTAATCTTTTAATCATATATTCTCCTGTGGACACTGCACAATGTTGACAGAGCCTTCCCCACACACATTTTTTGTAAGCTGCATTTTGTGTTGGGTGCTGACATTTAGCCGTGCCTCACTCATGGAAAAATAACGTTCATTGCGGTACAAATGTTCAGATTTTTGCTGGGCTTCTTCTGCATCTTCTTCCGTACTGTCCACAGTAATATTTGTCTCTTTCTTTTCATTAACTTTTGTTTTTCATTCAGGAAAGCACTCATTGTCACTTGGGTTTTCTCCATCTTTTGCATCTTTTTCAGAGGTATGGTGATAATGTGAGACTAACTCGTCGCTCTCTCACTGCAGCGTATAAAATGAGCAGACATCACGTTATCGTTTGGTCAATTTTATTCATTCATTCATTCATTGTCACAACGGCTTCATCCGCCTATCCCAGCTGGCTTAGGGCGTGAAGTGGCGGAATCTCCGGGCCTGACGCCAGCGTACTGCAGACCCACACAGAGACACTGACAACCACGTAGTCACACACTCACACCTACGGTCAATTTTTAGCCGGCTAATTAATCTGGAGCGCATGTTTTTGGAGGTGGGAGGAAGCAGGAGAACCTGGAGAAAACCCACACAGACACAGGGAGAACATGCAAACTCCACACAGAGCGGGACGCAAACCCAGAACCGCCTTGCTGTGCGGCGACAGCGCTACTCACTGCGCCACCGTGCTACTCCTGGTCGATAAGGCTGAATCAAGTAGTGTATAACGAGAAACTCGTGCGACATAACAACACAATGGCGATTCAAAAATTAAGTGGAGAAATGGATAAACTGTGAATATTTTTGTTGAATGGAAGTGCATTTTTTCCCAATATTGTATTGCGGAAAAAACTATGATTTTTTTTTTTACTGTAAGTATTTAAAGCTTGTGTCCCAGGGACACACATTGTGGGTGCGTCCCTGTCAAAAAATGTGCGTCAAAGACGCCAGGACGCACGCACACTCCAGAACACTGGTTGGGAGTGAGTGGCATATAACTCATTTCGTATATACATTTCCACCTTAATCCTCCACTTAACTTGTTTTTACAGGTTAATGTTCAAAAACAGGGAGGAAAACTGGAATAGAACTAACAGCAGGCCACCAGAATGAATTGGAGCTATGTATTGTCCCCTGTGCATTTCTGATCAAGCTCTGCCAAGACAAACCACTGAGAAGTGGAGTGTGAGGAAGACGGCGGAGGGGGACATGAGAGAGAATGACAGCATGGATGGATGGAGATATACGGGAAGAGAGATAGAATCACACTGGCAGACGGTTCACACGGAGAGCTGCAGAGAGGACTGCCAAGACGAAGCTCCTGTGTGTGTGTTAGATGAGTGTGTGTAAGAAGGACAGTGTGTGTTTGGATGGACTGAAGTCCTGGATTTTAAAAGCAGGTGCACAGTAATTAACAGAAATCCCACTAGAGCTGGTGACCGAATGAAGAACACCATTAGCTTAAAAAAATATTGGAGCTTTCTCTGTGTTTCAACATTAATGCAAGGATTTTAGTTAATTGAAAACATAGCTAACAAAATACCGTATATAACACAGGTGTAATTTTTGCACATTCTACTTCAGAAATTCTATTTCACATTTTTGAAATAGAGATTTTGTAAAATAAAAGCAGTGAATGTGGTAGACAGGTGCCTTTTTCTTAACAAAAATGGTACTATTCTGTCCTTAAATAAACTTGGGACACCTATATATCCAAATCTCAATATTTACTCTTTACATACATCCTTATCTCATGTACTTGCTTCCAAATCCCACAAAAAAATGCTAAATGGATTCAGGAGTAGGAAAAACAGACATGGAAGTGGTAAGACCTGTCGACAGGGACAAAAGTGCAGCATGACTGAATGAGCTGGAGTTATTTCATCAAACAAACACACACATGCACTCACAATTATCTTCCTTTTAATCAAGAGATTTCAACATCTACACCCTCATCTTGTCATCTATATCACAGAGACTCATACTTCCAAAGACGAAGAAACAACAGGAAATAATAAGCCTGCTAGATAAGAGGAAAGAGCAGAAATGAAAGTCAGAATGAGCAGAGCATGATCCTCTTCTTCAAATGTCATTCTTGTTACTCCTGTCAGCATCAGTAAAAGTAGTTACACTTTAAAATCAGACTGAATGGTGTGTTTATTTAGTGGGTTTCAACAGTTGGTTAATGGAAAACACAGAGAATAAAACTGCAATAAACAACTTTCTTTGGTTGCAAAGCGTTTATTAAGAAATTTATTGAGAAAATCTGATGAGTTGCTGTGTTCTCTCTGTCAAACCAAATTGATGAGTTAGTTGTGAATCATTTTTGAATGTTTAATTGTAATTGATATCAAATATAGAAGAAAATTATTGACATCTTTGATGTTAAACCATTATCTCTGGAACAGAACAGTTAAGACATGAACCGTGTAAAGGCTTGTGTGGGTTGTAGGGAAGCAACCTGTTCTTTTGTTGGAGAGGGAAGCGGAGGTTGGGTGGTTGCTTCAAATTTATCACAGACCTTTCAATCATAGATTGATTCTCAGCACACAGACAGCACTCTGGATATCAAGGGACCACACCCAAGCCAGTCAGACCAAACGATCAGTGGATCCAAAATGGCATTCGACATGCTCAGTCACTCACTTTTCCCATCTGGGATATGATGGCTTTCATGAAAGGCAGTCAGTTGAAGCTGAAATGTCACAATGCCATTCATAACCCTTACATGTTCTCATAAATCTCATAAACGTCACCTTTACCAAAGTCGTTAAACAGAAAAAAGTGATAATTATGATTTGTAATGGATTCCCTCCATGACCCCTCTGAGTGACAGGTGTCTGTCAGATGCATGAGAGCGAGCGCCTCGGTGCATCCACGTGTAGATGAGAATATAAAAGTTCATCTGCACTCTGCAGCAATCTCTAAGGAGGGTGAAAGTGAATCAATATTTCTTCTCTCTCCTCTAACAAGATCAGCTACTGTATTATTTTGGAAAAAAGAAAGGGCAAGGATACATCTTAAGCTCACTTTCATTCCTAAACACCCTTCAGAAGACATAAAAAAAAATCCTTACAGTTTCAGTCCCAAGGGCTCTGAATAAGGACACGGGTAACCTCCTCCCTCATACCCACAAACACACTGTACAGTATATACCTTTTCAAATCTTGGAGTCTGTACTCAAACTCATGGATCAATGCGTCGTTGCCATGGCACCACTCGTTTCTGTCCTTTGCTGTGATCATTTGTTTGCATTGTTTTTTGTGGTGAGGCCAGCTTGGCGCCTTCATTCAGCACTCGCTGGTTTTGTTCATCCTATCCTATCTTTCTTGAAGGAAGAAGGTGTGGAGGCATATTAGCCTTGCCCCAGAGTCTCTTCTGAGAGCTACAGATAATACCGTTTCAGAAGGAGTGTGTGTGTAAATGACAAACAGAAGAACTCTGTGTGGCTTTGACTTTCTGTTCATCTGTTTGAACCCATGTGTCTCTATTCTCTTCTCCTTTCCATGTCTATGCTCATTGTCTCAACCTTCCCTCATCAACCACAAATCCATGGATTCACTTTATGAACCCCTTCTAACTCCAAGCCCCCATTTTTTTATTCTCTTGTATTTACACCTCTCCCTACCCACCTCGTGCCCCCCGCCTTTACCTCTCATATCTCATATTTAGTGGCCTCCTTCTCTTTATCTCATTACCTATATTATGTCTTTCTACCTTCTTTTTATGCTCCTTGATGTCTGATGTCTGGCTCAAACAGCCTGCCCCCCTTCGCATCTCTCATATCTGCCTTACACACCTTTTCCTCGGATTCTCATATGAGTTGGTCTCTGTTGCCCTTTTCTCGCTCTCTGTCGACACGCTCCATATCTGTCTATCTGTCTCCACGACTATTTCCTGGCATCTATTATATCTTCATGCTCTCATTAGTCGCTCAATAATCTGCCATTTAATCCATGCTTATTGCAAACTCTCATTGCCCTGAACCTGATGTGAACTTGTATTTGAAACATATCCTGCCCCCCGTCTTTCCCTTATGGTTCAATCTTCAAAGGGCTATGGTGCATAGCAACAAATCTGTGTTCTATGGAAATCTTTGTAATTCCTTACCTTTAGTGGAGGAAATATGGACGAAACGACTGTCTGAGAATTCTAAGGCATCTTAAAGGAGCCCTATAAATGTACTGTGTACTACAATCTCTAAAGAGCAATATTTAAAGTCCATACCAATTGCTTTGTATCTTGTGCACAACAGAGCAGCAACAACACAGTATTGTGCCAACATTTTCAGGCTATTAAACTCATTAACATTAATGGCAAGAAATTTAGAAATGCACAATCAAAAACAAGGAACACACAGCAGCTAGACTGAGGTCATGGAGGTTAATCCTTCGCTCCGGAGGGAAGATATTTTGCATCCAAAACTTTTCTCAGGATGCATCCAATGTGTTTTGATAAGAATCCATTATGTTGTACGTTGATTGATGTTACAAAATCAAAGCATTTTTTTGCTATATCCATTTCACAGGTGCAGTTGTTCCAATTAGATAAGGCTGGTATTATAATTCATGCTGTTTAAATGCCACAAATGTAAGAAATCAAAATATAAATTAAATATAAAGTAAAGAGTAAAATGAAGATTAATCTAACCACTCTTTCAAAAAGCAAGCTTTTACACAACTTGCATGATACTTAATTTTGGTGGTGAGAAAGGGAGTTTAATGAAAAATAGTGAGAAATTAGTTTGCTGTTGTCTGCAGTGTGTGGTGTCAGGTGACATGTCTGCGTTGCCTACATCTAAATACACAGCAGTAAGCCAGGGGAAACAATTATGAGTTTTTTCAAGAATTCCTACTTGAGAGCGCCCATAATACGTTACACCACCCAGACAGTTCTGAGGCCGAACTGCCGTCCTTCGTCTGCTGTTCAGCACAAAGCTATGCTCTAGTAAATTCACTCTGCATACCTCTGCACCCGTCTGCAACTCTCCACAGATCATCAGAGTGTATTCGGCCATTAAATGAAAAACACCTCTGAAAGGGGAGACGGGGAGGGAGGAAAATTGATATCAATGCTTGTCTGCTTGATAGAGGAAACAATAACCTGACTCTGCTGCAATTACCCCCCTTTTCCTGTCTGTAAAGAATGAAATAGAACTGGTGTGTGCATCCACACAAACACAGGCTCATCTGAATATGTGCACGGATTTTGAACACACACGGTGGTTGTAACTGACAGGAGTGTAGGCCGGCGGCCATAACCAATTGTAATCATCATTGGGGCACTCTCAATCAGGGTGTGTGTGTGTGTGTGTGTGTGTGTTTGTATGTGTCTGCTTGTGTGCTTTTATGACTCAGATTTAGTGCTGTGTCCCTTCAGGTCAAGGCCGATGGACACACGCGTGCATAGGGAAAATGGCTTCTGCCAAGATACACTCGTTTTTCATTTCGCTCTTTCACTTGCACCATCCATCTCATTGCACATCCGACGGACTCATCATATGGATGGAGAGACGGTGAACAACAGTCATGATTGCAGAGGTGGATGAACAGGGCATAAACAACTCCACAAGTGTGAGGGCAAAAGAAAATGCGAGCTTAAGGGAAAATCAGACAGAGTTCAGAAAACTAGCACCCGGAAAATAGGAAGGACAGTCAGAGACAAAGACATAAGATGATAAAAAAGAAAAAATTGGATATGATGCATGAGGAGGGATAGACTTCTGCCTTCTGCCTCGTATGTTGCCTCTTGGCCAGGTTATAATTGTAAATGAGAACTGGTCCTCAACTGACGTGCCTGGTTAAATAAGGTTTAAATAATAAAATAAAATAGACATAGGATTAATCATCACAAGGATATTTTGAGAGGTGCTTGGTGAGAAAGCACAACTTTTTGTCGCTTTTTCTAAGATAAAAAAAAACCTGTGGGAACAATGCAGAAATTAACAGATAAGGCGTGACTCCTCATACTGCACTTAAAGGTAAACTGTCACATCAAACTTCATTTCAGTGTGTTGATTATGCAGTATCCAATTAAAGAGGTCAAACAGAGCAAAAATAGAGCCTGCTGTCATGTCATGTGAATAGACAGCTAAAAAGTTCTGGTAAATTATCCCACGTCAGACACAGATAATTACTCAAATTCATTAAATATGTCAGCAATGGACATTTTCATGAGCCCTGTTTCAGCTCTGCAGGCAGAGTAACACAGTGTGCAGAGAAACCAAAAGCTTTTACCTCAGATTTTGCAAAAACAAGCATGACATCAACCATACACCGCCATAAACATCTTTGAGAGTTAATATTCTGGCAGAGGAATAATAACTTTTGAACATATTCATGAAGGCACACAACGAGATGTTCGACACTCTGCTGTGGTGTTTGCTGCTTGGTAAACACAAACTCAAGAGGATTAGGATTATGTAAAATGCACAGATGAAATAGTGTTTTATAACATCGTCAGTAGCACAACAACATGGTAGAACTTACTGCCGTGTTGCTGCTTTTAGTTGCGACCCATGCCTTCATAGTTTAAACGATATACTGTTGTATATTCCCTCTGGAATGACGGGATATTTTCAGTTTGCTTGTGTTACTAATGGTTACTTGATAAAATATAGCCATAGAAATAAATAATAAACTCAGTGCACTTCAGTGCATACACCCACATACTCAAACATACAAGAAAGCACGCACCTACCACGACAAAAGTTGACATTTTGCATGTGATATAACATGGCACAAACAACCCTCTGTTGTGTCTGTCAGTTATCAAAGAAGTTCCTGCCAGATTGTGGCTTCATATTACTTATGATCGGGATGCGCAACCCGCTGACAACTTGGTGCTATGTTCATCAGTGTGCCACTTTGTTGTCAAAAGCATGATGGGTCTCATACTTTTATCCCTCATGACATTTTTTTCTTTGGTTCTGACTTCCCTTTTTCAATCTTTTGTCATCTTGATGCACTGCTACGCAAAGACTTGCTAATCTGTTTCCATTTACGACTTTGCTGTGCTCTGATGTGGCACAATTAAGTAATATCTGTAAGTTAAGAAGACTGCAAAGGTAGGATAGCAAATGCCACATTATCAATCAAGGCCAATGATCTGCTCTTCTAAAGTAAACAAATTTAGCTCTTCGAACTGCTATATTATTTCTTTAATGGATTATATAGCTAATTGCTATCTGCAATTATGCAGTCGAATCAGTCATTATTCTTTTTCAGTTCATACAGGTAATTTATTATTACTTGAATCCACAAAGATAACTGATAATTGATTTTTCCTTTCAATAACATGTTCACAACCAGCAATTTGTGAATATCTGAGGACGAGAAAGGTTAAAGCAGAGAATCTAGACCCGTGATTTTATAGTCCATCACCTGCTTGAAAATTTTAATCACAATGTTCTTTTTGCAAACTGAAAAAATGTCCACAGTAGAAGATGACATTTTCGGCTGCACGGTTTTATCCAGGTGCAGCAGCAATGTCATGAGTTTGAAAATAACGTGTTTCCCATCCCTTCATTTTCCTCTCTCTGTATTTTGGGTGTTATTACTTATAGATGATGAAAAAGCTTTCTGACTGTTGAGGTTTACCACCACTTACTTGAAAAATATGGCATTTCAATTCAAAACATCAATTCAGACCCTTCCACCAAGTTTCATAAAGGTTGGCACATTTTTTCCAATAATCCCTCACTGCTACTGAGCAACAGACAAACTTGAGGTAACAATCATAAAGTACGAATGATTCACTTGCCATTCGCTCCATTCGGCTTTATTTCTGTTAATGCTGATTTGAATACTCGATGTGTATTGGGGCTTTGATTTTGCCTTGTTTGTGGCTTAACCTTGACAACATATAACGGTATGTTCAAACAAATAGGCACTCTGATCTAACTTTTAAAGTAGCAGACAGTATAGTTTCGCAGAACTTCTTTGCTACATCAGCCTTGAGAATTTCTTGCAAGTTTTTATTACATTCTAAAATGTTGAGAGCCACAGCTTTGTGAGAAAAAATCTTGGTGAGGCTTTAGATTGCAGACATGTCAGAGACAGACACGGTGTCTTTTAAAGGAGAACTAAGAATAACTAAGTCTCATCTCTCTCTCATCCAGACAGCTACATTCTGCTCATCTGGCTCACTTCTAGCCTGCTCTTTGTTAAAAGTATATCTGCAGGTGAGGAATTCAACCTCACCGGGCCAGAAATGAACCTTCTGGGTGTCTCTCTGATCACACAAAAGACAAAGTAACCTTCTATTTCTTATTCAACCCATCATACAAACTACAGCTGGGTCTGTTCTCTTGCTTCGCCTTGGTATTTCCATTTCTCTTCCTTTCTTTTCCTAACCTTTCTGTAAAGGTTGAGTGTAGCTTCCACCTTCATTTTTTTCCCTCACACAACTTTATTTGCTGTTATGTTTGTCTATTTCAGCTTCATTTCCTTTGCCAATTCTACCACTTTAAACTTTGCATATTCTGTTACCTACAGTACATGTTCTTTCTCTCACTCTCTCTACCCATTATTCACTCCTCTCAATATCTGAAGAGGGCTAAACTTAAGGCAAGGACTCAGTCTACATTCATATGTCTGGTTCTTTGTACTCCACTCCTTCTGTTCCCAAGCTTTGTCCAGATACAGCTTGTGTCTGAACAACACAGAACAGAACATTTGGTTCCGGTTTCTGAAATTTCCTGTGACAAATAAGTAGACAGGTTCATATATTGTTTTATATTTGCCCACACATGTACAAAATAATTAGGCTCAGCTCTAAAAAGCAGCCCTGATTAAACTTATAAAATGAAAACTAAATTAATTGGCTTTGTTTTGAATTAAACAAACAAACTGCACAAAGTAAGTGCTGTGTGCATCTGCTAAATGGGTAACAATTTTAGTGGCAAAAACTTCTGTCCCTTGAGGCAAGTTTTAAGATGAAATACACATCATGAATATATTAAGTTTTAAGGCAAGAGATAAGGCTTGATGAGGTGATTTCTTTCAAATGTGCAGCTTAATGCTCTGTATTATTATTTCTTATTGTTACATTCCGCAAAGCGGTGATGTATTGTGATTGTCAGTGTTCGTGTTTTCGTCTGTCCATCCGTCCACCAAATATTTTCACAACCGTTGCAGATAGAGAGACGAAAGAAAAAGCACATTACTCGGGCGGCAAAGGGGATGAAAAATTAGGTCAAGGCCAAATTTCAACTTCTGTACATTTATTTGAACATATCTCAGGAACCGGATAAGATAGAAAGACGAGACAAAAGGTGTTATATTCAGGGAGGCAAGGGGATGAAGATGAGATCACAACCTTGACCTTGGCCAAATTTTCACTTTTATACCTTTTTAGGTACACATCTCTGAAATCTGGTGAGATATAATCACAAAAAAAGCAAAATAATCGGGAAGCCAGAGGCACAAAAATGTGATGATGACCTTCACCTTTGGAAAACTAGGCCAATTGTCATACTCGATAGTAAAATACAGAATTCATTGCTGCGACCATTATCAAAATAGGTCAGGGTAAAATTTTGAATTCAGGGGTGTCGTGGGATGTTGCGGTCTCTGACTGCTTTGATGTTTTTGTGGCTTTTGTGAAATATGTCTGACATTTTTTTGCAATTAATATGTTTGCTTATGACAGTGCATAATAGTCAAACATCCTGATTAAAATGAACAGCTTATTAAAGCTCTGGCCGAGGGAGACTTTCCAAGTTAAGGCCATAATTTTGTGTGTCATTCACATATGTGGCCACATATTTTTATCATTCTACATGTCTTTGAGCCAACTCATTTGCATCAACAGACTGCACCTTTTTCTCACACTTCAGAGCTATACTTTTAGATTGTAGAAGATATTTATGGGTACATCTGCATATTAATTAGGGAAAACTCTTACTGCTGAAACTGCTGTAACGGTGCTTTACTATACAGAGCTCATATTAATTCAAATCATGTGTTATATTCAGACAACTAAGCTGTGCATAAATATTTATTAGTGCACTAATGGTCAAAGTGAATCTAATCAGGAATATGCTAATATAGTTATGTTTAATACATCATTATGTTGAGACATTAAGTAGCAGAGGTGCCTTGGGTTTTAAAGGGGTTCTATTCATTGATATTTTGTACTGCATGTGTAGCATCACCAGACTGACTGTGACATCGTAAACTGCAGTTGTTTGTCGGCATCACCTCTAATTTTACGGTAAATGAACAAACAAATTACTGTATTCTTTTAACAAAAACATCTTAAGCCATTAGATGACGTTTCAAACCACAGCCCTACTGTGCAGTGACATTAAATTTACATAAAATAAGTGTACCAAATTACAAGTTTAAATGTCCTGTCTATATTAAATATATTTATTTAAAATTATTTCCCTACAAAAATACTTATCACAGAATGTTTGCATATATTATCACTCATCACTGTGAGGATATGCAGCTTTAATGCTGTTTACTCCTCCCCTCTAACCTCTTCTCTCTTTGCCAAAAAGATTACAGATAAAAATGAAAATCTGTGACATTGACAAAACAATAGAAAATTTTAAAAACTAAAAAAATAAAAAGAAATACAAGAAATAAATAACTAGAGTATCAGAGTAAAAAAAACAATATTAAAGATGACAGAAATGAGTTTTAACCGTCAGTGGAACTTTTTTCTGTCCAAGATCATTTCTCTGTGTTTTATACAAGGCTATGGTGTAAAGGAGCACTCTGTCTCAACGTATTTTAAGTTGAAATAAAGGTTGACTGAATTAATTAAGGGAGCTGAGAGAAATCCCAAAAAGACAGAACCTAACTATATCTGTGATTTTGTTTAACAGTTTATGTTGAATGTAGATGAAAACCTGAAGCATTTGGCAACAAATGGCTAATTTATTTCCAGATATGTTGCTAACCTACCCACCGCTCCCTAACAACCTGTCGATGATATCCTCAGGAACATAACGACAATATTAGTAATGAGGAGGTGGCTGACAGGTAAGGTTTCACCTGGCTTCAGCATGCTCATTACAGAGACTTAATGATGTGCTATGTTCCATAATTGGGAAACTTTTCTGCTTCCTGTCCTAGCTTCCTGTTTGTTTGCTTTGTTGGCCTGGGGCAGCAGCAGACCTTTGGTTTCCTTTGACAGCTCGATCATGCAGCTGAAGTGTCTGGTGGATCTGTGGATTCTTTGTGCTAGACGATTTCTTCCTGGAAGTTATATGAGAACATATACGGATGATAATGGGGTATGTGAAGGGAAAAGGTAACAGCTCGGAGAAGGAAAACTGTTCTGTCTGACGCTGTGTAATAAGCATGTGAGCATTTTTCTGTTTTTTTGGTTACAGCTGACTGGTATGAGACTGAATTTAATAAATGATGTAACTGTGGTTGTGCTCCTTTGTGCTGCCTAGCCCATGTGTCTCAAGCCAGCAGTCATATAACTAATAACAGGACAATGGACATCTCTGCACAAAGTTACTTAAATAACATTTTATCAAGAAAAGATTGGTTTCTTTTGTATGTGATGAAAAAATGTACAGGTGGTGTTGGCTATTCTAAGTATAAATAGATTCTGCATACATTCCTATTACGAATCACTCGGAAGTGCTGTAGTAATTACATAGTGCAATGAGTGACGTGTGTGTGTGTGTGTGTGTGGGTCTGTGCCGACTAATGAGCACCAGTATGATTGAGTTGAAGTTTGCGGGTCCTGTCTCTCTGTAGAGAAGAGCAAATGATGAATACACTCCAGTCATTTCAAGACAGGCCTTCATCATTTGTTGCAGCTGTCAGACAGTTATCAGGGCTCACCGTAGGCAGCCAGAGAAGAGACCTCGTCCATAATTGAAAATTGAGTTTAGAAATGTCACATGTATCCGTCCATCTAAATTTCAAGCCGGGTAATCCCCATTGGCACGCAGCATGTAGAGACCTGACAGTAACTATCAATCCAAGCTTCAACGTTTTAGTCAATAGAGGCAATTGCCAGCGGGGGATTTGATTACATTTTTAACAAGGGGCTTCTTGGGCAGCTTCCGCATGCCTCTGCCAAATGTTGGTACTTTACTAATATATCACTTTTTGAAAAAGACAATTTTTTCCTAACGTAAAGTGCAGATTTTAGCATTACCTAAAAGACAGCTGGCATTTTCTGGATAGGCTCCTGCTTGTGTTATAATAAAAGGTGCTGAGCCACCTTTAGACCTTGCATCCTATTTGCATAGCTATGCTTTACTTTTGAAACCAAACACAAGTGGTTTAACCTTCAAATCACCAGATGTGTAACTTTTATATTATTTTCCTTGAGGAAATTTACCAAAATTACAGACTATGGTAAAAAAAAAAAACCCAAAGAGATATGACAGGCTTACAGTTAATCCTTTGACTTTCCCATATGCTTTCTTTTCCAAAATCCACAGTGAAGTTACTTTCTATTATATACGTTCACCTCAGAGTATCCAAGGTCTAGCTCCTCCGCTGTGGTTTCTAATGAGGAAAATAGAACACTAATCTATTCTGGCATAATCGTGCTTTTACCTGACTAATGGAGGCAGCATACCCCAGGGCAAGATGTAATCAGGAAGACAGTTAATAAAATGAACAAGACCGATTTCTGATGCTACTAATGTCCCTGACCTTCCCGAGGGATGACACTTACACACATTCAAGCGCACACTTGTACATACATTCGCCTAAATGCAACAAATACATAAAATTCAGTGCCACATGCCCATGAAAATGAGCTGCTTAATGTTAACACACAGATAACAAGCAAACAGCGTGTTGCAAATATCAGTTCCACAACAAAATCATTATCCTTCAACCCTCTCCCCATTATTTCTGCATTAAATCTCACTCTGTAAGTAGGGGTGGATAAAGGAGTAATGAATCAGCTGCCCACACCGAGCAAAAACTTTCACGCTTGGAGTTTAAAGAGTTTTGAGGTATTTTCTATTTAGGTGTGTTTGATTCACAGCTGGAAAGGTTTTTTTTTTTTAGAAGGGGTCAACGAAATGATCTCCAAAAGGCAGAGTTACAAGCAAACACTTGAGTCACGTAGCATCTGGCTATCAATGAATGACAATAGAGTATTTGCAAGGATTACAAGTGTATGAAGGTTTACATGAACAAGCGGATGCATCTACAAACATCACAAACACACCTTAAAAAAACTGAGAAAGTACAAAATCCAAACATGAGAAAAAGCTATCTGTGTTAGATCTCTCATGAAGGCTTGACTTAGTGAGAACTTTTATGGTAGCGGAATGTGTGTTTATTAGCGGAAGCTCAGATGCAGCCTTGAGAATCCATGCATGTTTATAATTAACTACAGTCGGACTTTTTATTTCACACTCTTTTTTGCAACATCCACATGTCTTCTAATTGTCTTTCCCTTACTGTTCTAATCTTTTTGTTCCAAAAACAGGACAGTATAGCAAACTTTATCCTCCTTAATTACTACAATGATCACAACCTATAACACCCCCAAAGCCCTCAACTTTCTCACTTTTCTTAGGTGGAGGAATAATGAATAATGTCTTCACAATACTGCTGCATATGACAGGGATGTTAATTACTCCAGTCCTTTAAGTTGAATTACCTCAGGATGATATACCACTGTACTATAAGGAAAATTTCATATATTTGCTCCAGGGTGATGTTGCAACATGCTTTTTGCTTGCTTAAATAACACCAAATGTTTTTTCTTAATAAGACATTTTTTTTTTGTGGTTACCGGTAGCTAGTTGTATGAAGCTTTTGCAAATAAAAACAAAAATAATATTAACATGGACATATCCAGTATTGAAATTTATTAACATTCAATTTTTATGACTATACGCTAAACCTCAGGGTATTGACAGATGACATTACCTTCTTAGACACACTCTCCACTCTATCCCCACGTGGAATGTGTTCCAATCATGTGATGGGTTACAGCAGCGCATCAAGGTGATGGCAGCAAATGAAAATGCAAGTTTCTCAACACTTGAGGGAAATAGAAGACTTGGGATCAGAGATGTTGTAATATGATCACTGACAGCTAAAGTGAAGAAGTCCCAAGGCTCTGACATTCCCAATTGATAAAGCCCCTGCTATAAGTAATTCCTGGTATTCATTCCAGGGATATGCATCCAACAAAGATGATTGATAAGCTATGCTCATTGACTACGAGTTATTTTGTAGGATGCAGAGGCAACCATATCAATACAAAGGTTGTGATATCTTTTAATAAAGGCATACACATGTGAAAAGAAATTAATACAGACATGAGATGAATATGGAATCACATAGTTAAATAGTTGCTCGGCAGTGTCAGAGTGATATTTCAGTAACTGTCAATACTAGAAAATGATGGTGGGGTGCCTCTAAAATAATGAGATCTGTGGATTATCCCTGGATAAGCAATTTAGACTTTTATAATTATCAGAATAAAAACGAAATTATTATTCACGTCAGCTGAAATGTATCACCAACTGTATTAACTGGCACTATTCAATGCTGTTTAAATCAATCCACTGGACTTTAAGAAAATTTCTTGAAGACGTCTCACCTCTCACCCAAAAGGCTTCTTCAGTTTTCGTGGTGGCTGGTCTTGTCTCAGTTTATTAAACCTTTGAGGTTTGGTCAGTGATATTCATATTCCAACGACCACTTTTTCAAAACCTGTGTGACTCCTCAACAGTGGTTGATGGGGGTGCCAGGGGGGTGTCAAAAGAGTTTGTTGAAATGTGAATTTCACCGAGCCTTTGTATACTAATGAGGGTCATTAGCATGAGACACATCACCTGGGTTAATCTACTGAGTCATTCTTCTGGGGAGTTTTGAAAGGACCTGACTGTAAATAGATGGAAGGTGATGTCGCAGACCACCCCCCATTCAGAGATGGCTTCTCCACTTTGACATGGAAGGCTTCTTTCAACTCCTCTCTCAAACCATCTGTCCACCCTGTCCAAGATCTGAACATCGGTATCCTGAAATGAGTGTCCCTCTTCCTTGAGGTGACGGTAGACTACTGAATCCTGTCATGATGAGTTGGCTCTTCTGTGTTGAGCCACGCGCTTGTGTAGTGGTTGTTTGGTTTACCCTTAGTAGACATCTGAGCATTCCTCGCTGTATTTAACTGCATACACCAGATGCTCTTTTGACTGTGTGGTGTGGGGTCTTTTGGGTCGACCAGTCTTTGCCCAAGGGTGTTGTTCGCCTTGAAATATACAGGAATCTGGTGTTGGTTGAAAATCCTCGTCAGTTTTTTTGACACTCCAGAGAAGTATGGAATCACTATGTTATTACATCTGTTCTCCTTCTCTTCTGTCCTCACTGGGTTGTTCTCTTTTCTGGATCTCGTGTGAGCCTTCACAAAGGTCCAGTCAGGATATCCACAAGTTTTTAGTGTCCCTTTCAGGTGTTTGTATTCTTTTGCCTGGTCTTGGGTACTGGTTGGTAACTTGTTGGCCTTGTTTTGCAAGGTCCTGATAACGCCAAGCTTGTGCTCCAGTAATTGGTGAGAGTCAAAAAGCAGGTACTGGTCTGTGTGTTTGTTTCCTGTATACCACAATACTCAGACTTCTGTCATCTTCTATGCGGACTTCAAAATCCAAAAAGGGCAAACTGTTGTCCTTCACATCTTCTCTGGTGAACTTGATGCAGCTGTCCACCGATTTAATGTGTTCGGTGAAACGTCGCTCCTCATGGATTTTGATCTTGTGTCATCCACGTATTGGAACCAGTGGCTTGGTGTTATCCGTTCCACTTCTTTCATGTACAAACTGGCCACAATAGGAGACATGGGCGAGCCCATGGCACATCCGTGTTTCTGCCTATAGAAGCTCCCTCTGCACTGGAAATAGGTGGTGTTCAGGCAGTCTTGGATGACTGAGAACCTAAACAGACAACTTACACTACTCAATTTGTGAAGTATGTTTGTGAAATAATTGTAAAGTGTAACATTCTGCTATACATTTCAGAGAACATTTGCGTCATAAGCGTAACTCAGCCTCAATACATGAAGCCTCATTGTTGAATTTCAAAGACAGCAAACACTTATTTCTTTAGAGTTGTTTTGACTAACAAATAAAAATCTTCTGCTTGATAAATAAATGATATGATCTGCTTACTTTGTGTGAAGCAGTATATTAGTGGAAAGTGCAATCAACAAATATAAGAGCAGAAGACTAATTTTGTTTTCTCTTTGTACTATACTGCAGCAGAAAGTGAGTAAATTATACAAAATCTGTAACATTATAGTGGAAATTGATAATAATTATTCATCAGTCAACCAGTCAATGTGATTGGTTGCCTCTCTTTCTCTGCAGTCCTGTGATAAACAGACAACTTGTCTAGGGTTTGACACACCTCCTATCCAAAATTAGCTTGGCTAGGCACCAGCACCTCTGCAAACCTAAACATGTTTACACAGTTTGAGAAAAGGAATGTTGGAGTGTTTGTCTGTCAATAATTTATGTAATCCTAATGATTTATGGAGTGTATCTTACAGAAAACATATACCAAATTACATATGCAGATCATTGCTATATAGAAGGATCCCTGGACTGGGATCAGTAGTTTACTCTTGAAAATTGTGCTACTGTTGAGATGATACCGTTGAGGTTGAGAATTAGAACTTTGAAGCTCGGTATGTGATTGGCAAAGGGATGGAACGGGCTGAAATTATGGAGGGAAGAAATGTAGATTCACAGCTCGGATGACAGAGATTAAAGCCAGGAATGTGAGTGGTGGGTTTAAGATGTTCTCCCATGATGTAGATGGAAGGAGAAATGGGGATAAAAAAAATTGTTTTGGATGGTAATTTATAGAAGATTCTCTATAGACTATGTTCAATGATACTATTTTGATCTGCAGTAAAGGTTAGGGAAGAGTTTGAGGAGAGGCTAGAGAGGTGGAGGTACGTGCTGGAAAGTCAGTGCCAGGAACAGTAACAGTAAATGTGCATGAAAGAGGACGACAATAGTGAGGATGCAACCGGAACAAGTGAAAAAAATGAGGTTAAATACTTGGGTCAACTATTTAAAGTAAGGGATAGTGAAGAAGAGAAGTGAATGGAATGTAGACAGAATGAAATGAGTGGAGAATCAGGAGTGATTTTCAACCAAAGGATACCAACAAAAATGAAGCACAAGGTCTACAAGAGGCAGTGACACTTACTACTGTATCTTGTATGGTTTTGAAGTGGTAGCAATGATGAAGTCACAGAAGCATAGTTGGAAGTGATGGAATGGCAAAGATAGAAAGCATTAAGAATAAGTAGAAAGGATGGCAAAGACAAGACAGATTGAAAGCAGCAAGATTGAGATGGTTCCAACATGTGCAGAGAAGAGATGATGAGTATATCAAGAGGTGGATGCTGAAGTTGAAACTGCCAAGACACAGAAAAAAAGAAGGCCATAGAGGAAGTTTATGGATGTGGTAAGAGAGGACATGGAGGTGGATGACCTGACACAAGAAGATGCAGAAGGTAGGAAGAGTTGAAAAGAAATGATCTGCTGTGGAAAGCAGCCAGAAGTTGAATAATGCATAAACATTAGTATTTCGTGAGAGACTTAACAGTGGCAAAGGAAAGAGATGGACCGTCATGACCTTCGTGGTTTCTGGCAGCTAGCAGTAAACAGAAATCATATCAGGGAAAGACAGAGAGAGAAAGACAGTTAGGAAGAGTGTACACAGTAATTGGACTGAGGGGTGATATAAGAAGAGAAATACTGATATATCACAGTGGAGGGTCTGGGAGCTGAAAAAAACAGACTCTTTGCTAACAAGGCAGAGGAATACACAGCTGATGCTGCTTGTTTTTGTTCTATTTAATTCATATCTTATTTCTGCTCTATGGCAACTTCTGGTAGCCTCACCAATAATGCCTCATAAATTCAGCTGTATTGAGCTGAGCATACATGAGTAAGAATCCAGGAGTTAGCAAAAAAAGTAAACTTTAACACTCATATGCCAATCCCAGCTGTCTGAATGTGTTCTTATCTTTTCCCTGTTGAACTCTTCATCTTTCTTTTCCATTTGTTTCTTTGCCCTGCTACATACAGGAGGGAGCACAGCACAGAGCGAAAGGGTAATGTACCACAACAGGCAAGGCCAACCCAGCGGCACTGCTCTCTTTCCCTCAAAGAATTGCTCGCATTTCAGCTCATCACCTCTTTTCTTTACTTACTTTTCTGATTATACTTCTTACATCTTTGAGTTAATTTGTCTTTTTTTGTTATAACACTGCATTTTTAATCTTCCTCTCTTCTTTCCTCCTCTGCAGTCCACCTGGCAGTATGAAACATACCCTCTTGTGTTGGATGGAATCCCTGAAATCTTTGTAGTTTGTGAGGGCACACACACAAAGAAACACTGACACTCATACACCACAAATCCCAAATGCCATTTCCAATGGCGGTGGAGCTGGAGGAAGACAGGGGCTTATTGAAATGAAGCATGGGGCCTTGGGGGTAACAACGTAGGCATGATTGTCTGCCCTGCCAACCTCTTCTTCCTGAAACTATATAGAAATTAAACCCCCATGAACCACCAAGGGAGAGAGAAAGAGAAAGTGCTATTTCAATTCACTGCTTTTCACAATTTGTCACTCTGTAATGCCAATCTGCGTAGCTTTGCTATCCCTTCTTGGAAGTATAACTGAAGTTCTTCAACTAAACTGTCTCTAACAGTAGAAGCTCAGCGAGGTCTGTAGCAGAGGGTAAACACACATAAACACTGTTTACACACCATGTAAAATCTAGTAATGTAATGGTTTTCTTCCTTGTGCTTTTTTGAGTTTCAACTCTGGTGTTTAATGAACATATTGAGGATAAAACCGCACCTGTACCCTCCTCCAAATGCTGGCGCTACCTCCTCCACCCTGTTTTCGTAATGCACAGCGTGCTTTCCCCCTGATTGATCAAAGTACTGAAGCATGTGTGGACCACCTACCAGCAGGAACAGCTTTTCAGACATCCTCAAAAAGAAGAAATAGACAGCTGAAGACTCAAATCATAAAGAGCAGCTGCCTGTTTATTAGATAGTTAGTGTAACACATATGAACACTGGTTGTTATTATTGAGTTTGAAGATTGATGAGTGCAATAAAGCTTTTAATTTGCTAGGGACTATTAGATGACAAGTAAATAGCTCTTGATCTGGGCTACATATCAGAATGCTGACCATTTACATTTTGGAACTCTGTGTCCATGTCATATTAATTTGTCCAATTTCAATAAGAATGCACTCAGTTGTTAGGTAGGGAAAGGTAGACAATGACTAATAGGTACAGGGATTGTTTCATTAATCGATTACTCATGTGACTGTATTTAAATACAGTATACGCTAGCTACCATTCCTTAACTTCTGATGTATTATGCATGGCTTGATTGGATAAAAACATCACATTTTAATAATACAATACTTTAGGTTTAATGCGAGCGCACAGTAGTGCAGTGGGTAGCACTGTCACCTCATAGAAAGATGGTTCCAAGTTTGAGTCCCGTTCTGTGTGGAGCTTGTATGATCTCCCCTTTGACTTTCTCCCTTCTCCTTCCTCCCTTCACCTCCTAAAAACATACACTTTAGGTGGATTGATCATTCCAGTTTGTCCATAGCTGAGAGTGGTTGTTTGTCTTCCATGTGTCTTCGCAGTGCACTGGCATAGTGCTTGGAGTGTATCCTGCCTCTCACCCACAATCAGCTGGGACAGGCTCCAACAACCCAGTGACCCGCAATAAGCAGAACAAACAGTGGAAAATGAATGGATGGATGAATGAATATGTAATGCATTACATCTGATACTGTACTGAATAGGCTAAGAAATCTTAATAGACATTAAGAAGTGTAAAAACATTACCACTACTGTTATTACTGTTGATAACTTAAAGATTTGTTTTGACATTAGCAAATATTTCAAATCTTTTTATTCATTTATTATTCCGTTTACTGATTTTCCTAAAGAGAATAGTCAAGAATACAGAAATGCTCTGTATAGTTCGCAAGTTCAAACACGTCTTCATTACACATCATCCATGCTCTGGTAAAAACATTCAAATGAGGCTGAAATAATGTTTTACTTTTTTTTGTTAAGTTTCTTTTCTTTTTACAATTTAATTACCATATAATCACTGTATAATTACGAAAATAGACAATATGATTGGAAAACTATTTGTAAAAAGGACAATCTGAGTAATATTTGAATTTGAAGACAGTACAAAAAAGCCATCTTGCACTTGTCAGAAATGTTTCATTGATGTTGCAGAGCTCGGAGTGGTATGTTAGAAAATTATCTCTTTTACTTCACTAGACCCTTTTCCTCTCTCACAGTAGCTTTCTTGATACTAGAAGATCAGTGTAGTCTGAATTGTCACTTCGGATATTGAACTCAATGAGGGTCACTAGATGTATTAGAAAAAAAAAGTCTGAAGTTAAGTAAAACAATGAATTATTTGAATATTTCAGCTCCTTCTTGCTCCTTCACAGAGCATAGAAAATACATACAGAGAAAGCCAGTGGGATGGAAAGCAAAGAAAAAGAAGAGAGAGACAGAAAAACAGAAATGGAGACGGGCCGGTAGAAATCAGAACATTCTGAAGCTCCGATACAGAAAAGCTGAACAACAAAGTGAAATCCACTATTGGTGTTTGGAGTAGTCATGCTACGTTATGTGATCCTGTTAGCTTGCCTGCGTTATTGTACTGGAAGCATTGTGGGGCTGCAACCACTGTGGAGGCAGTAAGACTTCTTAGAGCCACAGGGATAGACGGCTAAATGACAGATGATACACAGATTTAAACACCACAGGTAGGCCTAAGGCAAGCTGGGAGCCACAGAAAATATCCTCACATGGTAACGCAGACACTGTGAGTGCATACTCAAACAGATAAACTCCAAGGAACTTCACGTCAGTCACGACCATATGCTGATGCTATACTTGCACACTCACACATTGATGGCTCTTATTCTAGGGGCTACGTTTATGGGTTAAGACGTCATCTAAAGTGACCTCCATAGGTGGCCCTATTTCAACCGTATTTGGAGAGCAGTGGCAGGCGTATTTTTTCTGTATGTTGGTTTCTAACTTTACAAGCTCATAAAGATTGTCCACAAAGGCCCAGTTTTTTCCGGTCATCGATTCAAAACTCACAATGACTCATGCAGGTAGTCTGTGTCCCCTGAAGGCTACACTATCACACACCATTCCCTGCAATTTATCCCCTAAATGTATGTCCCATTTAAATTTGCATGCACAGGAGAGTCTCGATATCATACTGTGAATCTAATCTCAGTTTACACCCCACCACATTCACCCTGAAAATTGATTATGATAATTCCATAGCTACCTTGAAAGAAGCAGTAGGAGTACTTGTACGGAAACATCAGTTGCCTCCTTGTAACCTCCGACAGAGGTACACAGCAGGAGACATCAGTTGAGAGATCAGCGGCACATACCTCCGCACAATCTTTCATGTTCCTCCGCTCTCCTTTTTTCCTGCTTTGTATTTTTTTTAATGTCTGTGCTACGTCACTCCCTGCATTCTCCCCGCCTACACCTTCTGTCTTCATGGACACATACACACCAACACACACACAGCACCTTTTGAAATGAGTGAAAGCTTTCTGACAAGTGCTCTTGTGGCTTCTAATGTAAGTGTGCAATGTTGCTGACAACTCAGACAATGAAGAACCCATGGCTTCACATTGAGGCAGAACGGATGGAGAGAGACATGACATCTTTGGATCTCCATCTGTACTATTCTCATTAAGGCACAAAATCTACCACATTAAAAAAATAACAACCACATCCTCTCAATGAGAAGTTGAAGGTCCCTACTCCAATCAGACTATAACTGAACCAGAAAGAAAACAAAGAAAACAGCGTCAGTGTCATTTTAATCTGCAGCTGTGGAAAACAGAGGGCCCATATTCAGGCAACTGAAGGAACAATGAAGCGTTGAGTTGCAATAAGCGTTCATTGGAATAGTCAAACACCTTTTTTTCATTTTAGTTTAACATTCCAGTGAAAACTGTGCTGGATATATTTGAATAGCTCAACCCCTAGAAGTGCTGATAAGTTGGCCAAACACACTTAAGATGATTATCAGTGTGTACAAATTTAAGACAAAGCCTCTTGACTACTGATACTTACTGTAAATATTCCAGCCTGGAACATGTGTCACCTCATTTCGGCAGTGAGAATATGAAAAAAAAACAACCGACTGTTGATGATGCCACACACTTCTGATGCCATAAGCTGCCCCTTACTGCTACTTGTGCTAGCTGACTTCCTTGCTGTGATCGCTCCCTCTCTTCAGCTTTGGCAAAGCAATCTTTGTTTGTTTGGAGCTGCATTGAATGAAACAGATGCTCTTCAATTTGTAAAAGTCCCTCTTTGTAGGTTTAATTTTTAGTGAAGAGAAACAAAAGTTTGAACTTAATGCGTGCAATCTGGACAGACGGATAAATTGGTGTTACATGTAAGTTTCTTGTTTTTGACAGCATATTGGTAATCTGTAATGTTTTCTCATTACTCAAGGACTGTGGCAGCATTAACTGCAACTGTGGGATTTACAGAGGCTAGAAACTGTGGGGAAAATGAGCAGCATCTGGATGGGCTTTACATAAAGAGAAGAAGTCATTATAGGACACCTCTATTATTTGCATGAAATTATTTGGACAAATTAAGGTCCCATGAATTGTTCGTTTTGTGTTCCCTTCTATTTGCTTATTGAACACATTCATAGTTTGCTGACCTCTGTCGTCCATCTTGGGCTTAGCCTCTGAGGTAGCAAATTGGACATCAACACAAAGGACTCTAGCCAAACTCACAATTTATAAACCTAACTGCTGTTCTGGTTTGATATGCACCTAAGTGAGTAAAGGAGCCTTTACAAATCACATCAAACTCATTGCTTCTGTAATTGGAGGGGATTAGTCTGGGCAGAGAAAAGCAGCCCTAAACATGGCTGAGGCACAGACACAATTTGCATAATTTAAAACCACAGGGGCTTGTAACAAGTGACTTTGACAAAAAAAAAAAAAAAAGTAACAAAAGTGAAGGGATTTAGTGAGGATGGGTTCAGGTAATCAACAAGACACAGATGATTTGACGATGCTAATTTATTCTCCTGGGGACAAGTATAGATTACAAGGCAGAAACAACATTTCACCATTTGAACATGTATATTTTGGACAACATTTAGTGGCCGGGCTGTTTCCTTGCTAAAACTAGAAAAAAAAGCGAGGAGTGAACTTATTTACTTTTTAACAAATATATTCTCAGTTCAAGTTTTACAACTTCAAGTATAAGGTAAGATAGCATAACAGAATTATGTAAATTCCCTTTACAGTTCCAAATAGATCTAAAAAGTGAAATCTTCAACACCTGATACCATTTCCTGACCGATCACACAACAATGAGTTTAAGTCCTTTAATGTCAACCATCACCTTGTATTCAAGCCTCCGATAGCAGAAATGGTTTGGTGGCCAAGTCAAGGTTGAGGTAAAAGGGTGTAACAAGACATCAGTGCATGACCAACTCAGCAATGCATCATTGTGGGATGAGATAAATGAAAACTAAATTGAAAATGGATCTCACCTTTTTTGGTTCAGTGATCTGTGTGCATGTGTGTATTGAGTATACCTTTTTGAGCAATGGAGTGGATCTGCATGAAAGGCAGGTTGAAATCTTGGAATCCTCATATTGTGTTCTGACATAAATTGCCTTTCACGGTGCTACATAAATCAAAAAGCACTATGCAAGGGTGGCCTACGGTCCATGTCTTCCCCCTGTCTCTTTCCCACCCACACCTTTTTTCGGATAGGACTAAAAAATACACTAGCCCTTCAAATCTCCTGTTCCGTCTTCCCGCTTGATGTTTGTGCTACTGTGTGTGTGTGTGTGTGTGTGTGCCTGCCTTCTACTTCCTGACAAAAGCTGCTCTTGACAAGCCAAGCCTTCCCCCTCTCAACACCAGTCTTATCTGCTAACATCGTGATCCATCACGCTGCGGTTCAACGGACCCCTCCCATCCCTACCCTGCTCTAACCAACACCACAATCATCAACTCCCCTCCTCCCCTTTCCCCTTCAAGCCTTCCTGTCTGACCCGGCTCCAACTCTTCTTTCCTCCTCCTGCTCACCTATCTCTCTTCATCATGTTCTTTCATTTCATCGCTCTGTATGCCACACTCCCTTACTCCCACTCATCTGCGCTCCATTTCCTCCACCCTCCTTCCCACCTCCCTCCAAATCCTTGTCACTCCTCTCCCTCCCCTTTCTCTCTTTCAAGTGTTTATCACTCCCTGCGCTCCGGTCATCTGCAGCCACGGGAGAGCTCTCTCCCCCTGGATTGGTGACCCTTGTCACTGGGACAAACTGCTCACTGCTACTTGTCTACACAGCTGGAAAATTAAGGACTTGTGGAGGCGAGAAGGTCCAGCGTGTCTGACTTTGTGCATGTATGTGTGTGATAGAGAGGCACATAGATCAGCCTGTGTGGGAGAGTCTGCGTTTTCGTTTGACATGTTGACGTGTGTGTATGCATGTAGGATCCGGTTAAATTGTCTTTTAGAGGGGAAAGCTGGTGCAGATGGCTGTGGGTGTCCAGCTGTTACTCCGTCTAATGGTATAATGAGTAACACAACATTCATCCAACTCACCATTTCCTCCACTCTCCCTCTCTCTTCTCCTCTCTCAATTTAGCCAGTTGGCACACAACCACACAACTAGTTAGCAAATGGAGTAAACAGTGCACACACACACACACACACACACACACACACACACACACACACACACACACACACACACACACACACACACACACACACACTCATACAAAAGCTGGAAACTCCCACTCTGTTTTTGTGACCGTCTTTGCATTTTCAGTGAATGCCAAAACTCCAACTTTTCCATAAAAATACAAACTATAAAGCTAGTTCCTATGTTCTGTTTATGTTGTGCATACTGCTGCTCTTCGATTGTAATACAAATCAATTACCCCTTGGGATTGAAGCAAACACAAAAGAGAATCACAACAGATTGTTTGCAGGATTTCTTTCTCTATGTGTTTTTAAAAAGTGCCCTTCTTGTTGTGCTTAAATTTAAGCAAGGGATAAAGCTCAAAACACCTGGATTTCAACAAATATATGTTCCTGTTCCAAAATCGCTTGATGTCAAACTGCAAATGAGTTTGAAGAGGCTGAAATATGAAACATTTAATGCACATTTTGACGAAGGTTGTCAACCATTTTTGACAATATATAAATCCTGGTGCATAAATGCATTAACCTTGTAAATTCAAGGTTTTTCGTGAAAAACTTTTTGTAGGATTAGGATTGGCCTGAGGATGTCTAACTCCAGTACCTGACACTTATGTATGATGATCTAGCAAAATGTCACATGAGAAAATCGGTACCAATTCCAAAAATAACAAAGAAAAAACAGTGATAGTACATAGCAATGCAATGAAATAGCAAATAATAATAATAAACAGGGTGTGAATTATCAATCAATCAAACAAACAAACAAACAAACAAACAAACAAAAAGGTGTGTGTGTATGTGTGTGTCATGCGTGTTTTTAATCATGAAAAATTAAGCAATCAATCAGGCCTAATTCTTTTTTTGGTTAATGTATGCATGAGCCTATGAGCCTAAATTCCAAACAGTTTAGTGAAACAATTAAGTTTCCGAGCCGGGCTAAATGGGTTTCAGGACAGGGCTGATCACATGAACATGGCAATGTAATATGAACACCCCATAGATTAAGATTTCACGCGTCATGTCAAAACAACTCAACTATATTAGAGAAATAAATGAAATGAAATGAAAAAAAAAATTCAGAAAGAGAAATGCTTATGAAAAATGTGACATGCTGCAGTGCAGAAAACAAAAATAATTACATTTGAGCTCTGCCCATGTTCATCTAAATATATTACATAACCTGATCATCACTGAGTTAAATTACTGACCACAATGGCTTCATGTTGCTATAACAATTCCATGGTTGTCACGTGAAAGGGAATGGAAGATGTCCTCACTGAGCTTCTCCATTTGGTCCAATATCTCCATATCTTGCAATATTCGTACATGGCACTGCATCTTGTTGTTTTATTTACCAAAGGGACTGAGTTACTGCTTTTTCTTGATCCACTTATTTTTCTATCATCTTCAGGCAGGAACTCTGCTGTGCTTGTAACTCTGTGAAGCGTTACTAGCTGCTCCCTCTCTGTGGCAGCCAAATCATAAAATTTCCTCTATCTGAAGGAAAATCCAGCAACTTTATCACAGCATGAAAATGTTACAGTAAAAAATGAATGTCCTATCTGAACACTAAAAAGAAAAGAAATTCCACTCAGAAATAATTTTAGTTTATTCTGCTTAGTGTTGAGTCATTTTGTAGTTATGACAGTTAGTTGTGTCTTAGTGCTATTGCATTGCTATTTTCCAACAATAAAGTAATATGAGGAACCTACTGGACACAAATATACACAAAAGCATTGCACAACAATTTGTTCCTACCAAAAAAAATAAATCTTACAATATTAAAATATGTAGTTCCTTAAAAAAAGTGATCATTACTTGCACGTGGAGTACCTATGAGAACATGCTAATGTAATAAACTACAGTGACCAGGTTTATGATGATGAGGCATTATCTCCCTGTGGGACTCCACGACTCAGAGATGCTACCTAGTGGAATCAATGATTCTTTCATCAAAGTTTCTGTTAACAGAAAGGAAATAAAAATATTTGTCATTGTAAAGGTTATTTTCCAAATCTCAGACTTTGTACATAACTACATAGTCAGACTAAGTACAGACTAAGTCCATACATTTACGTACAGATACATTTACATTTGCATGTAGTGAGATAGAAAAATTTCTTTATGTTCTTTTTATCGGGCTTAGTGGAAATGCGAGGTACATGAAGTTATTCTTACATTAATATTAAAAAATTGTTTTAGCTTTAACAAAAGTTTTTGTTGTATTGCTGTTTAATTAATTCTTTGCAGGATATCTATGTGCACTTCCAACAGAGTCCCACTAGAACTGTAGTATCTAGTTATGCAACATAACAGTGTTCCTCTTGACTCACTCCCAGATTAATTAAGGGGCTTGTATCTATGACTCAGATGTCAAGTTGATGAAAAATAGAACAAGAATCAAAGGCTGTGCATGCAAACGCTCAGAATGACGCATAAGCAATATGCACAAACACACACAGACAATTAGAGCTGAGTAATTACAAGAGAATATTGTTGTATGGTGAACCAAAACTTGATAAGAAAAATATAATAAATATTCATTGACTTGTTTATATTCCCTTTGTGAGAAACAAGAAAAAAAACCCTCTGTTGTTGGTGCAAAACTGATGTACGCAAGAACACACACTGACATTGCTGGAAACACTTATGTCTTCAGGCTATATTACACAGATGTTGCAGTGGCACAACACACATCAGTAGATGGGGCCTCACTGATAGAGACATAGTTAGTTCATTTCACACCGATGCACTCTCCCCACCTTTCCCTCCACCTGACAGAATAATGCTGCATCTACTCCAACTTTGTCTCTCTAACCTTCCATGGGTTAGTTTCAAAGCCCCTCAAGGTGAAGTCAGATAATCAACGTTCTTCCCTGTGCTGCTTCATTAGCACTACTGAGTGCTATTCCCTCTTTTTTCCTGCTGTTTTTCCAATTGGTCTAATCTCTCTGTGCTCCACTAACTTGCTGTAATCTGAGAGATGCGTTGAAACAGCCTCCAGTGGTTGCAGCACACACATGCACACATGCCAAGAAACAGCACACGTGTGGGGCTTGTTGCGTGAGTAAACACTACTAATAATGGAAGTACGTCAACGTTCATGATATATGTGAGCGTTTGCATGGAAATAAGAGGATGTGGTCTTCCCCTTGCCTGTGTGATCTGTCATGAAACTGTGATGTTTGATCATTAGTTTGTAGCGATAAGCCACAGCACCTGTAAACCTTGGGGGAAAGAAAAATGTATAGCCTGGGACTGAATCAGACAGTGTCATAATTGAGATCAACCCCTCGGCTCATGGCAAATGAGAAGACAATATTATAATTGCTCTTCAAGCAAAGGGTCTGTGGTTTTTCATTAGCCTTTTATCTTTCCTCCATGCAGGCAGTGGCCATATGGCACATTATGTGCATGTGCTTACTTGGGCGTGCTGGTTGTGTGTGTATGTGTGTGTGTGTGTGTGTGTGTGCATGAGAGAGGGAGGAAGCAGAATTTAGAAAATCCCATTAAAGAGGATATGTATTGGTTTGCTGTGTTATTCAAGGCTTTCTGGGACATTAGGACCGACATATCTTTCAGTGTCAGAGCAAGCAGCTGAAAACAAACTAATCTGCTTCTACCCTTCTTCCTCCCTCTCCTCTTTTTTTTCTTCTTACTTACGGCTTACTTTTCTCAGACATTATACATCAATCTCTGTCTTACATGGCCCCCTCATGGTATTTTTTTCCTCTTTCTCATCGCAGTAAAAATGAAACACTGTCCTTTGTCCTTCTTCTTGTCTTTGTCTTCTATTTGCACCATGAAAGCCTCGCCTGAGTTACTAGGAGTCATTTCAAAAGATGGACATGGGTTTCATTTATTCTCAATTTCATGCTGCCAAACTCAAAACTCAAAACAAGAAAGATGAGATGTTTCCGGATCAGCTTCCCACTCCGATTGAATCCCACAAAGACAGAGAGTTAAACACAAGAAAGCTTGGTCAGTTCTCATTCTTTGAGAATTACACAATGTATTGCATTTCATTTATGATCCAGGCAAATGTTGAATTCAGGTGCTTGCTTTGTGCTCACACTGAAACTGACACTGAGTCCTGCAATGTTTATTTTTGTTTTTACTTTTTCAAACAATAGCACAATGTTTTTCTGAATCAAAGGCGCTACATTCTGGGTATGAGTTAAACCTGATTTCAGCTTTTTACCACACATGCAAAATATAATAGGATCTGGGTAAAAATGTCTGTTACCAGAAGAAAAAATGGGCTGAAAAATGAATATTCTTATGATTAGCACTGCAGAATAACAAAAGCAACAAGGCAGTCACAGACTGCAACATCCCGCGACACCCCTGAATTAAACATTTTACCCTGACCTACTTGCATAGGTCAAAGATCAAAGCTAGTGCTCTGACCTAATTTCATAGATCAAAGCACTATCTTTGATCCATGGTCTTCCTTACACTGACCTTCTCCCTTGTCTTTTGAACTTATCTGGTTCCTGAGTGTACAAAAGGTGAAATTTGACCTTGACCTAGTTTTCTCAAGGTCAAGCTCATCATCTCATATTCATCCCCTTTGCCGCCCGAGTAATGTGCTTTTTGTTTCATCTCTCTATCTGCAAGGGTTGTGAAGATATTTGGCGGACTAACGAACGGACAAACACACGAACACTGACAATTAAAATACATCACCGCTTTGAAGCAGGATGCAATAAAGAGGAAAACCAAACAAAACAGTTGAAAAAAACAGAAAAGTGTTGCTTGTTCTAAAGTGCATGTCCAAGCACAGCAGTAGCTGCTCATAATGGATTGGTCTGATATCTAGAATCAGGCTGTGGGTTTTGACCAGCTGGTGAGATGGCCTTAAGAAAAAGCACCAATTTACTATGAGAGTGATTATTTCATACAAAACATAAAAACATGTGAGAAAAATATTTAGATCAGTGTCTTGCCACTGATCTATGAATTATTGTTTTGGCATTCACTGCAAAGGATCAATCTCAGGTCAGTGTTTTTTCTTTATTGTTTACAGTTGTGTATTTTAGTTGCAACAACACAATGGACCTAACAACCTGATTCTTAAAAAGTCAGTGAATTCCTCTGAGCAACAAGCTGAATCCCAGGAGTCATGAAAATGAGAATTTCCCAAAGGAGATCAATAAGCTATTAGGTTCACTTTATCATCGCTCAGTATGCTTACATCAGAAATCTTGCTCACTTGAAAGCTAACCGTGCAGAACGTCTTTCTCTGAGGAGCATTCAGTTTAATGTTGCCGACTAACCACAATCTCCATGAAGTAATACCAGGAGCATGCACATCCACAGGGAACAGGCTTGCAATGATATTAACACACACACGCACACACACGCACGCACGCACGCACACACACACCACCAGCACAAAATCATTTTCCCCTCTCTCATCCAAATGTGGTCATCTTGGTGATATAGCATTGCAGTTTCTTTTTTTTTTAAATTTATGCTGGATTGAAAATTTTTTTTGATACATGTGAAGCCAGAGCAATAATACATGTTAGATACAGTATACGGTTAGATTTGTTGGAGACTCTCAGGCATTAATGTGTTTATATGGAATTGTTTTGTGAGGTGCCACTGTGCCTGAGGCCCACTCCTCACAACAGAGCACTTGGTGACAATAGATGAGATATAGAAAAATAAGGAGGCCTATATTAAAGACACTATATGATGGAGCAACATAAATAGTTGGGCTGCAGAACATAGATAAATAAATAATAGGTGCAATAGAGCATGTTTCCTGTGGATGTAACTGTATTGAGTGATGTTGCATTGAGTGAGGCTTTCCTCGGATATCCATATTGTTGCTGTACTTTTATGAACATTATGTGGGTGTCCAGGAACTGAGAGACACAATGAGCAGGAAATCACATCATCTGCTTTGCTGGTCTTTGTTCAAAGATCCTCATGTTCTGGGAATTCTTTTTATAGCTGCTGTTTTGCGGAGTTTATTATCTACCAGACAAAATATGAAGCAAATATCACACTCTTATCCCTCCTGTAATTCACCTGGCCAGCCTTTAGTTCGGTTCCAGAAGATCATTAACAAGTTTAATGTCTCATGTTGAATTATAATGCACACACTGGCAATAACAAAACCATTAGCAAATTGTTTAAAATACACTGTGCTGAGTGCTGCCTTTTGTGTATGGATAATGGTCTCCTGTGTAGGCTCTTTATATTGACTGATGTCTAATTTTGGCTGGAAAGAGCAAAGGCAGGAAAAAATGATCCACATGAGCAGTTTGAGCATGCGCTGAAACAAAATCCTGTAACGGGAGGTGTAAGGCGCAGCACATTGAAACATCAATATATTTATTTAAAGCTGCAAAATAATTGTTTTATTCACATTAATCACTAACTCCTTCTGAAATTCAAGATGTTCAACATAGAGGATAAATTGCAGTATTTAGAAATTATCATCATATCATTATCATCATATCATTATCAGCTTTAGCTTTATCAGCTTTAGTATTTAAGATATTGACACTGTAAATATTTTAGGGAATGTTTTTATGCCGCAGCTCTTATAGTTGTAACACCAATATAACAAAAACTTTCTCTGAAGGATAAGATGACATTAAATTTAATTAGGCTTCAGAATTAATTTTGTTCCAAGCTGTTTCTTTTCTTTTTAATGTATTATGTATTTAACAGTAAAGGCTAATTAAGGTCTTGCATTATAAAGGGTACTGAAAAATACTAAAGGTTGCTTATACAAACACAGTTCTCACTTATCAAGCTCTCTCACTACGGCATATCATATTTCTTTTAACCATACTGCATTTCATAGAAATTTATGATTTAAAAGTCTATTTTAACCTCTGAATATGAATCAGTTTCGCAAAACTATACTGCCTCATGTTATGCTATGCTTTACCATAATTTACTACACAGTGCTGTACTGAACATACTAAATATTACAGTATGTTACTGTGCGATAAAATAATATGTGATGCTATGTTATGCTAATCACTGTATGCATGTATTTTTAACTTGAGCACAAAAATTCTAGTACTGGCAGCTTCCTCTTACAAAAATGACAATAAGCATATTATGACTCTTCAAGAAAGCATGTTACTTTTGTGAGATAATGTTCTAGGTTAGGTTCTTGAAGGACTGGAAAAGTAATTGAACTAGGTCAGTGGTTCTTAACCTTGTTGGAGTTACCGAACCCTGCCGGTTTCATATGCTCACTCACCGAACCCTTCTTTAGTAAAAAAAAATTTTTTTTTTTTCAAATGTAAGACATTAGTACAATATTTTCCGCACTATAAGGCGCACTGGATTATAAGGCGCACCTTCAATGAATGACCTATTTTTTTTATGTTCATACATAAGGCGCACTGGATTATAAAGCGAACTGGATTATAAAGCGCACTGGATTATAAAACGCGTTATAAAACGAGAACTCATCTTCAATGAGTGGTCTATTTTAAAACTTTTTTCATTTATAAGGCACATTGGCATATAAGAAATTGGGAAAATTAAAGGCTTTTAGGTGCGTAAAATATTGTATATGTTTTACTGGTGTATATAATGAATTGTGCATTAATGACACCTTTTTCAAAGAACAAAACCATGACAGTGCTTGAACTCACATGAAATGACCTACCTGCAAATCAGTGACTTCTGCTGTTGTTATTGAGAGACCAGTTCAGATATGCGTGGCTTCACCTTGGCAAGTGCTACTCTAATGTCGTTTCTGTTGTTTTCCATGCAGCTTAAGGAAGTGTTCCTTTATTTTTGCCAGTGCTAGACTAGAGCTGCTCAACTTGACATTGCAAATCATGCAGAACGCTGACTCTCATCACGTTCCGTTATACACTACATGTAAATTCACGTTGCACATATTCGTCTGACCATTTTCTTTTTTTGCTCAACACAGTTACTATGAATTTAAATATTAAGAAAGCAATCAGATGACGTACCATTATGACAGACATAAATCGACTACACAGTGCGCAAAATCCCCTGTAGCACAGGTAGGCTAATCGATGTAGCGTGATCACCTGCAGCCAGTGATGGCTAAGGGGGCGTGTCATCACGAATTGAGATGATGTAAGGTACACAGTCGAAGGTACACAGTGATTCGTGTATGTCCGGCAAAAACACCCGACACATCGTGTCAAGACAAAACATCGTGTCTGGTGTTTTGTCTTGACCTCCGTCTCCACCGAACCCCTATGGTTCAATCGTACCCAGGTTAAGAACCACAGATCTAGGTGATGCATTTAACTGCAAAATTAAGTATTCATGATCATTTACATCAGCAGTGATAAGATAAAATTGTATTCTCTATTTTCAAAAGTCCCTGACTCTGCCTGCACTTTTACAAGGGTTTAATAATACATTCAAGTGTTTCAAACAAGTGTGGATATATTTTAATAATGATGGTTCTTCTTACCTCACCAAGTGTCAAAGCTGAATTTGTATACCTAGCACCAAACTGGGCAAACTGGGAGCAGAGAATAATTGGCAGGCTGGTAACAGCTCGACAGCATCCACCATCAACACACACATCAGACAGATACAAAGTCACATATTGTGGCTGTACCCCATCACTGTTCACAATCTTGTGATTCAACATATTGTAGGAAAAAGAATGAAATCACAATGAAAAACAGAGGAAAAAAAAGAAATATGAATGAGTAAGAAGCAAAAAATGTAGAAATAAAGGAGAAAAAGAGACACACTTGCCTTGGAAACACCTTATTACTTCAACTTAATGTACTGTATAGTGTTCTATTCTTCTCCCTCGACACCAGCACCTGTGTGGCTATGAGCTGTAAGTGCTGCACTCAGGTAGACAGACATGGTGCAGGGTAAGACACATGACTCTGTCAACACAACATATGACAACATTATCCTGGGCAATGACGCATTTCCTAAGCAACAGCAACTAGAGAGTACACATTATTGTATGCAAATGACGGGCTTCTCTGTGACTGATCACTACATGTTGCTGTATTTCCTGTACAGTATCTGTCACTAAACGCCACTTTGTCACACCCCCCCTTCAAAAAAAACCTTGTCACCTACCCAAGGAAACACTGTTTCTGATGCTGTTTACATTTAGATTTCTACCAAGACTGCAGATGTCTTCCAAAGTCTATCCTAACCTATCCTTAAAGCTGTAGAACACTTCCAGGCTAATTCTATCCATTAATTTGAAGCTGAACTACACACACGTCTGTCTTAAATGCCTGTTATCAGTGAACCATCCAGCTACTCTGGTCATAATGGGTGAGGGCCAAAAGCATCATACAACCTTGAAGGGAGGCAAAATCTCATCAGTATATTTAAAGGAGGGAAAGATAGAGAGGATAATTGAACAATAATTAGCATCTTGTCTACAGGGGGTAGGAAAATGAAGGAAAAGAGAGAGGCCAACACTGGGATTATGGGGAGAGTGAGAGGACTACCTGAGGGCCCTGGCTATACTTCTCCTTTCTCTTGTCTTTCGATACATTAGCTCTTGCTCTCTCATGGTCCCTGACTTGCTTTTGCCTCAAGAGCTTCAGCAAATTAATGACACTGTAACCAGAACATTAGTCGGGTAATGAAAGACTTGGTGTGATTGGGCAGTGTGTGGGAAAAATAGGCCAATAAAAGGGATAATGCACAGAATATAAAGAAATGTATCAAAATTAATAATGCTATAATCCCAAATAGTAAAAAGCAAACATGCCATGGTCCCAGTTCCGGTTTTTCCTCCTTTCCTCTGTATCCTGAATTCATCCACCTATCCCTGTAACCTGTGTTGCTGTAGCCACCTGCTTCCCATCTAAAGTCAGGCTTCACCAAATTAAGCTTTGCTCAGATCTCAGTTTGCTGCCAGATTGTCATGGTCTCATCCTACATTTCAGGTTTCTTGGACTTCCTTGTGATTTTGTTTGTCTGTTCCTTGCCTGATCTTCTGACAACCCGTTTTAGGATTTTTTTTTAAGTAAAACTATGAATGTGGACTTCTCCCCTGGTGTTTTTGGTGTATTTGGGTCCTGACTACACCAGTGATGAGACAGTGATGTCCTTGTTCAGCAGATTCTTTTTGCATTAGCAATAAAAAAAGTACAACAAACAAAATAAAAAGCAAACAATATAAAAAATCTAAAAAACAAACAGGAAAAGTTGCATATGCCACTATGAAGAAATCATCCCCCTTATTATTTCCAAAAATGTACAAGGTATTCATCCAGTTTGGTTGGACGTCAGCTCACCTTGTTTGGCTCACCTTGTTTGGGGCACCGCATCATTATTTCCACCTTTATTTACCATGATATTTGCAAAGAGGTAGAGTTTAAGAGCCAGTGTGAGAATGAGAGAGAGAGAGAGAGAGAGAGAGAGAGAGAGAGAGAGAGAGAAACCAGTGCTGCATTTGTAAAGGTTAATGATGAATAAAAAATCACAAGCAAGAAGAAGAAATAAACAAGTGGTTAACCAGAGCAGGGGAGCAAAGTCAAAAGGGTGTAACGCAAGACCTCTGAGTGTGTGTGTGGAATATTATAGTGGTTGCCTTGCTGTGACTTGTGAGGCAATAATCGAGACCAGAAGCGCCCAAGGAATGAACTGCAAGAACACTGTGCATACACACAGCCTCATTATCCTGAACCACTCTGATCTCTGGCCACCCTGGTTCCTTTCTTTTCCCTCTCTGTCCATCAGTCCCTCTCCTGCTTTGAATTTTTTATCCTTTAAACACCAAAGAGTAATTTATCAACAGCTGTTATGGAAAAGACTCTTAAACCAGACATCTTGAGCAATTAGAAAACATGCTGTTGGGACATGAACGTAATAAAATACGTAATACAAACTCCATAACTACAATGTCAAATACAAATGTGTTCACTAGCTTGAGCCTTTAATGTTTTCATACCTGGGAGCAATGCAGTTGTTTGGCTAAATTCAGTCCTGACCTGATACCTGAATTTTGTTGGACACAGCTTGGTACTTTTTCTTAGCCTGCAACTATTGGTTCTACAATGCACCAATTGGCTACTGGAGCACAACTGATAGGCCACCAAATATTGGCCATATTTCCTCCACACAGTACAGTACTACTCCACTTTATTTGTTTTTTTGAATGAATGAAACCATGGAATATCTGAATATTTTCTTTTCTTATCTAGCATATTAAAATAATGTAATGCTTGTCTGGTTGCAGACTGACCTTTCAGTGGAATCTTCAGGCAGTGCTGAAACCCAAACTTGCTTGGTCAGCTAGAAGCCTTGGCGATATAGGAGAAGCACAGATGTGAACAGCAACACCTTACCGGTCCACGTGTGTCAAAGTAATGAAAGATTTTACAAAAGTTCACTGCAAGCAGAGCTTGTTGACATGCCGAAGCAAGAGGATAACTGTGTTACACTTTCTTTTCTCTTTAGACCGTTTCATTTTTTTCTTATCATGCGGCACCCTCCCTCTTTTATTTATCTATTGTATGCAGCTGCTTAATTGCCTCGTTGTTCCCTTTCTTTTGTATCTTGAAACATTTTCACAGATAATAAAAATAAAGTAGGTACACAACAAAATCTCATATTGTGATAGCTACTACTTTATGGTATTTTTAGGAGCAGCATGATGATGTGTAAATATTGACAGCAAATGAAGGCCTTTCTTTAGCAGAGACAACAGGGATTGATTTGCAGCACTATTAGCAATGCTATTTGAAGTTAAGACCTGAAAACCACAAGATTGTACATGATTTTGCTTTTGCTTTGCTTTTATCAACTACAAGACAAGGTTATCTTGGCAAAAGTGAAAACTGCTGTGTCAGTAATGCTTCAGTAAGTTACTTTAAGTTAAGTTACTTTAATGTAACTTGAACCTTGATAAGGAAGTGCACTAACTGAATGAGGAATCTGTGACATTACTGTGGTATTATAGACATAATTCTGTAATTCCACCTTAGATTTATCTATAGCTTTTTCACAGGCAATGCAGACATACACATTTTCTGCTTACAGAAAATGTAAATTATGCACATATTTGATACTGAAATCTCACAGAAGAAGAGTTCACTGGATTAATTAATTCATTTATCTCATGGAAACATTTCTCTCCCCATTTGCATGGATTTTTATAAATTATTTTATCAGTTGCGACACAGTGGCGTAGTGGGTAGCGCTGTCACCGCACAGCAAGGTTGTTCTGGGTTCGAGTCCCAGACTTCCTCCCACTTCCAAAAACATGCGCTTCAGGTGAATTGACAGTTCCAAATTGCCCGTAGTGTGTGAGTGTGAGCGTACATGGTTGTTTGGCTTTGTGTGGCTCCGCGGCGCACTGGCGTCGAGCCCAGAGTTTGCCCCGCCTCACGCCCTAAGACAGCTCGGATAGGGTCTAGCTCCCCGTGACTCGCTACGGTGGATAAAGCGATTAGGAAGATGAATGAATGAATGAATGAATGAATGAATGAATTTTATCAGTTGCCTCAGGCAAGTCTGAGAAATAAAGAGATAACATAAGCTAGTTTGCTCATGTGTACATAAATGCAGCAGCACCTGTGTGTGTGTATGCATGTGTGTGTTTGTGTGTATGTATGTATGTGTGTGTCAGATGAGTGAGAAAATGGGAAGAGTTTTAGTAAAATGTTCAGTAAGGAAGCATGTTGAAACCCCAGCCCTAATTTACCCCTTACCTTTTGTGCAGATTCACTTCTTGTGACTTAAAACTTAAACACACTACAAAAACCGAGCAGACACAAACAAGTCCTTGGAGTTGTAATAGGTCAATTCAAGTGGTTTTCTAAGAAATCAAAATTTTTTAATGTTATGGGTTAAATCCTGATTCTCCACAGCCAAACAGATGAGACTTCATCTTCATAATATCATGCACTTTTTAACTGAAAAAGAAAAACTGCTGCACCTTCTTTTTTCACTGAAAATTGCTGGACATCTGTCCTTCCTGACAATCACAGTCTTCAGTTTACATGCATTCTCTGTATGTATGCTTGCGAGACAATGATGAATGTGTGTTTTTATCTTTGTCTACATCTGCACTTGGTATTGTTTATGCAAGCTGTGTGCCATTTGTTGGTCACAGGTTGCTTATGCTGAAATGGATGATGGTAAATCATTAGTGAAAGGTCCTAATTCTCCCTTAAAAGCTGTGATTACAACACTAATGGAATAGTGTTCAACAGATTGAGTGAAAAGGCAAAACAGAGAGAAAGGGGTAGGGAGAAAAGGGGCTTGAATAACGAATGAAGAAAACAATGCAACATAAAATTGGGGCGAAGAACGGGAGAAAATTAAAAAAGATGACATGAAATAGGATGAGATAATTAACAAGGGGAGAGAGAGAGGATGTTGAGTAACAGGAAAAATGCAAGGATGGAGGTAAGTGAATGCAGATGCAGAAAGTACTGGAAACAGGAAGAGATTAGATGGAAGGAGAGAGCAGAGGAAGGAAAGAAAAAGTGCATTTGAGCATTATGGAGTTGTTTCTATTATTTTATCTCCCTGTCAAAGAGAGAGATGTGTGTGTGTGTGTGTCGTGTGTGTGTGTGTGTGTGTGTCTGTGCAGGTACAGGTGGGATTGAGTGAAGGAGTGATGATATAAAGATAATAAAATGACGGAAAACATGAAAGAGGTGAGGAAGGAGTCAGACAATCAGGGCAATTACTGCTACAGTTCCAAATCAGGGTTGTCACTGGTGGTAGTAGTAGAATATAATTCCCATTTAACGGTTGGTTTAGCTCTACAATTCCAGACATCATATAATTTGTGAGATATGGATGGGAGGAAAGACAAAGCAGCAAAAGTGTGTGTGTATGCTGTGTATATGTGTGTGTGTCCGTGATCCGCAGTGAAAATGCTGTTGACACTGTATTTTGATGAAAGCTGACAGCTAATTTATGAACATAGTTTTGGGTAAATGATTTTTCCCGGTACTACTTTCTCAGTCATTCTAGACTGGTAATTGGATTTCCCCAACTTGCAAGGTATTAAATTAGGAGTAAACTAGTTAATGAAGGTTTGACTGACTGACTGTGTATGCGTGGGTAGTTGTGGGAGGGGTGTATGGTTTTTCCAGCATGTCAAGCTGTATTAATAAAGTACTCACATGCTCACACGTTTGTAGGTTTCAGGTGACATCTCCCTGAGATCAGTGGAGGTTAATAGCAATGTTTCGGTTGGCTGCGTTAAAACTCAGCTAATTCTAAGCACCTATTGCATTATTTCTACTCAGTCAATCAAACACTGTGGGCACACAGACACACAGGAACACACACATATACAGCTAACAAACACGTACCTCTACAACCCTCTCACCCTCTTTCTATCTTTTCTTATTCATACTAATTGCCAGGAGTGTTATGAATCCCTCCCATAGGCGGATCTTTGGGTTTGTGTGTGTGTCTGTGTGTGTGTGTGTGTGCGTGTATGTGTGTGCGTGTGTGTGTTGGCCTGAGGACACAGGAAAATGATAGAAAATGTTTCTGACAATGGCAGCCAGCTTGTTATTCTCAGACTGAAAAGACACTGTGAGTATGTGCGCGCACACACACACACACACACACACACACACACACACACACACACACACACACACACACACACACACACACTCACACACACACACACACACACACACACACACACACACACACACACACACACACACACACACATGACGCTGACATCTTCCTCAAGATATTAGACTAAATACCAAGCTTGAACACAGACTGGGCAAAACAAGAGTAACACACAGCTGCAAGCTCTCATCTCTGCTCGTCTCGACTGCACAGAAATTATTCAAAACCCTGTTGAAACTCCACTAAACCCAACCATGACACATTTAACACAATCACAGATCAAACGTATCTAATCCAGGGCAAACCTTACACAACTCAGCCATTTTGAAAGCCAGCCTTACTAATCCAAACTAAAGTGCCAAAAAAACCTACTAGGCCTCAAATAAATCACAGCCAAAAAAGACTGAGTCCAAACAAATCAAATGCAAATGAATGTAATCCAAGTTAATCTACTCAGAATGAATGCAGCCAGGCCACCCCTCATTTCCAATGGTTTGTTTCAATACTGCCATTTGTATCATTCTGGTTCTGGGTAAAGGCAAGATGAAGGCAACCATTCAAATACACAGATGGGTGACAAATCAAATGGAAAATATCAATACAGGATGATTTACTAAGGTGCTGGGTGGCATGAAGCCCGAAGAGGAGCTTTGGGCAAAATGTACATCTGTGTATAAAGGAAAATTGCAAGTAAAAACTCTGTGGGAAGTAGGAACAAACATGCACAATTAATAATAAGAAGTAAGGTTTCATAAAAGCCAAACTAATTTACAGAATACAGTGACTAATACCTTGACAATACTTAAATAACACAAACAAGTGTGAGGCAATGAACTTTGGAAGGTAGCAGGTCTTTTGAAGTTCAAGCTTCTGGGATGTTAAACCCTCTCCTCTGGAAACCAGAGCACTTTACATACATTCAAAATTTGATCGCTGCCTTTCCTTGACCCCCCACAGCCTCACATGGTCAAACATGAGCCTCTTGAGCAACCACAGACTTCTCCATGAATTCTCAAAGGTTAAATTTAAACACTCTCTCATTTACATGTTTAGCTTCCACTATGTACAGTTTTTTTTTCATTTAAGGTATGTAGCTGCTTAGATTGGACAATGACTCTTTGGCTGGTCACTGGTGATCCACTGAAGGCTTTGTATGGAACTCCTCACAAAGGATAACTAAGAGGATTGCACAGATAACAGTGAGTATAATATGGGACATAAGATTGTTAATTTAATTATTATTTAATCTTTATGTTGTTTTTAATGAAAACAGTACTCTTTATGAGAGTTGTGACAGGATAAGTATGACCAATGTAATAATTAGTATATATGAAGGATTTACCATAACTAGATCGCATTATCAAGAGAAAAATTAGGATGGGCCAGCCTGCCTGATCCATGGTGAGAAAAGTAATGCTTTCGTGATTTATGTTGTTAAATGGTCCCGCATCTACAGTGAAAATAGGATCAGCCAAGCAAACCTTTAACTTTGCAAACCACTTCTCCTTTGGATAAGGGTGTTAATCTTTATCTACCACCTCAACACTGTGTTGACCACAAGCTGCAGGAGAAGCAGTCCTGTTTCCTACACACAGACAATGTTAGTCTGCTGGCGCATGTTGAACTGAAGCATGCATCCGCTTGCTGTCAAAAGATCCTTGACAGACAGGGCAACTGCTGGACAGCTAATCTAAGGTAGAGAGTCAATGTTAAACCAAACATGTGGAGATCTATGAAGTTATTTTCACCTGAACTGAAGGAACTGTGTGAGTTAGGGCCCACATTACTTATAGTTCAGGTTGGAAACAGTATCTCCAGATGAAGCAGGTGAGGTCAGAGTAGTCACCTCCTGCTTCCTTTAGCCTGGGTAGCACTGCTTCACCCATGTTTGCAGTTTTTGAGGACAGTGCAAATTTGACTTGGGATAGTATGGAAAGTCTGAAGTAATGAAAGTGAATGTTACATTTATCAGTTCAAATAATGAAAGGAAAATCTCAAGTGATCACAGCCCTTCAGGATCTGAGGTTATTTTGTGACCTTTAACTCTTGGGTGCATTGTGTCCATACAGTATGCAAGGTGAAAAAGTAATTCATACAGGCCAGATCAGAGACGTCCTAAAAAAAGTGACAGTCATGAGCAAGATTTATATTATTTTGTGTGAATCTAAAGATTTAGAACCCAGAGGGCTTTTATAAGAACATTCATGACATTTACAAACCATTCACAAAAATAGTCTTAAATTTTTTTCCCTAAAACTTTTCCATCCCTGGAGAAAGTAATCTCCCAAACTCTTTTTAATTTGTCTGCACTGTAGTCTGTATAATCCCCAGACAAATAGAGAATGTGTTGGTGGAAAGTGTGTTGTGCTTGTTACTAGTTTCTCATTCATTTATGAATATATCCCTAAAAGAAAATCCTCCCTGTAGTGTCAGTGTGGTGCTCAAATGTTGAGAGATGTGTCTCAGCCTTTACCTGGGGTGTTGAGCAGCCGGGACATGCGGCAGCTGTAGGCGATTTGCTGTTCACAGTATTCTGCACTGGTGGTGATGGCCGTCACCTGGGAACACAGGCATGGATGTGTATTTTAATTTAATCTTATACGCACAGGCAGTTTCATCCCATGTAAAAACAAATTATTGAGTTGCAAAATGAAGCAAAGTGAGGTGTAACGTTTTAATTTAGGTTCCAGTTATTAAGAGAAAATGGAACAAATGGTCCATTAGTAGAAGTTATAATTGCAGAAAGAGTATGCCAATCATCACTTGTCACCTGAAAGACGAGTGTAGTGCTATAAAGTTTGACAAAAAAACAACAACTGTTGCAACCTTCAATTGAGGTTCTAGCTTGTATCATACATGTTACCATGGTAACAGACAAAATCCAAGGAGAAATGAGTCATATTCTCAAATTAAGAGTAAAAAGCAACTGCCACAATGAATCACAAATCCATCTGATTTCTACTCTTGATTACCTTGCTCATGTTCGGGATAAAGCATGTTAAAATAGAATTAGAATGAAATATAAATGAGGCATAAAAGTGCTTTGTTTCACACCTGGTTTACTTTCATTTATATAGTGATCAGTTCTTCACACATTAATGCTTCTAATGTTGTGAATAAATATTAATCTACAAATCTGATATTATTTTTGATTTTTCAAACAATGGAGAGGGCAGCATGATGTTGTAGAAATATGGATCAATGTAACAGACAGAAGCGACAGAGAAGCTGCCTACAAAATTCAAAATGATAACTCATGTAAAGCTGGTGTTTTTGAGAACAGTGGATAAAACTATCTACAATTCAATGTTAGACCTTTCCTCAAACATAGAATACCATTATCCTAAACAGAAAATATATAAAAATATGACACTGAGTTAGGGAAAATATTTAAAATATGGAATTAAAAATACTTGTGCATTAAACAAGGGGGAAGGACAGGGAGTATCATTATAAACTAATGAAAAATCAAAATTTTAGAGGCATGTTTATAAAATTTTCTACTTGAATTTGACATAAAAAGTTACCTGGTCCATCGAGGCGCTGTAGTTAACCTGAATGACGGTGCGTCTGTCCCTACTGGACCCCGTCACTGTAGTTTTTGGTGGCAGGTTGTTCATGACTGTCGTCCACACTTTGTCTTCTGCACACACACACACCCACACCCACACACATGTTGTATTATTAGAGTTACTCAGATTAATACAAACAGTGCTGTTTTGTGATCAACACGCATGTATACAAGTCTGCAGTACTGTATAGGTGTCATGACAATGAAGATTGTTCTGTGAGATCTAAGTTACAACTGGAAGGTTCTGGGGTCTAATAGGCATTTCTGTGCTCTTATAACAGGTGCCAGTCACTCAGTCATCTCCCTGTTCATTCACACTGTCAGTCAGGGGATGTTTGTGTGTTTAAGGGCTCAGCACTGTGTTGGAGAAAAGGAAACTCTTAACATTTATGAGGTGTGTGTAAGCGTGCTATGCGGCTTAACTAAGGGCCTAGCCAGCGGAGTGCAGTGACATTTCATTAAAAGTCTTGCCTTTGCTCTGACTGCGTGCTCTGCTGTTCCAGACTATCTACTTATTCCATTCTGTGTTGATTTGTGTGTGTGTGTGTGTGTGTGGGTGTGTGTGTGTGTGCGTGCGTGTGTGCGTGCGTGTGTTTGTGTATGTGTGTATGGCAGGTCATTGTGGCCTCCAATAAATTTGCATAACTGATTCGCTTCTCATGTGTTTGTGTGCATATCCGTGAGTGAATGCTGCTGCTTCAGTGTGAAATATTAGTAGGCGTGACCATGTTGTCATGGAAACCCAAGCAATAGCAGGTTAAGAGTGCTGCTCTGTTTGGAGTTAAAAATGAGGAGGGCTGATTTCCTTCTGTCACAGGTCACTGCATTTTGACAGGCCAGGAAAGTCACACACACACACACACACACACACACACACACACACACACACACACACACACACACACACACACACACACACCTGTCATGTTGCAGTTGACTTTGAATGGGCCAAGGGGTCCACTGCCATCAGGGTCAATCCAGTAGGTGTCAGAGGATCTTCCCAAATGCTTATAGGCCTCACAAGAGGGTTCATAGATAGCTGAAGGTTAGGCAGAGAAATACATGGAAAACTCAGCAGACGGAGGATGTTATAATGATACCTACACACCCGGCCCACGAGAAAATCTTTGATATTAAGTTTTGGCAAATTTCCAGAAATAAAATAATTGAATGTGAAGTTGACAAAACAGTGAAATGCATCTCATTACATTCAACATCATTTTTCTCATTTTATGTTGGTTCATATCAGGATATTTGTCGAAACTAGACACATCTGTGACGATTTCAGAAAGTGTAGAAGCATAAATCCATGATTATGTCAAACACCAAAGGGGTTGATCCTCTGGTGAACATGAAAGAAACTTTCATGGCTGCTGTTTTCATTTTCTGTCCTTTGTGTGATGCTGGAGAAGAGGGTTTCACATTAAACCACCCAATACCTGTGTTTTATTACATGCTTCTCATAGTAAGATAATATCTATCCATCTATCTACCTTCCTCAAGAGCTCCTGCATCTACACTCTTTTATTCCATACCCACCTTTAATATGTCTTTATTACACAATGGATCAAACCATAAAAAACTAGTATCAGTGTAAAATAACAGGTCAGTGTCTGAAGTTGCTGTCTCTCATCCCCTGCATCCAGATGGCAAATTCACAAAAAAGGACTTGGACATTCATATTGTACTATAACGAAAGAAATTGACCATAAATGGGCAACCATTCAAAGTGTTTTTTTTAAATGCTACTTTTCTGGTCGATTAGAATTAGCAGCTTTGAATTTGTGTCAACAAAGGGCTTTGTCTGAACAACACAGAAGATTTCACACTGACAGAAAACAGATAAAAGGAAGTAGAAAGCATCAGTTTACATTTTTAGTGCTTAAAAAGGGTCAAGCTCCAAAAAGCTGTTCCCAGAATGCAACTCAATACAGTCCCTTCGTTAGGCTCTGTCTGCCCTGTTAGAGCCCACAACTTTCCTCACACCTCTAATTGGTAAGCGCTGCATTTTCTATTTTCAAATTGGAAACCCAGTTCTTTTTCCTGTCTTAATGTATTTTATTCCTTGTAGGACCAAGTAACATTGTTCTGCTTTACAGCCATATACCGTCATGTGGTGCAGCAAAGGTTTTAACCGCAGGGCAAAGCATTTTTCTTGTAGTCTCTACCCCAGAGTTGACCCATGACTTCCCATTCCCACTCATATACACTAATCTCAGAGTTACTGTTGTGCCTCCAGCCAGCCCTTATTATTGAATTAATACTTCATTATGTTGTCGAACTCATAGACGGGAGATTTGCGATCGCACAAATACATTCATAATAAATCTTTGTTTCTGTTTTATTGCTGAGGATTTATTTTCTTTCTGATGTTTTTACAAGGCTTAATTTTCCTTCTAATGTTACTCACACATCAACATCTGTCCCACTGTGATGATCTATCCCAAGTAATATATTTTTTTTGATTCGCTCTATTCTTCTAATTCCCGCACCATTCATATGTATCTCCCCACCTATATATTTGAATAAGCTCACTTGAAAACCTCACACTGACATGCTTTGCTTTAACTCCACCCACTACCTGTCAATCAAGTACACACACACACACACACACACACACACACACACACACACACACACACACACACACACACACACACACACACACACACACACACACACACACACACACACACACAGACTTACAGGTGTGGCAGGTGGCTCCAGTATATCCTGTTCCATCACAGGTACAGCTGAAACTCTCCCAGGTCTGTTTGCAGCGGCCACCGTGTTCACAGTGATTAGGCATGCACCTGAGGACCGAAGGAAACAACTCTTCATTAACATTTACAAGACGTACAATGCTTTCAAAACAAGAAGAGGTATGACATGTTTACACTGTGCACTTAGTCTGGTATTTACATCTGATAAACTGGCTGCTTAACATTAGTCCTATATGACACAAGAAGTCCTTCATATGATTAAATGTTTATTGTTCAAACATACGCATCAAAATTTATCTTAAACAAGAAGGGGAGTATTTCTTTTATAATTTCCATCCAGAGACTGTGCATTAACTTCATTTGCGTTTTGTCATTTCTTGACTTACATAGATTATGATTTGCATGTGAACACACATGCAATTGATCCAACAGACCAAATTCAGGTGTGATAGAAAAGTATTTTCCAGAGTCGATCCATCTAAAACAGTGTGAAAAATAAAAAAAAAATTGTGCAAATGATGCTATTATACATACAAAAATACACAGGTCAAGTGTTTTAATGAATCATTGGTCATCATTGAGGATTTATATGACTATGTAAGTGCTGCAAGGTCACCTGTTAAATTAGCAAATATAAGTCATCAAATTGCAATAGAGCTTAAAATGTTTTTTCTTCACCAAAAAACAGAAAATCATGTAAATTCAATACATAATTACATTTCAAAATGTGGAATTTTGATTATAGTTCAAGTTAACAGCTGCTTTCTTCTATAGTTCATTTATGGCAAGATTACAGTGTCTTTATTGGATGTCACTATTTTCTATAGAAAATTAGTAAAGTGGGATTGAGGCCATTGTTGTTCCATCTTGGAGCTGGCAAATAGAAGCACCAATCAATATTTACATAAAAGCTCTGAGCTGGTGAGGCAGCAAGAAAAGGTGGCAGCATGATGTTTTGATGCTGTTTTATGTGTGTTGCCCAAAGTCAGAGGATTTTTAGTCAAACTAACAGCTACTGAATCAAACAGAATGGGGACACAACAGCGGAAGATCTGGGAACTCCTTATGCTATACCTAATGCCTGTATACCAGCATAATGTATACCAGCATAACCCTATACTGTTGACTTGTTGGATGTAACCTTAATATGAATGCAGCATTAAGCGCTTTGTAGTTACAATTTGAATACCAACTCCAATCCTGAATGACTGAGAAGTCTATTGTTCAATCTGTCTGTAGTTCCAATGAGGATGGATCCCAAGGAATTTACTTTCCTTCATGCACATGCTATGTGATTAAAATACCTGAGCCTGCTTAGCTGAATGACTCTCGTCTACGTGACTTAAAGAGGACACTCAGCTGGAGGAAAACAAACACGAACACTTAAAGGGACAATAAAGTTAATATGTTATTCATCATTCTGAAAAATAGAAGAAAAAATAAATTTTATATGTGTAGCGTCATCCGTTTGGTCAAAAACGCTTAAAAACCGTGCCGCAGCAGCTTCCGCATTCCGTGGGCATCATACGTCACTGGTGCCAAACAGAGCTTAGCAGCCAATGGCTGCTAAGCTATGGCTGCTAAGCGCGGATTTTAAGCCTTTTTGACCAAACTGATGACTCTACACACATAAAATTTATTTTTTCTTCGTTATTTCATAATGATAAATAACATATATGTCACTTAAAATTAACTTTCCTGTCCCTTTAAGAGCTGCAAGAGTCCTTTAAAATGCTAACTTTGTCCTTAGTCTTGTATTTCATTGCTGAAAAGACATTCTTTTGATAAAACTCAGCTGTCCATGCTGTAGAATAATACAAATGCATCTGATATTGGTGCAACAAGAACAGAAAGAAAAGCTGTTTCTATCTTTATCTAAGGTTTGCAATTTGTATCGATGCACGGTGACAAATGAAAATTGATGAAATACAATTTTTACTTTGTACAACAACTCTGAAGTAGGTTCTTGTAGACTGACCCTCATCATACAGTATGGAGTATGAAGTTTGATGTGCTATGCCATCTGCAGCAGCCTTTGTGGATATATACACTGTGGCTTTATGAGTGTCACAAGCCCATGCTCAGACTTTCATAGAGTGAATGTCATTCCACTGCATCCATTCACACAACCCTGAAGGTGCATGCCGTAGAAACAAACAAAATGAAAACATGTCATGAATTTTCTGTACATTATGTGTTCTGAAAAAAGTGAACTGTGTGTAGAAAGAAAAGCAGCCACAAGTTATAGGCAGAAAAATGTTGTTTGCAAAAAGACGATGTTGACTCTAAGGATCTGATTGTCTTGGCAGAAAAGAAAACATGAGTGGATAACACTATAGAAATTGCTCAAGTGGCCTTGCTGTACATAACTAAAAAATTCTAAGTGAAAAAATGTGAGGAACTTGACATGAAGCCAGCCTGTTGAAAGTACCGCAAGTTAACAAAATGTCTATTTTGCCCGCAATAAATTATTTCACAATATTATGAAGCTTTGTCAGATTAATAAGTACAGTTGAAAAGAAATTATGATTTCACAAAAGGATATGATTGAGGAGCACTTATAATAACAATTGACATTATACTCAGCAATACATTGTGCAAAGGATTTGAACTGCACTGGCTCAGTGCTCTGGGTTTTGTGCACCACAATAAGAAATTCATTGACAAGAATGAGGTACCTCCAAAGTGCCTTAACTGTACGTCCTACTGTGTGTGTTGCTGTGGTAACCTTATAGAATGACGGTGACATTGTGGAATATTGAAAATTGCATGCACATAGCCTTGTGTGTATCAGCATGGGAGCGGACATAAACAGAAACCAACGGTGGACTGCATTGATCAAAAGGAGGCCAGACAGGACTATTGAACTGCCTTCAAAGACATTCTGATTAGTTAGATGGTAACACTGCAACCATTCATCTTCCATGGCAGAACATGGCCCACCCCAGTGACTGCACAACTAACACACAACATTTGAAATAAGAGTGATGGACAATAATTCAAGTGGCAAGGATAGGAAACTTTTGCGGACATCTGCCATCACAAAAGTTTGTTCTGAAAAGTTTGACCACAGTCAGTCACAGTTTGATCATCAGCATCACAGACTCACACAAACGCTGACAAGAAATTCGCTGGTATTAAAAAAAATACTACTACTACTTCTAATAATAATCTAATATCTTATGATAGAGAATTATCCCTCAACTCCATATTCTCTAAGCTTTATTGACTATTTTAATGTCTTTTGGGTATTGTTTTTATTTTCTGGTCTACAGTAACATGGCGTTGGCTTCCTTTAACTGGCTTATGTGAGAGACCTCTAAAACTTGACTCCATCCTGTCTGTTCAGGACAAAATACAGAGTAACTCACTAGCTGGAGAAGATCATGGATAGTCAATAACTAAAGTGACAGAGGTCTCATACTTACAAAATCAATGCTCTGTACTAGACATATGTTTGTCAGTTGGACAGAAATATCCAACTAATGTGTTCTGTGTCTGCTGGATGTGTTTCACAACAGTAATAATTATATGTTAGTGTTAATGTGCAACCTTTAAGAGGCACAACAAACAAACAAAAAACAAACAATGAAACCCTGAAACAATTCATAATGTTTAAAACTTCAACATATTTCCACCTTAAAGGTCAACTTCCAATTGTCAATTTTTCGATTACATCAGATGTATTAATTTATTAATAGAATGATTTGATGAAAGGTCTCAACAAATTGTGTAAATTTGACAATTAACATCTTCAGTATTGGTAGAGTTAACACCTTTGATCAAACATTTTGCAGTCTGAAACTTATTTTGACACTACAGCCGTTTTTACACGAGTCAATCTGCACTCATGAACAATGTGGACCATGCTGTGGTCTAAATATTGCAACTAAAACTCAATGAAGTAAAAACAAAACAAAACAAACAAACAAACAAACAAACAAACAAAAAGACCACCTCAGTGAAACAAGGACAGTTGGTGTCTTCTCTGGGTAAGGATATTGTGAAGGTACTATCGACAAACCAGGGCACTAAACAAATCAGGGCACTATTGTTTCAATCAGCCCAAGGTCATCTCCTAATTGCAGCTTCCTAGTCTTCTACTTCTATAAGGTGCTGCCCGTGCATCATCTAATTGTTACAGAAACCTTCTGTGTGTACTTTGTGTAACAGATAATTCGTATCTAACACATACTGTTGCAGGATTACTCCCAGAGGGTTAAACCTGTCCATAACATTTAAAGATTTTGCAAACAGCATCTGGTTAAGTAAAAAAAAAAAGCTTTCAAACTGAGCTCATGGCTGATTCCCTACAAATCTGTTCCAATAAGCTTCTTTAGTCTATGATAAAGAAATTAATTGAAAAGTCAATGAAGTTCAGTGAATACCTCTAGTGAGCCAACAGTGGGTCAGTATCTCTAGCTCAGTTACAGCTGGCAGTGAAAAAGAATAATGCTTGGCTCATCCTGGCTGCTTGATAAAGATCACACAGTGGTTTCCAAGGATTAGAATTTCTTTCAGGGTAAAATGAAAGAAATTGCTATTCATACACATCCCTTTACTCTTTGAATGCATCCCATCAATTATATCCATTTATCAGTATGACAAGCACAAAAAACAGCCACACAAACATATTTTTGTGTGGTTATAAACACTATCACCAGACCACTGAGTCATACATCTCTGCTTAAGGATTCCACAGCTCTATTTATATGGTTCTTCCTATTTAAAATCACTTGATTTACAGCACAATAGTATATTTGTATTTTCAGTTTGGAATGCTATTGTAGATGAGCATGCATGTGAAAAGTATCCTTCTCACCGGTCTATGATTGCACACATGTCCAGGCTAACATTCTCAAAAGCCCCCATGGTGCCTTTTTCCACTGCAAGTAAATCAGCTGGTTGGTCGTCTACCAAAATTGCTTGCATACAGCCCTGGAAGGAACGTTGGGAGGGTGGGAACGGCGTCTGGAGAAAGTACCCTGAAATCAAAATCACAAACAAACAAACAACAGCACAAAATAAAACATTATTATGTAAACAATAGAATTATAGAGATAAATTAACTGAAGACTGAAATTAATAATGACCTGATGAACAAAAACCCTTAGCTGTTGCAGTTATTAACCTATTATTCTTACATCATCATGAATATTGTTAATCCTTGACACCTCGTGAAATGATGACTGAAGAATAATTTTTGCGTCCACATTATACAGTGTTATTTACTATGGTAAGGACAAGAGCTCATTTTTGAGAGAAATAGTATAAAGAGATGACAGTAAAACAAGGACAGATGCATTTCTTTGGTCCGTAAGTTAAATCACATCTTGTAGAAGTAGATATAAGGTTTAAAAACAACATCATCCTTGACGAGGACCTGGACAGTGACTGATAATTGTCACTTATGAGAGCCATGAACCTTCATCAGTCCTTCTCTTTTAAAGCTTATCCACAAGGTCCATTAGCCTTAATACCAGTGCTAAGGCTGCAATAGACTCAAGGACATACAGTGTAGGTTTTACTGTATGTCCTTTATGAGATACAGGAGTCAATGGCCCATCTAGAGGCAGCAGTGGGCCTTGACTGAGACAAGGGACAAGGCTAGGACAAAACCTATCCCGAGAATGTGTGTGTCTATATGTGTCTAATGTGTGTCTGTGTGATAATTCCTTTGCGCCAATGCAAGTACATAGATAAAAAGTTGGCTTGTGAATATTTTGCACGTACAAACCTATTTGCATGCATGTATTCACAGTGCATTGCTTGCAATATGTACTGTATACAAGTATTATTAGTGTGCAAGCTTTGTCAGGTATGAGGTGAGAGACTGGACAAACCCACAAAACACCGCAGCTCGGCAACATCTCCATCATCTTCATGTTATAAGCTGTCACACTCTCCACCATCCTATTAGCTTGAAGGCCAAAGCATCAACAAGTCGTATTATAGAGGGCATATGCAGCATTTGTGCATGTGTAATAACATAATTCTTGTTTATGTGGCTGGATTCAAAGCTAGTAAACAGAGAAGCAGAAAAGTAAAATGTGTGCGCCTGCATGCCTGGCTTTGTCCTGGTCTCATTTTTATTTCAAATCCGGTTTTCATTTCCTCCCCAAAAGTTTCTCCTGTCATCCGTGCCATCTGCCTCTCCTCCTGCCACACCTGTCTGCTGTCTCTCCAAAGGAGAGGGAGACAGACAGAGCAGAGGAAGAAGGGAGGGAGCGGTGGAGCGGGAGAGGGGCAATGGGAAACAAAACAGGTTGCAGCTGGCTGGCAGCAGTTTGTGTCCCATGGACAGCATATGAATGCAAAGGAAATGCAGTTTTTCTGACAGTTTGGCAAAACAAAGAGAGAAATGCATGAAAAGTGGACAGGTGGATGGATGTATCTGTGAAAACAAGCAGGGGGTTGGTTCCCCTTGTATTCTATTTAATCTACATATGAAGTGTTTACCCAGTTTACCTACAGCAATATATGTTTTTTTTGTTAGGATCAATTACTCATTTTGACATGAAAGAATTTTTGGTCCTTGTGGCTGAAAATGCTGTGTTCAAATGAAGCAATCTGTTTTGGACTAAATATTTATCATAAACAAGAAAGTAAGGAAAGCAGATCTCTGGAGAAATAGATACATCTTGAATAAGTATCCAACAACTATGTAATCACTCGCATCTAACCGCAATCCAGTGTTTAAAAATACCTTTGACACTTGACTTTATTTGACATTTAACCCTTTAAAATCAGTCTGAACTATATCAATTTGCATATTAAATCTATAGTAGCCGGGTAAGTAAAAGAAAATTGATTCCGGCAGTTGTTGTTGTTCAAAATTGGTCAAAGATTCCTATTCATGGCTTCAAATCTGAAGCCATGACTGCCATTAAATTCCTGTCATTTCCTCATGAAAGTTATTTTTTCTTTAGGCATCTGGAAATTTTTTTTTTTTATCATCCCACCAGATTGCTGTAATACAGATGAAGGCCCAGACCACTCTTGGTCTGGGCCTGGAGTCCTGGAGTTTGTTGTTATGGAGTCCAATAACAACAAACATTTGGCAAACAAAGAATAGTTGTGGTCATAAATAAAGTATCACACACCCAAAGCTTAAATATAAGTTAGAAATGTCTGACCATTTTCTTTTATGAATGTAACATTGCTGCATAGTAGTAATTTGTAGTATAAACAAAACCTCTAACTTCCATATCCTCAAAGGATCTGCAAAAGTGGCAATAATCCCCTGCAGGGCTGGCAATCTATCACAGCCGCCCTACTGTGCCCAAACAGCTTCTGTTACAATACACAGGAAGAGGAGCCCAGCTCTCTACGTGCTGAACGCCATCTGACTGGCACAGTTGGCTCTCAGGCTGCAGAACACTTATTTCCTCATCCTCACATATTTAGGAGGTGAATCCGCTTTGAGATAAGGTAGGCGGGAAACTACCCAAAATGCTCAGATGTGAGGATTAAGAAAATATTCTTAGCAAGCAACTCTAAAACCCATTAAAGAGATATTTGTTTCCTGAAATCAATGTTACAACTCATGAAATCCAAGAAAATTATGCTTATCTATTGACGTCATGCTTTCTCCCTAAACTGTTTGCTTTAATGGTTAAAGTCTGCATTTGAGTATTTTCAATCAATCGATCAATCAATCCAGACTTTTCTGTCAAAGACAAGATGTACCCATATATGTACATGCTGTGTATTCATTTACAATTCTGTATGTGCACACATAAAGTACATATCACGTGCAATATGTACAAGGAGCATTAGCTGCTCTTGATAAACGTGGCCCTGAGGCTCATGTCTAATTCATCACAAGCGTTAAGATTCACAGAAGGACGTGACACTACAGCTTGTGCAGGCATGAATGGAGATGTGCCACATGATAAAATCACCACCAATACATGATATTTCACTATAAGTGTACACTGCATGTGTTGTAGGATTTTTCTTTTCAGCAATGAAAAAACATACAACTTAAAAACAAATGGAGTGTAAATAGCTTCATGGCAATTTGTTATAAATCGCCAGTAAGTGTTTGTGTAGTGGGTGATGGAAAAGGGAAGTTGACAGTTAAATATGATCAAGGCATAAGCTCACTTTTATTTATCATGTACAATTAGTGAAGGAATCACAGTTTTTTTTTTTCTGTACTCAAACCCCAGCATGCTACTATGTGGAAAGACTGTTAATTGGCCAGGGCTTCATTAGTGCATCCATTTGTCCCATTCCTGTGGAGAGAAGAGCGTGACTTCATGGCCTTATATACACCTGTGTGTTTTTATGCAAGTGTCCATCTGTCTTACCTTTTGAAAAATTCAATTTGTGAATGTCTTGTGTCAGTCACTTACTAATTTCTGTAAGCGCAGTGCCAGGAGTGAGAAACTACTCTCCGTAAAATAGGCTTTAGGTTCGGGAGACCGATTATAAAAGCTTGAAGGAAAGAAGGTGGAGATGGGAGGAGGGGAGGGGGAAGCAGAGGAAGGGCTTGGTTAAGGGGGATAAAAGGGATGAGAGGAAAGAGGAGAGGGTGAGGTCCTAAAAAGAAGATGAGAAGCTGAACTGAAAAATTGCGGAGAATGGAAAAATTTGAGGGCGAGAGGAAAATTGAAGAAAAGAAAGCGGAGGAGAGTAGAGTCGAGAAAGGGGGCATGAGATGGCACAGTTGCGCAGGATGAGAGCGGCTGAGAGCCATGTCTCTTCCTTCCACTGAAATGTAAAGTATCATATTCTCTAACTCTAGAACCTCCCTTGGGTTCAGGCTGTGCTGTGTTAATAGGAATTCTAAAATTATTATATAAATTGTCTTGTTACATTAATGTCTCCAAGAAAACAAGAGCAATGTGACAGTGAGATGTTACTGTCGCTGAGCTCTATAGTCATTAACATACATTGGATATAATCATTATTCATATCAGGTAATTTGTTCTATTGAGTAAATTACTAATCCTTTAATATTCAGTTTTCATATTACGTTAATTTAATATTAATGTCATCTACATATATGAAGAAACTTTCTTGCATTAGAATAACTTGTAAAAACAGTTATAAATAGTTTTCATTAAATAATAAGAAATTTCTATTTCACATATTAAAATATAGCTATCTGGGGGGAAGCAGTCGTACCAAATAGGATTTTTGTTGCAAACATGTCTCAAGTCAGATCACCGGGAGGACAAATAAACAGCAATTTATTTTTTATTTTTGAGCAAGGGAGTGAGAAAACTTCAACAGCCTTCGGCTACTGCTTTTTCCATGTTTCACATAAAATGGAGATGAAGAAGGATTTTGGCCTCCATGACACAAATGCAAATATGTCTCACTGATAATATTCAGCTTACTTAAAAATACAAGATCATTTATGCATACCAACAAGCACATTTCCTGATCCTCCCTTACTGTAACCACACTTATGTGTTCACTCTTCCCAGTGTGAACACATAATACATGCATATCCCTGCACATGTCTGGGTATCATGCCTCAGTTTGACACTAATGATTCCTAATTTGGTTTCATAAGACGGCTGGTCATGCTTAACAAACATCATCCCATGGGGGGCGGGAAAGTGATGAAACTAGAAACACATAGTAAAAACCACTACTTCTGTAACATTCCATTAAGGTTTCTACTGTGGCTCTAACCATGTAGTGGTACATGGCAAGGTAATGAGCCGTTCGGATTCCCAAAGGCATTTCTAAAGCATGACATGCACCAAAATTAGATGAAGACAGAACAGCAGCGACAAAAAAGACATTCCTATCGCCAAAGTGAGTGTCTGTCTAAAATTTCATTGGCATGAAAATATTACCTCCTTTCCAGAGTCTGGCTGAGAGTATGGTCACTGATCAACAACTGTTACGAATGATAAAACAACAGATTGATGCCTTACAGCCTTGAAATTTGAAACAGATGGCTACCTGGATGGTTGAGGCTACACAAGTGGCTCTCAGCGATTATCCAAAGCCTTGTCCTGTCTGTGAAAACATGAATCTTTCATGATACAGAAGGGTCTCTGCTAATTGTGCTACAATGACAGAACTGTCACAGTCACACAGATAGTGCTGACGGAACAGTGTTAGAGAGCTTAAAGACTGCTTGGCCTCTGACTCATCAAGCAGAGTGATCAGAGGGAATAATTGAGGGCAAGCAAAGGGCTAAACTGTTTTTCTTTCTTTTTTTTTTTACACTATTGCTGTTTCATTGTGTTACCTCTGTGCTGGGATGAATGTGATGAGGAATACGTTATTTAAAAGTGTTTCTATATTCTTCAGGAAGTACATGTTAGAGTCTGTGAAGGTGTTTCAGGGCATGTTGTCATACAGGTTCCCAGACACACACATATTGCATGCATAGGTTCATATGGATTGCCGATTTTGTTGTAATTCCATATGAGGAAGAGTTCTGCCGTATGAATAAAAAATAAAAGGAAGCCCAAGTGCCAAAAGCTGAAATGATTCCAGGAGGCAAAAAACATGTTGCTATATCACACACACTATTGCCAATTAAAAAGAAATATTATGTTTGAACCTAGACCGAACTGACTGAAATAGTGACAAAAATGCCTTCCTAAAAGTAGCCTGTGGAGCTGTGGCCCAAATATCACTTTGTATTACTTGTCTACTGGTATATAAGCAGTTCTGAGTCACCTGCTGTTTTCTGGTTAACTGCTGCTCAGCATTCATTACCGCATGTAAAAACTAACGAGTAAAACCCCAGTCACAGTTGGTGCCAATTTAGTCCACATGTGCACTGTCAGTGGGGAAAAAACATCTAAGAGAAATTTATATTTAATGCAATAGAACACTGTATTTCTCTGAATGTATTTGCATGTGTGTGTAAACACAGTGTGGATTCATCTCTATATAGCACATACCATGTGCATTGTGTGCATGTATTTGTATCAATATGAATATGTAAATTATCTGACGCCATGTGTTCCCTCTGATGACAAGCATGTACTGCCTCAAGGATTTTGCTTCATCTTCACAGTCTGTCAGCTCCTCTAAGGATACAGTGCTCATGTCCTATTCATCTTTCACCTTAAAAACTCTATCTTCCATTTCCCCCAAACAATGAGTTTCCTCCTTTCTCTTGTTCCCTTTCTCTGACACTCCTTCTCCTCCTCAATGGATAAAGACGTTGCAGAGATCCTCTATTCTGAGACGCTATTGATTTCCATCTCAGCTGACAAAAATCAATAAATCGCCAGTTGGATCAAAACAAAGGCTTTGGAGTGAAAAGGAAGAGGAGACGAGAGAGAAACCAGAAAAGACAGACAAAAAAGAAAAGTTTAAAGAAAGTTGAGGTGTAACAAAGATGAATCATGAAAGATAATCTGCTAATATCGAAGAATTCTTCAAAACTTCAAGCCAAAGTTTTGTATGAGTGAAATCCAGTTACGCCTCACAAAGCTGGACTCCATAAATAAAAAGTAAAGAGTCATCATGAACGGAAAGGGGATCACTCAACAATAGCGAGAAGTAAATTAAGATGGACAACAGAATGAAACAATCTGGATGTGTGTGTCTGAGGTGTGATCCTTATTGAGTGGCCTGAAGACATAGTTTGGTTTGATGGAAGAGATTGTCTGCTGATACAGGCCTGATGGAGCCATCAGAGCCCAGACTATCTCTCTGTTACTGTGATTTCACAGGGACACACACACCCACACACACACAAAGTCACGCATAGTTATGGACCATCTCCATACAGACAGACAGCGGTCTCTGGCATCATTAACCTGTCGCCTTCCTAATTCAGATAAATTGTTGGGGTTGTCTTTGTGTGTGTGTGTGTGTCTGTGTGTGTGTGTGTGTTGCACTCATGGTTGATTGTTTTCGTGACCTAGATGGGTCTTGCTAAGTGATGAAATTCCTGGGCTGACCACTGGTGTACATATTTCATATGGGAGATAAAAGATTTGAAGGCATATTAAGCCTGAGGACACACACACACACACACACACACACACACACACACACACACACACACACACACACACACACACACACACACGCACACACACACGGACACACACACAGATGTTAAAGTCTGTCTCACAACATTGTATATTTTACATGTTACATGAAAGTACGTTCCAAAAAGCGCAGGTCCAGATAAACTCTTTATTCCCATCAAGCGGAGGAATGCTAAACTTAAGTGGAGGTAAATCAAGAAATAATTAGATGAAAGTGAATACTACCTGATTAAGACATAAATTACAGTACTTCATAGCACTGAAGTCAGGATAAACTGAAACACATCCTGGATATAAATGGATATAAAATGGTTGCTATTTGACACTGCCTCTTTCTACTGCAATAAATGAAATGGACATCTTTCTACGCTGTCCTTGCCTACCTGATGGGCATTGGAGAGGAATGTGATGGAATGATGATGAATGGTGATGGAGTTGGAGTGACCCTTACCTCCCAAGTGATAAGTTCCTCCCGTGGTGATGGTGAGAGGTGAGGTGGAGCGCACAGCGGATGCTTCCTCGCCATCTATCGTCAACATGGCAAAGTTCTCCTTGGCGACCAAGCGTATTGCATGCCACTGGCCGTCGTTCAGGGCTGAGCCTGGAGAGAGCAGAGATGAGAGTGTTCAGAAACAAATTTCTCTAAATGAGGACAAATTATAAACATTACTATTATAAATGTTACAAGAACTGGTACCAAGTTGTAAATTAAAGTAAAAAGTTAAATAAATACAGATCTGTGTATGTTGAAGTTGAAACAAAAACACTGTACTGCAGCTTCTAAATTTACTGGTAAAAGTTAACTTTATTATGCAAGAATATAGGAGAAAGTCAAGGGCCTGAGCAAGATTGAAGGAAACGACAACTCGATGATTCATCATGGCTGAAAGGCATGCAGCCGATGAAGGTAGAAAATGCAATTTCCATCTGTGATTTGTGACTATCTCTCTCTCTGTTTACTTTCCTTGTCATACGGTAGTGTTTTTTTTCTCCACAATCATTGCACCCCTGTGTTTCTTACCCCTTGTATGCCTCCATCTAAGCTGCCTGGTGAATGTGAATGTATGAATGTGCGAGTGAAGACAAACCCAGCAGAGGATCAGTTTCCTGCCTCTATCACTTCAACATGCATTCTCATATGAATGCCGATGCTCCCCAATTCTTCTTCATTTCTCTTTAGCTCTCCCACTCCCCCGTTGTAAGCTGAGTGTGGCATCCAGTCTTGAGTCCCCCGGGTCTCAACTCCATTAACTCTCAGAAAACCCTGTTTGCATCTGAGTGGCAGAGTGCATGTGTGTGTGTTACCTATCTGTGCATGAAGGCTTTGAGCACTTTGTGCAAGTCAGTAATGTTCTGCGTTGTGTGCATATGTCAATGTAGTGTGCGCGTGTTGGTGCATGAGCTTTTTGCTCTCTCTCTCTCTCTTCCCTTGTAGCTGTGCTCCATTAAATATGAGTGATGTTTTGGAAAGGGACATTACTAGAGCCGAGAGAGAAGCCAGCTCACTCTCATCACCCTTCCCTCTCTACATCACCTCTCACTGACACCGGTCTCCATTCTCTCTTCCCTCACTGCCTCCCTCTGTCCTTGATTCTTCCTTGTGTCTCTGTCTTTATCTCTTACATTTAATTGCTGCCTTTCACTTAAAAAAAAAAAAAATCTACCTTTGTACTGCTCTCATCCAGTGGCAGTGTGCTGCACTGTTCTTTTTTTCCAATTTGGATCTCAATACATCATGGATACATTTAAACTCTGGACACTGTACTGAAGTTCAATGTTCGGTCAAGCAAATCTACCTCAGTGAAGCCCATAAAGTTTTGGATTGCCATTCTAGTCAATACACCTGTACATTAATGTACCTTAGCAATTCCCATGTGTCAATATATTTGACCCGTGTAGGTGAAAGGGAGTGCAAGCTCCTGTTTGCACATTTGTTTTGTGTGCCACCATTTCTGAGCACCTAATCACCTCCAAGGCACACTTTTGTACTGTTAATTCCTCCCATGATGCTGTTGGAAATCCTGTATTCCATGTCAGCATGGAGTCTACAGTAATTTCCCTCAGTTGTGTGTGGCCATGTGAATAACTTGACATCAACCTCCACGATGACCTGCTGATAGGCTTTAGTTTTGGTTAGAGGACTGATGGTTTATTTGACCACATACACACATGATGTTTATTGAAGAGTAAAAAAAAACAACAACACATTTTATAGCATTTGTGTTGCACTTACAAAGTCAAAAATAATGGAATATGAGAGGATTGCATCTACTTATGTTAAATCAATGAGTTCTGGTAGAATTGACCTTGAAACTCTCATTCACTGGCAATTACTTTCACAAGTGTTTATTAATTTCATGTAATCACTATAAAGTTCTCTCCATGCTGTCTCTCTACAACCTATTGAATGTAATGGGAAATAGATATTGTAACCTTGTGTCCCATGATCTGTTTTACATTGGCCATAGTAGCTGTGAGTGATGAGTGTATCACTGATCAGTAGTGTTCAATGTCTGCTCTCACTAAAAACGAAATTTTACATGCACAAATGAATGGCACGCAGCCTCTCTCTCTTTCCGTTACATATGCCAAACACACTGTTTCACATCATGCGCATGTCAGCTGTCTCCTACAGATAATGATGGAGAGAAAGAGGGGAAGAAAAGAATTTGTCACATTTGGATAGATAAGGCTGTATAATGGCTTGCTTTGGAGTTGTCATTCATAGAGAGGTCTTATTGTCAGTGACAGAAGGAGCATTTAGATTTCTTATTTACTTAGGAACACCTGTAAATAGATGTAATAATGCCCTGATGCAAATAAACAAAATCACAAATTAATATTCCCAACTGAATAAAAGTACAGAAATATTCACTGTAAAATGGACTAAAAGTACATAAATTAAAGCACTCACTCTGCAGTAAAATGTATGATATCTTATTAAATGTTTAGTTATTATACTGTTAGTACAGATACATTCATGAAAAGAGCTGTTTCCAGCTGAATCCAAGGTTTTACAATGACTGCTGTGCAGCTGGTGCTACTGTTCGATCCGTCTGGGATATGGACTCAAGGAAAGAGCAGAGGCGCTGGCCAAGGCTTACAGTTGACGGATGTCTAGATTGAGCTGACAGCTCTGAAAGACAGTCATGTAGCAGATGGTGGAGTTGAGGAATACTATGGCTGAATTGCAAACCCAGACATTAAACAATTGATATAAAGAGACAGAAGACAGGCAAACTGATGTCATCTTTGATGTTCCAGCTGGACTGAATGACGTTTTGAATGGTTTCCAACTATTTTCGCTTCATCCAACAGTTAAATGACGTGCAATATAGGTAAACTATTAATTTAGGTTGCCAGTAGAAGTAAATTAGTGTGAATGGTTCTTTGGTTGTCTATAAGATAAACAGGTGACCTGTCATGCCACCTTTAGTCAACTATTTGCTCCAGCTCCTTGACTATCCAGACAGGGAAGAGCAGTTTTGAAAAATGAATTTATGAGTGTGTTTATTATTTTAATCATTAATTACACAACCAGGCAACATGGTGGTGCACTGTTTCCTTTCTGTGCAAATAGCACCTGACTTCCGGGTGGATGACCTGCTTCATGAACAGATCCAGACCGAATCCAGGGGGCTGGAGCCTATCCCAGCTGACTGAGTGCATGAGGTGGGGGAAACTCCGGGCGTGACGCCAGTGCACCGCGGAGCCACACGTAGACAGCCAAACACACACACACTCACCCCTACTGGCAATTAACCTGAAGCGCATGTTTTTGGAGGTGGGAGGAAGCCGGAGACCCTGGTGAGAACCCACGCAGACACGGGCACAACATGCAAACTCCACACAGAGCGAGACATGAACCCAGAACCCCCATGCCGCCCATCAAATATTGTTATCTTAGTAGTTAAAATGGAGATTTTATTAGTTAACAATTTTGCCACTCATCATGTGCACTTGTAAGCAAATAACATCCATTTGAATATTGCTTCAGTATGCCTAAATATGCAGTAACAAAACACAAGTATAAAATACAATCAATCTAAAAATATTTTAGAACAGGCTGATGCTTAAAGTCTCCTTAGTCTACTTTGAAAATGCTGTGGTATAAAATCTTTTGGAGATACACTTTTGTTAGGAAATAAAAGCAGTCCCAGAAAATCTAATAAAAAAGTCTTCTGTAAACTGGATATAAGTTGAATATGGTCACTTCAGCAACAATAGACAGTAAAACTCAAGAAAAGCATTTTTGTGAAGATGCCATAGAACGCTGCTTTAGACAGCCTCACTTTACAGAAGTTCATCCTCATCCTCTGCGGTATATCAGTGATGAGTTCAAGACTGACAGCCACTGAAAGCAAGGTGACAGCAATTACACTGGAGCTGGAAGCGACTCAGACTGAGCTCGAAAAAAAAAATGGAGGAGGGCGAGGAACTGATTTCTAGTTTGTAATTACCAAAATCATATACTTGGTAATGCTGGAAAATCTAAAAAGTGCAGTTGAGAAATGATTGACTTTTATGGTTCTAGTACAAGGAGCACAACTGGCATTCCTGATTTCCAGAGTGACAACCAGGGAGGAGAAGGCAAAGGAGCAGAAGAAGGAGGTGACAGCTATCAGGGTGAACTACAGCTCACCAAGAAGAAAATGGGTGACATGCAAAAGACAGTTGCAGGTATTTTGATAAATTCTAAATATACACATCTGGGTTTTAAGCATTTTCCACCAAAAGTAACAATTTATACGTTCCCAAATCCATTTGTAGCTTGAAAAAGATTTACTGTCACATTTTTGTTTTCATTTTTCCTTTTTTGCTCCAATTATCTTTGAGTTAAAGGTTTAGATATTTTTTTTCTGATAGTTTGAGCACTTCAGGACAGTTTAGACCATTCAGTACTGAACCTCCACTTATTTACAGCAGAGTGATCATAAGTACCAGGGCTTTCAACCAAATCAGACATACATTGCTAAAAGCTACAATATAGCACGATGAACTGATTCACTTCTGTCGCAGTCATCCATCAACATATTGTAATTATTAAGATTATTTTCAGATTTATCATACTAAATGACAAATTTACAGCAAAACAATATACAAAAACATTCTGAATGAGGTTGTTTTTTTTCCTTATGAATATAATGTTTTCTGCACAGGAGGAAACATTGTCTACATGCATCTTGCAAGTAAATGCGGGCTTTATGATGACGCATGGTGCAGCATATTTTCTCTGGTTTCTTGCTCTTCTGACATTGGGAGTTTGATATCTCAAACAACATGTTACCAGTCCCTACCAGTAACATCTTCACAACAGAGGTCAGTTTTCTAGTTCAGCATTAAAACAGTAAATGGGTTATGGTGTGGTGCAAAGTGTGACCTTTCCCTACAACATTCAGTCAATTTTGATGTTGTTCAATGTGATGACCATCCAACAGAAGCCAGTAGAGCTGGCGAACAAGATGTTGAAGGATCTGATCATGCAAACAAGAATAATATAGCTAATGTAATGTAGCTAAACTGCATGCATAGAAATATTCAGCTGTAATCACTGATAGGTAGACACACACACTTTGCTTATCTAGTCAGAAATGATACTTCTGTGACTTTACACAAACTTAAGAAAGTGAAGTTGATATTTCTAAATCCAACTTTATATCACTACATGAACAAAAGGATGGAAGCCATTTTCCCTGCAAGCTGTGTAGCAGTCAGCAGTCAGTGCATTGCACAGGACAATTAACTTGAACTACTCACTAGTGTATTCAAGACAGAATGCAATGAGAAGTGTTTAGATGATTAATAATGCAATAAGCTATAAAATCTGCTATAATTTTATCATAACATCTAAATTCACTTGTTGTTTGTCTTCGAAATGTGATTTTCAGACCCTCAGAGATTCCATGAGCACATGAGCCAGCAGATGCTTTATGTGTCCATAATAATCTGCTTTATGTTAAAAAAAAACTTCCATGCATGCAAATGTCACAAATACAGCATTTGCACGTTTTACCCATCTATGCAACTGCTTTTAAACAATTTAGCAAAGGAAGTATTTCAGGAAATCATTAGTCAAACATTGTCATGAACAGTTTTTTTTAAATCCAAACATTTTCTATCACTGCTTTATTGGGATATAATTATATGTTAGTATTTCTATAGTTAAATGTGACAGTAGCGTATTGATATATCTAAAGCCAGATGGAACTATATAGCACCTATAGCTATCTGCAGCTGAACGGACACTTCTTGCTTAATCAACTAAAATTGAAGAAAAGGAAAATGCAACTTGACAAAAAAATGGAAGTCCTCTTAAAATGCCTATACCCTATGCACAGACAATAACAACAAATGTCATCATATTTATAATTATCAGAGTAGAGCAATGCAGAACAATAATTTTGTAGGTATTATGCAATAATATTGAATTGCTGTGTAATGCTGGGGAGAAAACAGAGTCGGCACATGGCGTGTATTTTATGGACATGATTTCTTGTTGTTTTTATTATTTCCCACTAAAGCTGTGTTTCTAAGATGAAGTCCTGAACATGGGGAACAATGCAAGGGATCTATCCACAAGACAGGATGTTAGGGGACGTCCAGAGAGGAGGAGTACTATGAAGAAAATACTAATTCTAAATGCAAAGACCTTCTATTTATCCTTAATGATTTTTGGAAACCAAATAGTGCAACGACAAACAATTCAAGATTATATGCCAATGAACTACTGTACTAAAACTATAAGAAGAAAACAATTACATTACCACTGTCTTACTGGAATACAGTACTGTTCTTTTAGACAGTAGAAAAATACATCAAACGGTTGTTAAATATCTGTATTAAAAAGGAACAGTAAAACCAAAAGTAGGAGATAAATACATAATTTACAAGGTCTTAAATAAAGACAACAAGACTGTCAATGCTTTCGTTTAAAAAAAAAGATGAAATGGGAACATTCCATTCGTTAATAATGAGTCCCCATGATAAAATAGAGAACAGAAGTGTGACTTACAGTAGACTGGATGCACCCCAGTGAACACCAGTCAAATTCTCAGAACCAGATGCTGATTACACAGATATCATAAAGTTATATACAGTAAACCAATCTTCAGATTATCCCATTACACATGAAAGGAACATTATTTATGGCTGGTGCCAAATGTTATCTTACAGAAAGTGAAAATTACTCCTGAAGCCTTACTCTCTATTTACTTGCTATTTCCTCTCATCCTCCCTCATCCTCACAGCTCCTCTTAGTTTCTCTCCCCATATATTTTCTCCTATCTTCTCCACCTGTTTCTATAACATATTGATCCTGTATATATATGAATGAATTTTGTCTGCTATAAATTTATGGGTCCCTCTGGCGTTCATGAATCAACCCTCCCCCATCTTCTGAACTCCTAAATATTTGGTCCTCCATGGAGCTTTGTAAGTCTTCACGAATAGCAATATGCCAAACACACACACGGGTACACACAAATACACACACCGGGGGAATGAAAGAATATAACATTATAATCAGGATGCCTGTACTATGTTTTTCCCTTCAAAGTTTTGCCTCAGGCCTTTACATTATTGTAATGTCTTATGCTTCCTATTCAGGCAGTGTAAGTGACCTTGTGTTCATATGAGTATATCTGCATCTCAAAGGAACTGACGTTATTACTTCTGGCTGAGATGATGGGCGAAAGAGCGTGATTGTGAGAACAAACAAACAGTTTTACCATGATAAAGTATTTCTGCTTAGAGGTGGCTGAATCCAGCGGTTTATCCTATTATCCTACTTGTAGCATCATTCTATTATACAATGAGCTTTTCCCCTTACCGTGAACAATTTGCATTGATACAAATTTCCTTTGCCATACCAAAAAAAAAAAATTAATAGTGAGAAAAAAGTCCTTACATAAAATAAATGTTTTAAATAAAACCTTTCAAAAAAATCTATATTCTAACAATAATAATAAAAACAACTATATTAATAATAGATAAAGGGAAATAAATATGTTAATATGATATTTTAGTGACAAAGTGAGACAATAGATTTTCTAATTGACAAATACTGATCATAATCTTTGAAGAATTATTTTGTTTTTTCAGAACAAGTGCCACTAAATTGCCCATTATATTTGTCTTCATTTTTCCCTTCCCGATCAAAAGCTCATAAGGAGGCGCTAAGAGCAAAATCATATTGTCATGTTTTCTTAAATTACAGCAACATATCAAAATTAAGACTAACTGTTACTGTTTTTATTAATTGACAATGAAACTAAAACACAAACGTATTTCCCCACTTGGTGACACCTTAGGAAATTGGATTTCTCTGTCTCCTCATAAGGACTGGAGGCAGTGAGATTTGTTTCCATGGAAACAATGCTAGTACTCAATAATTTGACTATTAATCAACAGAGGTGATCAGAGGATAGAAACCTTAACTCGTACAGTCAAACATTAGTACCAACACTCACCAGTGAGCAGCACCATGTAAAAAAAGGATTTCTTCAATAGGTTTGTTTTATTGGATTATGTCATGGTGGGTACTGTGGAAAATAGGGGTTTGATTTATATTTAGGCACATCAAAACATGCTTTGGTCCTGTTGTGCAGCCATCAAGGCAATATTTTCCAGTTCTGCTCCAAATAAACTGTTGGATACTGTATTTCTAACAAATGAGTGATAAGAGAAAAAAGAGAAGAGGGTTGGAGAGTTGATGAGTAAGTAATAGGAAAGTGATGGAAGAATTAGATCAGAGTCCCTGCAGGAATCTCAACTAAGTACCCTCTATTAATGCACCAACACATGCACCGACAGGAGACATCAGCAGTCCACAGAGTTTTCTCAAAGGCCTCATCTCCCCTTTAATTTCAGTCTTTTTTTTCTGGTGCGACAGAAGTGGAGGAAATGACAGAAGTTTTTTGCTAAGGAAACATTTCTGCAGGTCACAGTCTTGGCATACATATATAACACACACACACACACACACACACACACACACACACACACACGCACACACACACACACACTGTAGGAGACCACATACACGGAGATACATTATGAATAATGCCTGAATGGATGCGGGATTTCTTTGTTGGAGTTTCCAGTAGCAGAGGAGATGTACTCTGCTCTGCCAACTATCAGGGGAAAAAAAACTCAGTAGATGACCTGAGACCCACCAAAAATATATTTATATGACTGAATGCAATCTGACACAAGAAGCCTTTATTCACTTTTTTTTTTTTACTGCGCTGGCTGATTCATGGGAGGTTTGCAAGTAAATCCCTCAAAAATGATAAATTATTACTGCCAAAGTTACCATTATAATACAGACATGCACAAAAATGGTAAGAATTATCTGTGGTGCAGACCTGAATATCTCCCTTTTACAAAACACACACACACACACACACACACACACACACACACACACACACACACACACACACACACACACACACAAAGTAAAACAAACAGACAGCTGATGTAACTTTTGTTCGAGGAGAAAGGAGATTTCACATCCTCATCCTGATTTCATTCAACCAGTGAAATGTTCATCACTTCTTTGTATCTTTACCTTGCTTTGAGCATCCTGAGGAAAAAAAAATACACCTGGGTCTCACCAGCTTGTCAGATGTTAGGATCTAATTCCATCAATTTGCCATTTCGTAAAAAAACTGCAAATCAAGAATGGAATAAAAATAGTAAACTAGGGTACTATGTCTAAGTGCAAATAATGACATAAATATTAGTCAGCTGTATTTTAATCATTGTGGCTCTTGTCCTCACCTATATTACATCACTCACAATGTGGTTGTTGTAAATATCAGAAGCTGCACATTTTATGACTGAGTTATTGTACAGGTCATGTGAGTTTTTCTAAAGACATTAAAGATGTTAGATCAACCGTTGATGCGCTCCATGGTGTCCTGTTGTGTTAAAAATAGTCTAACGCAACTTTGTTTGATTTACTGAGGCATATGGCATAAATGCATGTCAGTGTTAGGTGGCTCAATGGGTTATAAGTCACAAGTGAAAAAATCAGTGAAATAAGTCTTTGTAGTTCTGCCTCCAGCAGATATGTGATTATATGTCTGAATAAGCTGCCCCTAAAAAAGATTCATAAATCAATGATCCCCACTGTGGAAAGAAAAAATAGATGGTCCCATCTCAGCATGAACCCCCACCCCCCTTCTCTGATTCTCTTTTTCCAAGTATTTGTGCATCAACATGCTTCTCCCCAGTATATTAACCATTAAAAGGGACTAAGCATTTCATTATACGGCTTTGTAGCTCCCACTGTGTTATAGAAGCCAGAAGCCAGTGTGGCTTACTTTCATAGAGATACTTTAATAACAGAGTCAAAAGAAGGGAGCCTCAGTTAGAGTGTGAGATTCTCTGTTTGTGTGTCTGTATATTCTAGTAATACTGATGTAATCGCAGGCTCAAGCCCAATTAGCCTAGAGGGTAAGTCTGTAATAATCCTTACCCCTGGGCATAATGGCCTATTAAAGCAGCAGTGGACAGAATAAATGAGTGTGTCTAAGGAAAACAAAAGAGAAGGAAAGAGGACAAATGACTATCACAAAATTATGAGTAAGGGAATGGTAATGTTAAGAGAGGTGGGGAGATTGCAGGAAGTGAAATGAACTCACACTTTTTGAAAATCAAAGTTTCACTGAAGTATTACAGTATTTTACCTTAATGGTGAATAATTAACTGTATTTGTGAATTTCTATGTATCTGTACAGTAGATGATGGACCTACAATTAGAGTTAATTCGAGAAAAAATAAATCAATACATCTTTACATCAAATCTCTACATCAAATGACAGGCTGCTGTAATGAAGAAACCTTGCCAAGGAACCATCACCTTATCGTGATGGAGAGGTTTGTGTGACCTATGGATCCTGGCAGCTATGTTGTTGGGAGTCTTTTACTCCTGGTAGGGTCACCCAAGGCAAACAGAAAAGTATGACACTGCCTGGAGGAAGCCTGGGGCCCACGTTTGGACCCAGGCCTGGACAGAGGGCCCATTACCGAGTGCCTGGTAGCCGGGTCTGCCACGGGGCCCGGCTGGGCTCAGCCCGAAAAGGCAACATGGATTTTTCCCACCCTTGTGGACCCACCAACCGTAGGGCAGATCGATGGGGTCGGGTGCACTGCCATATGAATGGCAGTGACAACAGGGGATCACGACGGACCAGACCCGGGCAGCAGAAGCTGGCTTTGGGGATGTGGAATGTCACATCACTGGGGGGGAAGGAGCTGGGGCTTGTGTTGGAGGTGGAGCGTTACCAGTTGGATCTGGTGTGGCTTGCCTCCATGCACAGCCTCGGTTCTCGAACCCAACTCCTGGACCTTGTATTACTATGGAGTTGCTACAGGCGTGAGGCGCAGGGCGGGTATGGGGATACTCACAAGCCCCTGGCTGAGCGCCACTGTATTGGGGTTTACCCCAGTGGATGAGAGGGTCGCCTCCCTATGCCTCAAGTCTGTGGGAGGGAAAACTCTGACTTTTGTTCATGTGTATGCACCGAATAGCAGCTCGGAGTATTCGGCCTTCTTGGGGTCCCTAAATGACATCTTTCATGGGATCCTTGTAAGGGACTCCATTGTTCTTTAGGGGGACTTCAATGCACACGTTGGCAATGATGGAGACACCTGGAAGGGCGTGATTGGGAGGAATGGCCTCCCTGATCTAAACTGGCATGTCCAGCTGGGAGGGGACCTCGGGTCAGACCCAGGACCAGGTGGAGGGATTATATCTCATCACTGGCCTGGGAACGCCTTGGGATCCCCCAGTCAGAGCTGGTGGATGTGGCCAGAGAAAGGGAAGTTTGGGGCTCCCTGTTGAATTGAATATTATAGTGATTATAACAATCCTTAAGAAGTAAAGAGGTGCAAGAGTTTGTGGCAACTTCCTTATTTTTGCCAGTGCGAGACTAGAGTTGCTCAACTTGACATTGCAAATCATGCAGAACGCTGACTCCCATCACGTTCCGTTATACACTACATGTAAATTCACGTTGCACATATTCGTCCGACCACTTTCTTTTTATGCTCAACATAGTTACTATGAATTAAAATATTAAGAAAGCAATCAGATGACGTACCATCATGACAGGCATAAATCGACTACTGAGTGCGCAAAATCCCCTGTAGCACAGGTAGGCTAATCGATGTAGCGTCACGTGATCACCTGCAGTCAGTGATGGCTAAGGGGGGCGTGTCATCACGAATTGGCACGATGTGTCAAATGTACACAGTGATTCGTGTTTGTTTGGCAAAAACACCCGACACATCGTGTCTTGACTGCCGTCTCCGCCAAACCCCTGAGACCGACTCACCGAACCCTTAGGGTTCGATCGAACCCAGGTTAAGAACCACTGCCTTAATGTATACCAAATATTAGAAACATTGTACAGTAAAACATACATGGTGAAATATTTTTGATTCCATAACACTAAATTTTTAAAAATATAACCAAAAGATTGGGTGGGATTAATTAACTTGCTTATTCTTGCACAAACTCACCAGACAATAGGTCGACTCGGTTGTTGCTGGTCGCCATTGTCAAATTGATGTGAACGACAACTTTGCTGTCCTCTAGGGAGATGTCCAGCGTGCCATCATCAAGATTGCTGAATAGGAGAAGCCCATCAGGGTTCCATGTACGAAACTGGAAGCTCACAGATATTGTGTTATGATTGGCTCGGCCTGGCAGCTGCAGGAAACTGGTGGCATTGAAGAAAACCGGGAAGGTGTGGGTCTCCACACAGGAGAAGGAGAGGTTACGCTGCAGAGGGAGAGGTTTAGAATGGACAGCAACAAAAAGAAACAATGGCAGGGAATCAATTGGTTTACAAAGAGAAAAGTAAAAATGAAAAACAATTCGTTTAATGTTGGCTTGTTAGAGAAGTACATTTTTTTAAAATGCCCCAATTCTTGAGGACATCTATTCATTCACTAGGCTTTTGATGCTTGCTTAAAGTCTGAATGCTAACTGTCAGATGTTCCTGACCGAAATTCTGCTGAAAGACTGATGTTTGCTCGTTCACATAACAAAAAAGGCTCTGTTGGCTCTGTTATCGCTTTGAAAAAACAGGCTGAACAGTAACCAAGGTGATGGTTTTGAGTTGGAGAAAAACAAACATTATTGTAGAATTTAGTACTAATTAGCATTGAGCTACTCCAGCCTTATGCGGTTAATCAAATCATTAGGAGACACTCAATAGTGAGAGCTGCCTTCCCAACTAAAGATGGTCCCTGATTGGCTCTGCCTGCATGTGTGTGTGTGCATGTATGTGCCTGTGTGTGTGCGAGTTTCAAATCTGCAAGTACATCCGTTTTGAGTTATGAATTGCTGTGTGAGTGATCAGAGAGACATGGAGGTGCAGCTTTAATAAACCGGTTACTGCTTTCCCTTGTTCAGTAAGCTCACCTAAGATTGATAAAGAGACTGGCTGTCCAGTCTGAGAGAGTCTATTGAAGGCTCTTCATTATCTAACTTAAAGATTGCAAAACGCTTAATGTGCTGAAGTTACACCGAGGAGTCATCCATATTGATTAAGTGAGGCAAAGCATTTAGTTTGGTCTTGATTCTGTTATAGGTTGAAAGCAACCTGTTCCACAGATGTTGCAGCGTTGAAATTCTGTCAGCAGGTTGGAATTAAATGACAATTTTAAGAGGGGGCACAAAGGCAGGAAGGAAACACATGAAGAGGCCACTGGTGGGTCACTTCTGTCTGATTAATTATGAATCTGTTAAACTATTGTGGTACGATGAATAATTTACCCCTCAATTAGGTCAGAATGAAAGTTAGGGTGACAGTAACTAACCTTTAAAAGGAAGCTTTTGAGGCCCTTCAAAATAATATGGAAGCATTTGAGTGGTTTGAATATGTATGTGTAAAGGTGCAGTACATGTGACAATGCCATAGTTGCTTACAAAGCTGGAGGTGTCTAGCTTCTTTCGTCGGGCCAGGTCTGTGATGTTGTCTCCATTGTAGTTGATGCTCTCCATGCAGCCTTTAAAGTTCTTTCGTCCTCCTCCCACTGGCTTCCCGCTGTATGGCATCCCCCCGAAACTCAGCTTCACAAACACAGAAGTCGCCAGAAGGTATTAAGGTGTAAATTGTAGACATTATAGCTTTCTTTACCTTTGATTAGCTAAAAATACAGAAATATGGAATAATCTTTTATTCTGGCAGTTATTTTAGTCACACACACACACACACACACACACACACACACACACACACACACACACACACACACACACACACACACACACACATATACTGTATATATATATACAGTGAGGAACATACATATTTACACCCCCTGCGATTTTGCAAGTTCTTCCACTTAGAAAATAGGAATAGGCCTGAAATGTTCATCATAGATGCATTTCAACAGTTAGAGACATAATCTAAAAAAAACCCATTCAGAAATCACATCGTGTGATTTTTCAATGATTTACAGTATTTGTATGTTACTGGGTTTCATAAGTATTTGCACCCATGAGATTAGTGCTAATATTTAGTGCAGAAGCCTTAGTTTGCAATTACAAAGGTAAAATGGCTCCTATAGTTCTTCAGCAGGTTTGCACATACAGCAACAGGGATTTTGGCCCTCTCCTCCACACAAATCTTCTCTTGATCTGTCAGGTTTTGGGGCTGTTGCTGAGTAACACAAAGTTTCAGCTCCTTCCAAAGATTCTCTATTGGATTTAGGTCTGGAGCCTGGCTAGGCCACTCCAGAACCTTGATATGCTTGTTACGCAGCCACGCCTTGGTCGTCCTGGCTGTGTGCTTTGGATCATTATCATGTTGGAAGATCCAGCCATGACTCATCTTCAATGCTCTCACTTAGGTAAAGGAGTTGTTGCTCAAAATCTGATTAATAATCTGGTTAATACAGTACAGTTGTCCTGTCTCGTTTGTCGAAAAGCACCCTCAAAGCATGATGTTTCCACCCCAATGCTCCACAGTAGGGATGGTGTTCTTGGGATTGTACACATCCTTCTTTTTGCTCCATACACGACGAGTGGAGTTTACACCAAAAATTTCCATTTTGGACTCATCTGATCACATAACTTTCTCCCTTGACCCCTCTGGATCATTCAGATGGTCCCTGGCAAACTTTAGACAGGCCCTCACATGTGCTGACTTCAACAGGGGAACCTTCTGTGCAATGCATGATTTTAAGCCATTACGCCTTTGAGTTCTACTGACAGTAGCCACTGAAACTGTGGTTCCAGCAGGTCATCGACCTGAGTTGATGAACGTGGAAAATGAGAGAGAACAAAGACTAGAAGAGGTGACTGTTGTGGACCAGGATGTAGCAAAGATTAGTCAGGATGAAGTGAGGAGAGCACTGAAGAGGATGAAGAGTGGAAAGGCAGTCGGTCCTGATGATATACCTGTAGAGGTTTGGAAGTGTCTAGGAGAGGTGGCAGTAGAGTTTCTGACTGGGTTGTTCAACAGGATCTTAGATCGTGAGAAGATGCCTGAGGAGTGGAGGAGAAGTGTGCTGGTGCCCATTTTTAAAAACAAGGGAGATGTGCAGAGTTGTGGCAACTACAGAGGAATAAAGCTGATGAGCCATACAATGAAGTTATGGGAAAGAGTAGTGGAAGCTAGACTAAGGGCAGAAGTGAGCATTTGTGAGCAGCAGTATGGTTTCATGCCAAAAAAGAGTACTACAGATGCAGTATTTGCTTTGAGGATGTTGATAGAGAAGTACAGAGAAGGCCAGACGGAGCTGCATTGTGTTTTTGTAGATCTGGAGAAAGCTTATGACAGGGTGCCCAGAGAGGAACTGCGGTATCGTATGAGGAAGTCTGGAGTATGAGGACTGTAAGACAGTGGTGAGGTGTGCTGTAGGTGTGACAGAGGAGTTAAAGGTGGAGGTGGGACTGCATCAGGGATCAGCTCTGAGCCCCTGCTTGTTCGCTATGGTGATGGACAGGCTGACAGACGAGGTTAGACAGGAATCTCCATGGACTATGATGTTTGCAGATGACATTGTGATCTGCAGTGAGAGCAGGGAAGAGGTGGAGGAGAAGCTAGAGAGGTGGAGGTTTGTCCTGGAAAGGAGAGGGATGAAGGTTAGCCGCAGTAAGACAGAGTACATGTGTGTGAATGAGAGGGACCCAAGTGGAAGAGTGAGGTTACAGGGAGAAGAAATCAAGAAGGTGGAGGATTTGAAGTACTTAGGGTCAACAGTCCAGAGCAATGGAGAGTGGGGAAAAGAGGTGAAGAAACGTGTGCAGGCAGGATGGAATGGGTGGAGAAAAGTGTCAGGTGTGATGTGTGATAGAAGAGTTTCAGCTAAAATGAAAGGAAAGGTGTACAAAACTGTGGTGAGACCAGTGATGTTGTTTGGTCTAGAGACAGTGTCACTGAGGAAAAGACAGGAGGCAGAGCTGGAGGTAGCAGAGATGAAGATGCTGAGGTTCTCTTTGGGAGTGACCAGGAAGGATAGGATCAGGAATGAGTACATCAGAGGGACAGCACATGTTAGAGGTTTTGGAGATAAAGTCAGAGAGGCCAGACTGAGATGGTTTGGACATGTCCAGAGGAGAGATAGTGAATATATTGGTAGAAGGATGCTGAGTTTTGAACTGCCAGGCAGGAGGCCTAGAGGAAGACCAAAGAGGAGGTTTATGGATGTAGTGAAAGAGGACATGAAGGTAGTTGGAGTGAGAGAAGAGGATGCAAAGGACAGGGTTAGATGGAGGCAATAGATTCGCTGTGGCGACCCCTGAAGGGAAAAGCCGAAAGGAAAAGAACAAGATCGACCAGCTCCTGCCGTGTACTTCTGGGATGATTCCTCACTTTTTTCATCACGAGTGATGCCCCACGAGGAGAGATCTTACATGAAGCCCCAGTACGAGGTAGATTAGCAGTCATGTTTAGCCTTTTCCATTTTCTAACAATTGCCGCAACAGTTGATTCATTCTCACCAAGCTGCTTCCCAATTGCCCCATAGCCTTTTCCAGCCTTTTGGTGTCTTTAGAAAGGTGTCTGGTCTTCCACATGGTAGCATCTGGATTATGACTGACTCTGGGGTGCACAGGTGACATTAATGAGCTCAAAGGGGTGGTGGGTTAGTGGTTAGTCGTAGGGTAAAGGTGTACTTTTTTTAAGGTGGACTGACAACTCTTTGAGAGTCATAATTATTGCTAATTCTCATAGGTGGAAATACTTATGAACCCCAGTAACATACAAATGTATCATTAAAGAATTATATGAAGTGACTTGCGGATTTTTTTTTAAAGATTATTTCTCTAATAGTGGAACTGTGTGTATGATGAACATTTCAGACCTCTCCCTATTTTCTAAGTGGGAGAACTTGTAAAATCACACTGGGTGTAAAAACGTATGCTCCTCATTGTATATAGTGATGCAAGTGGATAGTGCTGCAAGACAGACACCATGCAAATCCACTCTACATTTTATTTGTTCTACAGTGGTACACATGCCCATTTCTTCTTCAGACGTTGCTCTGATCTCTGAGGAGAGCCAAGATGATGGAGGGCGGTGTGCAATTACCAGTCAATATGTGACTGCCCAATATGTGTATATGTGTATTTGTGTGTTCTTATATCTCTCTGCGGTGATGCTCCAGTAGTCCTTGTAATTAATGCCTAGGGTAGACACAAATGCACCCGGATCTTTAGTTGACAGCGTTAAGTGGGAACAGAAAATGTACCAATGTACATACGCACACATGGAAACACACATGCACACAAACAAATTAGAGTGCAGCAGCACCTTGGGAGTAAAAGCTGGTCACGTTTGCTATTTGAGATTTAGTCAGGCAGTAACACCAGTGGAATCCTTTCAGTGTTCATCACAGACACACACACACACACTTCTTTTGTAGATTCACCCAGATGCATAAAGTCAACACTAAGTTTTGATTAACTTTTATTGTAAGCTAATACAGTGGTACCTCTACTTACGAAATTAATTGGTTCCGGAAGAAATTGCGTAAGTAGAAAATTACGTAAGTAGAGACGCGTTTTCCATGCAAATGCCCTAATCCGTTCCAAGCCCCCATAAATTCCGACATAAATGTTTTATAAAGCATAAAAATGCATCAAAACATGTAACAAATACATGTTACGATTAGATTATTGCACAATAAATGAGAGTTGTGCATAACATAAAAAACAAAAAATAGAGTAAAGAATAATAATGACAGTCATTTACCTTTTAACAGCTATCCCCATTGTTTTTTGCCCTCTTTGCTTCATGTGCTCCTATCTCTCGATGCCGAAAAACAGAGTGAATTCCAGTCCTCCTTTTGAATTTCTCCAACCACCCAAGCGATGCCTTAAACTCCTTATACTTCCTTTTGTTTTAATAACGTGGCGATTGTAGATGCATTTCGGCCATAATCTTTGACGAGATCAACCAAACACATCCCTTTTTCACGCTTTTCTACTATCTCTTGCTTTGTTTGTATGGACAAAAAGACTCTTCATCTTTTCTTTCCCTCTTTTCTCCGTCACTTTCTTGGGGTCCATAGCGAATACGTATTCAAAAAGTTATTATATTTGCGCAAAACTATCAGACTACCTCAGGGATCGAGTGCCGAATGCCGAAGACACTGCATAAGCACTGATCTAGCTCCACACAGAGGTGGAGTGGCATCCCTCTTAGCCAATGGGATGCCAGGAAGATACGTAATAGGTAATAGCCAATGGCAGAGCAGCTATGAGAATGTTGCGTTCATGAACCTGTGGGAGATTCGAGTATCAGCTGATACTGTGTTTTTACATTACGTAAGTTGAAATTTCTTTCATAAGTAGAGGCAATATTTTCCTGCTGAGAAATTTCGTAAATAGAAAATTTCGTAAGTAGAGACATTCGTAAGTGGAGGGACTACATTTGACAATGTTGTACATCACAGTTTAAGAGATTAGCCATATAAGTGATCGCTAAAGGTCATCTGCCACACCATCAATACAAACTCAAATGCATACACATGCATAAACCTGTATATCTGTTCAACATTCACAGCTACACATGCTGGACTCACTCACATTACGCAAAAACAAATGCATTTCACACCTATTATGTCTTGCAAAATCAATTTCCTACTTTAAGTATTATCATCTGAACTCCTTGTATTCCACTACAAGCTGACATTAATTATGTGAGTTGTATGGATTAGCATTATAGCACAGAGTAAAAACCAATATCTCTTTTCCTGTGTGGTGTAGATGAACTGTGCATACAGAGGTGGCTGAGCTGCAAACAGCAATGAAGAATAAAATCACAAAAGCATACATTCACAGGTAAAGAACAAAGTTTAGGAAAATAATCAGCATAATTTAGGAATATGATACATAATTAAAAATGATGGAGTCTGTCTCACAAGCCTAAAATAATCATATATTCCCGTTGGAACCAAGAACAGTTTGCGGGTGGGCAGCTCACACTACCAGATACTGTATTCTGTATCAGACATCAGGACTGCCCAAGGGTCCTAAAGCAGAATTTACAATGTGTTTTCAACAAGTTCATGTTACAAAGTATGAGACTACCCTATGGTATGTGTATCATGAGATTTTGTTGTACTTGTATTTTGAGACATGCACATGGGAGAAAGTAACACGTAGAAACAAAACTGTTCAAGTTCTATAGTTCTCGAAGTGTTAAACCCACTACTTTGCACACTTAGACACACTGCGACGTAGAATGCCTAAAACATCATTCAAGTGTGACTTCGCAAGTCTTTCTACACCTCACGTTGTGTCATCTGCTCTATATGAATTGATTATAGAAGTTAGATTGTTGAGAATGAAAAAGAGAAATTTCAGAGAATTAAGGTGAGCAAAAGCTGATATATTATTTTAGCAAGTGCTAGTGTAGTTTCTAATTTTCATGGAGAAACTATACATACATATTCGTTTACTGTTATAATGCTCTCACTAGACCCTTCATTAGATTTTTGCTTATGAAGAGCTTGTGAATCACACAGTATAATAAATTAGCTTTGCCATAATTCTACGGATTTATATATCTTCCAGCCGCAACATATAACCCCTGCAGGAGATGACTTATAATAAATGTGGTTGTTGAGGACAGAATGACATGCCTGGCTGGTGCTCTACCTGTCATGTTGCTGGTTCCACTGCTCCCAGGCACATGTTTGACCTGTTCCTCTATGACATACATAGTATTTCCAGTTCTGTTCGCCATTTTATTCCTCCATATCCATCTTCATTCAAAGATGTATTTACATAAACTGAAAATGGATTGTTTTGATGATTGTATCTTTTACATTAATTATCAGTGTTCTCGTTTGCGTCCGTCCTTGCATCTTTGAAGCACATTTTTTGACAGGGACGCACGATCGTCAGACCAGCATTTTTGTTGAATACATTTCCATTCAACAGAAAAATTCACAATTTTTCCATTTCTCCACTTAATAGTGATTTCCGGGTTCAAAATTTGTGTTTTAATCTCGAGTGAGTCTCTCGCGTGACTTTCTATTCACCAGACTCTCCTGCGTGATTTTGCCGTATGAAAACCAACCACATGGCAACACAACATCTGCTCGTTTTACAGGCTGCAGTGAAAGCGAGGAGTTAGTAGGAACCCCAGAGCAAGGATAAGCGACCTGTGGGGTTTATTTGTTTGGGGCGGCAGTGGCTCAGTGGTAGAGCACGCGGTAGAGTGAGTCGTCCAATGTTTCGAAGATCGGCGGTTCGATTCCCGCTCCCGCCCAAAAAGAACACCCAGAGGTGAGCTGACACCTCCCACTGTCAGCTCACAGTGCACCTCTGGAGCACTGCCGGGGCGCCCTTGAGCAACTCGCCGTCCCCCTAACAAGTTGCTCATTTGGGGCGCACCACAAAGGAGCTGCCCGCCATTCTACCTCCTCTGCATGCGTACAGGCCCCGTGTTTGCGTGTTCAGGGCCTGTACACATACATATACTGTATATGCATGATTTGAACTAACTAGAGTGTGCCACTAATTTCACTAATTTCCCTGCGGGGATTATAATTAGTATATAAAATAAAAAAAATAAAATAAAGTGCTTTGAAATGATGTGATTAAGCGCTATATAAATAAGGTTGATTGATTGATTGATTGATTGATTGTCACTATGCCTCCAAAAATGATGCAAAAGTTGGAGCAAAGGCAAATGACAATGAGTGCTTTCTTGCATGAAAAACAATCAAAAGTTAATGAAGAAAGAGAGACAGCTATTACTGACAGCTATTACTGAAATGTGCGTGGAGGAGGCTCTGTCAGCTTGGTGCAGTGTCCACAAGAAAATACAGTATATGAATTAAAGGCAAAGAAAACTATTGAGTGAAAAGCAAAAGTGAAAAAAAAAACTATTAAATCTTTCTTTGTATTTATTTTTTAATGACTTCCAGGCTTTAACATTTTGATAAAATTAATATATAATTAATATATAATTCTTTTTTCTTTTTACTTTAAGTTATGATGTTATTAATAAAAGTATTAAAATTAACTGATTGTTTAGTTTTTATATTGTACTATTGGCAAGACAATCTGCGTACGCCTCTAACATATATTGTTATATGGTATACTGTTATTACTTTTGGGATGCATAATTGCATGTTGGGATGCACAAATTTTTCTTGAAGTGCATCCCAGAGATGCGCTACTTTCTTGACATAAAATGAACTCTGACTATTTGTGCAATGTGTATGACTATCGATATCATGGAGGACTGAAAGATGACCATTTGGGATTCATAATGTTTTTGCCTTCTCTTTAGATTGAAATATAGTATTTCACAGAATCCTCAGAAGACAGTAGAGGTTATGGTTAAAGCAGGCTTTGTAGAGAGCAGACTGGGTAAGTTATAGATCAATTTGAGTTATTTAAAAAATACACAGATTTTTTTTTCCCCTTAAACTAAATTACTACTAAATATTTATTGAAGGCTGTTGTGGGCATAGAAAAATGACAGGACCTGCATTTAAATTGGCTAGAAGCCTTTCATTCACTATGCTTTAGTGTTTGCCATCACACAGTTTTTTCTTTCTGAAAAAATAATGGCAGGATTATGAGACAATGAAAATGCATCTGTTATTGCATGACCAAACCGGTTCTATTCATTTTCTGTGTTATCTATCACTGCAACTGTGGAACAACGGAAGTTTGTGTGAAAATTGTAACCTGCAAAAAAAAAAAAAGGAACAATCCTGATGATAGAGGTGATGAAAGAGACAAAGAGAGAGATTGCTTAAAAAACAAGCGTGGACAGACAGGCAATCACAGCAGAGTGAGCTCCAGTGTTGTCCCAAAGTCCGTTACCCTATTGATATGCGTTTGCCCTTACTCCTAGCACTTGAGAGGGTTCAAATCAAAACTGACTTTGACTTTGTATTATTTTAACCAGATCAGTGAAGTCACAAAAGCTGCTTTACTCTGCCTAAAGTCTCTGATCTATTACTACTGAAATGACATCTGAATAAAAGACATACACTGTTAAACGGAAAATCTTCCAGGGACTCTAAGCAAGCCAGGAATATAATACGCCGGGTTTTTTTTTCAGTGAGTGATTACCATTTCTTTTTTGAGAAAAAGTCAAAATTCTGTTCAATCAATGTGAATATATTTATTCATAAGTATCCAGTCACCTATACAACAGGACTAGGGAGAGAGAATTATCTCCTCCTAGAAACATTCAAACACAGGTGTGTAAATGGCAAACTTCTCGCACACGGTACGCTTTGCCACTCACCTCATAGTCCAAATCGAGATGGTCAAATTCTCCATTTGTCCTGAAGTGTTGAGTGTGTCTGTCTAAAGTGAAGTTGACATTCCGACGGTAGCGCTCAATCACCACCGAGTGCCAGTGATTGTCATCCAAGAGACTGCCGGTGGTCACAGAGGTATGACCCAGGATAGAGCCGTACTGATTGCTTCCTGTAATTAACATAACATAATAATACACTACAAATCACAGACCTTGCACATCTAGTCAACGATGAGTGGAAACACCATGTGCAATGAACAGCTAATGAAGTTGTTTTTATTTTGAAACCTGAATGGAGACCTATCAACACGTCTATTATTAATTAATTTTTAAACATAATTTCCAATGAGGAAAAATAACTTGACATTATATCAGTAATTCACAAAAGGCAAACGGATGACACAATGGGTTTGCCCAGTGTGTTATGCACATAAGATTATTCATAAACAAAATGGAATTTAATCATTTTAGCATAACCTTATTTTGACAATAACAGTAGCTTTCAATGCTATTTTCTTGGCCGGTCCCAAATTGCCCATAAGAGTGAGTGTGTGTGTGCATGGTTGTCTGTCTGTGTGTGGCTCCGCGGTGCACTGGTGTCGTGCCCGGAGTGTCCCTCGCCTCACGCCCTATGCCAGCGGAGATAAGCTCCAGCTCCCCATGACCCGCTGCGGCGGATGAAGCGGCAGAAAATGAATGAATGAATGAATTTCCCAATGAAGAAAAATAATTTGACATAATATCAGTAATTCATAAAAGGCAAACTGATGACACAATGGGTTTGCCCAGTGTGTTATGCACATAAGATTATTCATAATCATGGAATTTAATCATTTTAGCATAACCTTATTTTGACAATAACAGTAGTTACTTTCTTGAACAGTCCAACTTCATTGTACCGGTACAGACTTAAGTTATATTCATTGATCAGACAACTGTAGATTGCAATCCATCTAGACAGTGACAACAATTACAGTTACTTGTTGTTGTTATGTGGTTGTGTTCAATGTCCTTTTAACATTGTAACTTCTGTTTATGTCTGTCATTGACAAGCAGGAACAAAATGATTTTGAATCTTGACAAAACAGTTATATTAGCTACTTACCCCCAGTGAAGTGCTATACCAGACAACAACATAACTGGTCAACAGTAAATGATGCTAAACATGCATTTAAATTGACATGGCTGTTAAAGGTTAAAGCATTATATAATTAGTTTGACAGACATGACGTACATTATGATTGCAAAATATTATAAACATTAATGTCAAGCCTATAATGATGACACTGTTTTCGCCTGACAGGGGTCTAGGAGCACAAGCAGTTTTGATTTCCAAGTAATGCCCACCTAAGTTTATCTGTAGCAGCAGCTTTGCCTTCCAAAGCTCTAGGGTGATGTAGTCTCCCTGTTGGCCTTCCCCATGGAGAATCACACCCTCACTCTCTGATGTCTTGAACCTCAGTGCAATCACATCCTTAATGATCTTCATCTTCTTCACCTGCACAAATGTGAACAAACATCATGACCCACCAGCTATAACACGTTTCATTTAAAACATAAATAAACAAAAGAAAAAGGAAACTTTATCTTCAGAATAGAAAAAACAAGAATTTTTTGATAATTTACATAAATATGAATTGATTTTAAACCATAATATTTGAGACTGAGTTTGACAGTACAGTCTTTACTTTTGAGCTTTAGTTAATGTTATGCTGAATAGATTAGAGAGACAGTCCAGTACCTTAAAACGGTACGAGATTACACCCTGTCCATCAAAGTTTATTACGCCCGCCCCTAGAAAACACAGAGAAAGATGAAAATAGTAGAGCTACAGAGAGAGATATACATGAGTGAGATAAGACATAGAAAAATTAGTTATTAGAAAATAGAATTTGGGAGACCTAAGTTTAATATTCTCAACAATAAAATAGCAAATTACACTCATCCATTACAGTGTCCAGTAATTAATTCAATAAAGGCCAACAAAATTTGTGCAGTAAAAATAGTAGAATTGCTGCAATAGAATTTGTATTTTTTACCAAATAGGACAGTCCTAGTTTAACATTTTCACATGTCACAGGTATATGAAATGAAATTTTGTCACACTGTCACTGAATAAAAACTCTGTGTTAATACAGCAGCACCTTTATGTTCCCCTATTATTACAGTCAAAATATGAGCTACAAAAGGACCCAATACTAAGACAAACATTTCCATTATACATAGATCATTCAATGTTTGTGCATTTGGTGAATTGTGGTTGAGCTGTCCCTCAATTTTTCATGGGATGGTTTGGCGGTTAAAATTACGCATTGTCTTTGTTCTGACTTCAGTCCTTCCCAAATGATCCCATGCTGTGTCTCAGTGGTTAAAAAACACAGCTTTCCTTTGCTTACATTGTTTTTTTCCCATCACTCTTGTTCTAGTTGTAGTTTTTACTCTCACTATACACTTTCATCTTTGTCTATTATACTCCACCTCTCTACTCCTTTTTTCTTTCTTTTATCTTTAGTCTCCACTCTTTTTTCATCGCATCACTCTCTGCGTCTTCCGGTCTCTATCCTCTCCCCTCTCATCATTGTCTTCTTCGACATTTATAGTCATGGTGGTTGACAGTTTTCCAATTGTTTTGTGAGATATTGCAGATCTAGTGCTGTTCAGGAAAGCTTTGCCTGCTCAGCTGAGTGGTTGATGTCAGCAAGAAGACACCACCTGCAGACGTTGTTAGATGCATGGACCAAATGAAAAAAGAGATAGGGAGATTGACCCATTGTAGATGTTAAGAGTGTTGAGAACTCTTAATGTTTGCTTAATCCTGAAGCAGATCCCAATCTATCACTGTCAAGTTACACACTGTACAGTTGTGACAGTGCTTGGTGTGTTGACTTACGAAGAAAACATCTAAATTATAATAAAAATTGAGACAACCCGGATTTTCAAAATTAGTTAGTACAATGATCAGCCCCAACTGACTGCCTCTTTGCAATTCAAGTTCTATTGGGAAACATCAGATCTTGAATTTATGTGGATGCTGCTTCTAAGTGCTGGCCATCTACAGGCTGCTACAGACAGGGGTGCATTTATTAGTAACAATGTCACCAGGAAACAGTAGACTTTTGTTGCTTTTGGTCATTCATTCGCAGGCCTGAAAAAGCAAACTTTTGGAAAAGAGGCTCCAGAGTTATTCTTGAAATGCTTACCATACTGTTGTCACATAAACGGTCATATCACAGCAGTGAAAACGATAGTGATGAAGCAGCCCTGCTTCACGCATGCTTATACATGGCTAATGTTGTAATATCTGGGTTTTCCTATTCTGCAGACCCTGTGTTAAAATTTCTCCAAAGAAGATCTGCTTCATCACTACTGAGATATAATTCTGTGGTTCGGATTCTGAAATGTTCATCACCAATCATTGTTTTAGCATGCATACTCTAGTAAATCCAGCAAATTCTGCTGATCTGGGTGTACAGGGATAATTTGGAAGACATTTCTGTGTGGGGCTTAAGTGCAAGCCCTTGTAGAAACTGCATTCCATCCATCCATCCATCTTCTTCCGCTTATCCGGGGTCAGGTCGCACGGGCAGCAGCTTAAGCAGGGAAGCCCAGACGTCCCTCTCCCTAGCCACTTCGTCCAGCTCCTCCGGGAGAATCCCAAGGCGTTTCCCAGGCGTCCAGGAGGAATCCTAACCAGATGCCCGAGCTACCTCATCTGGCTCCTCTCGACTCTGAGTCCCTCCCGGATGACTGAACTTCTCACCCTATCTCTAAGGGAGAGCCCGGACACCCTGCGGAGGAAACTCATTCCGGCCGCTTGTATCCGGGATCTCGTTCTTTCGGGCACAACCCACAGCTCGTGACCATAGGTGAGGAACACAGATCGACCGGTAAATCGAGAGCTTTACCTTTCGGCTCAGCTCCTTTTTCACCACGACGGACCGATACAGAGTCCGCATCACTGCAGACGCTGCACCGATCCGACTGTCGATCTCCCGTTCCATTGTACCCTCACTCGTGAACGAAACCCCAAGATACTTGAACTCCTCCACTTGGGGCAGGATCTCATCCCCAACCCGGAGAGGGCACTCCACCCTTTTCCGACTGAGGAGTATGGTCTCAGATTTGTAGGTGCTGATTCTCATCCCAACCGCTTCACACTTGGCTGTGAACCGCTCCAGTGAGAGTTGGAGATCACGGCTTGATGAAGCCAACAGCACCACGTCATCTGCAAAAAGCAGGGACGCAATACTGAGGCCACTAAACCGGATACCCTCAACGCTTTGACTGCACCTAGAAATTCTGTCCATAAAAGTTATGAACAGAATCGGTGACCAATCATGATTCATTTTACAGCAGATAAGTACCATGCTTGTGGTTGGGATTCTATACATACAGAATATCTTGTTTACCGTTACCATAGTCGGGACTTGCCTGTTGAGCAATGGAAATTATCAGGCGGGATTGGGGAGGAAAGAATAGGTTATCCAGGAATGGAAAAAATCACAAAAAAGTTTAAAGCTTTTGTGTCAATTGTGGAAAAATTCAAACTTTTACTCCCTGAATGCTAACAAGAGCTACAATCAACTGCAGATCTCAGCCTACCTACTCATAGCTTATTATTTTTGTTTTTTGCCATTATCAGCCTTTGTTACATGTTATCACAGATATGCCACCTGTATCGTGTATAACTAATTAGCATCTGCCAACCTATATTTTGTTCATGGCAACCTGTGACAAAAGGCAAACAACAGCAAATGAGGATGGCTGTGACCAACAAAGAAGGTCGCAAGCAGTACAACCTTCCTAGTCTAAATGATTTTAATGCTTTCACCTGATTGGAAGTTGTATACTGGTATTTCTGACTACTATAAATACAAATGGCGGCACGGTACTGCAGTAGGTAGCGCTGTCACCTCGCAACACGGCGGGTCCGGGTTCGAGTCCCGCTCTGTGCATGCCCTCCCCATGTCCGCATGGGTTCTCTCCGGGTTCTCCGGATTCCTCCCACCTTCAAAAGCATGCTTCAGGTTGATTGGCCGGTCCCAGATTGCCCGTAGGAGTGAGTGTGTGTGTGTGTTTGTATGTCTTTGTATGTGGCACCGCGGTGCACTGGCGTCGTGCCTGGAGTGTCCCCCGCCTCACACCCTATGCCAGCTGGGATAGGCTCCAGTTCCCCGTGACCCGCTACGTCGGATACAGCGGCGGTACATGAAAATCAATGAATGAATAAAAACAAATAATGATATGTGAAATGCCTGTTTATGCTCATAAATGTTATAAATGGCATAAATGTTAGGGATGGCAGTTTGCCATCAAAATTACAAAATAAAGACATTATTTGCTACTTATAACATTTCAGAAAACCTGCAATGAGTTTTTCTTGAGCTGTTTGCTTTGCCTTGCTCTGTTTTCATAGATATACATGCTATTCATAACCAACCAAATCTTCAGTGCACACATACATTCCTTGGACCCGATAGCTAATGATGGTGATAGATCATTCTGAAAACAGATTTAGAATTATTGGCATAAATAGGTCACAGGTTGAAGTCAGTGATACGCCTGCATTCTTTTGAAATTTGCCATGAATGAGAGTGATTGCATTTGTGCAGAAAATTAAATTTGCACACCCAGTTCCTGCCTCTCTTTTGTCTCACATTTCCTGCTCTACTATTGCCTACCTCATCTATGAAATAATTGATTTTCTGTTGATCCTATGTTAATCAAAATGGAAATGAGCATGTATATTCCACAGCATGGTAAAGCCCAACTACTTTATAGCCTTCAGCTCTGGCACAGACAGTGTTTCATTGCACAATCCTAGATGACACATAATGTATGGCATTGCATTTAATTATCATACATTTTCAACACCCATAACTATTATCATCTACAACCAACATATCTGGTGATTATGCTGGAAACATTTAATCTATATTTATCTGCCTCCTTCTCCTCCTACTACTTGTCTTTTGAGTTTTCTTCTTTTATCCTATTTTCTTTTGTCGCTGCCCAACACTGTGCTTCTCTCCTCTTTCATCTTTGGCTCGTGAAGCAGGAGAACATTTAGAAAAAAGTTGATTCTGAAAGAACCAGGGAGCTGAGGAGTGAAGGATGGGTAGATGAAGAGACAAATGTATGAGTTCTCATTTTATGACTGAACGCTGAAGAAAGGAGCAGTGACAGCATAATCATCGGAGAGCACTGTTGGCTTCAAAACACAGCTGACAGACAAGTCTGAGAAATGACGCACTCTGTTAGGCAAAGCGCATGGGCTTGTGTGTGTGTCTTCTCTAAAATGCAGTTTAAAAGCATGTTCTCACCTGATTATGGATTTATTGCATTCAATATGTGTCTCATCTGACAGATGTCAAGGTGTGGTGGACAACTGTTGCACTATATCTGTCAGAAAGAGAAAAACTCTTCTTTTGCCGAGGAATATATATTCTTCTGTCAACAGTCATGTTGTTTACTTCAATCACTGTTATTGTCAACTTGTTTGACAAGGTATCCAAGCCTAAAAAAAATTATAAATAATGAAAAAGTAATAATAAATAATATATATGTTCTAATTTAAAACTATAAAGGAAGCCAGAGTGAGACATGGATAATTTTAGACCCCTCGAGCTCAAGCACACCTACATTTTATCTCTTTAAGCATCCCTAAGATCACCAATAAAAAAAAATTACAACACATCCAAAAAAACATTGTCTAAAATCTATTCAGTCTGCTTAGGTTAGATTTTTGTATATAAACATAATACTGAGAAAGATTCACTGCCCGTTGCCTGTAATAAAGTCAGTGCTACACACTGAAGTTTAGTACATGGTGCTGTCTATGTAGCATTCATTTTTAACATTCAAAGTCTGTCTCCACAGTGAAAGAATAAAAAAAAGAATGAGTGAAAATTATTGAGGAAATTTAAAGCGGAGAAAACTGAAACCAATAATAAGCACGGTGAGAGCTCTGACAATCTCAAATGGCCTAGAATCAGAAGACAAAGACAAGAATTACATTTACTGTTGAGTCTACTTGTGGGGCTGAGAGCCTTGGTCAAGTTGGTGTGATAGTCACAGATTCAAATTAATTGAGTCAATAAGTCAGTAGTGAGACACTGTCAAAAGTCAAACAATACTCTTTTTGAACAGCAGTAAGAAAAGCAAAGAGAACAAAGAACTGCAATCTTATTTTCAACAAAACCATCTTCTGAGCTTCATGATTACATAGTACAATATAATGCAATAGCTGCACTGTTATGCAGTGCAAAATCATTCTGCACATCTGTGGAATACTTCTTGTTATACTTTAGCAACATTTTGCTTGAGGTGTCTGTCTGAATCATATGATGCTTCTATCATTGTTTGTGTGATGCACTGTCCCTAGTGCTTCAGAGACTGAAACAATGTTTGGTACATTTAACTTCGGATTTACTTGTTATAACTTGATCTTTATGTTGGGCTGAGCAGCTGTTGAGGTGGAAAGTAGTTAAACTCATTCTCGTTTTTTACTTCCCTGGTTGTAGCTGCTGTCGTACCTATTTACATAAAAAAGGTGGGAGGTTCAGAGCTTTAGAAAAACCGTGGAATGGAATGCTCGTCAGTGACACAACAGGACAAACCATGACTTCACTGTCAATTCATGGTAATGAATTGTTACCTCTATGATGTTGTTAAAAAAACATTACTGATGATAAAATGAGAAAATCAGAATTTAGGAATTAGCTGTTGTATAGGATTTTGTTATAAATTACAGGTGTCCCTAATGAAGTGACTGCTGACTGTATGTCTTGTTATAAATGAAATGTTCTCAGACCAATCATGGTTATTGTTAAGGGGTGTGAGGGCTTGAAGTCATTCAGTTTTAAAAGTGACAGTGGTCATCTGCAGAGAAGCATCCACAACGGGGAAGCACAAACCTCAGCTATAAGACAGATATAATCATTATTATTAATAACAATGAAATAAACTGCATCCTTTCAACTGATGTCTTTTCAATTAATGTGATTTGTGTATAATTGATAAAATTTGTGGAATTTTTTTTTTTTTTGGCCCTTTATCAGATCCTGTTCAAAATATAATGATCTGTTTTAATTTGTTCAAATCTCTGCAAGTCGGACAGACAGCTCTTATTGGTAAAGGTGAATTATCCTGATCAAAGTGTGAGTTTGTGTTGGAGGGAACAGGATATAAGAGAGAGGTCTGGATTTCTGTGAGTTTTTGTTCTCTGCATACACATGCACATCTCTCCGTGCTTCAGCCACATCTTGTCATCCTTATCATTGCTGACTTGCTTTTTTTTTGACAGAGGAAATTAAAAAAATTGGAATACTGTATAGACAAAGGCGAGAGGACTGACAGGAATGCAACACATGCCCTTGCATTCACGCAGAGGCAGACCCGTGCACACAAAGACATTTCCACAGTGTAATCGCATCTGTAGAATGAAAGATGTACGTGTGTCACTTCTAACAGTAATTTATGCTGAGCTTTAATTGAAAAGTGTTATCGAAATCAATTTGGCAGCCTTTAATAGGATGAGAGCAGAGTGGCTGCGAGAGTCAGTTCCCTTGATGATACATTTGTTAGAAAGCATGAGATGGTGTGTGAGTGTGTGTCTATGTGCCTGTCAGTTGATAATTGTGCTTCACATATTTCTACACATTATGTGTGCGTCCAGGAAGGGTTTCATACCAGTTGTGATTAATTTTCATATAAAATTAGCTCAGAATAATTAAAAAAGAAACATTGGAACTTGATTGGAGTTGATAAACTATCATTATAGTTTCTCTAAAGTTTTAAAAATTATTACTTATCAATACTTTAGTGCTATAGAGCACATATTAAGATACTTATTGAATGTGAATTTTCTAGTATCATTTTTTTGACAAAGTTTTATAAGTTACTACAGGTGCATGCGTGTGAATGTGTTAAGGCAGAAAAACACAAATACAAAAGTCATGGTTAAGAGTCTGTGTGTGTTTGTTTTCTGCACTTACAGTAGGAGCAGCCATAGATTTCTATACGCAGACCAATTCTTCCTTCCTCGCTCCAGTCTAGAGGGACGAGCCTCAGGAAGCGTGCCACGATTCCCTGCTGCAGCTCATGGCGAACTGCACTCTCTGAGTTGGAGTTCCCAGAGAAGGCCTGTGAACACAAAGAAATGCAGACACAATGAAATTAAATGCATCAAAGCCACAAGCCTGGAGTCAAACAAACAGCTTTGGGACCAAGAGGAAGAGCGTTTGTTCCACTCACCACATCCTGGCCTCAAGGATCACACTCACAACACATACAAAATAATTATGTGTCTACATATCTAATATACCTGCAATAATAATACCTGACTGCAGGGGATTAGAAGGGGAAATTGCATATTGTTGTCTTGAAGTACATATTAGACAAACCTGCTAACATTATTTCATACTGAGTCTAAAGTTCCCTAAAGATCCATGGGGCAAGCAGCTAATGCAGTTTACAGTCCCCTGCCTTATAATCTTTGGTACACATTCAGTTAGAGCAATCTCTGTCTAGGTATCAATAGTACAGTGTATTATGTTACCTACTAATAAATCAAACATGAACAAAGAACAGATGGTTACTTAATTTATTAAATTCATACTTTATTTTAGGAATAATCTATACATGCAATATTTTATATTTAGTGCAGTCGTGTAAGGCAAAGTGCAATTTTTTTTTTTTTTTTTCATTTGACACGGAAATGTTTAAGTTTAAAAATCTGTTTTTCTCTCTTTTTAAACAATGTCTTGGACAAGACAAGCAGCAATACACAAACGGGTATACAGGGTATGGAAAGTAACAGTTATTTGAATACTTGAGTGGTGAAATAATCAGGGAGGTGTTTTCCTGGCATCTACAGGAAAGTGTAGATGCCAGGAAGTCAATTTTCATTTGACTTTCTTGAAATTCTTGAAGGCAATGATTCAGTAAGGGATAGAGCTTTGGTCTAGCTTTGTCCATAAAGAAGAGGACTTTGATGTCAGTTTTAGGTCTAATGTTGTGACAGTGGATTAATGGCAGAGCTGCTTAGTTTCAAATCAGATGTCAGCATCTTTTTTGATTCATAAATGATTGTACTCTAGCTGTGATTCAAAGTCTCTTTTTTCTCTGAATTCCGCACGTTCTACACATCAGTGTATGACACTGCTTTTCATCTTTTATATAAAACTCTAACAAATGAAACACAAGAAACACAAGAAAATCACTACCATTGTGCTTTGTAACATATATTGTTTAATCCTCTACATGTCTCAGACTTTTCCTAAAATGGGTTTATGAATGACATAGGGAATAATAGTCATAGACAGACAGACAGACAGACAGACAGACATAGATAGATTATTAAGATACTTTATTAAGATACTTTATTAAGACACTTGGGATGAACCAATGGAGAAAAAAGGAAATTGTACATATCCACTGCTCAGGCATTACATAACAAATAAATACTGAATAAACATCAGGAGAAAAAAAAACACTGACATCACAGGACATACCACAAGACATACACTACACTTGCAGCATTAACAGGACTTATATACTAAACTATAACTGAGATATAAACAGTATAAAATTAAATTAAATGACCTCGCCACCTCCCCCCCGCTCCTCCTGAGAGAGTCATTGTACCCCCTGATGGCACGGGCACGAAGGAGGACCTCAGCCTCTACGTGGAGGCGCTGTGTGACAGCAGTCTGCCGCTGAAGGTGCTTCTCTGCTGGGAGAAGGTGGTGTGCAGGGGGTGGCTGGTGTTGTTCATGATAGCCTTAACTTTAGACATGGTCCTGCTCTCCAGAACTGTCTCCATAGAGTCCAGGCTTAGCCCGACCACTGAGCCCGCTCTACGGATGAGTCTGTTAAGACGATCCATATCTCTTTTCCTGGCCCCTCCACCCCAACACACAATGGTGTATGACAGCACACTGGAGACTATGGACTGTTAGAACAGAAGAAGTAGCTTAGGACAGATGTTGAAGGAGGCCAGCCTCCTCAGGAAGTACGTCCTGCTCTACCCCTTCTTGTACTCACAGTCCGAGTTGAGTGACTAGTCCAGTCTGCTGTCTAGCTACAGTCCCAGGTACTTATAGTTTCCTACCAACTCCACCTCACTGCCCTCGATGATCACTGGCTGTGGAGAGGGAGGTGCCCGCCGGAAATCCAGCACCATCTCCTTCGTCTTGGAGACGTTGAGCGGGAGCTATTTCTGTTGGCACCACTCCACGAAGTCAGCCACCAATGCCCTGTACTTTCCCTCATCACCCTCCAGGATACATGCCTCTATCGCAGTGTCATCGGAGTACTTCTGTATGTGGCATGTATCCGAGTTGTGCTTCAAGTCCGATGTAAGAGGGTGAAGAGAATGGGGGAGAGCACGGTCCCCTGTGGTGCCACCGTGCTGCTGGTCACCATGGAAGACAAACAGTCCCCCATACGGACGTACTGGGGTCTGTTCATTAGGTAGTTCGAAATCCAGCTCACGAGATAGGGGTCCACAGCCATGCAGGTCAGTTTGTCCTGCAGGAGCCAGGGCTGGATGGTGCTGAAGGCGCTCGAAAAGTCAAAGAAGAACACCCTGACGGCACAGCCCCCGGCATCCAGGTAGGAGAGCACACGGTGGAGGAGGTACAAGACAGCGTCGTCAACCCCAACCTTGGCCTGATAGGTGAACTGGAGATGGTCCATTGTACCCTGCACCTGTGGATGCATGAGCTCCAGGACCAGTCAGGACAAGGACTCCAGGACCAGTTGTAAGGGAAAAAACCAAAAGCAAGACAACAATAATAAACATAAAAAAAAAAAACAATTATGAGGGGTTATTTCAGTCCCTCATTGCTGCAAAAGCCTGGTGTCAACAGTAGCCACCAATATTGGATTGATTAGCAAAGGTTATTATTGATGTCTTTGATAAGCAAATTGCAATGTACTGAGCTAAATCATGATTTGGAACTCAAAATGGTTGAATGCCCTGGAAGTTCTAGCACTTCTCGAAGACATGAGTGAGGGAGAATTGGACGTCAAAGAATGTTCATCTCAGGAAGAAAAGGAGACGTCTGGAAAAGTGCCAGGCTTCTTGTAAATGGCAGCACTGAGCTGTGAATGTCTGTATCTCAACCTAAAACAGCCTCTCAAAGATTCATGTTCAGAATACACAATACCGGTATATGCCAATATAGCCTATAAATGAAAGAATAAATATAAAGTGCATGTGTGCAAAGTGTAGATAATACATGGTGAAAGCAGCCGTCAGTACTGCCCGTGCATGTTTGTGGTTTGTGTGGCTGCACTCATTTGTTCTAAAGCATAGCAGAAACCTACACACAAGCCCTTCTTTCAACTTTCTGCTTCTTATTTTCTCTCTGCTCCTCTCCTCTGATCCCACTGATCAGTATCGTTCCCTCCACTTCATCCACCACATGATGAGGAGGACACACACTAATCCACTTCACCGTAGTCCTTGAACTACTTTTATGCCTGGGCTTTCCTCTCTGTAAACAAACATGCACACCATTACCAGAGTTGTCCTATGCTTTTCTTCTGTACACACCTGGATTGAACAGTTGGGATGAACCAATGGAGAAAAACATCATTAATAGCCTAGCAGGTAACTAGACGAGAACAAGACACTAGATGGCCATGTGTTACGCTTGATAAGACATGAAGTGGTTCGAGCATTGGGGGAGTAAAGCTCTGTTCAGACAGTCTGCTTTGAGCGGACTCCTGAGTGTGTAGCCCTGAAGAAATGCTATCTGCAAAGGAGGAGATGGTCAAGAGTTTACTCGATGCTCAGAGACACTGAGCATCCACAGTTTTGAGGGGGTATGGACAGAAATGCTTCCATTTCCTCAGAGTTTTCCCTCCCTTTAATTTCACTACTACTTTCCCCAGAAAATGTTTACAGAGAAAATGCACATCCTATTTTTCAAATTTTATTTTATTCAAGTCCTGTTTCACATTCACACAGCTCAACACGACTCATCACCCAGCCTTTCAGTTTGCTTTAAGTGAAGTCTCTACTGTCTTCAGGTGCACAGGTCCAGGAAACCAGGAAGATTAAATGACTTGTTCGAAGGCACCTACTCTGTTTTCTAGTGAGTGGGCTGAAAGTCACTCGCACTATCACTCGTAATAACATGTTATTTCTACTGAAAACAAGGTTTGTCGAATTCTTTTGTTCCCACGTTTTGTTTTGTTTTTTGAGCAGCTTGTATCATCACCGTAAAGTTGATGATACAAGTTGATGAAACATTTAGAATAGATTAGTACTGGGGAGTTTTTGGCTTTTTCATGCAAAGACAGATAAATTCATGCATGCTTGCTTTTTTTAAATTCAGTCTCTCTCTCTCTCTCTCTCTCTCTCTCTCTCTCTCTCTCTCTCTCTCTCTCTCTCTCTCTCTCTCTCTCGCTCTCTCTCTCTCTCTCTCTCTATATATATATATATATATATAATTTATACATATATATCCAATAATGTGGATAGCTTTGCTAAGGTCATGACCAACTCTACTCACAGTAAAACCTTCCATTATATCAGATAAGCCATGTGTGTTCATACAACTCATGTGTACACCCTTCACCACATGTAAATTGGTGTTGTTAAAGGAAGAGTGTGTCTTCAGAATGAGGTTTTCAAAAAAAAGCAATGGGTGAAATGATAAAGTAGACATGTGATGAAAGATGCGAGATATCATCATTAAAAGAGCGTCTATTCAGATTTCAAATGTCAATTATAATCCACTGTTTTGGCGGCACGGTGGCGCAGTAGGTAGTTCTGTTGCCGCACAACAAGGTGGGTCCTACTTTGTGTCCTGCTATGTGCGGAGTTTGTATGTTCTCCCCCTGTCTGCATGGGTTCTCTCCAGGTTCTCCAGCTTCCTCCCACCTCCAAAAACATGCGCTTCTGGTTAATGGGCTGTTCCAAATTGCCTGTAGGAGTCAGTGTGTGTGTGAGTGTTTATATGTCTCTGTGTAGCTCCGTGGTGCACTGGAGTCGCACCTGGAGTTTGCCCCCACCTCACTCCCTATGCCAGCTGGGATAAGCTCCAGCTCCCCGTGACCCACACAAGCGGATGAAGCGGGTAGGAAGATGAATGAATGAAAGAACGAATGAATGTTTTGGAAAATGGTGAATTTACAAACTTCAATGATCTGTGTGGTGTGATGCATGCAGACTTGAGGCTATAGAGTGCAATCAACTAAACACCCCTCTAGTCCCTTTCTAAATTTATATAGGAGAATCTACTGAGGCTTTCAAGTGACATAAAAAATTCAAAAATGCTCTCTGGAGCCAGTGTTTGGCTTGTCAGCTCTGAGCTACTGTAGAAATGTGTTGCTGCAACATGGCAGATTCTGTGGAAGACTAGCTTCCTCTGTAACTATAAATATAATATAATAACCTCATTCTAAGTTAATAGAAAAAGGATCACCTGTTTCTATTAATTATGCAATGATTAAAATAAATGCATCATATTTCAATTCAGCATCCACCCGTAAATTTACAAACTCTTCCTTAAATTTTAAACTATTTAAGAGTGATTTGTTTTATTTGTCCTTTATTTACACTGGGGACATTATTTCCCCGTCCATGATTATTTTTCCGCTTTATAAAGTCTGTTTTGGTATGAGCTCCATGGATGAATCATTGATCATCTTTCTGACATTTTAATGATGACTGAGGTACTGCCCTGGTGACAGGCACGCATGATGAATTGGACATAAGGGTACTGTAAATAGTCAAGGCATGCATGGCATGCATGTAATTAAAGTAATACAGATGTCATTAGAGAACCACATTGATGAAACACAATCTTGTTAGATTAACTTTATCTTCTTTGTTGTTTTCATTGACTGGGTATGTTCACATCTCTAAGACAATAGATCTCGTGTTTCTACATCAATTTCTGAATAATTGTGGGAATAAAAATGAAACTTGCACATTCACCCCGAGTAACTGACAGTTATAAAACAGAACCAGAAATCTGCACAGTTTAATTAATCTGGTATGTCAGGAGCCAAAAGCAAAAACCTATCGTTACATTATGGGGCAAAATAATATTAAATTCCCTAGTTCCTGTAATCGATGATTTTTCTGCACAACATATTACTCAGAGCCTCATATTGTGACAAAAAAATGATGGCTCCAGTATATACCTTCAAAATTATTTTAACATAACACAAGTAAAACAGCGTTAGCATCATTTGGCACTCTAATTTCTCTACCGACTTCAATCAGCAGGGGCTATATTCATTCATTCATTCATTTTCTTCTGCTTCATCCGCCGTAGCGGGTCACAGGGAGCTGGACCCTATCTCAGCTGGCACAGGGCGTGGGGCGGGGGACACTCCGGGCATGACGCCAGTGCACCACGGAGCCACATACAAAGACATACAAACACGCACACACACACTCACTCCTACGGGCAAATTGGGTCCGGCCAATCAACCTGAAGCACATGCTTTTGGAGGTGGGAGGAAGCCGGAGAACCCGGAGAGAGCCCACGCAGACACGGGGAGAATATGCAAAAGCTGCACAGAGCAGGACTCGAACCCGGACCCGCCGTGTTGTGAGGCGACAGCTCTACCCACTGCACTACCATGCCGCCCCGGGGCTATATTAAACGGATAAAATTAAAAAAACAAACCAATATTAACATTAATTTCCTTCAGGTAATTTTTTGAAAATGTTTCCAAACCAAGACATTGCTATACAGAGCTTAAAAATGTATCCTTTCCTTCACTTAAGAGTGAGTTCTATTTAACTAATGAGTTATGTCCTCTATGAAATGAGCAAAGAAAAATTCATCATTTAACATCTACAAGGAGAAAAATTGTTTGAAAACTAAATAGTACATAAGTAAATATAAAATAATCTTTAATGTACTCAAACTAACACTGCTCTGTCGAGCTGCTGGTACAATTATCAGGTCTTCTCTTTAACACTCACCCCTTCTTGTCCTTTTTCTGTTCATTTTTCTATTTCATCCTCTACATCCCAGGTGGACTACATGAACATTTGTCTTTTCTTATTCTGTTTCCTTCTTGTTCTTGTAGAATTTGAAGAACAAAAAGCACAAATGTGTCAGTTTGCATGCACACATGGAAACTCATGCACATACGCTCAACTGCCCACACACCATCTTGCCATTCGCACCTTTCTACAACATTAAATTCAGCCAACACTTTCTTTTTCTCATCGTCGTCAAGGTGTATGAGTGGCAAAGAGTAGGTGAGAGAAAGAAAGAGAAGGAAAGAACAAAACCATTTCTCATCTGAACCCCAAAGCTCCATTCCCCCATCACAAGTTTCCAGCTTCCTCCTTCTATTCCTGTATTGTGTTCATCCCACTGTTTGGCACTTATCTGTGCTTGGCTGAATGAACAGCTCAATTCAATGTCATTACTATGCAGAGCAGAGGGCAGGACGCAGGATAAGGAAAAGAAGAGGAGGGGGACGACGACAAAGACAAGGAAAATCATGCACTCTGAACACCTTGCAAAACTCCGAGTAGTCAACCGTTTAATTCCCTCTCCTCAAAAGTCAAATTATTAAAACAGCAAACCAATGAGTAATTGGGAATTGTGTGGGTGTTTGCGTGTGCTTGTGTGTTGCCAGATATTTTAGTACATGTGCAGCAATTGAAGTGCTTAGCAACAGACATTTTTGTTCAAATCAAAACCTAAGGTAATTTATTTTTAAACTCCAGAACTGCAATCTTCAGTCAAATAAAAAGAAGAAAATTGAATTCTCACACTTGGGAATCATTACGAGGTCCAAACAGAAAAATACTTACTCCTATTTTGTTTACTCCAGCAGGAATGTACATATTTTTTATGAATATTAAAAACTGGTCATGCTGTGTTTTAAAAGTTTAATGTTAGTAAGGAAAACCTTGAAATCCAAATAGTTTAGGGCTGTCATAATATTAGCAATCCATGAGATCAGTGCAGGATAGTCAATGATGGGAAAATCAAATCTGACAGGAAAAATAACAAGGCGAGACAGTGTGAGTCCCCCTGCGAGCTTATTGGTCATGCAAACAAGATGGTGTAAACCTTAAACCCAAAGCTGAGTCCCAATTAAATTTCCAGTTCTTTTAATTTGCTAAGTGTGGCTATGCATTTTGACAATTTTGTACAGTGTGTTTAATTCTTTAGATGCGTAAAACCTCTCCAGGGCCACTTGATTGATTCTGAACTACTTAGACTATGCATACAAACAGAAGTGTTGATATTTTTGTGAAAATGGAAATGCTGCACATCATCAGAGCTGGTAGATCTGATGACATAGACTCCTGAGTGTGAGGTGGTGCAGCTGATTAGAGATTAATTCAGAAATGAAAAGTGTATTCCCTGATAAATCAAGTGAATTTTTAATATTCATTAGCCCACTTAGTACAGGTAACATTCACAATGGTTAAAAATCAGTACCAGTATTTATTTGTTGAGTGAAAGGAATCCGAAGCCTCTCTCATGTAGAGGCCTATCCAACTTATAGGCCGGTTGAATCCAGTGATTAAAGCAAATAAAAGCCCAGGCATTTAACTGAAGGTCTCAGATAAGTTTGTATGGATTTTGGCATGCAAATGCGCACACACACACACACACACACACACACACACACACACACACATGCACAACTCTACCTCCCTTTTCACACTGCAGTCATTTGCTAATTCTTCTTGGCTGGGTGTGTGTGTGTGAGTATCTGTGTGTTTTGTGTGTGTGTGTGTGTGTGTGTGTGTGTGTGTGTGTGTGTGTGTTCTGTTTTGACAGCCAGACACAGGCATTTTCACAGAACAGATCTCCAGATACTGACAAACAACAAGTGGATGATATTTTCTGGGGTTTGCTTGTTGCTACTGGGCCGTTTTTTTAGACCAGGGCAGAGTCAGTGCCATTGAGTATGTTTGTGTGTGTGTGTGTGTTTTTCCTATAACTGAGGCAAGGGAAATCAGTCAGGCCTGGTCTGGTCCTTTGTTTTTATCGACAAGTGCACTGGACAAAACAGAAGGACCACAGAGAAATGTGTGTTTCTGTGGAGCCCTGTGGATGGCTTCGTGCCAAAGCAAACAGCAAACTGTAGTAATGCTAAATTCATGTTATCAATCTTTAATCTGTTGCAAGACACAGGGAATTACATCAAACTGATACAATGTAGAAATAATATGTGTTCTATTTAGGCACTATAAAATAATCTGCTGTTTTTATCAGTGTTGGTATTTTTGGCTCTGTGTGTGTACACATTGCTCTATGTACAACACAGCTTTGTTTTATAGAATAAGAGCATCTATGTGACTTTCAGTTTAGCCATAGGCATTTATTCTGTTTTGATAGATCAATGGATGGATGGATAGAGAGAGAGAGAGAGAGAGAGAGAGAGAGAGAGGAGATGAGAGAGAGAGAGAGAGAGAGAGAGAGAGAGAGAGAGAGAGAGAGGAGAGAGAGAGAGAGAGAGAGAGAGAGAGAGAGAGAGAGAGAGAGAGAGAGAGAGAGAGAGAGAGAGAGAGAGAGAGAGAGAGAGAGAGAGAGAGAGAGAGAGAGAGAGAGAGAGAGAGATGAACAACTTTACAATTTTAAAAATTAAAATCAAATTCAGGGAGAGGAGTTGAAGCTACCAATGTGTTAGCTCTATTCTTCATCTGCCCTCTTTCCAACAGAATATAACAGGTTACGGAATCGAAAGGCGGAAAATGTAGCACCGCTGCTGGGTTACTCAGTGTTTGTAAGGTTATCTCCCAATTAGTAATTTACAGCACTCAGGAGCATACTTTATTGAAAAAAATCTCAGCTAAACAGTTATTCAAGCCTTGCACCAGGGGTGGAGACTGCTACCAAGCCTGGTTGCAGGGAGAAACTAAGCTGGAGTCATGATCTACAGCTTCAGACAAGCTGGAACAGGAACTTTATTGTTTGGTCTTCCTTTCCACTGTATTCTGAAAGTATTATCCTAAAATATGTTATTTCATCCAACTGCAAATGTGAGCCATGCTTATTGTGCAATGTTTTTAATGTGGTTTGTCGTGCTTTAATGTGTTTTCCTTTGGCTCATTTCTAACATCCCCTATATTAACCTGCAATGTCTCAGACAGAACCTCCTTACTTGGTTCACAAGAAAGGTGCTTTCACTCTCCTTTATTCTACGAGTTGGCACATTAGAACACTGGAGTGCTGCTGTTCAGTTCAGTCTGCATTAACTGCTCACTGGTGCTGAAAGAAGATCCCCAACAGCAACAATCTCAGTCTCTTTTTCACATACTGTACATTACTACCTGCAAAATCGAACCGCTAGCAGGACATTTCATGCAAATAATTTTCCATATGTTTCCATTTTGTTTAATAATTACTAGGGATGAGCGAGTACGCCACTCTCTGTATCTGTAAACTCCAGGCTATCAGATCTGGTTGTTGTGGTTCACGTAAAGAGACTGGTTGGCTTTTGTCACGCTTCTCCATCTCTCTTGATCTGTGACTCCATGCACGCCCACACCACCGCTTCTGTAAAAAACCACGTCAAGCGGCTGGATTCGGAGTTTGCCATCATCCTGGTAGGATTAACGAAAGAACTCCAACCGCTGGACATCGGTGTAAACACAGCCTTTAAAGTTAAGCTGCGTGCGTCGTGGAGTGATGGATGAGATGGTGAACACATGTTTACCAGGACTGGAGGCAGTGCCGAGCGAGTTACACCCCCACAATATGTGCGTGGATTGTGGATCCTGGACCAACGTATCAGCTTCGACTTTTGTCCGATGTTTCGCAAAAGCCGGCATCATTACCGGGCAGCCACCCGGAAACGTGACGGTCAACGATAGTGAAATTGCCGAGCTATTCAATGCAAACCGAAGATGAAGACTTCGAAGGATTTAGCACAGATTTATCAAAAAATAAAGACATAAAAACATATTCAAAAAATAATGTCAGTGTATTTTTTAAAATCTGAATATATAGTACAACACAGTTCAACCACAGTCACCTTTTTGCTTCCATTAGCAAGCATGTACCAAACAATAAGGTGCGCCGTGTGTAAAAGTACAGAAATAAACTCCGTAATTTAGACTGCGCCTCTTTATACAATGAGCCGAATGGTGCGCAAAATACGGTAACTTAAGGACTTTTAAGTTGGCAACTAAAGCAGTTAGTTTATACACTATAGACTATGTTTACAGATATATCCCTACCCTAGATTAAACAGTACCACAGCACTACACCTCTGCTTTATGACAGTTACTGTAGTAAAGGCTTATGCCTCCTACTTAGACACTCCATGAAATAAGACAAGAATAATTTCCACCATGTCATTTATTGCTGAACAACGGATCTTTATTGTGCTTCTCCCATAGCTCAGTATTGCTATATAGCGCTGGCAGTACAGGGACACACTGCTCTGAAAATGACTGCAGCCAATGAGTTAATGTCTAAATCATACATTTTTAAGATTGACATACTGCAGTGTTTACCTGTTATAATTAAATAGTGACTTGGAGACTGCCCTTTTCTTAACTGTTGCTGATAGCTGCTACTTCTCTTCGCTCTCATGCCGCGTCCAGTAAATGACAGGAAGTTAAAAATGAAGTCAAATATTTTTTTCAAGAACGAAAAAAAAACAAAAACGGTATTAACCGGTTTACAATTATTTTCTGTTCCGATTCTGTTCCGGAACATTAAAAAATATAAAGTTTTCAGTTTTGTTTTCGTTCCTGCCAAAATACCAAAAGTTTCCAATTTTCATTTTCGCTCCATGAACCGGTTCAAAGCCCTGCTAAGAACAAGCAGGTAACAAAACAAACAAAAAAAAAAACGACTGGATACTTGTCTGAAACGAGTACCCAGCTAAACCCTAATAATAACCCATTGGGAAATCAAAAGAAATAATAAACTGTGAAAATACACAAAATTTAGTATCACAACATTTTCAGTATCTCCCCCTGTAACATTAAATCACACACACACACACACACGCACACACACACACACACACACCACAGAGTGAAAGAGTGAGACAAAGTGAGAGAGAGAGAGAGAGAGAGAGAAGGAAACAGGTTTTAAGAGGCCATTACTCAGGCTGTGAACATTTGCCACCTCCTCTCCTCTCTGCTCACCAGGGAGCTACACTGATCGAGGGAAGGCTGCCTCCCTGGCTCCGCTATACAACCTCACACACCACATGGAGTAGGCACACACCCCGTTTGAGTGTGTGCAGACTTTGTCACCACACCACAAACCCACCATAATTCAGAGTATGTGTGTTTTGACACGATTTTTGTGGGGGCGACCACTTTCACATGCTCTCGCATTTCAATTCCTTTTGCATTTTACCACCTACACCCTCAGAGCTTTGACATTAGTTGTAAGTGTTGTAAGAATCTTTTGAAAAGAGTCAAATTTTATTCAGTAAATTGAATCGAATGCCACTCATCAGCAACTGTTTCGCTGCCCAAATCAGAAGTGCTTATTAGAACACCAACTGTGCATTACTGAAGTAAAATTAAATGCTTTAATTGATCCTTCAAAGATCTGTGAATTTGAGAAAAAAATTCCAAGAAAAAAATGTGCAAGAATAAAACTAAAAATATTTGTTTTTGATGGAATGTCTCACAACTGAACAGTTATTGGACAATCAAGCCTCTCTCGTCGAGTCATTAATCTTGATGAGTATCTCAACTGTGACTAGTTGGATCCCTGAATTTGTTTTGGAAGGTTCTTGAATCTATTTGTTTAAGGATAACCCTGAATGTGCTCATAAATTTAATAAATCTGTCATGAATCCGGGGAGCTGCACAGTATAGATTGTGGGGAATATGTCATTTCGCTAACTTTTCCAGTCCCATGTGTTATCCACTGTCACACATGTACAACGATGATCATGTTCTTCATTGCTGTTAAAATTTCATAGCAAGCTGTACCATAGGAGACTGCCGTGACCCACCGGGAAGTTTTCTCCTCTCTATCTATTTCAATTCATCATCTTCCTCATCCCCACTCAGCGCTTTTTAATTTCCATACGACTCTTATCTGTAATGAAGTGAAGTGACATTAAAAACGTTTGAGCGCTATGAAGTTATTGAAGTGGATCAAGATTCAGAGCTGAAAGTTGGAGACTTTTTATCAGTACAGACCAAGAAAAGACAGAAGAGTGACACCAATGCCTGCGAGCAATGCATCCCTCAGTGGTCTGATTAGAGTCAAACATTTGGGATTTGGATGTAATAATTAATTTACAAAAGGCAAATGGCAGCTCTACTTATTGTGCGTGAATATGTATGCTTTTTGATTTTCTCTTTAGCAGTTTATGTGCTGGGTCAAAACGTGTCAGGATAACAACAAGAGGGTATTATCTTGTAATAGTGTACAGATATAACTGAATGCCAAACCTCTTAAAGATCCAACATCACTATCGCATGAATGCACCTCTTATGACGTAAATGAAAATCCCGTCCTCAATCAACCTTATCAGTGGGAACTAGTGGAAGTTATGGATATTTTTTCTCAGTATAACATCTTTTATCATGACATCAAGAGTATCACATATGTAAAGTACCATTAATGAGATCATTTTGTAGCATCGCATATATGAGTATGGGAGGTATACTGATTGACTAATTAATTAAAACTTTTCAAAATTACAAAAACTACTAAAAAACACTAAGTATAAAACAAACAGAAAATTGTAACAAAAGAATAAAATTAATACACTCTTATAAAAAGGAGCAGGTTATAAGTTTAAACTTATGTAATTTTTCCTGTTCCCCAATCGTTAATTCATTATTAATATTTATTTCATATTATATAACTTGTTATATATACAGTATATGAATCAATTTGTAGATATTTATGTAATAATAATTTCTCTTATTCCATAGACAATTATATATATCTCATAAAATATATATAAAATTATAGTTATTACCATCATGTTTATGATCTGATATCTTTGATTTTCGATGCCTGTCATCATGTCTATACTTGAAAAGTCGGGTTTTTGTAATTTTCTTTAAACTGGACTGCTCAGGTTTATATTCACACTGTTCTGAAATTTAGCACACACGCTGTTGTTTTATATTCAAATATCTGGAGTCTTTAGGTTGAACTCTATTCCAAGAGCATTTGCAATATTTTACTTGGGCGTCAATGATTTCTTGCTTTAGTGTTGCTTAAAACTCTACCTGGTCAATTAACTCTGTGTCATTCGACTTGAATTAATTTCTTGTTCATGAAAGGCTCTTATTACTCAAACACAAATGTAGGCTTCTCTTCTCTGAGCTTGAACTTGGTGGGTTTTCTAGCTCAGGTGTATAACTATAATTGCAACAACGAAGTCAGTAAAATATTGCTGTTTACAGAAATTCCCACTATTACCACAGTGAGTCTGACATTTCATTCTCTCTCCCACTCAAGCAACCAGCTTGTTTTCTGAAGCTGTAGAACAAAAAGAAATTTCTCTATGTTTTAGTTATTTTGAATCAGAAACAATCTCACTTTTTAAATGAATGCAACCCAGCATCACTCTGCCTTACCCAATCAGAGTCTGGCTGTCAGAGAATCCAACAACTCAAAACTCACCATGTCAATATTGAGGTTTGGAGCTGCTATAAATCGCCACAGAAAAGGTGAGAACACTTTAAAGCAGTTTGATTCCTCTAGTTCCCATCTTTACCAACTGGATGACACAGAACACATCCTGGTGACCTGCAGTGAATGTCTCATGATCTGCTCTACTTACTTTACATGTCACTTCAAATCTGGCAATAAAAACAACAATTTTTTCAGTAATACTGTTGTGTGATTGTGTGTGAAGTTATTTCTAAACAGAGATGGCATACACACAGACACACAGGGACACACAGAATGGTGGCTGGAGAGGAATTCCTTCTCAAGATTATAATGAAGTGTAAATTTATTGTTGCAGAAAAGGCAAAACCTTGTTTATACAAGAACACACAAAAGGCTACAGATTCTAAATTCATGGCTATAACAAAAATCAATTGTATATATAGTCAGAAAAGAGAATAGGGACATGGAGAAATGCATTTTTAATGTGAACCTCCAGGCTACTGTCCACACACAAACTGACCGATATTGGCACTTGGTGATAATTTCTACTCGTATATATCAATAGCCTTATACTGTGTGATGGTCAAACAACACTGTGCTGTCTGGCAATTGTAACAGCATGGGAAAAAATGTCTCCTCTAAACTTGCTGTAAATACAGATGCCTCATAGGATATGAACACAATGCTCCCAGTTCGACCCACCAGACTTTTTTGTATGTCAGACCTTCAGTGTCACATACTTCCCAACACTATAAATTTATCACAGCAGAGACCTTTTAATTATATTTGAGGCACTGCTTCTTTTAAGGTGTATTTTAATGGAAGACCACTTCTCTGCATCCATACAAACATTCCTCCTTTATAAGCACTTTAAGAATTAAGAGCAATTTTGAGCACTCATCATTTACAGTAATTATTTTTCCTTGTCCTTGCCTTCTGGTTCTTTGTATTAATATACACTTACTTTCCAGTCTTTGCTCTTAATTAAAACCCCTCCGGATAAAGGTGTCAGCAAAATGCCTAAATGCAAATCTCTGCAGCACTTGATGTCTGTATTTAATCATATGCAAAAAGCTTTTAACATTGGGAATATAATTCAAATTCAGGAAGTCAGCTCTTCCTTCACTTCTCTAGTTGCTTTTCTTTCTAAGAAGTCACAAAAAATATGTGTTAACTATGACAGACATGAAAGTAAAAGTGTCCTCTTTTAGAGGTGAAAACAGGAGTTGTGAAGTAAATACGTTACATAGTAACGTATTACTGTTGGTTCAAAAATTCCCCTTAGGATGTATTTATTATTTGTGGGCCTGCCTCCAAGGAAGTGTCTTCTAGTGTGTTTGGAAGAAAACTAGTTTATGATTTACTTTTTGAATTAGGCAGTAGGAGCTATTGTTTGGAGCATCCAACACAACAAAAGAAAAGGTAGTGAACAAAGATCCATTGTGGTTGTTGTAGGATATCTCATTTGGTTCCTTTTCTTAATTTGTCTTGGCAATTAGGCACAAGATACAAAAATAATTTCACACAATGTAGATGTGCTGGTTTTATGAATTAACATCGGTTGTAAAATTCTTCTTCACACTGGGAAACTGGGAATACTAGTGCTGCCAAAATAAAGAACACTGTATGATGTGTTAGAATAGTATGCCTGCCAAACCTATGGTTAACTATTTTTCATACTCCTTGTTTCTAATGGTTTCCTTAAACCAAGATGGCTCACAAGCCAGTTGACAAGATAACAAGGTCAGTAATGTGTTTTCCAGCTCAGATGCATCATCCTTTTTCTCTATGATGTTGATTTACAATAAAAGATTCATTTTATATTGATTGTTTTTCCCCTTTGTGATATTTTCTTCTGAGAAAAACAGCAGCAGAGGTCCAACATTGCTTGCTGAATATTAGCAGTGTGTACAATTAACTGCTTTAATAAATGCTGCATCAGAGACCTTCATCATGCAAACTATACCCCATTTACTTACAGGCTATCACAATTGATAGCCTATTTTTCCTGTCGGGTGTAATTTGTGGAAGGATCTCACACACGCACGCACACGCACGCACGCACGCACGCACACACACACACACACACACACTTTCTGTTATAGCTAAACACAACAAAAAATATATTATCTATGCACAAATCCATTATAACTTCTATTACAGCCGGTAAGTGTTCCTGTACTGTAATTTTAAATAAGTTTGCAAGTAGTCTCCTGAGCATTGGCTCAGTTAGAAGAGATGGTATTTTAATTATCGAAGTAATTCATCACCGTCATTGTGGCTACTCATTAGTGAGGAATTAAAAATCACTCTTCACTAAACCAATACTTCAGTAGCTGGCCAGGACTTTAACAATTATCCTCTAAAGTAAATCAGTCACAGTGGTGAAGGCAGCATTGAAAGTGTTGCTTTGACTAAAAGAGTTTTTATCACTACAATAGTGAAAGAGTTACATCATCATTGTAGGGTAATGGCGGGCAGTGATTTGTGGGAAAATGTTCTTGAATAGAACCTTCATTCATAAGACAGCAGGACAGGTGGTTTTCTCTCCGGGGATCGCTGTGTGAACCTCATCCAGCAGTGAATGGGATTGAGCCGAATGTGATTGAATGGGTTGAAATGGGGTCTAAAGGTAGAAGTGTGTGTGTGTGTGTGTGTGTGTGTGTGTGTGTGTGTGTGTGTGTGTGTCAAAGAAAGAGAGAGTGAATGAGAATGAGTGACTAACGGGGCCAACCATCCCCATCTCCATCACTTTGATCAATAGCTCTGATAGCTCCAATATAATCACTACTGACACACAAATATCAACATACATATTCACAGAAAGAGTTCTGAGGCAATGCAGAGGCCTGTCGTCAACTTAAATATAACCATATCTGCATGTGCGAGTCCCAAAGCTTCTTCTCAATAAGACAAGAGACAGAGAGAAACAAATGGCTCTAGTTTTGCTTCCACACTGCAGGGTTATTGATGGCACATGCCCAGCTTAAAATTATTAGCTCTGTATTTGTTTACATAAGCAATATTTTGAATTGTACAGGCGATAAATTAAAAAGCAATATATACGACATAAATCGAGACGGAACAGACTATAGTTACAAACACATCCACGAGATGAATGTGTTTTGGAGTATTTGCAGAAATATTAGAGGCAATGAATCAGGGTAAATGGCAGGAGGAAAACACTTTTGAATAAATAATAATCAGCAAACAATTATGATGCAGCGCACAAAAATAACAGCTTAATTTACTTTGCACTGTAAAAGATCCATATTTGTCACTACATTCGGTGCTAACCATCGTAAAGAGAATAATGATGATACTGTTAGTCGCTGAATGCGAAGCTTAATATCCACTGACAAAAATGAGCACATGCAGAAAACATTGTACACATTTGTGCACATCAAAACACACAGATAACTAGGGTTTTTAATTTTAGTGGCTGGCACACAAGATTAGGCAAAGTCAGATGACAGATCTTTTCATACTAAAAGTTTAATAGTGCACATGAATATTTATGGGGATACTTCATCTCCATAAAGATATCACATGCCCACAGTCAAGCCCCCCCCCACCCCCCCACCACCACCATATTCCACTTGGTATGAATCCATGGTCAGTGCCTTCTTACTTTATGAAAGAGGTAGAAAAGGTTGTACTGCCCTCAGTTATAGTGGTCAGGCAATCTGTACCAATGAAATGTTTGTATTGAAAAATCAAGCTATGTCCTAGGTTGTTAATATCCAGATTAGGCCATTGTGTGGTTTGTACCAAGCCCAAAGGCACATCCTGAGTAGAAGGCAACATTCAGCTGCACTTACACTTGAAAAAACTGCTAACAAATCAAATTAATTTCTTTTGAAGTCTTGATGTAGATCACTGGGATTAAAAATGTTGATCACTGGGAATGTAGATCAAATGTAGATCACTGGGATTAAAAATGTTAATGATTATTATCCATGCTTAATAAATGGAATCAGAAACAAAGTAGAAGAGGTTTTAATCCTTCCTAATTGGCTGCTAGTGACTAAACTAGATCTATCCTGTATTTAAAACAAATCCATAGCACCATGAAAAACAACAAGATTTCATAGGAATAAATCGTAATTAAACTGCATTTGAATACTGTGTTTCAGCAGGAAAGTAAACACAACAATACAGTCAAGTGGTTGTTGAAAGTAGCCAACTACAGTACTTAGTCTGTACTTAAAAAAATCCCTGCACAGATTCAAACAAAAAAAGCCAGCACAGTAGATATTAAATTAAACAGAAGTACGTTATATATATAATGAAGTAGCCTATAGTTGAACATCTTTAAATCTCTAATTTGAAGTCATTCTTAATTCTTTTTTAAAGAAATTTTGAAACCAGCTTTCCCACATCTATTTTAATCTAATTAGTCTTATATGAAACTAAATAAGCTGTATGTGTTCTTCTGTCTAATGATAGTTTACTTTTAAGTTAAGATACATCATCAGTCGTAGTATCTAATTCATCTCAAGTTTTTCTCATTTTATTTGTTTTAGAGACGATACCCTGAGGAGGCAGCAGTGGGAGGGTTCACCAGTGTCAGTTAGCAGGTTTTCCAGAAAAACTCTTTTAGCATATGAGAATCTAATGGACCTGGGGAAAAAAAATATGAAAATAGGATACATACAACCTCTCCTCATTACGCTCATGTTGTCTTCTCCCCACCTGAGGCTGAACCTCAGTTGCTATAACCTATGGACTTCCAACATGCTGATACAGTGAATAGTGAGGGTCCATGATATATTATTTAATAATCACTGGTCTTCCACTTAAGTGCTGGGATGTTGATTTTGAAAAAAAGAAAAAGCAGCAGTAGCATGAGAGAAATCACACCCATGCAAAGTGAAGGAATGACTTGCCAGTGGGTCATTGTATTTTCCATCAGGAACAAATTACAGTAGTGCTTTTCTAGGATTGCTGTTGGAGGTTAAAATAAAGGCTAATTACATGATGAATATTTATGTACACCAGGTTTTTCTTCCACACAAGGCAAAAAGATAAAGCTAAAGCCTTTACATTTGAATTAATAATGATAGGAAAATATCGTACTTCTTAGAACGTGTTCTTTCATGTAATAATAAAATTTCTCTTTTGAGCAGACCTTTGAAACGTGCATGTCAAATAAAGTATTCATGTTTACATCAAAAAGAACTGAAAACTGGGGTAAAAAACAAAGCACTGCCTACAAACAGCTTTTGATATGATTCTCAATTATAACCAAACAATACTGTAAAATTAAGTAAGTAAGCCAACTTCTTAGCTTCGGATGTGGATGTGTTATTACTTCTGGTTCATATCCGATAGTCTGCAGCCATGCCAAACACACACACACACACACACACACACACACACACACACACACACACACACACACACACACACACACACACACACACACACACACACACACACACACAGTATGTACACTTGCAGCAGACAATCATTTCTCCCACTCTCACCCAAATGTTGCCATCTTGGTGATATGGTTTCCAGTTCCTTCCTGTGTCACTGTAGAGGAGACGGTATTGCGTCGTCCAGTCAGAGCTGCTGTAGCGCCCTTGTGTTGCCACGGCGCTCACCTGCTTCCTGGAGCCCAGGTCTACCTGCAGCCACTGGTAATGGTCACTGTCCAGAGGTGACCAACCACCTGCACCTGAAAAATTTGTGACATTTTATAGTGAGTGACAGGTTAAAAGTTTTCTTCACTCTTCATAAATCCATTGTTAAGTGTGTAGTATGTGATTTTTCCCTAAAGTGAAATTTTATTGTGAGTAAGAATAAATGAAAAGAAACTAAGACAAGATTGTTAACTGTAATTCTCATGGATGGATGGATGGATGGATGGATGGATGGATGGATGGATGGAGAGATGGATGGGTGGGTGGATGGATTCAATCTCAACATGGCAAAGCCGTGATGGCTGGTGTGTATGACATTTCAGGGGGGATTGCCTTTTGGCATTCAAGACATCGTTTGACATTTTTAAAATGCCGTCACTGACATCACTACAGATATGATCAACTCCAGCTAAATGATAAAGCTAAACATGTCTGCCAAGAATGAAACCACAATTATACTGTGAGCACAATGTTACAATTATCTCACGGAAGATATTTATTTATGAACAAAGTACTTACATAAAGTAAATAGAGATGATACCTTCTCATAATATGAAAATGTTGGATAAGGACAGCGAAATTCAATCTACTTCATTCTGACATTTGGGTATGTTATCTCCACCTATTCACAGCTAAATCAAGGTTCAATATAGCAATATGAGTACAGATTGTAGTGATATTTCACTCATACACACTTGAATTTTCAGTGCACACATCTTCTTGAACAGTGTTTGTCAGAAGTCAAAAGGGAAATCATTTTTTCAGATGTTTTGGGTAGCATTATTTGAACCGACTGAATTTTTTTCATAGTGTTTAAAAGATGATATGTACCTAAAAGAATGGCCAGAGTCAACTGGTGAAATTTGCGGTTTTATTTGTCAAATCTGTTTTGTGACAGTAATTGCCCTTATCTAAGACTGAGACCTCATTCCTTCAAACTCCCCTGGACCTTGAATGTGAAATGAACATATGGTTAAATTATACATAAACAAAGGAGCAAGACAACTGTGAAACCAGCAAGAAGCGCCAGGTCAAGAAATACCAGGAAAAATGTACATGCACATACAGAGGCATGTTCACATTTTCCGCACACATAATGAGCATCAAAGATGTATCGGTGCAGCGAACAGCCTCTGTGACAGAATGCAACTGTGAAATGATTATCAGTAAGTGTGGGTGGGGGATAGAGTGCAAACTGGCCATGTCACAGCCGTCTTCTTTGATTCTCTTTGATGGATGTTTTGGAATGGACAAAAGCACAGATAAAGAAAACGATGAGCTAAAAGCACAAGTGAAGAAGAGTGACTGATATAAAAATGACAGGGACAGAGAGGAAACAGGAACATGGATAAAGGAATAAAAAAGGACAGAGTGAGACCAAGAGAGAGTCAGACAAGAGCATCAAGCATCGTGTTGGAGGCATGAGAGATGATAGGCATATGATAAAATACAGGGTGAGGCAGTTTGCGATGTATACTGCCACAACAAAACCCTATATCTTATCCAATTACAGAGCCATTACACCCAACCCTTGGCCTTGACAGATAACCAGACCCATATCAGTGGAAATGTCAATACCTCAAAAACCAGTTGGAGCAAAGCCATTCCCTTCGGGGGATAAAACACTATCAAAAGGAGGAGAGTGGGGAGTAAGGGTGAGGATTTGGGTTGGGGGGGGGGTGATCGTGATAAGTTAACAGCTTAAAAAAAAAAGATTAAGAAAGAAAGCTGACCAGACAAAGAGGATGGTGTGTAGTAAAGAGGCAAGGGGTGACAGAGGAAGTAGAAGTATGTAAATGAGAGTGGAAAAAGGGAAATGGATGAGGTGTGAAGAGGGAGTGATAAGACAGGATTTTACAACTTTGATATTGGAGGGACCTGAGATGAGTAAACATGTGGTTGGTGTGAGAAAAGACACAGAAATACAGTTATGGTAAGGGAGGTGATAGATGAGGTTGGAACCGAAGAGGAGGAGGAATAGAGCAGAGGGAATAGGATGAGAAACTTGAGATAAACCGAACTATTCTTCAACCAAGAGTGAGACCACAGGTGGGTTCAGTGACATGCAACAGAAAGCAAAGAAATAGGTCCAGGGCAATACAAAAAAAGTCATGAAGCAATGTTTAATTTACCATTTATGTACTGGGTCATTGCTAGGGAAACTGGCGCAGATACTGTTACCAGTAGAGTGCTTCCCCTGATAATGATCATGTGAATGGAAGCATTCAGTTGCATAATATACTCTAGCCTCTCCTCTCTATCCAAGCGATGTTTACACTTTGACACGTGTTGAAAGTGTTCCAATGTAATCAGCTTTGAAAGCTCAAACTCAAAAACAGAGTTCTTGACTTCACCACACCAGTCTGTGTAGGTTGTAGGGACTGGGATACCCAGGCAAAATGATTAACTGTGAAGAAAAAAAAAACATTCCATAGAATCAGTTTTCACACATGTGGCTATCCTACAAGAATTTTAGTGTCAATTCACTAGACATAATGTGTCTGTATTTCTGTATACAGTACTCTATATGCTGAAACTTATGGACGTACTCAAACATGTCCTAAATGTCCAAACTTGAATCCAAATGAAGGAATTTGAAATGGCTAATTTTTGAATGATTGCCCTGTTCAAAAATACCAAACTCAGTCACAGAGCTGTCACCTAAGTCAAAAAATGTACATTTAAGTAGATTTAATGAAGAAAATTTGAAATACTGTCTTTGTATGTATGTATGTACGCATTGTATATATTTATTGTGATGTTAGTGCTCTTTTAGGTAGAGCGTGCGATACAGCGGGTCGTCCAATGATCTGAGATCGGCGGTTCGATTCCCGCTCCCGCCCAAAACACCCGGAGGTGAGCTGACAGTGGGAGGTGTCAGCTCACCTCCGGAGCACTGCCGAGGTGCCCTTGAGCAAGGCGCGTCCCTCTTACAAGTTGCTCATTTGGGGCGCACCAAGCAGGAGCTGCCCGCCACTCTACCTCCCCTGCATGAGTACAGGCCCCCTGTGTGTGTGTGTGTTCAGGGCTTGTACACACTAACTAACATGCATGTGATTTGATTTGGACTAACTAGAGTGTGCCACTAATTTCCCTTCGGGGATTACTTGAGTATATAAAAAATAAAGAAATAAAAAAAAAATTAAATGAATGTACTGCATCACAATAATGCAGTGCATTATGTATAATAGTATATATATATATATATATATATATATATATATATATATATATATATATATATATATATGTGACCAGCCAGACAACACCGAGACACACACACAGTCTGATGGCTCCCCAAATGTGGGCTCTATTTCCCGACTGTTCTCCCCCCCAACTCAGGTAGAGGACAGCATTAAATTTGGTTGAACTGGCAGTTTATTTTAAACATAAACAATAGAATTACCAGAATTTAACTCCTTTAAACGACTTGGAGGAAAAAAAAAAAAAAGATAACAAATGAAAACTTCTTGATTACAACTAAAAATTAACCTTCACAAGACAACACCAGACAGGACAAGACAACAGTAGTGGCCATTTCTATAAAATAAAATACACACTACTGATTATCATTCTAAAAATACATGTGCAATACAACATCACAGAAACATCTTGGATACACAGTACATATCCTACACGGGGTTTCACTTCTAGAAATAGTGACGTACACCCGAAAAACACGGTGTGCTCTCCCCTCTGCATAAACGAAATCAGTCAGCAACATCCCCAAACAAGTCTTTCATATAATGCCAAAACTAATATAACAACCTTAAAATTACTTACGCCAATAAATTAATCCTATTCTCCACAACGTGGTCAATTCGGCATCTTTCCTCAAACTCGGCGATAACCACCTGTCTCCGCTCCGCATCTCTCTCATCCACAAAGTGAGTGTGCGACTGTAGCGCGCCAATCACGTCCCACATGACCCAACGTCAGATGCGTGACTTTCGCGCCACTAACATCCCACGTGAACAGACGTCAGCCCAGGTAAACGTCCTGTGGACGTAACTAAAATTGCGACTCCTACTGGTCAACCAACGGCGTAACACCAGGCAGTATAAAGAAATGTGTAACTGCTTTATTATAAATGCGTTTTCTATTTGACCTGGCTACATATATATATATATATATATATATATATATATATACACACACACACACACACACACACACACACACACACAGGGAACTAGCGCACTTCTGGATGCCGTCAAACGATAGAATGCGCGTACGGTATCACATGACTACCTACCAAAAATCCGTGAGCGTTGATGCACGAATAAGTGAGGGCGCGCTGTCTGTGTGTGTGTGTGTGTGTGCGTGTGTACATATATAGTCATGTGATACCGTACCGAGTTTCGGGCTTATGTGAGACACAAAACTGCTTTAAACAGTCTATCGGAGTGTGGGAAAAGGTAATACAGATAGAATGTGGTTAAATATCAGTATAGGGAGGGTCATAAATGTTTAAATTACCGTAAATAATAACATAAATAGTTTGTCGCTCTATTGCGGAATTCATTAATCGAGTATGGTTTCTGGAACGCATTAACCGCAAGGAACCAGGATGCATATTTTATATATATATATATATATATATATATATATATATATATATTTAATCTCATCCACATCATTATTTGTAGACATGGTTATTCTTGTCACGTGAGGTGGGATGTGGACCCAAATGCAGGACACCAAAAGCTAATCTTCCAGCCATGATTTATTAAACAACTCAAAAATTCTCCAGTCAGACAAGAATCTCCAAAACCGAACAGACTTCCAGAGACCAAACATGAGCAATGAACCAGCTCTGAGCTCTGATTGAGTCAGGCTTAAAAAGCCTTAGAGTCATTAGCTCCGAACAAGTTCAGGTGAGATGATCACCACGGTGTGTGGATGAGCTTCAGGTGTGGAGCCGTGGCTCCACCCACCAGCTTGACCTCTCCCTGCCACATACCAGCACTGCCACGCCGAACTGTGACAATTCTAATACTTAGATACCGAAGAAGGAGTGAAATTCCAAACTTGAAACAAGATGTAAAACCATTTAAAAGCAGGTTTCATTTAGAAGTGTTTAGTTTTTCACTGTTTTGGAGTAAAAATTAATCCAGGCTCAATTTTTTTGATTTACAGTTATTTTAATGGTGTATTAATGGAGTGAATGAAAGGACACGGAATTGGTAAGAGAAAAATGGGCGGAAAGTGATAGAACAGAGTAGAAGGCATGTTTAGCTTTCAGGGTTACCAAAAATAACAGACGATAATGAGAGAGATTGAGAATTTCAAAGAGATGTAAAGATTCAAAAGATCATGCAAAGGATGGCACGCATTTGGTAGAGATGGAGTGAAAAAGAAAACAGGAAGGAAGAGAGCTTTAGACTTAAACGAGTTTGATGTTAGAGGTCATGTGAAGATCAACGGGCACAAATAAAGAATGAGAGTGAAAGGAAAAAAGAAAGGACCAGAGAACTTCTGTTATAGATGGGAGCGTAAAAGAGAAGGCTGAAAAAAGAGCAGATGAGAGGTGAGAGGGGAGGGGGCAACTTGACAGGTTAGGAGGGGAGTGAAGAGATAAATCTAAAAGAGAGCCGGAGGGAGAAACGTGAGAAGTGTGAAAGGGTTGACAGAATAACATGGAGATGGAGGAGGAGGGTGAGAGTGGGGGAATGGAAGATGAGGGAGAGAGAGAGAGAGCGAATGAGAGAACAGGAGCATAAGTGAAAGAAAACAGAGGGGACAAAGGTAGGGGAAAGGGTCGGGGTGGACTGTCAGGGGAAAGTCACTGTTCTCTCACCTGTCACACACACAGATGTTTGGGGAGGAGAGGAGGAGCAAGAGGAGGATTGGGGGAGAACAGGGGAGCAGAAAAGGTCAAAGAAACCACCTCTGAGGAAGAGACAAAAGAGGAGAAGCAAGAAAAAGATCGGAAGATGGAGTTTAGCACAAAAGAGGGAGCATACGTACAATCTAAGAAGAAGACAAAAGAATAAAGCCTTGAAATGAAAACAGGCTAAAACTAGAAAAGCGTTATCACCTGGATGTTTCACCACTGAAACAGATAAAAGTCCTAAAATACCCACTGATGTTGAGTTACCTCCAGGACATTTTGTGTTTTAGCATAAGTGTGTTTCAAATGTCAATTGTCAGAGAAGGGTGCATTTGGTTTGTAACATGTTATATATTCTATCAATTAATTCAAAGGTTTGATTGAGTAAACAATTTATTGATCAATATCAAACCATATTAATTAATAACATCCCAATCTGACTGATCAGACATTTAATGATCCTGAAATAGAAAAAAAAATCCAATCTTTTTTTTTTCATGTTATTTTAAATTGTATTGACGAAACACTTCTGTAATTTATCAGACCATCATCCTATGGTTTAACTTCGTCTACATGGATCAATTCTACCTGATGTGGCAATTCTCCTACCACTCTACTACATCAGAACTACAGTGGTGAACCGGTAGTTTTGCGATGCCCTTCGCAGGTCTGTACTAGCTGAACTGAATTCATAGAGAAAGACTCCTTCTGAGATAAAAGGAGCCAATAGAGGATAAAAACACCGCTGGTGTGTCTCACAGCTTACAAACAAGTTTGAGCTATCAGTGATGACACAGATAACCCTGCATTGTAGCAGCCGTGTTAGAGCAGCTGGAATCATACTGATATTAGGACGAACAGGGACCACAAATATCCTAGCAGAAGCGTGCAGACAATATGTACAACAAATAACTATGTTATCATATGCAGGAGTGCGCATAGTATTTTTGGTTAGCTTCTTAAAGGAGCATTTGTAGATGCACTGCATGATGGAAAGTTTTCGGTCATCACGTATAGCCAGTTGAATTTGCATTTTTCTGCAATCCATTGCTACCTTACACACTAATATAAAATTTTCCTTACGTGACAAGGTGACATACTTTCTTCATACATTTTCACATATCTTCTTAATTGTTTACACCCCCATGTCTGTACGAAAAACTCTGTGTAAAAGAATGATACCTTAAGCTACTGCCTCCCCAAATAAATTCAGCACCTTAAGAATACCTTACCTTACCAAAATAGAGACATGAAAAAATAACAACAGAAACAAAGTGAACAGAATTATTGCTCTTTTTCACAACGTAACATAGTGAATGCAGTGAGGATACAATAAGAGCCACATTTGGGTTAATGTGTGAGCGTATGTTTACAAAAGGAATGGCAGGGGAACGTAAGTGAGATAAACTAAAACGTCTAAGCGCCAACTGAGACCCATTGCCAAAAATTCTTCTATTTGCCAAAGAGAACATTAACACATACACTTAGTACTCTATGTAAGTGTAATCCAAAGAAAGTTTAAACCTGAAATGTGTGAACATTCGTGAACATTGTCTGTAAAAGGTCAGCGAGGATATAGAAAATATATGGCTTAATTAAATGGCTGGACTCACTAGAAAGCTTTATGGTAGTGATGATAGGATATGAGTCAAAAATTAAAATAATGGTAGAAGGAATTATGGGGCAACAAACAGCAGGGCAGCCACCAACATTGAATTGAACAAGCAAACATAGATACAACAGGAAAGTGAAGCTACTTTACAGAAGGCCTGACCTCTGAGAGAAAGTAATGGAGACAGCGATTTTTGATAAGGGATGAGCAGCCAGTGACAGGCTTGACACAGACAGAAGTGACAGTGGCAAATCATGGCATCACACAAGGGAACAAGTCTATTCTTGTCTATTTTGGCTGAGGGAGAGTGTGTAGGTGGGAGCATACACGTAACAGAATTCATCTCTGTGCATTTGGGCTTCGAAAGTTTCCTCCATCCTCTTTGCTGCAGCGGAGTAAGATAAGTGGGAGTATTTCAAATTCTCATACAAAACATCATTAAAGTGTAACATCGTAATTAATTAAGATGCTGTGCAGTAGGAAAAAAAAAGCAGTTAGCAAACAGCTGCTTGGCCCTCTGCTGGTGCTTCATCTTTCTGTCACAGAGCAAAGGGAGCGAATGAAGACGGAGTAATTTAATCAGGAGCGGACCGTCATTATCGATGGATGACTGCAGCAGTTAGAGACATCAAACAAGTTTGCCAGATGACACACAGTGAAAAGGCAATGCGAGAAAAGGGAAGAGGAATCTGGTTAATTATACAGTGAGTCAGATTGCAGTTGTGATGTGGCTTTATGACATCTTGGATTTGAAAACAGAGGGAAATAGTACAACATAAAACTTGGGAAAAAACTTTAAAAAGTATCCAGCAAAGAGTGTGAGAGATGAAAAACAGATTACAAGGTTGGGGAAAGAAACAAAAGAGGACATGCTGAGAAAATGGAGTGTGGGATTGGGAATGTAACTGTAGAATATAGAGTATAGAGAGAAAATGAGGAGAGACGGAGAAAGGTGTGATGGTGATTTGAGAGGGGTGAGACAGAGAGAGAGGGGGAGAAAAAGTGATGGTATATAGAGCGAAATAACCACGTGTTTGTGACTAACGATGCAATCTCATGCTCAGCTATATATCTGTATAGAGCAGCAACTTAGGTGCACAAGTTATGCTGGCATGTCTGCAGGAATATTAATGCACACATTCAGTTCACTGATTCCGCTCTAACTTCCAACAAGATGGAATTTATTGATCTCCTGCAAGAGCAAGTTTTTCTATGAAAGACCACGTCTACACAAATCATTATCACTGGTGTGTAGTTTACACAGGGTCAGATAAACAGGTGAAAAAAAGAACCCTCATGGATATATATTCTTTACTCTTTCAGTGATAATAAGAAGATTGGATGCACTTAAATGCAAGTATTTGCACAACTTTGAATCATAACCATGTCATAACAGCTACAACCTCAATAAGAAAATTGACTTCTCTATGTTCTTTCTCCTTTCCTCAAGTTGCCCATTCATTCCTTGTATCTTCAATCCACCTCTCCACATGCTTTCCTCTCTTTTTTTGTCATCACCCTCTCCATGCCTTATCTATTCTAACCTGCATCCACAGGTGATCTGTCTTAGGCTGACAGCACTAACACACCCCTGTGAGGCACAGATCACGGCTCATGTGGGTGCTGCGGGACTATTGGAAACCCATTTTTTAAAAGTTAAAGCAGAGTTCTTGAAACCTTTTCTGGAACATAAGCCTGTTTTTGGGTCCACAAATATCCATGACCCAAGCAAAGATACAGTGTCTTCCCCTTGAGAAGTTTTGGGTAGGTCACTTAAGAGTCAGGGAGGTTTGGAGGTGTAAAGATGTAGACATTTACCAAATACGATGGTCTAAAATGGTATTTCAGTATTTAGAATGATAGCATTAAGTTACATCATGGGTAACTCAAAGGTGAGTTATGTGAGGTGAGCCACCTACAAAGGGGGACTGAGTGCTGTAACCTGTTAATGTGGGAGCTAAAATGACAAGCAAGAGTTTCTGTGATACAAACACATTTCGGGTGCAGACAATTTTTTCTGCATAAGACTGGAGAAGGAGAAGGAGAAGGAGATGGAGAAGGAAGAGGAGTAGAAGGAGAAGGAGGAGAAGGAGAAGGACAAGAAGAAGAAGAAGGAGGCTGGGGTGGTTGGATGACTCAATTGAATGCAGCTTGTGCAACCACAATTTGCCAATAAGTTACTTAAACTTGTATAAATATGATTAATTTACTTATTTTAAGCCAAAGCTAACTTAAAATTTGTGTTACTTTACTCTATCCAAATAGTTTTATTGCTTAAATTTGACCAGTCTGCAACAATATCACCGCATGTTCTTTGCGATGGTGTAAAAATGGTTTTATCCTATGGTCACATATGTTATTCTGGAAATAATTGGAAATATTCAGCTGTGTGTGTCTCTCATTATGTCACATCTCTTTTGGTCTCTAACTCTGTAACCCTAGATTTAGCTGCAAAGGTCTGGGCTCTTCTTTCCTTCTGTCTGACACTCTTGAGATGTGTCGGTTTTCACTTATGAACCCACACCAAGGAGAGACAGCGAGGGGGTGGGAGAATGTACCTTTGGGAGGGAACAAAAAATGAATCACGACCATGAGCAAAAAAAGAAGAGAGAGGAGGATGAGGGTCAAAGGCAGATTGAAAAGAAGAATAGTGAAGAGGAAACGAAAAAAAGAAGGATAGAAGGAAGAGGTGGAAAAAGGAGGTGAAATGCTGAGAAGAGAACAGACAGAGGGACAATTGAGGATAGTGGCTAGACTGAGATATAAACAGATGCAGAGAGAGATGGTTAAAGAGCAAATGAGTGGAGAGGGGGACCGAGACAAATAAAAAGTAAGAGTCTTTATCAATCTGTTCTGTCTTTAAAACTCAGAGGCAGAAATTGTCCCTGCTTGATATTTGCACTCATACAGCCGAGTAACAGCTTGTGAGTGATTTTGTTTCCCAAACAAAGAGAAAAAACATTTAAAAACGTGATGATGAGGCTGCTGGTTACAAATGTGCTTAGGTTTCATTAGTCTAACACGAGGTATTCCGTAAGCTCCCTCCTTCAAATAACAGATAAATAAAGCAATATGGACAAGAGTGTTTTCTACACAAATGCACAGGTAGTAGCGATAAACTTCCTTCTGCTAAACACACATGTTCCACTTGTGTGTATGTGTGCAACAGCAGTCACATGAACAGGCACAGTGGGCACCAGGGGCCTGGTGGCTGCCTGGTATATAACAGACAGATGCCTGCTAGAAAATCGTTACTGCATCATTTCACCTCTCCCTCACACACACGCACGCACACACACACACACACACACACACACACACACACACACACACACACACACACACACACACACACACACACACACACACACCTACACACACACACACACACGCACACGTCACAACAGAAGCTTAATATGAGTGGTGTGTCCCATTGATTTTGTGCCTCCCCTGTTCCATAGCACCAGGAGATTGGAGAAGATTGGCTTTTCAGTGCACACTCATGCAATCGACGGAATTTGGCAGCCAAATGTAGATGCTCAGAGGGACTCCTCCTTATGGCATGACTGTATGGGCACAAGGTTGTGATCTTGTGTTCCTTTGTGAATGTGTATGTTTGAGCCAACAATGAGCAGTTCCACGCTACTGATCCTGTGTCTGTTTTTGTGAATAAATGTATAAATATTCAGCACAATGCTGTTTTTGTAAATGCAAATATTTGTAAATGCTCGAAGTATAGACAATCATTGTGTGTTTGTGTGAATATGTGCATGTGATTCATATAATCCAATGGGTGTCTGCATGGATGTCTTTGAAGTTCATCTTCATCTTGAATTTCCCTTGGGATTATTAAAGTATCTATCTATCTATCTATCTATCTATCTATCTATCTATCTATCTATCTATCTATCTATCTATCTATCTATCTATCTATCTATCTATCTATCTATCTATCTATCTATCTATCTATCTATCTATCTATCTATCTATCTATCTATCTATATTATGAGTTTTTTGTACTGGCATACGTTACATAGAAAATTTTGTGATAACAATGAGCAGTAACTTAAATTTATTCAGATGAAGATGAGAAAGATTTGAAATGACTTCATTTCGTGATACATTCCTACTTTTCATGGAGAACTTTGGTGGAAATAGAAGTGTCCCTTCTGGAAGAATTTCCCCCTCCTATTTTACATTCCACCCCTGTCAGATTTTGTATGCTAACGAGGTGATGACCTCATCATCAGAGCACAGTGTAAATCTCCAGGGGAAGACAAGACACAGGGTCAGATCATAATTCTGTTTCACTCATTTTCCCTGAATCTTTGGCGTTTGTGGCAGTATGTATCCATTTTGGGACATTTAACATTAAGTCAGCATTTGACAGTTTGTCGATTTGTTGTTTATCACAGAAATGGACCAGAGTCTTATATTATCTCCAATAGATCAATGAGAATTTGATATGTATGAAACAAACATGTATGAAACCAAGCCAAAATCAGTCAGTAAAACATTTTGGGCTCTAATTAGGTGCCAAGTCTGACACGTTGGGTGAGTAGATAGAGTTGAAGAGATTTTTTAAATTATATTTTGGTGCAACATGCAACTGAATAATACAGGAACTGTTCGATTCTTAAGGTTTTCACTAGTGTATTAATATATTTTGTAGGTTTGCTACCTCAGTGGCTAAATCAGTCTGGGTAATCCTTTTAATCATTTTTGGAGATGAGCAAATTTTCCTGCAAAAATTATTTAAATTGAATTGAACCTAAATTGATCAGAGACATACACATTAATCTACTTTAAAATGCTAAGTCCTCAAACTAAACTTTCTGTAGATGTAATAAGATACCACATAAATGAAGTAAATGTGTCATAATCTCAGTGGAACTGGAATTTACATTTACAAGTTTTACATGTTCCCCAAAGACTTCCATCCTTGAGAAGGTTGATTCATTATCACTGTTGTTGACAAGTTTTATTTTTAATTTTTTAAAATTTTGTTTGCTTTTCCTTTTTGGTAGGTGTCATTTTTAAAGGATGGACAATTCTCTCAGCAATTCTATTGCTGTGATTAAACACACCAGATTACCTTGGCTTTATTTGCCAGCTCTGGGCTCTGTTGTCTCAGCTGTAGTGTGACTATATTAGATAGAAAAGTATGAAATATTAACTGTATAAACACAGAGCAGTGTAATTGTCTGGCCCTATCTCTCTCTGTTGTGGACCAATGTGGAAATGAGCTCCAGACTGAGTTGCTGAGATAATGACTGGAGTTGAGGGAAAGAAAGAAAGACAGGGGGTAGAGAGAGATACAGAGAAGAAATTAATGGAAATAGACAGGGAAGGAGGAAGAGGAGAGAGAGCAGCTGTGCAGCACTGTGAAGTGTGCCACTTTATGAAGGCATGGACATTAACTTCTCTGTGCTCCATCTATAAAAATCATTCATAAGTTTGTATGTACACGTGCTGCAATGTCTCCAGCAGGTATTTATGTACATCCCTCTATTACAGCATGCATGCATGTCAGAATGCATACAAATCATCTTGTTTTTTGTCTGTGTCTGTGCATGTGTGTGTGTGTGTGTGTTTACCTCCTCTCCTATTGAGTTTTGCATAACCAGGAGCATATCCATTGGAGAAAACGGACGAGCTGGTAAAGGCTGTGTGGGCCAAAGGTGAGGCTAGAGCCTCGTCACACTTCTCTGTAGAAAGAGACAGAAGATGAAAATTCAGAGAGAGAGAGAGAGGATAGAAAAGAAGAAGAGAGAAAATAAAATAAAAAATATCAAAGAGGGAGAACAATAAAGACACAGATGAGAAAGAATGGAGAGGAAACACAAAGAGACAATCAGTATGTTTTACATTTATCAGCAACATGTTCATAAATTAGCTGAGGAGGTTCTCAGACTTAAATGTTAAATTATTTTCTTCAACGATATGATCTCCTTAACTCAATTCAAGCACTCTCAGCTGAATTATATATATATATATATATATATATATATATATATATATATATATATATTTTTTTTTTAAATTTTCATATGATTTTATTTTAGGATGGTGAGTCTCTTAAGACTCACCATCCTAACACACACACACACACACACACACACACACACACACACACACACACACACACACACACACACACACACACACACACACACACACACACACACATATATATACAGTGCGCCCTCGTTCCTCGCGGTTGATGCGTTCCTGGAACCACACTTGATTAACAAATTCCGTGATAGGGCGACGATCTATTTATCTTATTATTTACGGTAATTTACATGTTTATGAACCCTACCCATACTGATATTAAACCACCTTCTATTTGCATTTCTTTTTTTCACAATCTTATCGACTGTTTAAAGCACTTTTGTGTCTCACGTAAGTCCGAGACTCATGGAACGGAGCACACTTCAGGATGCTGTCATCCAATAGAATGCGTGTACGGTATCACGTGACTAACTACCAAAAATCCACGAGCTGAAGTCGCGAGTGTTGATGTGAGAATGTGCAAGGGCACACTATATATATATGTATATATATATATATATATATATACACACACACACACACACACACACACACACACACACACACATATATATATATATAATATATGCATACTTACTTAGATACTAACCATGAGTGAAAACATGATACTTAAAGTGTATTTCTTCTTATTTTTAAAAGAAGGACGAACGCGACAACAGGAAAACCAAAAAGGACACACAAAGTCCGACATCAGAGCAAACTCTTCACTTAGTCTTCTATTTGCTGAGTTATTTTGACATTATGTGAAATCTTAATCTATGGGGTGTTAATGTTACGTTTAACATATTATTCGCCTTAGGCTAAATCCTTTTTCCCATGTTTGTGTGATAAACCCTTATCCACTGTCCTGAAGCCTAATTTGCTCATCTGCCATGGGCCTTTTTTAGTTTATTTTAAATATGACTGTTTGGGATTTAGGCTCATAGGACCTACCATTAACCTATATCTAAACCTTACACACACACATACAAACACATACGCAATAATTTTCCTTCCTCTTTTGTAATCTGCCACTTCCTCAAACTTATGTGAACATGAATAAAAACACCCCTACAGAACATTAGGAGTGAGTTAAATCCTGAATATTGTACCAGGCCAGGTAAAGATTGTTAAAATCTGTCTACCATGTCCCAATGAGTAAATGCGAGTTCCTGAGTGAGCTAGAAGTAAGTGCATGTGTGTGTCCACAGCAGGTGAAAGTCAAAGCCATGAAACCTTCATGGGCTGTAGGCTTGTTATACTTTATTTCCCAGGTGGGCTCAAAAATGTCATCTCCAAAGCCTGATAATGTATGAGAGAGTGAGTGTTTCTGCACAGAAAGGGGAATGGATTTCCTCCTGGCATGTTATTGAGGTCCATATTTTACATCTGTGCCAGATCTGATGGCAGATATGGATGCAGACATGAGCAGAGAAATACATTACATGGTAGCACAGAAATAAATGCAAATAATATGGGCTCAGTTGGGCTCAAAAGATTGTTGAATATAATATTACAGCTTCAACCACTTAGACTGTGTATGACAGCATGTCCCTATATTTAGGCATAGAGGTCATATTTACTAACTGATCCTAGAGGTGGAAATCTGTGGAAATCTTTTCCCTTTTGTGGGAAAAGTTCGCCTTACTCTATTATATGCAATGTAATGGTGTGAAATTCATTGAATGAAATGAAATGTATGTTAAGACTCAAACTCAAACTCAGATGCTTGCATCCAAAGATTATATATTTTGTCTCTATAGGTTTCTCAATGAATTCTTCCAACGGTACGTGGACGTGCTTTGTTGTTCACTCACACCCACAGCTGTACAAAAACACAGAGCCACAAAGAATAAAGGGAGGGATGTAATAAATGGAATGGGAGAGTTGTAGAGAAAACTGTAGTGCTTTTCTTCAGTGCCTCGAGTTATTTCCTCAGAGCCCTCTTAGCTCTCTGATGGCGGAAATGCTACGTGAAAGGACTTAAGTGATCGGAAAATAAAAAGTTATGCCTACAATCAACTGGCTATGTCTTTGACAAGATACAAACATTTTTGAAAGTAATAGTTGTAATGATTCATATCACAGGTTGGATGATGGAAGAAAAGATGCTTCAGTAACATTATGTAACAAGGCAGTCCGAGACTGCAACATCCTGCCACCCCCCTGAATTCAAAATTTTAGTCTGACTGTAACTGGTGCATTCTATATATCATGAAGTTTCAGACATATGTACCTAAAAAGGTATAAAGTTGAAAATGTGACCTTGATATGTGTAGTTTAATGTCAAGGATGTGATCTAATTTTCATCACATTGCCTCCCTGAAAATAACGTCTTTTGTTTCGTCTTTCTATCTTATCTGGTTCCTGAGATATGTGCAAAAATATTTCGGGATGCAAAAATATCTCGGGATGGAAAATATCTCAGAACTCAGGTCTTACACTGGCCTTCTCCCTCGTCTTTCTATCTTATTCAGTTCCTTAGTATACAAAAGTTGAAATTTGACCTTGACATACTTTTCTGAAGGTCAAGGTGATCATCTAATTTTCATCCCCTTTGCTGCCCAAGTAAGGTGCTTTTTATTTCATCTTTCTATCTGCAACGGTTGTGAAGATATTTGGTGGACGGACGGATGGACGAACACACAAACACTGACAATTACAATACATCACCACTTTGCCGGATTTATCTATTACTAAATAAACACTGTCTGTAATGTAAGTAATATTAATAACTACTTAGCTGAAAATAACAGATTACTAAATTTATTTGAAAAAGACTGCATTGTTTGTAATAAATTAATTCTGAAAAGATTGTATGACTGTTACAACTTGACCAAATGAAGTCCGGAAAATATTTTTGCAGCCTTGTATGCTTGGCATGACGTGACAAGCACAATGTAGAATGTATTCATGAATGCAGAACACATGGTCATCACTGAAGTGTGAGATCATCGTTGCTGATATTTGCCCACATCTCAGACAGAAAGTGTGGTTCTGTATGTTTAGGTACTTCAGGGCAAGTAAATGACTACGAAATCCAAGTGCAAATGTCATCCTATTCCCCAGGGAGCAAGGACAGATAGTTTTATGCTTGATGGTATGATAAGAGAGGAGAAAGAGGTGGAGGGCAGTGCGGGGGCTGGGATGAATAGAGAGCGAGTGAGAAAGGTGAAAAAAGGAAAAAATAAAGAACACAGGAGGTGAGAGCAAATGAGAATGGCTGCGTACCAAAGCCTTCTTAGTGACATTTTGAGCCAGGTAAATAACTAGAAATTGGGAGGGAAAAAAGCAACCAGGATATGTGTCAGCCAGCTATTACCATTTGGGAGCAGAGCCATGGACAGATTGAGTTTGGCCATAATTTTTTTCAAAGGGATTTGTATCCCTGTCACATCTTTTGGGAGTTGGATACAAACAGAGAATACAGGTATTACATTAAGGGTGAAGCTCATCACATCTGAAAAATTGGTTGACATAAAATCACAAGCATTTCTGACACAACATTGTGGCATGTGGGATATATCGAAATACTGGTCGTACCCGGCACATTAGCTCTTCAAGAATATATTCCTGGATGGAATTCTTAACAAGTCTGCAAAAGTTTTGTTTTTTTAATGTTTTTTTCCTTTTTTTAAACAATGGGGTCAGTAAGTCAGTAACACTGTGTTCTTTGGCAGACTGCTGAGGAGACTACAAAATGCTGTCTTTAATGCCTGTGAAACCACTGTGCTGAGTTTTTGTATGATGCTGTCGAGGCTGTCTGCTCAACAAAATAAAAACCTGGGGACCTGGGACTCTTTCTGGACTCAAGCCATGACCCTGTCAAAAGTACAAACAGCTGGTGATGCAATCTGACTGAAGTTGGAAGGAGAGTCTCTACCTAAGCATGCCTTCAGTGTATAATGTGACTAGGAGATGGTCACAACATCCTTTCAGTTTAACAGTCAACATCCTTTCAGTTTAACAGTCCATCTGGAGCAGATTGGTGGTTTGGTCAAAATTGTGTTTGTTGCCACAGAAGCCTGCAGTGACCTAGTTTCTTCTGTGGTATTTATAAACTCAATATAACCTGTCTCTGTTACTTTTACAGATGATCACCACCAGCCTGGGCGAGGTTTTATTCTACAAGAGATGCAGGGATGGATCGATGCAGCTGATTCTGCAGGAAGAAGCCAGAATGCATTTAATATTTGGTATTGAATAGCACTGGAAATATGGGAGTGTCTGCTTGAAGGCATATACAATATATTCCAAACTTCACTTTAGAGAAATGACTGGATGATCATCTGCTTCTCCTATTTGTCTATTTCCTTGTATCACATCGTTTTTATTTCATGTCATATTACATACAAATTAAAGCAAGGCTGATTTAAAGAAAGCTTTGAAAGTGTTCCTCTTTTTCATGGGGTCATAAAGAAAGAGTCTGAAAAATGGTCAAATGGCCATTCGTTAATTAGTGAGCAGTTACATATGCAAGTTGTCCTGTGCACCTGGAATTGCACGACAGCAGGTCCCTAATGGGCTTCACAAAGAGATATAGGACACAAATTAACAGATGTTCCACAGCATAGAAAAGGCTTCAGTAATTGGCATTACAGATGGCTGCTCCTTCAGCACCATTTGCCAGTGTCTGCACTCTTAAACAAAAATTGGGAAGTAAACAGATGCTCTGCATGACATGTTGCAGAGATGATGGTGTACATTTGTATTCAAAGGAGAAATGCATAAAAAAAGAAAAAAAGATTCTTTGTTTTGTTCTGTTTGGTTTATGTTTTCATGCAGATGGCCCCTAGGGTGAGATTTGAGGGTGTCCACAGTTAGTGGTTTTCATTATTCCCCTGATCTACAAGTGGTAGTACCACACCAATATATACTCTGATACACCATCAAAGGTTGGAGATAATACAGACTGGAAGAAAGTAATTAGGAACGTAATTATACTCTATGCAATCTATCCATTTTCATTCATCCATCCATAATTATATTGTATGCAATCTACATTTGCAAAATGGCTTTTCAATGGTTTTTGTGTCAATGCATTTGTTTGAGAGAATTGCATAGGGTAGCACTAGCTCAAATGTCTGCTGTCAAACATTCAATGGAATTAAATGGCTACATGCCACACTCAAACATCTCTGATGAATAAGTTCTCATAGTCTATGAACACATCGCAGTACCTGATACGGTATAAACAGTCACAAAGCAATCTGAAGTTCACTTCTCAAATCATAGAATAAAAATCACGGCAAACATGTTTTTATGAAATAGTGATGGAGTGTATGCTGCACTGTTTTCCTGTTCTATAGTCAAAGAATGAAAACAACAATAGACAGACAAAATGGTTTTGTGTTTACTTTTCATTTTTGCTGATGTGTTTTGAAAACTGCATCATGTATTTCTGACAAAAATAAAAATGGTTAACACAGAATCAGAGCACTCCTCTCCAGACTTCATGCTGCTCCTCTCCATGACAATTTTTTTTACTGATATTGTTTTTTTTAAATATCAAAATGACTTATACTAAGGTTTTATGAATCAATCCCACGTCACACATTCCACAGCTTCTGTTACTTTCAATACAGTATAAAGTCATGTTGCAGGGGAGGCCCACAAACGGTAAAGAAGCAAGAGGCAAGTAAAATATTTTACTTTGGTTTAACATGTTTCGTTTTAAATTTGTAGTCAGCCAATAGATTTACAAATGAGATGTCCTAATGATTTTTTTCTCTTAATGTCCAGAAATAATCTCTTCTGTGATATTTACAGCACTACAGATTGTTGGTGGTCCTCTATTAGGAATATACTTAACATTTATTCTAAATTAGACAAAACTAATCAATATTTTAAAATATTTTATTAATACTTTTTCATCTAAAATCCTTTGTCATACAACATCAGGGCTGAACAATGAACTGACGTTCAACTGAAATATGAGACCCCTATCCCAAGTTTATCCTGCTTGTTTTTTTGCAGGAAAAATCAGACTTGTTAATTACACTGTAATCATTCCAAGACTTCTTCCACTTTTAAAAAAATCTTTCTACATATTTTCTGCCCTTTTCCAAGTCAGTTTTGTAAATTGATATTTGAACAGGTGACTTTGCAAATTGAACTATTTTCTCTCTCTCCTTAATCATAAAAGCAGAATTCTCTCTCAGCAGCTCATTTACTCCATGCACTTTCACTGGTTTATTTGCTTTTCAACCATGCCATTCCAAGCCTTTCTCAACCATTCTCAAACTACCCACCACTTTCCCGGGGCTTGCCAACTCTGCCTGAGCCGTTAATCTAAATTTTTTGGTCCAGATTCATTTTTCATGTCTTGGAACCCTCACCAAACAATTTTTGTCAACAGATCTGGTGCCCTGTGCCAATGTGAGAACAGACCAAGTGCATAATGATGTTTTGGATGAAACAACCACACATAAAGGAAGACATCCCACCACGCATACACAAACTGACATACACATGCATACCTCCTCTTTGCTGCTCAGTGAATCACACACAGACTTGAGACATCAAACTGAGAGCAAGACAACATAGCACACTTCCCACTGACATGATCTGTACTATTGTAATGCTATTATTCATTTTGCTCCCCAGTTTTGAATTTATTCTTAATAAATTTATTGCCTTCGATTTATGGAATCAAAACTGATAATGACTGAGTCATTTAGGGAACTATTGAAGGGGATCTTTGAACCAGATTGCACAATAAACTATAGGGATCCTGGCCACCAGATTGTAAACCCACTAAGGTGTTTTTACTGAGCTTGCCGGAGTCTCAGTCAACTCAATGATCCTAGTTTCCAAGTCCTTCTAGATACATTTCTATTCCTGGCTGGCTAAAGCTTAGTTTGTGCCCAAGATTTGCCCTATGCCTTTGCCAACAGTAGTTAACAAGAGGAGAGAGAAAATGCTTATGCTGCAGGAGCTGCTTTCAGCCTTCCCCAACCACATATCTCTATGTGGATGTAACTGCACCCATGGCTTCAACACACACACCATCACCAATCTGCACTAATATAGCTTTAATGTAAGATTCTAAGCGTCAAAGAGCAATCCTATGATTCTTTATAATCATCATTGTTGCTCCCACCTTGTGCTCAACCTACGTTTGACTCCATTGCTCCCATTGCCCAATTCCACGCTGAGGATATTACACCAAAAACTACTGGCTAGTTTCATTTGTAGCCAGATGGCTTAACAAAGGACCTAGTAGGGGGTAAAAGTACTTCTATGACTGAACATAATTGTCAGGTCTTGATTCAGGACCCTGTATAAGCACAAGTTCCCACATGTAACAAACAACATCCAACCGATTTTACTCTCATAGCTGCTGTGATACTGTACACCATTGATCCTGCTGCAGGGGGCACTGACCTGCTGCTCACTCATTCCTGCCCAAGCCAGTGAACACATCACTTTCTGAGCTGTGACCACATCTCTTTGTCGCAAGAATTCACCACACAATCCTATAGCTCTACTGTTTCTACAGTCGGACTCCCCATTATGAGACAATGACACCAAAGCTACATTGTACAAATATTGGACAATGAATATTTTAGTTTTTATTGGACTACATGTTTGAAAATGCAAATTGTCTCCTATTATTCTAATTGTAACACACCTTACTGGGCAAACAAAGTTGGCAATCCGTTCTTTTCATTGATGCATTTCTCAAATATTATGCTTTTGATTGTCTTGATCTCAAAATGTCCATGGGGCTGATCAATTAAAACCAAGCTGATCCAATAATAAATCACCCATGGACTACATAGTACTCATATTAGGGCGCTGTCATGGGGTTGAGGCTGGGTTAGGAGTGAGCTTGTATCAGAAAGCAAAAAAGGGCCAAGGAAGACATAAATAAATGAACGCAACCATGGCTAGTATTATTAGCAGCTCAATTTTAGGCTGAATGCAGAACTCATGTTTTCATTAGACTGTGGTAACATAAAGCACTCCTGACATTTAGAAGATCGAAGCAGCTCGTAAAGGTTTGATGGCGATGCAGATGATGATGTATTTACTGCACATCTGTCTAAGTAAAATTTAACTACAAATTTTTAATTGATTACAAAAACAGATCTAAAGTATGAATAGTAAATCCATTATAGTCTGACAACAAGCAATTAACAGATTATAATTTACCCAATGCAAGTCTAATGTAAGGAAAGTCTCTCTGTTTTAAACAAACTGGTGAAATAATCCGGCTGGATACCTCCTCTCCTAGAGAAGTCCGTGCAGTTAGTTTGTTGTACATACCATTGGTCAAGGCTTATTCGGTTTGCCCAGTCACGTAACCAATGAGCCTCTTCAGCCTGACCAGCTCAATAACCCTTGTGGGCCTACTGCATAGATTCATCTATTATTTATATCGGTAATTAAAGGGCTTTTCAGGATGACTGATTCTTAGTGTCACTGGCAGTCCGTGGAGCCTCCGTCTGGTGTACAGGAGATCTGTGATGACAGCACGACCCCCCTGCCCCCATCATTCAACACTTCTTGTGTTATTTTATGTTTATTCCTATGAGCTGGATATTATTCTGATAGACGGTTGTGACTCTATTCAATCCCTCTCACTAATATAAAAATATTAGTGTGAGGGACTTCATTGGAAAAAAATAAAAGAAGGAGAAATAGTGCTAATGGTTAATCAATCAAAACACATAAAGTGATAGGTAGAGCTACTGAGAGAGCACTGAAGCACAGACAATGTACAAAGGACTTACGTGAACCAGATTGTGGATGAAAGACATATAAAAAAATTATCATTATTGTTAGCCAGCCTCATTAATTTTCTCAAAGCATTGTTGTCCAAGGACTTCAGACCAAACCCTACTAATGAGTGAAAAAAAATACATTCCCATATTGCTTTGCTGTTTTCCTTGACTGACATAATTACTAAGAATGAATTAATTTAGATTTTTTTCACCTGAATAACAAACCAATGAAAGTGCCTGTTAAAAAATAGAAGGAAGACTATCCTACACTTTTCCAAGCCTCCTCCTCCTCCTATAGGTGTGTACATGTGTGGCCACAACTTCACACACATAACTTTATTTTGCAATCAACTCAGACAGCTTTAGAATTCCCTCCAAGGCTCTTCTGCACCTCCTCACCAGAGTATTCAATAGCGGTTTCTAGGCTTGACTTTTGAAAATTGTTGTAATTCAGATTCTCTGCGCCTAGATAAAAAATTCAACCTATAACCTTGCCCCTTTGGTCTCATTCTTTGCTTGTGGGTCCCAAAACCAGCTGGAACATAAAAAAGATGTAGAAAGTGAATATACAGTAGCAAATCTGTTGAAAATTTGAGATCCGCTGTGACCCACATTGTGTTATTTTTTTATAACAGCACAGAGCTGCTCCTGACATTTAAACTATTTTATAAACAAGACACTGCAAAAGGAAGATTTGCATTATATGTAAGAGGCGGTTACAGATGTAGATACACTATGTCTGCCTCTGATGAACAAAGTTACAACAAAATAACCGTATGTAACACAAATCAAATGATCTCAGCATAACAAAACAATTGTTGCACAGTGGATATAAGCCTGAAATAAGGAGAAGCCAAAAACAACAAGACAGAGGCCTTCATCATTATCATCATCACTCTATCAGGTTATTTGTGTGCTTTGCTCTGCCACGCTGTGACCAAATGCTTGTTTGGCCTGCACTTTGGTGCCAGGTCAGATCAGTTATACCTGCCTGATTCAGTCACCTCCTCACTGGGCTTGTGCTGCTCAGAGCTGCATGAACCATAACCCATAGTTTCTAACTGATGCACTCTACCTTCCAAAAATCATGCATGGATGTGTGCACAGGTGCATATTTTAGGAAGAGCATAAACTGACAGCATGATGATTGGCAGAGAGACACTTGTGGGGGTGGGGGCAGATGTAGAGCACAATAAAAGCAGCATTCATGTGTGTGCTGTTACACTCACTTTGGATCACCTGAAGCATGGCCAATGGTTAGGGTGTGACTAGCTTTAGAGGATGAGGTGAGGTCTAATTCCAAATATAAACCACGGCTTCATTAAAGTTGTTCACAATATCACATAATTATAATAACAGTTACTAAAGTGGACTTCCCTCCAGTCAAAGTCTTTGAATTAAGGAAAGTATAAAAAGTTAGACTACAATACAGAATGTTAATAGGAATAGTATATTCTGTGATCAGACATATCTCTTAGTAATGCATAGCATTCTTATTTAATTAACCTAAACTAATAAACTGCATAATGTCTGTAAAGAAAATATTGTAAAATAAATAAATGCAACCAACTGCAGCCAACAGTAGAGAACCGTGGAGACAGACAATAGACCCAGTGGACCAAATGATCCAGGAAAAGCAAAGATTTGGACAGGTGGACAGTGTAAATTGTGCGGTTATTGCCAATTATTCATCCAAATCCCAATGTAACTGCACAGTAGAGCACAGTATAAATGCTGAATAAAAACTGCAATCTACAAAGAGACTTAGCAGCTCAGAGAGAAAAGCTAGATCACATCATTGTTTGTTTAATAATGCATTCCCGTTCTTTCTTTATTTGAAGAAAGAATTGAGTTCAAATAATGACATACATCATGAATGGTGTGATGACATATGAATGGATGTGTATCATGTTACATGTGTGTAAGAAAATTTTACAAAACAGTTTATATAAATTTCTGAACAAAAGGGAAACTGTCAAATGGAAAATGTTCAAGTTGATTTGTCAACAGTTTATAAACCGTTGTTACTCATGAGAGTGAAAGCAAAGTACTGAGTTAGGGTTAAATGTGGTTGAGTTGATGGGTCAGTTTGGTGGAAAATTGCAGCAAGAGTTGCCACAGGCATAAACTGATGAACATGGTTGCAAGTTTAAAATTACAGATCTTCAGCCTTAAAAAAAATTTGTTCTTCTCCTTTCGGCTTTTCGCTTCAGGGGTCGCCATAGCGAATCAGTTGGCTCCATCTAACCTTCAGTCTGGCCTCTCTGACTTTATCTCCAAAACCTCTAACATGTGCTGTCCCTCTGATGTACTCATTCCTGATCCTATCCTTCCTGGTCACTCCCAGAGAGAACCTCAGCATCTTCATCTCTGCTACCTCCAGCTCTGCCTCCTGTCTTTTCCTCAGTGACACTGTCTCTAGACCAAACAACATCGCTGGTCTCACCACAGTTTTGTACACCTTTCCTTTCATTTTAGCTGAAACTCTTCTATCACACATCACACCTGACACTTTTCTCCACCCGTTCCATCCTGCCTGAACACGCTTCTTCACCTCTTTTCCACACTCTCCGTTGCTCTGGACTATTGACCCTAAGTACTTCAAATCCTCCACCTTCTTGATCTCTTCTCCCTGTAACCTCATTCTTCCACTTGGGTCCCTCTCATTCACACACATGTACTCTGTCTTAATGCGGCTAACCTTCATTCCTCTCCTTTCCAGGATAAACCTCCACCTCTGTAGCTTCTCCTCCACCTGTTCCCTGCTCTCACTACAGATCACAATGTCATCTGCAAACATCATAGTCCATGGAGATTCCTGTCTAACCTCGTCTGTCAGCCTGTCCATCACCATAGCAAACAAGAAGGGGCTCAGAGCTGATCCCTGATGCAGTCCCACCTACACCTTGAACTCCTCTGTCACACCTAAAGCACACCTCACCACTGTCTTACAGTTCTCATATGTCTCATATATGTCCTGCACCGCTCTAACATACTTCTCTGCCACTCCAGACGTCCTCATACAATACCACGTTTCCTTCCTGGGCACCCTCATAAGCTTTCTCCAGATCTAAAAAAATTCTGTTGAACATAAAAAATTAACCACAATAAACAACTTTATCAAAGAATTAACTGATCATTTACTATATTTATGTGCTAAGCACGGCTTTATGAACATTTTCTTAATGTGCTGTCACTGAGGTGTCAGTAAGTGATACATTCAGTTTAGATTCTCTTCCAAACTCTTAAGCATCTGGTTTATGTACAGATTTGCATTTTATTGACATAAAAAATTATGACTCAAACAGTCATTTAGTTTACAGAAGCATTAAGTCACCCATTATTGGCCCAGGACTTCCTAATGATACATAATGTTTATCAGGTAATGGTCAAATTGTGTTTCCAGGCTACTACACCTGTTTGATACATCACTAATACAAATTTATGTTCACAACATACCTACAAAGGAGAAAAAAAATAAAAAAAAACATCGTAGCCCGAGAGATCTCATTGAGAAATTATTGCTGGTATGGGAGAACAAACAGGAGATCATCCAAATGTATTTCTTCCCGATAAGAGAGGTTGTCGTACAATGCCCATAACAAGAAAGGATTATTAATAATTTCCCCGACTTTCTCAGGTGGGCTTTAATTTCAGAGACAATTCACATGCCGTCTTATTCATACAATAAAGGGATTGTGGGACTTGAGTTATTGGTTAGTGGATGTGTTGGCATCATCTCAAACTGAAACACACTAACAAATTGCTTGATACAAGAGCACCACAATCAACAAAGGTGCATCTTGACTAACCAAACAAATATAGCCACCATATTGTCAGGACTATTTCAGTACACTAGTGTCCTCTGACAGAAAGCTACTCACTTAATTAAATGATATTCCCTTTGTTCTGCCTGGGAAATTGATTAGAAATTCATCTGGGTGTTAAAGGTTATGGGAAGACAGGAAATGGTCTAGTGATCAGATTGTTGAAAGAATGAGATATGTGCTGCATTAATACCATCCATGCAGGTTACAGTCTTAAGAAAATTAAAAACTTGCAGTGTCCATTAATCTAGAAAAGCTGCAGAGGTCAGGAGTTCTTTGGCTGACACATTGTGCCAGCTGTAATTAGGTTGATATACTGATATACTTGTGTCTGCTTTCAATAGATATTGAAAATCGTAATGTGCCAAAACACACACACACACACACACACACACACACACACACACACACACACACACACACACACACACACACACACACACACACACACACACACACACACACAAACACACATCACATCACTCAGTGGGTCAATATAATCAGTGAGTCAGTGACCCTTGGTGTGTTCTGTAAGGGCCTCAGTCATTCCCTCTGCAGAAGTCAGGGAGAAATCATGACTCTCCCTCTGGCCTCCTGCGTTCTTATAAAGATGATCTGCTACCTGACTGGCAACTGTAACCCATAATAGCCCTCCCTCAGTTGCCCTCCACCCCTTTATCAGTATTAAAATCTGCCATGCTAAAAAAAAACCCAATATGTTAAAAATAATGGTAAATTCCAAGCACAGGAAGGAATGATGAAAGAATGATATTACAGTAGTCTCACAGTAATGTCACACATGGCGCACTTGCACCCACAAAATATATATCACCCACCTAATTTATGTCCTTTAATCAATCCCATGCTGTGGTCAATATGGCCTGCTGGCTTTATAGAATAAGAATGCTGAGAAGAGATTGGTGGGGGGCACAGATAAGAAAAATATAGACAGGCTATCATAAGAAGGGAGATATAGAACGAGTTTCAAGCCTGAGCTCAGTCATGGCCTAATTTTCTTTGCCAGAACACAAAAACGTCTAATCAAGGCTCCCACCTATAAACACTATATAGCTGTAATCTGGAAATGAGGTATGCACTATAGAATATTAAACCCTGAAAGAAACTTAGAATGTTGATTGATTGAAATGAGTAACATAAGAGCCAGGAACAATGTTTCATCAGAGAAAACACACGTCTTTGTTAGTCTGGTTGAAGTGCAAAAACAAACGAGCACGGCTACTGGCTTGAAAAGATTACTTCTGTTTTGGCCTTTGGCTGAGTTACTCGCTGCATTATTGTCAATTAGCTTCCGCTAATATAACTTGTTGCTGATACCATTTGTCATTCTAATGGGCAGACGTGACATTCAGTGCCAGCTGCCAATTGGAACCTGAATGTGTCTTTACTTAAAGAAAAATAACAGGCATTCTTGCTATCTTTAACCTATTGCAATCCTTGAAATTGTAGTAAACAAAAATAAAACCAAAGCAAACAAACAGAAGACAGCCATCCTATGACCAACCTGAGACCATCCTGTGATCTCAGACCTGACTGTCCTCATAAATCAACAGACTAAACCTATAATAATAACTATCTTCCTGACGTGTTACCAATGGTTGGTAGTTATTCTGCCAAAACCCACAAGTACCCTGTTGACTTCAGTATATTTATTATCTTGGACTTGGCAGGCACAGGAGAGGACCAGGAGGGCATGGAGTATTGTACGAGTTTAATAGTTTATGTAATCCCATAATCAATAAGTCCTGTTTTCACCAGATGTGCTGTACATGGGCACAGAATGTGTATGAGGGAGAGGGAAAAGTGAAGAAGCTTGGAAGTCGAGGGGAAAGCAACTCAAGGAAAACATACACCAGAGTAGAGAGACATGGAGTCATGGACACATAGAGAGAGAATAAAAATTTATACAAAAAGAGACATCAAAACATCTATCTTTGGACCCACGTGATGAAACACTGCGAATAATCTGAGTTTACATGAACTAAGCAGCTGAGCCATTGTGTGACAATACTGCTCAAAAACACAGAAGTGTATCCACACATATTTTCATTTTTGACGCTGCTTGTGTGTACACGCTAATGCAAAGTGCTGTGTATATGCATACACATATTGTACAAGCATGCTATGGGAAGTACAGCAGTAATTAGAAGTGAACTCTATTTGCTAACGACCTTCAGCTCCAGGACCCACGGCAGGCTGACAAATTAGGGTTCTCTCTCCCAGCCATGCAGGGGCTCCCTCAGGTTAATGGGAATCAAGGGGCTGAGAGCGTGTGCATGCGTTGAAGACAATGCATTTACTCATGTGCGTGTGTGTGTGTACATCTATGCTGCCGGGCTAATGGAAACCTAAGCTGTGCTAAGCCCTCGCAGTGGCTGAGGTTCTCAAACAGGGATTTAGCATTGTTCTCGGTGTCAGTAATACCTGGCAGCGTTAACTGGAATTAGCATTGCTCCTGGCCAGGCAATACAAGACGAAGCTTACAACTGTTAGTTTTGTTTGTGCTTTGGCAAAAAAAGCCGTAACTGTGTTTGCATATCATTTATTAACTGATGTTTCGACAGCAAGAGATGTTAACAATATCTACTGCTCTCAGATGAGGTTATTTCTGCTACTAATAGAAAGGATTGGAAATCAGCTAAATTTGTTTTTTAGAACCTGTGCAGCAGCAATTGTGGAAAAATCGGGTTTCGGGTTTGTGCTCGCACTAAAAAAATTTCTTGCATTTCATATACTTGCCACATTCTCTAATCAATATTCTAATGTAATCTATTCACCATCTATGTGATTTTCTACTTTCTTGCCCTATTCCTCACTGTTTTTCCTCACTCCTTTTTACCTACACTGTCATCATGCCTTCCATCAATGGTCATCTTCTTCCTCCCCATGTCTTTCTATTTCCATCCTCCACGTTAAGGTAATTATTTTCAGGAGATTGGTTGTGATGACTGGTGATGAGGAAGATAAAATGACAATTGCTAGAAGGAGGAGAAGGAGAATATGGGAATGGAGGAGGCAGAAATGTGTTAAAAGAAGGTAGCAGGGCAACAGCAATGACAGAGCTGTAAAAAATTAAAATAACAAAAAAGATTCTGATGAGAGAAATGAGAATAATATCAATTTCATAAGAAATTAAATGAATGAGGTACATGAATGTAAAACATTATGAAGTTGCAGCTACTTGTGGTGTTGGTCCAATTTCTCACCAAGCTTTAATAAGAAGACTGTAGCTAGATTTTGAGAAGACAACTTTGATGACTGTGCCATGTGAACACAGGGCAGAGAAACAACAGTGATTAAGACAAATCTCATGATGCACACAAAGTATGAATCGTTTTCCATCCAAGCAGAGGACACAGAATAAGGCACTGTTTAGCTTGTTGGCAGGTTGGTGTTTGACGCTCACCAACAGTGTACCTTTCAACAGCACCTCTTCATCTAGCAGCTGAGTGTGACAACATATTCTTTTCTAAAGTATTCAAAATGTATCTGCCAAGAATAAAAAAAAACATGCAGTTATTTTCTTCTTTGAGTTTGCAGTGGGGTCATGATTGAAAGAACGAGATCGTGGAAATGGGCTTTCTCAGGCAGGTAGCTGGTGTCTCCCTTAGAGATAGGGTGAGAAACACTGCTGTTCGCGAGGAACTCAGAGTAGAGCTGCTGCTCCTTTATGTCAAAAGAGTCCGCTGAGGTGGTTAGGGCATCTGGTGCGGAGGCCTCTGGGGCGCCTCCCTAGGGAGGTGTTCTTGGCATGTCCAGCTGGGAGGAGACCTCGGGGCAGACCCAGGACCAGGTGGAGGAATTATATCTCAACACTGGCCTGGGAATGCCTTGGGATTTCCCAGTCAGAGCTGGTGGATGTGGGCGGGGAAAGGGCAGTTTGGGGCTCCCTGTTGATGTTGCTGCCCCCGCGACCCGACTCCAGATAGGCGGTGGAAGATGGATGGATGGATGGATGGATGAATGGATGAATGGAGGGATGGATGGGGATTCATTGAGATATGGTCACATGAAGTCACAAATTGGTACAGAAATACATGCCAAAGTGAAGAAAAGTGACATGTGGTGAGGTGGCATCATGTAGTGCTTGCTGGTTGTGGGACCATGTATAGGTAAACAAAAAAAAAACAAAAGAACAAAAACAAACATATAGATAGTCATACTTTTAGATAGACTGCATAGAAAACAAGTTACATATGCAACAGAAAACAAGAGAGTGAAGAAACTAAGCCAAACAAAGTTAATATTTTGACAGTGCATGAATGTTGAAATTGGGGTTTTAATTTTATATGGAGACATTCATTATAACAGTCACATTCTCGTGATTTTGCAAGGTTTGGTAGTCAAAGTTGATAAATACTACCATGAGGAGGAACAAATGCAAAAGCAGTTAATCTCACTACTTGCTAACAATTTAACACTGCAATCTGCAAAACAGACGCCATGAAACAGAATGAAGTGCTTGAGTCTGTGGCTTTGAAAAATAGAGCATTTTTTTAAAGAACCAGGTTACAGTGGATGGTTTCACTTTAATGATTAAAGACATTAACACCCGAACATATTGTATTTTTCTTTCTTATGTAAAGTAAAAAAAACATCAATACTATTTTAATTAATTCATTCATTCATTCATCTTCTGAACTGCTAATCCTCTGTAGCAGGTGATGGGAAGCTGGAGCCTATCTCAGCTGTCTCAGGGTGTGACCTGGGGCAAACTCTGGGTCATTCTCTAGGCAAGACAGTAAAATTAGCAGCATTGTGCATCATTAGCTGCTTTTCATGTGAAATTGTTCCCCCTAAACAAACAAAAAAAAATTTCCGTGACATTTTTCACATGGAAAAGACATTAAATGAAGGCCTTTATGATACCACTGGGGGAGCTGGCATCAATAGTCTCAATATCTACAGTACTGACTGAACATCATTTATCAAAAACAAACCATGCTTTGAACCAGTATTGTTTTCATTTTATGCACAAATGTACAGTAATATAAATCTGGATTTACTTACCATCATTTGATTGTATGCATATCAGCTTAAGACTGGAATTCAATAATACTAGAATATTTTTTTCTTGTGCAATGTCATTTAATATCTGATTTCCTCAGATAATGCCTATTTCAATCATCAAGTGGAACATATAATAGTACTTCTCAAAGAGAAAAGCTGTGAATAGTTGCTCTCAAGAATCCTGTGAAGCTTTAGCTGCTTGTTTATCAAAAGACTGAAAAGAAAAACACAATCACAAAGCGCATATGCACACATGCATGCAAATATACACAGCCTCTCTTAGAAAACATTAAGTTCTGAAGGTCTGTAATGCTTTGAGAAAAATTCAGTTCTTGTGCGACTCCCATTCTATTGCAGTTGGTTTGTAAAGCAAACAGCTGGTGGTGCTGAATTGGCTAATTGTGAGCAATCGTTTCTCCATCAAAAAGACTGACCTCTTTAGCCATCACAGCTGTGTCTGTAGGATAGGCAGAGCAGACAGGCCAAGCATCAACAGGAATTCCCATTCACACAAGCAGAACTTACAAATGTATGTAGGAAAAAAGTTACTACTTTTCCACCTTGGTGTTGCTTGGGGTTTGTTTTGAGGATGAATAGAAGAGTGTTGCCAGGAAAAATGGCATTAACAGAATCTGCCAAACAACATGGCAGACCAATCAGTGCAGTTGCTGGCAGGTACCAGCCCGGGTCCAGACCTGGATCTGGGTAAAGCCTGCTGGAAAATATGGTGAGGATGTGTTTTCTGGCCCAGAGGCCCTCTAGCAGCTTAGAGAGGCTGGTGAGTGACCCTGCCGGTTGAGCACCACAGCTGGCTGTTTGAATAACTCGAAACACATCCGGAGTTATGGATTTCATGCATGATTCCACCAGTTAACGCAATACTGAAATATCTCAACATGACCATCAGAAGCAGTGAAGGCATCCACCAAAGTATGGCCAGAAAAGAATGGGATCAAAGGTAATGTGGCTTAGAAATGCATACAGAGATTTAAGTAATGTTCACTTATTTGAAAATGATTGCTACACTTTCTTTGCTAAATAATTTTATCGTGTAAAGGGAGTGTGGACGTATGCATCTATGCAGCTCAAACACTTCCTTCGTATTTATCACAAAGTCATCATTGTCTTCATTCGATAAGCCCTGAATCTCTCAGTCTGTGTGTGTGTGTGTGTGTGTGTGTGTGTGTGTGTGTCTGTGTGTGTGTGTGTGTATGTGTGTGTGTGTGTGTGTGTGTGTGTGTGTGTGTGTGTGTGCGTGTGTGTGTGTGTGCCTGCAATGTGGGTGATTGATGGAGCTGCAGTGGTACTGCAGAGAGAGATGGGGAGGAGGGGAGATATCAGATCACATCACAGTAGCTGTAAATGCTGAGGCTGAGTAGTGGGCATTGAGAAAAGGAGACTGAGGCTAATGCAGACAGGTTCAGAGGACACATAAGGAGAAAGGGAGAGGAAGGGGTTGTCAAAGGGAACAGGCATCAACAGGTGTTTATTAAAACTCTGGGCAAGAAGATGGATGTATTCCAAACTCGTCCTTTCTAGATTGTGAAATAGGGTAATTTGGTGATCAAATAAGGTTTATAGAGGAATGCAGATGCAATACCACAACCTGAAACTGTCTTGAAAAACAATTATCATTACTTTTTAAATAGTTTTCTTGTTTGTTTGTTTTTTTACAATTGTGAAGATGCAGGAATTAAATAGGTAGAGTGAACTGGCACGACAAGGTAAAAAAGGTGACGTATGTGTTGTGGAACACAAATCTCACCATTCTACCCTCAATTTTTTAATTTGTTTGTTGCACATTGTTTCATTGTGGGGGCATACCTAATTCTGAATGTGCTTTTTCGACAGCAGTGCATTATGAGGTCACATCTTAGCAGGGGTTATAACAAAAGTCTGGGAAAGCATTTACATTGCACCCTTTGAAGTCCCATCTAGAATCTGTGTGCTCACCACTAAAGATTTACTTTTGACAACATGAAGCAGTTTAGATACAATATATGGACTCCAGACTAAGGATCTCACATTGAGTTTTCTTTTGATGTCAGTCCTGAATTGCTGTCACACTGTTGAGTGTTTCCCCCTACTTCTCTATATCCATATCAATTTGACAGTGAGCACCAAGCAAGCCAGGTATTTTAGTAAAAGAAACCTTAGAAATATGTCAACTGATGTAAGCATGAGAAAGAAATGTAACAAATCTGAATCAAAATACTTTTTGCTGCATAAAGGAGCATCCTATAAAATATCCTGACAAGTTTGCAGAAACAGGGCCTTCAGCTGACTGGGAAGACAGCAACAATGAACTATTTCCTTTGTGATGCCCTCAACTTTGTCTGCTCTGGTTATATGCCCATGACAGTGTACGTGTAACAATATGTGGATCACATCCTTCTCATAAACATCCGTCATGGGAATATAGCCAGTGGGGAGAGTTTTAGGACTGCAATTCTCCAGAGAAGGAATTAGGAAGGTCGTTCTGAACGTGTACTGGTTTCACATTAACATTGGCTAGACGGTAGATTTTTCATAATACGCATGTGGTGCAGAATATGTGGGGACATGCATCGGAATCTACTTCAATCTCATGAGCTGATGCAGATTTTTAAAAGCAGCGTAACGTTTTGATTAAACCCAGCGGCTTTTTTGACAAGTAACTCGAGAAAATCCAACCTACAATGCATTGTGGTATAAAAAGAGACCACAGAGCCTGAATCAATTTATCAGACATCCAGCTGTGAAGAGTAGGTGTGCAGTGAAAGCAAGAGAGAGCCATTGGCTCATCCTCCTAATTATTCAGGTTTACAGTGCAGATATTATAACCTGCCTCTTATCACTGGGACTGTGCTGATTATACCCATGCTGACGATGTTTGCTGCCTCCGCTCCCACCACCAATGTCCTTCTTACGTTGTGGTTCATATTGTTTATTTAAGCAAAGATTTATCTAAATATCTCTTTATTACATTGTTATTATGATTAGCTCTCTAGGCACAAGGTTCCTTGCTGCTCAGATTCATTGTGCATTGGTGTACAGCGTCTCTGTTGTTTGTGTTAAAAGAATAATCCGAATAATAAGAATCACTCAGTTCAGCAGTCTTCATCTTCTGGGGACAATGCATCTCTGCACGAAATTCTTTTCAATCTATGCAATGATTGTTTTGATATCGTTGTCTTGACTGAATCAGTGGGCGGATCTGGAATCACACTGTTAGTGTGGCTTGATATTTTTGGAATATCTGGTTTATGTGGATTGTCTGACCTTTGCTAAAGAACAGCAAGAATGTATTAAAAAGCTGCCATCGTTGTTTTCCTCACGGGACCCTTTACCACAATAATTAAGTGGTAAACTGAGTGAAGTAGAAAAAACATTTTGTTCTCTGGTTGTCTGATAGAGAAAAAAACAATGCTGATCTAAGATCATTAGAAATCCTTTCACTTCTAATCAACTAGAGATGATAACATGCTTTTGACAATACCGACTGAATAGTTTCCCTCCTAGGGGAGTTAGCTAAATAAAGCAGCTAATTATCACAGATGGGGGAAGTGATTTGACAAAGGCAGGGAAAAACACCAATAAAGTGGAAGCCAAAAAACATTAACTTATTTAATACTTACATTGGAATGATATAAAAAAATTAGGTCTGGAAAGTCAAATGCAGCATTTAACTTAACTCAAGCTACCCCTGTAGGCACAGATTGTGTGCAATAATATGTTGACAAAGTAGAGAAAAAGTAAGTGAGATCGGCAATCAGTGATGTGAGGTCAGGGGAGGCAGGTGGCCTCACCTGCCATCATGAAAGAAAAAAAATGGAAAATGGAATAAATAAATTAAATACTAATATTTATCCAGCGATGTGTATTATAAACTTACTTTCCATTTAATGTCACCAATTTTAAGTTATTTTTACTCAAAATCGCTGAATTTTCGCATTTACTGCTGAAATACAGAGCAGAGACCTGCGGTGAGGCACCAGCCAGCCGTGCCTCACCATGGATAGCGCAATAACTCAGATAGCTGTGCTGGTAGCTATACATTGAGACCGTAATGCTATCTCTCTATATGTTGCTATTAAAATGTTCAAACCCGTTTGCTCTATAAACTAAATTCCCATAATTTAGCTAATGTATATAATGTACAGTGTTTTTTTGTCAACAGCTGTATGTGTGTAGTGTCTTTCTTGAGTTGAGCGGTCCTGAAACCGCTGTGAAAAGGCACTGGGTGAGGCACAAAAATACCCGGCCTCGTGGATAGGGGGCGCTGATGATCCCAGGAATTCATCTTGGGACTCCTCAGCTGAAGAATAAGTGAATACAGGCTATGATCTACATTCAGTCAAGTGCAGCAATTTTTTTTTTTTGCTCCCCTATTCAAATGGAGGATAATATATTACAAACTGAAGGAAGATACGGACAATTTCTACAAACAAGTTATTGATGCGTTTGTACAGAGGGAGTGGCGCATGGACTTCATTTACAAGTAAACCTGACATATTAACATGTAGGTAACAACAATATTTGTGTGTTACAGTTTGTATGTGAAAATAATTCGGCAATGAGACATAACCCACTCACTGTTGCTAATTAAATGGTGAATAAGCTACACTGTGGGTTCATATTTTTGTAAATCTAATCATGTGATCATGATGACGTCGGTGCCTCACCAGCCATGAACCTCACCGTACGTCACTGTTGGCAATACTGATCTTCGACTGCTATCGTCATGACCTCACCACTGAACTGAAGGGAAACAGATGAATGGATGGATTCAAAGACCCAAGTATGGTTCCTTGGTTGACTGAAGACTCAAATCTCAACAGCTGTCAAGAAAAATCCAGGCTCAGTGAAGTTTATAAGAGCAAGTCAGAGACCTTATAAGAATTTCCTTAGTTTCTATAATTAATGTGCTTTCAATAGACCAAGTCAAAATTCTGCTTACAGCAGTGTGAGGCTTTACTTAGGTACCACACTTTGTTCCAATAAGCTCACAGTGTAAAAGACAACTCGCTGATGCAGAACGTCACTACCTTCAGCATCTAAGAAATAGAAGTGAGAATACAAAAGCTGAGTTGACTCTTAGATGCACTAGTGACCGGACCCAACAATCGGCAGACATGGGTTAAAGATGTGTATTTATCGATAAATCCATTATAAATCCATTCATCCATTTTCTTGTAAACAAAATGCCTGTAATTGTCTTGTCTTCAGCTCCACCTTGCAGGTCACAAGTGTTGCTGGAGCCTATCCCTGCTGACTAAAAGTGAGAGGCAGAGTAAACCCTGGACGCATCGCTAGCCCATTGCAGAGCCACGAAGAATTTAGCCTAATCAATTCACCTAAATTGTATGCTTTTGGAGGTGGGAGGAAGCCAAAAAACCCAGACAGAACTCAAGCAGACATGGGGGAGAACATACAAACTCAAACCCGAAACCTTCCTGCTGTGAGGCAACAGTGCTGCCCACTGCGATCATTCAATACATATATTATAAAATAATGTAGTAAAGGGTGGCACGGTGACGCAATGTGTCGTGCTAGCGCTTATTTTGTAGTTTCAATTGTTACTTCGCTGAACGTTTTGTTAATGTTTATTTATTATTTTATTTTTACTGTGCAATTAGTGGATGAAGGACAATATCCCCTGACATTCAGATTAAATGTGCAGTTGTGGAGTATGTACAAATATCCCCCTAGTAGTGTGATCACAAAACAATCAGCTTCATCTTCCAGGGACTTTGCATGACTGCACTGATGTCTTAACACACTTCATTCTGGCTCATTCATTTTATGTCATTTTATAATGAAGTCAGATCACATTTATGTATTTCTGATTTTTCGATAATGAATTTAACTTGTCATATTTTAGACACCGGGACTTGACAGATAGTAGTTAAGAAATATGTAGATGAATGCTCTGGAATTCATGTCCATGAGATGCAGGGCGATGGACATGTTTCATGTCAGGTTCAAGCAAACTAGAACATAACTTATATACATTATTCTAACATTTGAAAGAAGACAGCAGTTACAGAGAAAGTCTGCTGGAAAACAAGGCTTTGTATTGTAAAAAAGTATTAAATTACACTCACCATCAGGGACTGGAGTGGTGTGCTGGATTATCGTGGAAACATTTTGAAAAATGGAGACAAGATGTTTTCCTCTTGGGCACTTTTACTACATTAATTGAGTTCAACATTTTCTGAAAATATACATTCTCTGGATGGTTCATGTCTTTGCTCATGGGTGTGTGTGTGTGTGTGCGTGTGTGTGTGTGTGTGTGTGTGTGTGTGTGAGCACTGACATATGTTCAAACACTTTTGACGTGTAGTATAGCTTTACATGGCTTCTGTGCAAACACAAATATAGGCAAATATATTGGTAAGATTAAGTTTGAGTGCAGTTCATCAATATTCAATGTGAACTCACAAAGGTCAGGGAGAAAGCAGATGGTCCTCTTTTAGATTTCATTAAAGAATATTTAACACCCACATTTGAAAGATGGAACATTTTCTTGAAATAGAGATGGATGCTTAATGATATTCATGTAATCATGCATTTTACTAAAGATAATATTTTCAGCATAAGCCTGACACAGCTAATTGTGACCTTTGACTGGCCTGTTTGAGTGAGGAACAGATCATGGGGTCACTGATTCTCAGTGTAGAGAATGTAGAAATCTCTGTTGGCCATGGAACAATTCCTGCATTGCTGATATTGATCAACAAACTAAACTCTTCCAGACATGTTTTACTTTGTTATAAGTGATTTTGCACTGTAGGAGGGTTTCCCTCCTACAGTTTTAAGAAGAAGAAGAAGAAGGTATACTTTTTTGATTCACTGGGGGAAATTACATTTGTCACTCGGTTAGTTCTCGTTCAAACCCAAACAGGAGTGCTTTCGACAGATGTGTTGCATGGACTGGCCACTGATCAATAGACTTTAACAGCTCTAGCTGGTCAGACCTAGTTTAGAGACAGGTAGGAAAGCAAAAAAAAAGAAAAAAATAAACTATTCTGTTCTACAAGTTTAATTTGACGGCAATTAATTTATTAAACTGATTTTATACTACTCAGAAATTAATTTGTGCTGCTGATGTGTCAAGATACCACCAGAATGTCTTGCAATGATCCTATGGGAAGTATAAATCATCATTTGTAATTTAACAGCAACTTGCATTTGCTCTGATGTGCAGAACAGAAATATTTTTTTCTTTAGCCATTCAAAAGACCATCAGCCTATAATGTGTTTTGATTTAACGTGAGGATTAGCCTGAATTTAAAGGCTATACATGAGTCCTGCTGCAAACGTAGAAGGGTACTTTGGCTTCTGGGTTGGAGTCTATTTATACCGCACATTGCTGCAACCTCATTACATTCATGTGTAAAATAATTTGAACCTGAAAAAATCCATATTTCCTGTAGGAACACATTCACAGTCTGCCAGTTATCACAGTGCAGGATAAGACTGACTAACAGTGTCACTCCAAATCACTGCTAACCTGTTGTTGCAAGACTATTGCAATGTCATATGGGATATCCATTGCTCATTTTGATTTCAGCACATTAGGCAGATGGGTCGGTCTATTTAGAGAGCGTGAGGCTGGTTGTAGCCTATAGAGCACCCGATTCTCCCACGCTTGCTGTTTAAGTGACGCTGGAGCAGATTGTTTATGACAGTTTTTCGGCTACAAACACCAGACTGTGTGCTGCAGGACAGCTTCTTCTCCTGCAGCACACATAGCTACCATCATGTACATGCACACACATGGCAAAACATAAACAGGCTCACAAATAAAAAAAATAACATAAAATTCACAGATCAAACACATTTTCACCCACACAAGTTCAGATGCACATATATTACCGAAGTGATACAAATACCTTATCTCTCTTACACATTCTTATTTATGTACCCATCAGAGACATCCTTCTATTTATATCACGAATCACTGTCTGTTCTGCGTCAGAGGAATGGATTGGACAATTTTTAAAATCTGCTCTTTAGCCTCCTGACAGAAACAGGTTTATTGGCAAGGACATGGCATTTTTGACACAATTTGTCTATTTTGTCTGTCTTTCCTGTTATAGAAAGGCACAGACCTGGTAGAAGGTCTTCAACAAGGACCAATTGAATAGACAGACACAAGGTGTTAGATTGCACTTTGCATGCATTTGATGAGTAACACATTCTAAAAGCACTGAAAACAGGACTATATAGTAATAAAATAAAATGAACACATCCAGTGCTATAACCCATGGGTTATACAAGTTTAATAGTTATTGGAAAATCCAGCACTGTTTCAGACATAAATAAACCGGATGATGCCTGGAATGAACGATTATTATTATTAAAGCAGACACCTTATATTTTCCCTTCACATCAAGGCACAGACATCCAACACGTTTTTCTCGAATGCAATCAGAATACTGAACACAGTGCTCGGAAAGTAAAGGTTTACATGTTGGAAGTCCATCCCAGTTAGCAACCCAGTGCGATGTCCTTGTTGCAATTGCTGCTCCTGAGCCCTTTGCCACACAGTACACCACGCAATCTTGAGGGCTCATTGTAAATATATTCTCATAAATGCTTGTTTTTGTACCTGTGTTTTGTTATTGTGTTGTTTTTGTTTTTCTTGTTTTGTATTGAGTTACTTTATACTTGAACCTTTTGCAAGGAGAGTTGTCAAAGAATTTCATTGTACACTTATGTATAATGACATTAAAGGTATTCCATTCTATTATATTTTTTTGTAACCTGTTGAAGACGTTCATGGATAAGACATAGAGCCTCGACGTAAGGTTATGTATTACTTGTGTTTCTCATAATTCAGAAAATATTACTATTATTCTAATTACTGAAATAAAATATTAGGATCTTCTAACATAAGGAACGTCTGATTGGACACCTCTGAAGCAGTCTCTCTTTCCCTGCTTGAGGTCACCATAATTTTGTTTCTTCCTATCTGTCGATACTAGGTAACAAGGGAACCAAAATGTGACATCTCACATGTTGCTTTTGGATTGTAGAAAAAGAAAAAAAAAAACAGTAGAAAGCAATGAAAGACAGGTTTACCCCAACAGCGAACAGCTTCAGCTACAAAGCTCCTGGTCATACTCTTGTCTCTTTCTGTTTTACTCCCCTCCATTTTGGTGCCTCTCCCCCCTTTCCCTCTACGTCTCCTGCTTTGTGTTTCTCACTGCTGTTCTCTTGTTGTGTCAGTGGGACAGGCGAAAATGCGAGGTTGTTCCCATCGGCAGAGTGGATAAAACAGTTGACTCTGCGCTTGTGGGCTCAGCGAGAGTGCCAGCTAAAAGCAAGACCATTTCCTTTGCATGAATGTGAGTTAATGTAGGTGTGTATCACAGCCAATTTGTGTGTGTGAGTGCTTCTATATTCAAGGGCAAAAAACTAGAGCGAAGAACTACCTGCAATTTTACCCTTTGACATTTCACAGTGCAGTATTTTAGCTGATAGTGGTTCTAATTATCAGCCAACAGACTCAGTTTTTTTCATTTTTTTAAAGGAGTGTGGCTATTTTTGTTGGTTTTTTTGTTTGATCAAGTATGAGAAATGGGCAAATACGTGCAATATGTATTCAGCCTGTGCTTTAAACCTCTACTGACAGAGCAGCTATAGCTATCAACCAACAGATGAACCCAGCACTTCCTTGTCTTTCCTTACAAAACTGCAACAAAAATGTGCACACTTGGACAATTTCTCTACTTATAAACATTACATTTGTTTCAGACTTACTCTAGGAAATTTGTCTCTTTAGTGAGTAATTACGTGAAAAAAACATTCAAGGTCTCACTAAATCCAACTCAGCACTAAAGATTTACTTTATGAAATATATATTTGATGCTTAAAACGCTGTGTGCTCTTAATGAGGTACACGTGGGAGCTTTCCTTTCTTCCTTGTGAGAAAGTTCAGACATAATATTCATGCTATGGACCCCTTGTGATGATGATAACAATGATTAATGACCTATAAAATTAGATCCAACTTTAATGATCCAGTACATTTTGTTTCCTCTTTGTTTTCTTTACTTTAACACCAGAATAATTTTGCTGTCATTGTCACTAATTCATCCTCCACCAATATTTACTTATACATCTTGCTCATACTGTATATAGGACCACTCATGTGAGAAATGCCTGAATAATATCAAAAATGAAAGGAAAAGAATTCATGATTATTTTATAGTGGATTTGACATCATAAATCATACATACTGTTATTAAAATTTACAATAGCAATAAAACACATTGCTATCTTGACAAATGTATTTTGTTTGGTTTACACTTTGGGTTTTTATTTTCTCCCTCATCTTTAATTTTGTGTAGTGTTAGAATCATCATGGAAGAATCCTCATTGTTAAGCAAAAACTTTACCATGTCTGAATGTCACAGTAGTATTTGTCATTCAATTCATGAAGTTGGAGTGAGCCATCTCTGTAAAAAAAGCTGTTGGAAAACCCAACATGTTGGTTCCAAGACTGTGGTGCATCTTACTTGGCTCAGTCATGGGATATTAGCTCATCTTATTAAGTCATCTTAATCATGTCTTGACAACAAAAGAAGAAACAACATTGGGGGTTCACACAAGGACAACATGAGATGGGGAATGCTTTGTTTTAGTACAACAGTAAGTGTGATATTGAATAAATATTGCTATTGACCTTGCTTCCAAATCTTTCCTAGCTGTTTCTTAGCTCTGCAGGTACAACTTGAATGTAAAATAGATGATCTTTTCTAAAGGGATTAATTTATTTTACAATGTGGTCCATGGTTGAATCCGGTTTACATCTAGTATTGATCATAGAGGTTAATCTTGGGGCAATTTTGAGATGCACTGAAAGCATAGAATTTTACTTGCAGGGACTCATTTGCTATTACAGCTTCTGTATTATCTTGTGAAAAACACATTTTGTTATTGATGTCTGACTGACTGATGCTATTTTCCCTAAAAGAAATGCAATTCTGTGGCAGGGGAAAAACACTTTGAGGTCAGTTTGAGGGCATTAGAGAGAAATCAAGTCGCTGTATTTATAAGCTTTTTCAATACATACACACACAGACACACAGACACACACACACACACACACACACACACACACACACACACACACACACACACACACGTATGTATATGTATGTATATATCTTTTTCAATATATCATATATCTGTATTATCTATTTATAATACAGATATATGATTCAGAGCAGAGTATAACTATATAAAATAAAAAAAGAATAGACAAAGACAGTAATCAAAAGGTTTGAAATCTCTTGTGTTTCAATAACCTTTATGCAGATTGAAAAACCAAAGCAAAATGATCATACAAGCTTTAAAAAGGGGAAGGAAGATATAATTGAGATGAACACACTATGCCGCAACCAGCAACAATGAAGAAGGCACGATCACCCTTGAATTTTATCTGACATTATAGAGAGGACAGAAATTAACTGCACGGAAGATCAAAGCGGTTTGGAGGTAGAGAGGAGCACAGTAAAATGAACCTGGTTCTGCTTTGTAAAGGAAGGGCTTCAGTTTCTTCAAACCTACAAGTAGCTGCATTCTGTCATCACGACTGGTGACCACATGCTTGAAGATGGCAAAATCAACAAATTTTAATATGCTAGACAGGAGATAACAGATGGGAATGTCAGATTAGGAATTTCTAAGTTTGCAATTACATTTTGAATGATTCTTGTCTCATTTGCATGTACTTTGTAATTTTAGAAATGTACAAAGAGTTTGTCAAATTGATCTTTAAAAATGCAGCTGGTATTTAGCACCAAAATCAGAGCTTCAAATGTGGGTGTTCAATAATAGTCTTGGTTTCCTCTGCTGTTAAAATACTGTACTGTAACATTTTGCGTCATTTTAATTTAGGTTTACATAACATTGTTTTTGTCTATAAAAAGTTGTGATGAGTTTGAGGAAGATTTACTGGTAGTAGTAACTGAACTTTTCAGGTTTAAGGTTTTGCAGGAAAGATGTTTGGTTGATCTTTATGATGACTGTGTTCACATTTCTGGTTTCACATCTAATTTTATTTCCACAACAAAACATTCATGGACACACAATATTATTCCCTTTGGAATAATATAACCCAGAGGAAATTGCTAAAGTACAATCACATGGTATAATTAGCTGATGTTTTGAAACATAGTGATCGCTCTCAATGCTAAAAAAAAGTCCAGCATTACACAGCAATAATAATAATACATAGTACATAGTCAGTAAATTTTAGCTGTATAGTTAGCACGAATTGAAAACAATTATTTCACAGAAATATGCCCTGAACCAGTGTGCCAGCTGGATAATTTGTCCTCATGATGGCCTCATTATCCTCCATCTCAAGGAGTAACATCAATTTGTTTATTGAAGCCAAATCCTTGTGTAAGGGTATGCAGCAAACACACAGACACACAGACACAGACAAAGACACACACACACACACACACACACACACACACACACACACACACACACACACACACACACACACACACACACACACACGCATGCACACATGCACACACGCATGCACAAGCACAGTGTCGTACACACATTCGAGCACACATGCCTCACAGCTCAGGTCTTTATTTATATTTATATTAAATGCTGACTCCACATCTTCTGCCTCATTCTCCATCTGCCATTCTTTTTTGACAGCAAATGAACCTGCTTTTTACCCTCATCCCTATTGTCTTTTTTTTTTATTATCACTGACTACTGGTAGAACAGGTGACTCATGTTATAATTTTGGATATTGAAGCTTTGACTGTTTGCAGAAGCTGGATAAAGACAGTTATTGTGCAAACAGAATGTGGATGGCAGACAGTACATTCAGTTGTGTTTATTTCCTAATATCTGCCATCCTCCCCTCCAAGCACCATAACTGATTTAGCACAATCCTCTTCAGCAAAGCCAAACCCTCGGGCATGTTCAGGATCAACTCTGAAAAGAGACGTACTGGGTTTTTCTTTTCTTATTCATGCTGTGCCTAAATTCTCCATCTAATAACCTGTCTGCGTGCTTTTTTTAAAAAATTGATCAGTTTTCTCTATGCCCTCCTTCTACTGTGGTAACTTGCATTTCCTTTCTGCACCTAATTTTTGATACCTCCTGCGAAATACAACATGGTCAATTTGACTTGTATAATATCAGTAAGCCAGTAGTTGAATGCAACAAGTTTTTTTTAATCTATCTTTACACTTTGACAAATTTGTGTGGTGATTTTTTTTTCCAAAAGCATCAGTACTTCGATTTTTCGTGCCTAAAACAATATAATAACGGTGTTTGATGGAATTGAAAGTACATAAGCTATAAAATATATAAAAATCCATTCAGATTTTATACCAAAGGCTGCACATCCATTAACATTATCAGAAATGAGCTGTCTAACAGAAGATACAGTATATATCCGTTCTTGATAACCAATGTATTTCCATTTCTGAGTGAATGAACTGAATGATTCTTCTTCAACACCTTTTTCTGTTTCTTTCAACAACATGGCATTCATTACTACACAATATAAGCCCTTCCAGGTTGTCATGGTTCCCATTTGGACATAAATGCACGGAATCTATGATTGCAAAACCACTCTAGCGATCGTATAATATCAGATAGTGGATCACGATCATGATCATTTTAACCACTCTTAATGCTATATATTCACACAAATAGGGGTCAACTGTTTGAATAGATAACATAATAATACATGATAGCAGTAAATACTCAGTAACTCATGCGTGTATAACCCACCATGTGAAAAAAAGCAAGAAGACACTATTGGTTGTGCAGTACAGTACAGGAGACATCTGTACTTTTCCAACACTACATGTGCACAACTACACAATATCTGTATGTGATAGCATCATCATATTAATTTTATTACTGTCAACATATCAGGACTAATTATATCATATTAATATACGAATGTTTTGTAAATGTTGGAAGCATTGCACTTGTTATGTTCATCCAAATTAGGGTGTGTTTAGTCCTGTATCTGTTTTTCTTAGACCACTGCTGTTTATCCTGTGTAATAAACCAACTCCGTCCTCCAGCCCACCTTTGAATCCATTTAAATTCAAATGATACAACCAATTCTGTGAAACCGAAATTTTCCGTCCGTTGGTGTTTTAGTCAGCCAGTATACATCTCCCCCCAGATATGCATCTTTTGTTTTGGATAATTGTTGAAGCCCTTTCCCCCTCCACTTTTTGTTTGAGCCAAGCTATGCATTATGTTAATTGAATTGCTTGAGGGAAATGCACTTGTAATTCTCCTCATCTGCAAGAAGAGCAAAGGCCAAATTTCTTTACCCATTTTTTTCTGTTTATTAAGTATGTTTTGCAGTAGTCAGATGAATGAAGCGCTGAGGCCAGAAATTTTGGCTGAGAAATTGTGTCTGCTAAAATTGTCCATCACTTCATGCAAACACTTGTACCCACACACAAACGCAATAAATAAACAAATATGACTCAAGACTATAACCTACACATCAGGAGGTCAACATGTATATTGCCTGTCATAACAAGAAATCAATTGAGAGACATTCTGAGGTGAAACTGTATTTAGTAAGTTGCTTTTTGCCCCAAAGCCTCTGTCCTTCTCTATGGTTCTCTCATTTTTGGGGGCCTCTCGGTCTTTTGCTGTCCATCTCTCTGGAAACTCTTTTTGCAGCGTGTAGTCAACAAATATATTGCCATTGAATTATACTAATGGCAATATAAAAATGCTCAGGTAATCGACTACCGTGATTGACTAACTAATCTCCATGCACTTGCCAAGGTTTTTATAGAGCTTCATATTACAAACATAAAAACGGGAGCAAGAGATAAGAAAAAAAAAGAAGTAGGTATCTTATTGAAGATTGCATTGAAACCCCAACAGGTTGTTCATCAACTGATCATAGGTTTAAGACCATATCTTGCTTAGGGATATACAAATCAAGGGAATACTTGATTAGTAATGCTTATTAATATTTCTCTTGCTCTTAAGATTTTATTCAGGGTTAGGGTTATATATTAGACACATTCAAACACATATGTATATGGCAAGTTTTGTCCTGTGTGACTTTGCCATGGATGTGTGACCATTGTGTGAGTAGAGGGGTGTTTTCCTGGTCCCCTGCCATTCTCTTGTAATGGAGAACATGTGGTAATAACAGTGATCTATCACATTGATGGCTTGGTACTGCCATCACAGTGAGAGCAGAAGCTGCAACAGCATGGGACAGCAGAGATGAACAGAGATGGCAACAATAGAAAACTATTGGCAGAGTCAAGCAAGGGAACAAACTTTCCCTTCCTCACAGATGACAAAGATAGTCATTATGCATTTGTCACACACATTCTTTTCAGGAAATTATAGAAACTGTGAAATTTAGAAACTTTGGTCTGTACTTTTATTAGAGGGTCTTGATTTGTACTTAAATCAGAAAGCAAACCCCAAGCATATGCTCAACAAACAAACATGCCAAACAGGAGATCCGAAAAAGGAGAGATCAAGGGATGTCATGGCTCTCCGTGCGGTGAGATTGAGAACTGGCCCTTTGGGGCATCACATGGCATGTACCCAATGAAAAATGTGTAACTTCTTCATAAGCCTTCAATATACAATCAATATTATTTTGTAATGTAATGCATGAATAGTGCACCTGTATTACCACACAATGTTAATGGCAGAAAGTAACTCAGTGAAAATGCCACTTGTTCAAATGAAAGACCTTTTCCTTAAGTTTTAAATTAATCTGTACCCTTGACTTGAACGCTTCTTCAAAAGTATTTATAACGAGAGAATTCAAGATAGACACCGAGATTCAGTTTTACCTGGTGGATACAGTATCTTTGGAGGCCAAAGGGAGGCGGACGGACATTTTTTTCCAGTCATTTAGGAACCCTGAGTTAATCCAGTCCATTAAAATGGTATGTGTTTACAAAGAAAACTTGATTTCATCCATTATGTCTCTAAGCAGACCAGAAAACCAACCTTTTACTCTTATCTTAATCCTTTCCACTCATTCCTCAACAGTCTACTGCAGAGATTTAAAAAAAAAAATCAAACTGACTTACAGTTGCTGATTTATATTATTATGTATATGTTGATTGGAAAAAAGTAAATAACTGTTAAACTCTTTGACAATACCACTGTCTCTGTAGTCTTAATTGCATTCATAATGCGTGCTGTCAAATGCAGGAGACTCATCATCCTGAACACTAATGTCCCACAGTGATTTTTATAAACATGAACCAAACTTATTTACGGCTTTGTAATAATAGTGCTTTCATCATGCTGTGATGCATTCAAGCACAACTGACATCACATCATTTATCTGTAGCTGAGGAATATTGTGATTGGTTCTTTTAACCAAATTAAGTGTTGGGCAGACATTTTTCTCAGAGGGTGGGATGGAAATGTGAGCACTTATAACTCAGAATGGGTGTAGCATGGATTGAGCAATTGTTGTGTTCTTTACTTGCAAATTACATTTTGAGGCTCAGGTGTCAGACCAATTAAAGGCAAGTAAACTCTGGATCAACGGTGAAGATGAAAATAGCATTGAAGACTGTAACTAAGTCTAGACTTCATATAGAAAGCATGTTATGTCTACAGAAGGAACTGCCCGCCACTCTACCTCCCATTGCATGCTTACATCCCCCCTTGTGTGTGTTTGTGTGTAATACAGGGGCCTGTACGCACCAACTAACTAGGATTAACTAACATATTAGAGTGCGCATTCTTAATTTCCCTTCAGGGATCATAACAGTTTCTAAAATAAAATTAAAAAAAAAAACTGAAACTTTGTAACACCACTAGGATGTAGACCTCAGAGATGTATGATTTAATGGACCACATACTACACAGACTTGCATGAAGGAATATAAGCCTACAAATATGTTCCTCCGAAAGCAAAAAAATACTTTCTATGTACTTAACACACAGATTCAAATGCTGAGGTCGACATGAAGGTTGAATATGTTTGTGAGCTATCTCGGAGTTGTTTTGATATTTTTCACTACATAAGAAGAGGACGCAGAAGACAGGGTTAGATGGAGGCAACTGATACGCTGTGGTGACCACTGAAGGGAAACGCCGAAAGGAGAAGAAGAAGAAAGTTTGACATTTTAAGGATTAATGATTACTGCATTTCATGCAAATGCTCTAACGTTATGGTCCTGCCATCATTCATGCCTTTATGCTATAGCTTGGAACAAAACAAATATTGAACTACTGTATTTGCACAACTGGTTATAACTACTTTCCTTGTTGGGAAATCCAAATGTCATTGAGGTTGCTACAGAAATGGATAAATCTGATAGCCTGCTCCTGTCATAAAAGAATGAGCACAGTCCTGTGGTACTCCATATTTATAAGATATAATCATATATGAATTATTGTTTCTATGATGACTCCTAACTGTTAGAGTTTTTGTTGGAAATTTCTGACTGTAATGCTGCTGATTGAGGTAGTTTTAAATATAACCTAAAACTGGATTACAAAACTTCTGAAAGAGGTGATATGGGAGTTTTTGTGAATGGGTGTCCCACCACAGGTAGATGCTGATACACTCTGGGTATAGTGTCATCATCTCTGCTCACTGCACCAGTAGGTTATCACTCCCATCTTGTCTGCATTCCCTCCTGGCTATCCAAGTAAGAAAATGACCTTCTGAATCAAGTCATAAATGCAGAGTCACTGTTTCTTTGCAACGGAGTCTGGCTAGGGACTCATCTTTTATTCAAAAATAATCTGATAGCCACCTCTTCCCATTTAATCATGCCCCTGCTTATCACACCCTGTGAAATTCCCAGCATTTCTGCTCATTTCGACTCTACAGTAGGTATTACTATAGTCACCACTCAGGCTTAGAGCATAATACAGTTGTTACTGGGATATTGTAAATTAATTTTGTGTGACTTGATGAAGGATTTATTTTTTAAATGAATAAATGAAAAATTATCATAACATCTAATCCCAACCAAACAATACTGTTGCATGTGTTAAATTACTGCCTTTTGAGTCTTTACAACATCTATCCACCCGTTTTCTTTCACCGTTTTATCCGCTGTTGTGGGTCACGGGGAGCTGGAGCCTTTCCAAGCTGGCTTAGAGCATTAGGCGGGGGAAACTGTGGGCACGACGCCAGTGTGTCGCGGAGCCACACAGAGACAGACAAACATGCACACACTACGGGCAATTTGGAACGACCAATTAACCTGAAGCACATGTTTTTGGAGGTGGAAGGTAGTCAGAGATTCCAGAGAGACCCATGCAGACACGGGCAGAACATGCAAACTCCGCAGGGAGCGGGACTCAAACTCGTAACGGCCTTGCTGTGCGGCGACAGTGATACCCACTGCGCCACCGTGCCGCCTCTTTACAACATATTACAGGAACTTTAGGGTTATATTTATGAAGTAAAACAGGTTAAGTCAAAACTTTTATCAAACATTTGATACATTTGTAACAACATTTGTTGTTACTAATGCCAAAAATGCATTTGGAATTACAGTAATCCCTTGCGCATTCACACATCAAAAGTGCGACTTAACCTCATAGCGGATTTTTACTAGGTAGTCACATGATACTGTACGCGCATTCTATTGGATGACGCCATCTGGAAGTGCCCTCCGTTTCGTGAGTCTTGGAAAGCAGCGCACTCGCGTGAGACTCAAAAGTGCTTTAAATATTCGACAAGAGTGTGGGAAAAGGTAGTACAGGTAGAAGGTTGTTTAATATCAGTATGGGGAGGGTTCACAAACGTTTAAAGTACCGTAAATAACAAGACAAATAGTTTGCCGCTATATCGCGGAATTTGTTATTCGGGTGTGGCTCCTGGAACGCATTAACCGCGAGTAACAAGGGCGCACTGTAGATGCATTTGTGATGTGCAAAGCTGGCAATGTCACCTCTCACGGAACAAAAATCCCCAACTTTTGAAAGTGGAAAACATTCAGATTATCTAATATTTGATGAATGGAAAATTTAGTTGATCAGCAAATTCTTTTCAGGTTGAGTGAGTCAACATGAAAGACTCTCCCTCTGTTGACTGAAGTAAATTGCTATTTCAGCTCAGTTTACGAGCTTCAAGGATGAAATAATCTAATGAATGACTTAAAATACATGATATACTTCCAATACACGTCTTAGTTAGTATTAGTTAGAGGTTAGTATGCCTCCTCATTTGCCAATCACTCCCCACTCTTCCATCTTGTTTTGATGTTGTTAAACCGGAGTAAGACACAGAAACCATACATGCACTCTTTCATTGTCCATGCTCCCTTCAACCTTGATTTTTCCATCCTCTCGCTCTCGCTCTCCCTCTCTCTCTCTTTCTCTCTCTCTGTGTCTCTGTTTGGTTTCTTGGACTCTTTAAATTCTGTAAATCGCTAATGGTAGTAGCAGCCTTGAGCTGAATTCCCAATAACAGAGCTAATGAGAGGAGTGCTGCGGCGATAGCATATGTCAGAGTTGGTGCAGCTGTATTTGCATTATGTATTATGTACTCATATTTGTGCTTCAACAATCTTTTGCTCTACCTGTGTCTTCTCTCAAGCAGAGCCTCTTATACCTTTATTTCTAACTCTCTGTCCTTTACTTTTCCTTCCGCCTGTTCTTCTACCCGTTGTCCCTGAACAAGGTGATGCATCTAATGAAGTGCAAATGTTTCCCAAGGAGAATGATGACGATTACCTGCTGTACTCATCATCTCTTTCTCGCTGTCTTTTGCAAGGGCTGTCTTGCACCTGCTGCACCTTTTCTACACCTATGCAACCGCCTTCATTCTTTCAACATGTCATCCCCCCCTCACCCCCTCATTCCTAATTCCACCTTACACCAGCTGTTGGTGCCTCCTAATAGCTGTCATGTTGATGTGGACAGACTAGGGACCTTTTATCTCATACCTTTCAAATGTGGCTCATTAAAGTAGAGGGTGGGTAGGGGTGGGAAAGGTGACAGGATTCTGCATCAGGCTATTGCGTTTAACTGTGTTTTTTCTGACAAGCTGATGTCCAGAATGTCCCTTCAAGGTGGTCATAAATATATAATGGCATTATGAAGTTCCTGATCAGGACAAGCTCAAGGTGTCGCACAGTACATTGTAGACATAATTGAGACAAGGTGATGAATATAATTAACAACTTAAAGACATTGGACAAAAGCCAGGGAAGGGTCACATTTAAAATCTCTAAGGGTACTACCATACATTTAAAACCAGACGGACACAATGAAATTTTTCGGAACACACAAAATTGGGTCTGTGGTGATCTTCATATTCACAGACAAACACAACCACTCCCACAACCATCTGTCATTACAAATGTATACTGTCATCTGTCTTACTCTGCATTGACATATTTCAAAGAAGATTTCTTCTGAAGGATCTGTGACAGGCAATGCAGCACAAAAGTAGGAATCACTCTCATATTGAGATACACAATGGCCAGTCCAGATTTGACCATTTTGTGCATTGTGCTGGATGCATAGAATTAAAAATTACTTGTGATGACAATGCAATACAAAGCATTCATATCACACAAGCACCTAAGCAATGCTACAACCTAAGCAAAATTGAAAGATATTAACCCTTAACATGTAATGATGGAAAGAAACTAAGGAAAGAAAGAGTACATGAGATAAATAATCCTAACCCCTAGCTGCCAACTCCTACGCCAACACACAGAAAAATTACTACATAAAACAACCCCAAAACAAAAACAAACAGCTGCTATCCACACTTTCAATAAGGGTGATAAGTTGTTTCATCCCTAAACCGAAGCCATGTTAACAGAAGCAGGAGAAAGAATGTGCATGGACACTTCTGACTACTGGCAAGGTGTTACTGAGTGGAGGCACATGTTATAAATAAAAAGTAATACTGAACTTGAGCTTGTCAAAAATAATCATGTTGCACTAACATAAAGACAAACAATCTGAACAATATTTTCCAAGAAGTGTGAGGAAGCCTTGATTGTATAAGCATTTTCTGAGTTAGTGTCAAAGGTCAATTGCAGCATAGAGTTTATTAATTTGTCCCCATTACATAATTGAAAATCCACTAAGCAGATAGATGACTGCACACTGATATTCAAATTGCAAACAATAGACTTACCTGAAGATGTCAGTCAGTGGGAAGCATGCAGAGAAAAAACAAGGATTTAATTTAGGGTAAAATGTTACAAACATGAACGATCACATCAATCAAACATGCTACGTATCATAATTCATTATTATGGCAGTTAATTACTGTAATTCCATATGTCATGAGTATTCACACCAATATTTATCTTCCAGACGTCTGAGCGCTATGACAGAAATTGCAGTAATGTAGTTCATCATCACATTTTTTCCCCTCATGCTTACACCTCATTGATTTATTGCACAAACGAACAGACTCACATTCCCACTGCAACTTGTAGTCTGTAGGTTTTTCTTTATTTGTTTGTCAGTCTTTGGGTTCACCACTGAATGAAGGTGACTGGTTCAAGGTCGCCAAGTTCCAGGGAGGTTAACCAATTGTTAAATATTAGCTGGTGCTGGTTTACCCTCTGACACTACTGATGCTTTCTAAAACCACACAAAGATGTCCAGCTGGTAGAATCATTATAAGGTACTCTCCACTATACTTGTAGTGTAGTGGTATCCTATCAAAGTTATGTTCTCTCAATGCACACTAAAGGAAATGTTCTCCTTATTATGTGTGGTAAATAAATTGCTAAAAACTGTTGTTTTTTTTTTGGATTAACCAGTGGCTATTCCTTTCACCCCTGTTGATTACAAACTATGTAAACAACCTGTTCCATTTCCATCATCCTCTCAAACAGATTTGTCCTGCAAGTCCTGCTCCCTAAAGATAAATCCTAATTTCAAAATTTAAATACAGGTATGTATGTATGTATGTATGTATGTATGTATGTATGTATGTATGTATGTATGTATGTATGTATGTATGTATGTATGTATGTATTGGTATTAATTTGTTTTCCCCATTATTACTGTCAACTCTTTTATAAAGCTTATCATGTTATAATAATAAAATACAATAAAATATTTTGAATGTTCATTTCACAGAAAATACCCAAATGTTCAACTGAATTTTATTTTCCTGTGTTGTCTCTGAGGATGTGTTCTTTGCGTTTTTCTTCTGCATAAAATATATTCCAAGTAAATGTATTTAATTCCCAATTTTAATGGAGTTTTTTTCTGCTGCCAGATATGCGTCATGAAAAGATCTCAGTTATTGTGCTGAATATTTCTTAAACTGCTGTTTCTGTATCTTCTGTATCTTTGCTCGTCTTGAATTTCCAAAGTTTTTCATTATGTTCAATATGTTTAATATGTTTAACAATTTTCAATTGTGATATATGATTTTTATTAAGTACAGCGGTTAGCACTATTTTCCCTCAGATTGACAGAAAATGTGATTTTTCAAGTGAATGCAACATAGTAAACACTCATTGGAGACTCATTACCAACTCTCCAAAAGTGTATCTGGTTTACCACACAAAAAGCACTCTATAACTCCAGCATCCTGTACTAAAGCACACAACCCTCTTTTGTAAAGACAAAAAACATGCATTGGACACAATCAAGTAAGCCAGGCTGCTGGGAGAAATCATAACCTGAGGCACCAGATGGTTTGTCACACAGAACCATCTGATCAGTCGTCCTTGGAAACTGTTGGGAAAAGGGCAGGTGCTTTCGGAAAACTACTTGGCGCGTGATTGGACAAACCATATGTCCATCAACATCTTTCACATGCCAGCATTATGCAAAGGGAGATATAAAACATTCATTCATTTGTTCATTCATCATCTACCACTTGTTGTGCTTATGGTGGGTCATGGGGGTTGCTGGGGCCCAACCCAGATATAAAGCATACCAGATATTTGTTAGTCAGAAAACACGGTGTGAGAAGAGTGTGAGCATTTTAATCAAAGTATTGGTCTCTTAGTTTTGACATAATTGATGCTTCGGCAAAAAGAATACAGGCTGAGGCAGGAAATCACAGAGTGTTCATGTGCACTGAATTGATTAGCAGGAAACCTACTATTACATGCACCTGGTAATCTCACTGCCATAGTTGTTGTTTTAAGCCTGACATATCATTAAAGATTCTTTTTTGGGTATATTTTCTGTTTATTACGTCCCGATTCAAAGCGGTGATGTATTGCAATTGTCAGTGTTCGCGTCTTCGTCCGTTCGTTTGTTTGTTTGTTCATTCGTTCGTTTGTCTACCAAATATCTTGGCAACCATTGCAGATTGAAAGATGAAAGAAAAAGCACGTTACTTGGGTGCAAAGGAGGTGAAAGTGAGATGATGACCTTGACCTTGACAAAAGGAGGTCACGGTCAAATTTCAACTTTTTATACACTCAGGAACCGGATAGGATAGAAAGACGAGGGAGAAGGCCAGTGCGAGTAAGACCATATTTCAAAGCTAGTGTTTTGATCTACCTATGCACTAGCTTTGATCTATGGTCTGACTCACACTGGCGTTCCCCATTTGCACTAGGCTATGCACTAGTCAGGTACTACTTTCAGGGTACCCTGACCTACCCTGAAAGTAGGTCAGGGTAATTCGCGGGATGTTACAGTCTCTGACTGCCTTGATGGATCATGGGTCTTTTATTAAATGAACCTGACCTATGAAAGTAGGTCAGGGTAAAATTTTATATTAAGGGGTGCTGCAGGATATTGCAGTCTGTGACTGCCTATTTCTTAGTTTCAATTTAAATAAATAAAATCACCATTTACACAATTTTGTAAAAGCTGTTGCCAGTTAGACACCTGGGTATAAGATATCAGATTTATTCAGCTCAAATTTGGCTTTGTTATCCTGGCTTCACTTTATCCCTTATTCCAAATAAGGGTTTCAGGTTTCTCATTTACATGATCTTTGGTACCTGAAGTCAAGTTGTTGTAGAAGGATAACTATACCCTTAATCTCACAGGTACTTTTCAAGGGTCTCTTAACCATCTGCTGTCTCTTTGATGCCATGACATGCATAGACATGATGACATACGTGTAGTGCATACTGTATAACCAGTGCTAACAAAGCCATATAATGATACTGAAATGACTGTTGATTCGATGTGCAAAATCAATGGATTGTGTGGCATACATTAGAAACTAAGGTGAATAAAATATATAATTATAATATAATAAAAATGTACTGTCTTGACTTCTTTGTTTAGGCAAGGTTGGTTTATTTCACAATCCATATTACACATTCAGATCATATCTTTCTTAAGAACATTAACTGTTGAAAAACCTTCAGTAGTGTTTCATTGTGTTTAGATTCTTTTACAATAAGGAATTAACTAAATAAAATGACAACAATCTACAACTTCTTAGGAATTAAATTCAGCATCAGGACTCTTCTGTGGTGAGGAGGTATACTCAACATCCTGGTATCGTGACCATGTGACAGTCATGTGTCTGTGACAGAAAGTGATCTTTCCAAAATAGCAATAAAATAATAATAAAATAATAATAAAACCTATAACATTAAAACTAAAAAAAAAAAAAAAAAAACTTCAGAAATGTGTTCTATATGGTCCACTTGGTCTGTGGTATAACCCACAGAATTTTCCTGTCAAGATAAATGGGTGTGGGTTCTCTAGAGTTAAGGTGTCACACAGAGACTGAATCACCTGCACAAAATGGATGGGAGTAGGAAGGGCAGCAAGGTCAGCTTCTATCTGACCTGAAAAATGCAAAAGAATCTCCATATGCAATAGCACCACTATTCTGCATGTATCAAAGTACACACTCTGTCACAGCCACTGACCTGCCAGACTGCGGGTCTGCTCTGTTTCAGCGCACTGGTACACAGCTTAACACAGCAAAGGTTGAGGAAACTGTTAAAACAGAATGTAATCTCTCAGCTGGCAGCAAAAAGCACATAATTGTCAGCTAACAAAAACAACAATGTTGGTCTCCAGGACAAAAGCCATAGTCCTGTTATTGCAGGGACAAGCACTGCCTTATTAATCTCCCTTGACATTTTTTGTTTATATCAGTCATGCGGCTAAGACAGGCACGCACAACCCTTTCTCTGTTTGTAATGAATGGTGCATCCTGCCCTATGCTCTGGCTGAGACATCTTTACATTGGAGCACAAACACCTACGTAGGGCACCATAGGTTAGCTCACCATGATGAAGGTGATGACCTTGGGAAAAATCACCATTATACAGACTGTTTTTTGGGTTTTTTTTTGCAATCCTAAAGGACTGGATTGATAGATAACACACAGTTAAATGCAAAACAATGCAATCATGGAAACCTCCTCCACCTCCACAATGCACACTGTTGAATGTTTCTATGTATAATAACTTCATTACATAATCATTCTGGGAAAATCAGTATTAGGAATGCTGTTTGTTGCTTTATTCTAAAGTAAAAGCAAATATGTTCATTCACTTGAGAAAAGCCTTCAAGAAAAAAATTACATATTAACTTAGGTTATTGTACACCAAAATAAAGATCATTCTGACAGCACTCGCATTGACTCAAATGAATGCTCTATTGCCAAACAAATTATACATCCCCCTCAACTCTTCAACATGTTGTGTCATTCAGGGTTAACAGCTCAGCAAATGTAGAACTCAAAGTCGTTTCATGAACTGAATCTCTTCAGTGAGCAGTGATCCCTCAACAGTTCTGTCTTTGCTGAAATACATCTAATAACCTTCACATGTAACGAGTTTTGGCCTAATAGCTTGCCATCTTGTTACAGATTTATTGAATATGGAGGCTCTAAAGAGTTAATGAGTAGACATTCCAGACATTACCCAACAGACTGGAGCAAGACTGACAGTTTATGGAATCGGCGCCGTGTTCAATGGATGACAGAGTTTGAAAACTGCCCTGTAACATCCCATCTCACCTCTTCATGCCTTGCTTCCATCTCTGCCCTTGGCAAGTGAGATTCAGTTTGACAGGGGATAGATGGATGCTTTAGATAAGGGGATGGAAAGAGAAAGTGATAGAGGGATAAGCATGGGGCTTGACCTCTAATTGTCTGTGCTGCGTCAGCTCTGCCACCAACTCATAACAACCATGGGCCCATTGCTGAAATATGTGTCTTTTACCTATCTTTTTTCATGCATATCTACAACATTGTATGCTCATCTATCTATCTGGCCATAGCAGCCATTTATCTAGTTAGCTGGCAGAAATCTATACATTCAAATCCTGCGGCAGAAACAGGAAGACTAAAAAATTGTGAAGAAAACAGGAACAAGATAGAAGATAGATTTGGGTAAACATGAATGAAGAATGAGAAGATAAGAGAGCAGGTTGAGGGAGAGCAAGTCTATCTTCACAAGCTGACAGTGACATTTAGTGCATTGCTAGGGGAGTCAATGGAAAGCACTCAGCATTGGAGGCCCCACACACACACACACGCAGACACACACACGCACACACACACAAATACACACAAACAGAACACACTTCGCACATGCTACACACACATACATTATGGATCTGTTCTTCTCCCCGAGAGATGGATTATTGTTCCACTTTATTCTGAGAAACTGAGAGAGGGGCAAGCCTGCAGTTACAGGCAGACAGGCAGGATGTTAGATAGAGTAGCAGGTAGACAGATGGCTACATACACCAACACAAAGACAACTAAGAGAGTCTGGGCTTAAAATTGCAAATGAGACACATACAGAAGATTAAGTCTTGTTGGGGGAAAACATACTCCAAATGACAACTTTAAGTGCTCTATAAAGTGCTTTGGAAAAACAAGAGGGTTGTGAAATGAGTCACTCCAGCCAGTAGCTCTCTGCTAGAGAGCATTAACGTTCTTTCTAAAGAAAAAGAAGTCTAAGTAAAGAATAGGGAGAAATAAAATACTCATCTTTATTGGAGACTTTAGAAAAATCTATCCGTTTTGTCATTTTCACGTCTTCCTCATGCTTTCCAACACATCTCCCCAGAGCTGGGGTGTTTCTCACCACCTGCCCTTTCCTCATTTAGCACTTCATTTTTCTGCATCCTTGCCCGTGCTTGACGCAATTCATCCGTGCCTGTCAACAAGCTTCTCTGTCTTATAAATAATTATGTTACGGCTCCGCTCTCCAAAACCTAAGTGCTGACTGGGAATTCAACACAAGCAGAAACCGAAGCCGCCCCAACGTAGACAAAATCGGAGCACAGACGTGACGACACTTTTTCATCCTGTCTGAAAAAACCCTCCACTTGAACACACCTGATTTCTAAGTTTACTGACCTGTTATCAGTAATAAGCAGTTTTTGGGATCATTTATATTTGTGAGTTGCTTTTAATTAGCTTCATGAGTGCAACAAGACAGCTTCGCAAGCTCATTAATTATGTACTTCATTATAAAATTACAATGTTGACCAACAAAATAAGAGGTGGGATATTTATTTAAGGAAGGGGGGGGGGGTTGTGTGCATGGAGGTGCTTTTGAATAATTACATATTGTATACATTAAGTCAAGATTCATCTGTTGCTGTTAAACTAAATACTATAGGTCTCAACCGGTTTTCAGGTGTTGATGTTCTGGTGGGTTATTTTCTCCTTTGCTCCTATGCTTTCTAACATCTGTGCTGAGTTTTTCAGGGTTCTTATGATGACAAAGATATGACTGGTATTCTACTGAGCTTTCCACTCTTGGATCAGAAGTCTCTCGGACTGATGGACTCCTAACAGTGGAAGAACTCAAAGCCACCCACTGACAAGCATGAAAACACTTAAAGACAAACAAGAACCTTTAATTGACTTTTTTTTTCTGATATAGAAACACAAAAAAGACCTACCCACCTGGACAGATGCAGAAATGCATATGCAGTTCTAAGAAAGCCTGCTTAGCAGTCAGTTCTAACTGTGCTGGGAGTCTCTTACTTTCCATGTGACCTTTTGTCACTTTGCTGCTGACATTTTAAGTATGCTATTGCTAACCTTTGTCAGCAGCCTTGTCTACTGGTTGCCAAACAAAGCAGAACTGCTGAGGGAATTACAAAGAGATGGAGCATGCAACTGCAGAACATGGATAAAGTAAAAGGGAAAAAAATAAAATAGACCCAAATGAGAGGCTGGGGTCATGGCTAAAAGTGGGGTCAGATAAAGGCAGGTTGAAAGGTTTAGCAGATGAGACAGAATGACCCGAGGTGCTGTATGGGGGGCAAAAACAGAAACTCAGACAGTTCAAAGAAAGAGGGACTACAAAAGAGAATGATAGCTATTAGGTGGGACTTAAGTGTTAATAAAGATGGGCTGAAAAAAAGTAATTCATCACAAGGATAGAGCAAAATGACAAAAGGTGGGGGGGAAAGAAGGATAGAAAAGAAACAGAAAGAGGCAAGAGTGACAGAGAACCCAAAGTAGCCGAGAGCGGTAATTCAGAAAAGGGTGCAAAGGTGGGAAAAGAGAAGTTTCATCAGGGAGTGCCATAAAACAAGAGTGTAAGTGGGTGAACATAGGAGAGTGGCGATGGGATGTGTCACTCTGTAAATTACAGCTGTCTGTGGTGGAAATGTCACAGAAATATGAGAGCCCATTTCAGAGCCGTAATAATATGTAAGTGTCATTCATTTTCAGCCAGAAGGTCTGCAGGATCAATAGAGTCTTAGTATTAATAGAGACCCCTCTACTGCATTAATAAGACAACCTGGCCCCAGCAGCAGTGATATAAGAGACATTTCCACTCTCCTTATTCTTGCATGACTCAAAGATCATAGTGTTGACAGCAGGGCAGGGGACAATGTCCTTTAACCAACAGGGCTAACATCAATGCTTAACTCATTCAATTGCTGTTCTGTATTTGATCCGACATTCCCAGTGGAATTGTGACAGGTATAAAAGAAAGACAAAAATGACACTGAAGTGGAGATGGTGTCCTTGGTTATGATCCATATCAGCTTATATCCATTTAATGGTTAGAGTAGTGATGGAGGTGATGGAGTCAGTGGTTCCAGTCATCAAGGGCATTTGTGTTCTTTCTCGGCCAGATGCAGGTGGAAGGAGTTTTCGAGAGGAGGAGTGGGAATTAGAAAAGGTCACTGAAGGGTTTCTTCCTCTGTCAGTGCCTGTTTTGTCACTCTGTCACTCCCCCACAGGCTAGTTGACATTTTAATAAAATGTTCAAAAGGACAATTAACATATCAGAAGCAGGCCATGTTGGGCTGTTCCTGCATTCACCTGCATTAAAATCGACTGTATTAAAATGTGACACGTCAAACACACAGACATGTTTTTATTATCCAGCACATTTTCCACTGAACAGATTCATTTCTGCTGTGAAAAATGTTTTATTCTAAGTCATGGCAGAAAGAGGAACGCACTGGTTGATACAGGTATGTATGTATGACAAACAGATTAAACCTATTTTTGTATTTCTTCCCCTTTGAGCTACATGTACATTTGTACCACACTGTGACTTTCAACACAGTGAAGATGTTCTGACTGTGTGTATGCTTACAGTGTGGACCTATTGAATTTGGAAGGGGAAGACATCGACGATTTTAAATTTTGACATAAGGAACCTGAATGGTTTGGAAGAGTTATGTACAGTCCAGCTGAGGGGGTTTCTTGGTGACGCACAGATGATGCTGGTAGGTAAATTAAGTTAACATAAATAATAATCTCAACTATAAAGCTTTACAGTTTCTGCACTTGAAACACAGCAATGCTTTCTGTCGTCAGCTCAGACATGTCGATCACATCTCCCTTCTGACAAACTCCAGGCAGAGTCATCCAGGTCCAACATGCTAAAATATGAGAGAGAGAGAGCAATCAGTTCAAACATAAAGCACCAGGGATGATTAACTCCCTCTCTTGTAATAATTTCCATAACAGGATTTAAAAATTAACAGATATGTCGACATTTTTGCATTGACATTTGAATGAAGTCTCTTTTATAGGAGCTTTGATCTAACTTTGATATTTAAAAACTTAACATGAGTTCTGTAACAAAAGTATCAAGAGGCTTTCATCTGTTTCCTCCACAATTTTGGCGCTTTTACTTTGAATATTCTCACTGTTCTATGAATCAAAGTGTCAGCTTGAGTCTCCTGTGTCCGTCTTTAAAGCCGCAATCGAAGAGATTAAACACAATACCAAACTGCAATAGACACGACACATCTATCCAAGTTCCAGCATTACCATGTGCACAATCACAAACTACTGTTTATAAATCCACTCTCGTATGCACATCAGATGCTGCGTTTTAGATGTAAAAGATAATAATCATCAACAGAATAAGTATCCAAATTAGTAAAGTTAAATTCTGTCGTAAATGTCTTCTGATAGTGTTAATGGACGTACACAGTTAAACACACTCTTGTTAAGGAGCCACTGTGAATGCAGACATTACGGCTTGCTTGCATAGCACACAGAGTAGTAAAAGACCTCAGGCTGTCCAGAGGGAGAGCTGGTAATGAGAGCGGGTTCTGGGGGACAGAAGTTTGGTGTGTGAAGGAAGGAAAGTTTATTGTCACTTCTGAGGCTCTGTAGCTTACATGGGGAACAGGACCGGGTTGCAAACAGCGATGCTCTGAAGGAAATGTCAAATCACTGTTGTTTGAAGCTAGGGATGCATGCATAGCTATGAGCTCAAATGAGCATCTGTGCACGTCCAATAGATAAATTGAAAGAAATCCCAGCATGCCTGTGTGTCTGTGTGTGTGTGTGAGAGAGAGAGAGCGAGAGAGAGAGAGAGAAAGAGAGAGAGAGAGAGAGAGAGAGAGAGAAAGAGAGAGATTTGGGCCAGCAGTGCACACAAGAGAGTTGCTGGGTGATCTGGGGCATGATTAGATCAAAGACACTTTGATCGTGTGGAGACTTGGTCCAGTACTAAATACTGTATATGAGTTTGATTCTTGGCACACATGCGCACACACACAGACGCACACACGCACGCATGCACACACGCACGCACAAACACACACACACGAACGAGTACACCAAAGCAATCGGATAATGGGAGGGCAATCATACTCGGGGCCCTGTGTAATGGCAGCTAAATTTAATCCCATGACAGCTCCTAACTTGAGTGGGGAAAATCAATCCATGCAAATGGAGGCTCAAATTGCTACAATCAAAAGTTAAATGACTGGCAGAGTGACGTGACACTGCGCAAGGCCTGTCTCTTCCTTTTGGGCTTCTTTGCCTCATGCAGTTCAGTTGGCGACATGTATTATTCAATTCCAAAGTATTGCATCCATCTTGAGTAAGATTGTATTTACTCTGAAATATTAAATCCTCAAAACTGTGGTGCTGCCTTCACAAGCAGTCCATTCAAACTTTGTTTCACTGCTCATTGTCGGTATTTATTCCACTCTGTCACCTTTCTCTACTATTGCAATTTTTTTTTTCCCTGTCAAAATGCATTGTCCTCACAGCAGAAATGTTCACCTTGACATTCCTTTCTCTAAAATAATTTTAAATTTCTGTTCACCTGTCACTGCCTCTGGATTACCACCACACACATCTATAGCTTCATTCTCTGCCCAGTACAAATACAAGATTCTCTTTAATGATTCACCACTCACAGGAGCACCTGTGATGCATCTTCTTTTCTCTTTTCTTTTTGTGTCAGCTCTATTGACAAAAATTGTCTCACTTTTTTTATTTGCTTTTACTTTAGAAGGTGACAACATGTTGCATTGGCCTTTAGGGGATCACAGTGGTGCCATGATTACACAGAATAAGGGTGCTGTGATTTGTCAATCGGCGTAAAAATAACAATAATAAGAGATTTCAAAAAAGCCCAAGTGGTGGCATGTTTTATTACTAAAGCTTCATTCAGGCAGGATTCATATTCTGGAGGGATGTGGGTAATAACATATATTTGTATGCCCATCTACTATAACTAATAGTATTATTCAGGCTTTTCATATGGTATGAGTAATTGATATCCTGTGTGATACATCTAACTAATGGACATTATTTATTAATTATGTAGGAATCACTTGGATATATGTTCTGTGTTTCAATTTTTAGTTGTGTGTATTTCTGAGGAAGTTCAGCAAGAGTCATCAGTAGCAGTAGAGATTCCCTTTTTTCACCAATAGACTCAGATGGAGAGACAGCAGATTAGAGTCCAGTGAAAGTGAAGTAAGATGGAGAGGAAGGTGTGAATGTGTGACACCAGAGGTGCAACATGTTGTTATGGAGTGTGTTACCAGAGGAGAAACAGCGTATATCATTTGGAATAGTGAGAGCAATCACTCGTAAGGCCATCACCTTGTGCACACACTTTTCTCCAAGTTATATTAACACACATTAACACTAAATAAGTGTTTTAAAGTGATAAAATACCATCTCCCAATTCATTCAGCCATGATGAATATTCTAATAAGACATAAAAGAGGATTTGTCCTGCTCTGTCTCAGCTATGTAATTCAATGATACCACATCGGCCCACTAAGCATCACATAGTGACATGAACACAGTCAACAGACCAACATTTAAATGCGCAAGATGTGTTAATGTCTTTGCCACACTTTCACTGTCCAGCAACTCATCAATCTCCATCCTGGAGTTCATTGCCGTCTTCTGTTTATGTTTTTGTTTCATATCATCAATTGAGCACAGTTTGAGAAAAATATTAAAATCTATTTAAATGGTTTGTTCATAGAAAGGTGATACAAGACTGACAATAAATTTGAGGACATGTTTAGGAATTGTGATTCATGCATGTACCAACAATAAAGTTTGTGAGTGAAGGAGTGGGAGACCTTTGAGCTGAATCTGATCTTGAGAGAAAGTGGAATCTGTAATTTTTTACAAGAATACAAACAGCACAAGGGTGGGTATGCATTGCTCGGCAATGATTACAGATACAAAAACTTATGCAAACTTTGCACTGACTCATTAGTGCTGTAATGGGACATAAATGATCCATGATTCTTACCGATCTTTGTAATGGTTCAGTAAACATTTGATCCTGGATAGATAAATGAGACATGTGTGTTAATGGATGAGACACCTTCCTAAAAGTACCTGCTTTTGCTCCCATTGGTTGAGATATTCCTGGCTGGGACTTAAGTCATTGTCAGTGGTGTAACTGGGAGACTGGGCATGCTTGACAAAGCAGAAGTAGATTATAAGACTGTGATAATGATAGAAACTTTGAAAAAATCTTTTTTCCCTTTTACTGGAGGAGCTCTAGCTTATCCTTTCTTGCCAAGCACAATCACCTGATCACTGATGTATTGTAAGAATAAGAAAAAAAGAAACCATTTTTCCTTTTACTGATTCGAAAAGTGATCCAATCTAAAATTGTGGTATTGTCTGAACCTTGACTTTTGCGGTCAGCTGCATCTCTGTGTCCCATTTACACCCCCCCCCCCCTGGCAGGATGGTATTAATGCAACAGGTCAAACATATCTGACAAGGTGCGAGATATGCACTTCAGTATTTTTTTTTGTATTTGTATGCTATGTCTACTGCAGCTTTGACTTTTCATTCACTGGGGTGCTAACAGATCTGAAGCCGGAACAGATAAAAGAGTACACACACGCAATTCAGCAACAGTCTGAAAAGATGTTGAAGTGGATTTTTTTCAAGCCCATGTACTTTAAAAACACACCCTCTCAACAAATCTAATCTGCCTCTTACTCCACCTCTAACACACACCCAAACACCCAAATAAGACTTTCTACTTTATTTGTTCTTAATATTGAAGAATTTAATGTAGCAAAACAAATTTTGCAAGGCTTACTAATTGATTTATTTGTTTACCACGGCCCCCCAACAACCATCAGCTGACTGCTTACAGCACAGACACACATCTGTTTCATGAGTAATCACAAAGAGTGAGAGAAACAATACCTCAAGCATAAAATATGATCTGTGTGATGAAGAAAAAGCATGGCGAGAACATGGAAAGGGAGCTAGAGAGTCGGGAGCTGAGACAACATGAAAAAGGACAAAGAGAGTGAGTGAGAGAGAGAGAGAGAGAGAGAGAGAGAGAGAGAGAGAGAGAGAGAGAGAGAGAGAGAGAGAGAGAGAGAGAGAGAGAGAGAGAGAGAGAGAGAGAGACAGACAGAGATGGGGAATGGGAGGGAATGGGAGGATTCATCCATCCATCCATCATCAACCGCTTATCTGGGGCCGGGTCGCGGGGGTAACAGTCTCAACAGGGATACCCATACTTTCCTCTCCCCAGACACCTCCTCCAGCTCCTCCGGGGGGAGCCCGAGACATTCCCAGGCCAGCCAAGAGACATAGTCCCTCCAGCGTATCCCAGGTCTTCCTCGAGGTCTCCTCCTGGTAGGATGTGCCTGGAACACCTCCCCAGGGAGGCGTCCAGGAGGCATCCGGAACAGATGCCCGAGCCACCTCGGCTGGCTCCGCTCGAGGCAGAGGAGCAGCGGCTCTACTCCGAGCTCCTCCATGGTGACTGAGCTCCTCACCCTATCTTTAAGGGTGCACCTAGCCAGTCTACGGAGGAAACTCATTTCAGCCTATTGTATCCAGGATCTTTTCCTTTCGGTCATGACCCAAAGCTCATGACCATAGGTGAGAGTAGGAACGTAGATTCATCAGTAAATTGAGAGGTTCGTCTTACGACTCAGCTCCTTCTTCACCACAAGGGACCTATACAGCAACTGCATCACTGCAGAAGCTGCACCGATCCGTCTGTCAATCTCACGTTCCATCCTTCCCTCACCATTGAACAAGACCCCAAGATACTTAAACTCCTCCATTTGGGGCAAGAACTGTCCACCAACCTGAAGAGGGCACACTACCCTTTTCCTGTCGAGAACCATGGCCTCGGATTTAGAGGTACTGATCCTCATCCCACTCTCATCACACTCGGCTGCAAACCGTCCCAGTGCACGCTGAAGGTCCAAGTTTGATGAGGCCAACAGGACAACATCGTCTGCAAAAAGCAGAGATGAAATCCTTTGGTCCCCAAACCGGACTCCCTCTGGACCCTGGCTGCACCTAGAAATTCTGTCCATAAAGATTATGAACAGAACCGGTGATAGAGGGCAGCCCTGCCGGAGTCCAACATGCACATGGAACAGGTCTGACTTACTGCCGGCAATGCAAACCAAGCTCTGGCTTTGGTCATACAGGGACCAGACAGCCCTCAGCAAAGGGCCCCAGACCCCATACTCATGAAGCGCTCCCCACACGATACCACGAGGGACACAATCGAATGCCTTCTCCAGATCCACAAAACACATGTGGCCTGGTTGGGCAAACTCCCAATAACCCTCGAGCACTAGATGGAGAATGTAGAGCTGGTCCAGTGTTCCATGACCGGGACGAAAACCACATTAGACCGTGGTTTGACGATTGGTCTAATCCTCCTCTCCAGTACCCTGGAATAGACTTTCCGCAGGAGGCTGATGAGTGTGATCCCCCTATAGTTGGAACACACCCTCCGGTCCCCCTTTTTGAAAAGAGGGACCACCGCCATGGTCTGCCAATCCAGAGGTCCTGTCCCTGACTGCCATGCGATGTTCCAGAGACGTGTCAACCATGACAGTCCATGCACATCTTGAGGCTCAGGGCGAATCTCATCCACCCCCGGTGCTTTGCCACCAAGGAGTTTGGCAACCACCTCGGTGCCTTCAGCTTGGGTGATGGACGAGTCCACCTCTAAGAAATAAAAACAATTTCTAAAAAAAAACAACTGAAAAGTAGGATGTGTAGATGTGAGACCAAATGACACACAGATGACTCTGTTTGTCATTGTTAGTCATTTAGGTTTACATTGGATCATTCAGAAGTCATCAGGGAACTTCTGGAGTCGGTTAGCTGAGCTGAGAGAACAGGGGGCCAATACTTTTGCACATCCTACTTCAGTTTTTTATTTGTAAAACACAATCGAAAATGTTGAATAAATTTGGTTCCACTTCACGATTGTGTCTCACATGTTGTTGATTCTTGAAAAATATTTTCAGGTTGTTATCTTTAAGTTTGAAGCCTGAAATGTGGCAAAATGTCAAAAAGTTATTGGGGGGGCCCAATACTTTCGCAAGGCACTGTATGCTCTTGAAGCTGGAGCACAAAGGGAAGATTACCTGTTTATATGGTGATTTCATTTCCAATTGATTTTGCAATGCATGCTTAACACAGGTATTGACCGCAAATTGCTCTGCCTGAACTGTGTGTTTCTACATTTTATCAATGCAGGTCAAGAGGCCACTCTATCATTCATATTACTTTTCAGTCAATGAGCACAAAGGCCACATCCTTTGATTTACTTGCCTCCTTTGTATTAAGCTCTTCCACATACACTGGGACTCAGTGTATCTCACTGGCTGCAAGTTAAAACATTTTCAAGCATGAACATTGAAACTGAAATCTCCCCACCTTATGCCTATAAGTTCTCTGGGTAGGCTCCAGCAACACCTGTGACCCATGTAAGTGGAAAAGGCGTATGGAAAATGAATGAATGAATGAATGAATGAATGAATGAATGAATGAAGATTATGCCCTACAGATGATCTTGTCCCACACAACCAGACCTTATTCCACACTCTGTTATAGCACTGCAATGACATACCCTTGTTTTAATAGCAATTCTTCACCGTCTGCACCAATTACTCACACCATGGTGTTTTTCACACCAGTCCAACCTTGAATAGAAAATCTGTCACATACCAAAATATTTAAACATTGCACGTCTGCAGCGAGTAGAGCACAGAGTATTTGCATGGTTCCTGCCCACATAATATGGATGAATGGGTCCACTGTCCTGCTGGCAGACTTGCATCCTTTTGCAATCCAAGTAGGTAATTGAGCGTTGATAGAGTGTAACCCTAAAGAGGAAAAGCTTTATAAGAAAATGAAAACACAAAACTCTCAATATTCAATGGATTCAACTTTATCTCCTCCTTCCAGTTTTCCTGGTTCAATTCAAATTTACCTCTGTTGCATATTACTCTCAGGCTGAGGTGTTCTTTCTCTTGTTCTTACTCATCTGTGTCTTACTTTCTCTTTTTCAACTCATTTTTGTATTCAGGTCACTTTAGTTGTGGGTGAGGCAGCAAAACAGTACAGGAGAGAGCAAAGAGTGAAAAGGACACAATGAATAGTAATTTATAGGCAGAGGAAGAGGAAGCAGTAGCTTCTCTCCATCTCTTTCTTGCTCTCGTTGCTCAGCAGGATTACATATGAATATGCACACCCACAGAGTGGCTCTGAGACAAAGGCCAGAGGAATAGATGGAGAACGAGGCACATGGAAAGAGAAATGGAGTGGGGGATAGAGAAAAGACAGACAAGAAATGATGGACAAGGTATAATTTAGTTTGCTGTTAAAATTCTTATGAAGAAAGTTTTCTGCAAAAGGGAAATTAGTTGTCCAGTTTTAATTATCTCATAACTCCTTTTATCAACATTATTGAATTTTACCAAATGTTGTGAGTCTACACCATTGGGTCTTAACATGCTTTTTTATAGGAGAACCCTTGAATGAATCTGCCATACAAAAATGATAGCCTGTTCTTAAAGGAGGCAGCAAAACACGGAGAAGGAGATCCTGACCAAAGCCAGTTTTACTGAGATAGTATTAGTACAACCCAAGGGAACAATTCAGAACGATGTAATTTTTGTCCCTGAAGAATATCAAACTGCATACTGATTCATATCATATCTCAGTGGTTCATACAGTTATATCAATACAGTGTCTGGCAGACAAATGCGCTCTCCGGTCTGCTTTATATCAGCAGAAGTTACACCAGAGATCAAAGTGCTATCAATTATCTTAATACACGACAGTGAGGTAATCCAGTCGTATAACTGAGTTTCTCTAAGGAGTAATCTATGGGAGAAAAGACTCATGGTCAGACTTTTGACCATTGCCATTGTGAGTTTTTCCCCTATGATTTCTGTCATGTATAGCAACACCAGTGGATGACATCTTTAAGTTCCAATACTATGCAAAATACACACACGCACACACACACACACACACACACACACACACACACACACACACACACACACACACACACACACACACACACACACACACACACACACACACAGCAGCTCTTATCAGAAACAGCTGTAGCAAATAACAAATCTCAAATGCAATGTTTAACCAAGTCAAAGCAAATGCCTTCTGTTGCAGTTTCTAAACCACACCTGTCAAGTCTTTCTTGGGTGGTACCTGTTGCCCTAAATGGATGTCTAGAGCATCATCATGTTTCATGAGATCAGCGAAACACTTTGAAGCCAAAGATATTATGCCTGCATGATAGCTGTATTTAAAAGAGGTTGGCATGAACAAGTAGTTATAAGGAGTACGGAGTATACTATTTCCATACTGATACATTGTCACTAAAATGTAAAAAAATCTTAAAACATTTCTAGGCTATGATCAAATACCATATTGGATTTCCATGCCTGATATTTATTATATTCTTATTGGCCTTTTGTTATTTTCCAGGATACAAAATCCAAATTTTTAATCAACTCTTCCTTGGCTAAGGTTCACCGCTACACAAAATCTCATCAACTCTTGTTGACAAAAGAAACTTGGGTTATATTGTTATTGGGTGCCTGAGCAGCTATAGTACATTGGTATGGAAAGATAAACCATGTATTGTGTATAAAACCAAACATTCCCACAGACACACACTCAATCATAATGCTTGAATGTTCAGAACAACCTCATACTGAAACAGTGTCAGCTTAATCAGGAAGAAAAGCCAGGTTTGATGCCCTCTATCCACCTACATGGAAAAAATGATAATAACACAACTGTATGTGGGTCATGTGGAAGACTCAGCCAAAATCAGGGTGAAGGCGGCACAACTATGTTATGAAGACAATTCTTCAAATTTGACAGTTGCAGCCAACTTCAGGCAAAGTCTAGTCAAGGTTAGATGCCGCTTGTTTTTCAGCATCTTGCGGTACAAATATCCAGCCTCTTTCACTCCCATTGTGTCACATAATGCCATAAGTTAAGTCCTTTGCTATCTCATCCAGATGCATTCAGACCCTTGAGAAGGAATGTCCTCTAATATAAATCAATCTGGATCAATAGACAATGATCAAAGCAACTATATAAATGTGACATTGTTTCCAGAGGGATACATTTTCTGAAGGGGTAAAGGTCGGATTTGAGTGATGGCTGATATGACTACAGTGAATCAGAATTTGTATTCTGTGTATAAAAATAATGTCACTTGTTTTTCTTCCTGAACCTAAGACATCTTTCAGAGTAACCAAACTACGACTTCACGTTATCCATGGTGATAGAGAGGATAAGTGGAAGTAAAACAGTATGCCCCTGTAGAGTCCTTCTGCTTCCTGGGCACCACCATATCCTGGGAGCTCAAATGGGAGCAGGACATCAGCTCCCTCACCAAGAAGGCTCAGCAAAGGATGTATTTCTTGCGGCAGCTGAAAAAGTTTCACCTCCCTGTGAAGATGCTGGTGAACTTCTACACTGCCACCATTCAATCAATCCCCTCATCCTCCATGTCAGTGTGGTTTGCTGCGGCCACGGCCACGGCCAAGGCCAAGCTGCGGCGTGTCATCCGCTCTGCGGAGAAGGTGATTGGCTGCAGGCTTCCACACCTCCAGGAACTGTTCGACACGAGGACCCGCAGATGTACAGCCAGGATTACTGCTGACCCCTCTCATCCCGGCCACAACCTGTTCCAGACCCTCCCCTCTGGCAAGAGGCTACGGTCCATCCGGACCAGGACCTTACGCCACAAAGATAGCTTCTTCCCCACTGCCCACCCTTCACCACTCTGCAAAGACAGTTTACTCTTTGGACTTCTTTTCTTCGTCTGTAAACACCAACCAAATATATCTTACCAAAATGTAAATTGTAAATAGTTGGCTTTTTTTTTTTTTTAAATTCTTTATTCCTTATTGCTTCTCTTCCACCTTGTAATGCACCGACACCGCGTCAAGTTCCTCATGTGGTAAACTTTACTGTACCTGGCAATAAACTTTTTTCTGATTCTGATTCGGATTCTGATGCATCTGGATGAGACAGAAAGGATGTCACTAGATGGGAAATGTCTTAAAAATTAGTCGTGGCTAAACAGTATGTTTTGCAGGGGTCTGCAGTGTGAGTCTTTACCCACTATGTTTCAGCTGGGACAGGGGTGAAGCCATCTCTCGTAACATTTGCCATTGGTGTAAAAGTCGTATTACAAGCATGCATATGTACAAATGTGATACTGGAGATATGATGCAAAAGATGTGACTCTTATTTCAGGAGAGTTTTGCACATAAATGTATGGGTGAACATATAAGCTGTTTACAAGTATTTGGGTGGATAGATTGAATAAAAGTATTATGCTATCATTCATAGGGACGGGAGTATTTATCAGTTTCTATATGAGAGGGAAAGGACCAAATGGTTTGAATTGCAGAAAGATTTACAGCTGTGATTCATACTTCAGAAGACTTTGATTTTCCCCTGGCCTTTCTGCTTAGATGTGCTGAACTCTCTTTAGATCAAGGCTGTACTTCCCAGATACACTTTCCAAACCCAATTTGAGCCAACCCTAAATCCCTCTCTTATCTTGACCTCTGTGCTCTCAGGACAATCTTAACACACCGACAAAATTTACTTCATACAATGGAGGTGCAAGTTACCTTAACACCCTGCAAAGGGCACTAGAGGTTCAAAGGTTTTATGAATGTATGCATAATGTTGGTTGCATAATGTTCTCACTCACTCATTGCATTTTTGTATACAGCTTTTTTTGTGTACTGCACCAGTGACAAGCGTGACCTCATTTTGAAGAGTGCACCAAAATGTGCTTGGCAGCAAGATGACACATTAATGAAGGGAAATTTTCAAGTTGAGGGCAACAGAAACTGAGAAATTCCATGAAAGTGTTCTTGGGTGAACTGCTCAGTTGTTCTGGCCTTTGTGTAAATATTTGGACACTTTGTTAAAATTAATTTCTCCTCATTTACTACAACCTTTTGGTGTTTAGTTAAGTTTGGTTTGACTGGAATCAAGATAAATTGCTGTGGATCAGGAGGCAGAGTAATATTTCCACATCCAGTTTAAACATACAACTTGCGTTGCTTCAGATTCAGCCCTTCTCAGAATGTTATTCTTGTAAAATTGAGATAACCATGAGCAGCCAATTACGACTGAATGGCTAAGTACTGTCTATTTTCTGATTTCTTTGTTATTAAGGTTTTAAAGTCTTTACTGTGGCAGTTAAAGATCATCTTCTCCATGCTAAAGCTCCTCTAAGGCCAGCAGGTCTTCATCAAGGCTTCTCCCTGCTGATAATGCAAAGACCTTCTGTAATAGGAAGCAAGGCATGATGCAAGCCCCCTGCAAATGGATACTTAGAATCCCAAGTAGCTTTTGTTTAATAAGGGGCAGCGCTGTTAGTAACAAGATGTGTGTACATGTTAATGTGCATCATTGGAGTAGGAAGGCAATGTGGGTCATGTTGCAAGATGAGGGAAAGCATGCATGGGAAAACCACAAAGCATAATGAGAAAACAATTCAATGTGCCCTCGCGCATTCGTGCATCAAAGCTCGTTACTACACCTCATCGCAGAATTTTGGTAGACAGTCACGTGATACCGTACGCGCATGCTATTGCCTGACGGCCGCTGGAAGTGCGCTCGGTTCCGTCAGTCTTGGATTTACGTGAGACACAAAAGTGCTTTAAACAATTGATGAGAGGAAAAGGTAATACAGATAGAAGGTGGTTTAATATCAGTATGGGGAGGGTTCATAAATGTTTAAATTACCCTAAATAACCCTAAATAATAAGATAAGTGGTTTGTCGCTGTCGCAAAATTCATTAATCAAATGTGGTTCCTGGAACGCATTAACCGCAAAGAACGAGGGAGCACTGTACAAAGACATAGATATAAACAGACAGCAAGGAAGATACAGGTAAAGAAATACAAGTCATTGTCAATTAGACAGCCCTGCCTTCAGTGTGTCACCTTTAAACAGCCTGTCTGGGTTTACTCTCGAAGGAATTTCCTCTAAACTCATAACCCTCCTTCCACCTTTGTCTCCCAAAGCAGTCTTCGAGCCTCTCTCCCCATCTCTTATTCAATGATTCCATCTGTCCGTCTCAATCTCTTCATCTCTCTCTGAGACGACATCTTAATGCTTCTTGCCTTTCATCTTCTGGTGTTTCTTTCTCCTTTGCTGTGGTTCAATCCATGCATCTGTTTCTATCTCTATACCAATTAAATGCTGTCTGCAATTACCCCCTTCCTTTTTACATCTCCCGGGTTCAAAGTACTTTTGTGAGTGTGTGTGTGTGTGTGTGTCTGTGTGTGTGTGTGTGTGTGTGCGTGCATGTTCCATCCATGTTTATATATGTAAGTACTAGTAATGTATTTGTGCGTGTGTTTACGTGTACCTCCTGGAAGAAAGTGCCTGCTAATTTTCTTACAATCAACCAATCATTATTGCCCTCTAAACATTCATGCATGCTGACATCTGGGCACATATGCTGGAAGTCTATGCATACTATCTGAGGTGGACAGGTTGTGAAGTGGCCAATGGAACACTATAAATTTTTAGGTCATTTTTCCTCCAAGAACATTTCATTGTTTTTTAATCCAGCAGTGAAAGTGGCAGCCTTCACTGTGGGTATAAATCACAAACACGGCCCCTGTTGTAATGATGTCCTGGATATCTTTTTTTTTGCACTACGCCTACAAAAAAGAAAACAAACCTTTGGTTTGTGTGTTTAAAACATTTTAATCACTTCAGCTATTTTTTTATCATTGTATACCTCGGCTTGTCTGAAGTAAAACCACAAACCAACCGACCAAAAATCTTCCGACATGTTGATCAGCACCCGATGTCCAGGCTGCTGTTCTGTGCATTTTATTTGGATGCCATTGTTAACTACTTCTGTGTTGATGCCCTGCTACTTTCTGTGCAATCAATCCATTCTTTGGCAAGGATGGAGAACTTCAAAAAAATGGCGAGACAAAAAAAATAGTATAACGATGGAGGTGTGAGAATGAATTCATTAGAGGAAATTGTGACAGAAGTGGATAAAACAGAGGCTAAGTGTCCCTTTAATGTACAGCTGACATGCTTTCCTTGTGGCTGGACTGCAGCACAGACTGGAACTGTCCATGATTCTGTTTGCTCTGAGTAATGAGGTTTGCAGTCGCTCAGAAAATAGAGATACAAGACAGGAATTAGAAACTGGGGTAAATGTGGGAATAGCAGCAGCAACATAATTAGAAGAAATCAGTTTTTAATTGATGTTATATAATGGAAATGTCACACCAATAAACTTCCTCGAACACAATAGTTGTTGTTACCTCCACCATAGATGCTTTCAGTGCTAATTGTCTTTCTATCTGTTTTTGTTTGTATATTTGTTTGTTTTTGTTTTTTGATGGAAAGAAAAACTTTAAAATGTCAAACTTTCTATGTATTAAGCCAAAATTAACGACCTGACTCTTAAGAGGAAAAACTGCTGGCCCATCACATGTATTTCTAACACATTTAAGGGAGCACATTAAAGGTATTTTTGGTGAGTCAGCACTCTGCTATGTCTTGTTCTCTTCTTGGTTTTATATCTTGTAGAAAGTTAATGAGAGAATTTAACTTCAGGCTATAATCCCAAACACATGGATTTTAAAATGTACTTCTATTTGTGCACAATGCCATTAAAGAAATGTGAGCAAAACTGAGCTTTTAGTCCTAGCTGTTTGATTTGTTGTTGGGTGTATTTGATGCATTATAGAATCTGAAATTGTATGCTGCTTAGATAACAGAATAAGACATGAATGCCATGGTGATTTTTTTTTCTAGGTCATTAAGAAAGAAATGTGGAGGGAGACGTACTGATGATAATGGTAGACAGCTGGAATTGAGCGGATGTGTTGACACAGGATTGTCTGCTCTGTGTGACACCGTTTTCTCTACCCTTTCTTACTTCTTTAGGTTTCATATCTCACCAACACTCAGCATGCTTTTTTTTCTGATAATTGTCTTTTTTCTTCCTTTCTAATACCCTTCTTTCATTTTCCATTATATTTACGTCTGTCTGTCAATTGTTATACTGTTTTTTTTTTTTTTGCCTGCTCGTTCTTTTTCTCAAGCCGAGCTTATCCACAAAAAAAGTGATAAACGGTCCAGACAGTTGTGAGATCTTAGTGACTCATTCCATCTAAAAGGGGCATCTCCTGAGATCCCGTGGCAACTGTGTGTACAAACACACCTCTGCATCCTGGTGTGTGTTAATCTGCATAAATGCGCGCATGCATCAGTATGCATCACTGTACACTAACGTGCTTACTTTGCGTGTGTGTGTGTGTGAGTGTGTGTGTGTGTGTGTTGATTTAATGGGAGAGGTGGTAAGCAGAGAGTCCCTGGGAGAGGCGAAGAGGGTATCCATGCAGCAAATTAAAACTGGCCTTTTTCACTTCCAACTGTCCATCATGAAGGATGGGTTTATAAAAACAGGGAGAAACAGACACACCCACATGCAGGACAAAGTTACACACTTTTAGAACTAGAACAGTCAGTGTCCCACCTCTAAAACACACAAACACACACGCACACACACAAACACACACACACACACACACTCACACACACACACACACACACACACACACACACACACACACACACACACACACACACACACACAAACACTCACAATATCTCACACATCATTAAGTGCAAAGCATTGTCAATACTCAATTTCATCCCCATGTAATTAGTCCCTATAGATTTTTTATTGAACACAATCAGGCAGCAATAACTCTAAAACTGACATAAAGTCATATCTGCTGATCGAATGACTCGTGATGTGAACTAGTGTAGATGGACTAGGCACTAAGTTTCCTACAAATCTTCTAAACAAATTCAATACAATGTTATATTCATGAGAGGCAACCCTTCAAGGGCAACTTTCTAGAAGTGCTTCTGTTGCTGTCTTAAGAGACCGGGTTTACATCTGTGCATCATGTCTGCCAGAAAGCGCTTCGGCAATGAAACAACATTTAGTTCCAGCAGGTTCATGCTTGATAAGTTCTCTATAGATAAAGAAACAATCAGCTTCCCAACTGCAGTATGTACCATTTACAGTGGATCCTTATTAGACTACACATGACTCAGCAACCAATTTATAAATGAATTAATACTGCAATCATATATTTTAGGGGCATGAAATATGTATATAAATGAAATAACAGGCCACATTAAGAAGCTCATCCCAGCTTTTAACACTTGTTATTGGATAAAGAAGAGTAACTAGCAAAACTGAGCTGGCTTTGCAATACAGGCAGAGCACTGAAATGCAATTAGTATACAAAAAAAAAATTAAAATTACAGTGACCTGCTCTCATGATAATGGTTGGTTGCGCTACAATAGAATGACCATTAAATTCAAATGCCCTTCATTCAATTCAAGTCAAAGTAATTTACACTAAAGCATGAGATCAACATGCACTCCACGTTAAGTGATTATTTAAATAGCACTGTCCCTATTAGTCCTGTCCCAGTGTTAGATGTGTCCTCTTTAAACTACATGCAGGATTTTGCTTGTATCATCCATCTACACCATTAAAGAACGCTGTAGATTTGTGGAGATAACAGCACAATCTCTCCTGCGAATGCTGAGTCCTCCACCAATCATCATGCTGATGCTTCGGGCAGTACAAATGAATCTAGCAATGTTCATCATACTAATGTTGAAAGCAAATTACCTCCTCACTAAAAAAAGCTCATGAAGAAAAAAAAAAAGAAATGAGCGCAGTGACTGTGAGATTGAGAGTGATGACCTGAACATCAAAAGAATGTGTAGAACAATGCACGTAGACCTGTCTGCTTAATATTTGCTATAAGGTACAGCAAACTTAATGAACAGGGCAATGCTAAAGTATCCATTATTGTGTTTGTAAAAGTATCCCGCATTTACTTTTATAGCTATAGCACTTTAAAAGTGCATATGTACCAAACTAAAGCATAACTGAACAATAATATAAAACTTTGTCTGCTTTGACATATTTTTGTGTTTATTACCATCACTACTAATTAGTCTCACAGTAAGAAGAGTGCTTGATGGTCTTTTTGAGTGTTTGTCTTCCACATGTGCCGTTTCTCACTCAAAGTTCATAACTGTTTGTTTACCGGCTCCATGAAACTAGCAGCCTTGAGTGAAATGCACCGCTCTCTTTTCTCACGCACATTTCCAAATGATTAAGGAAGTCTTAATTACAGTTTTACAGATTCAATATGAAAATATTTTTATCAAACAAAATTAGATTTCTGACATGAAATTATCACTTTTTGTAACACTTAGCTATTAAAAGTCACCCCTCCTATGCTGCACTTTAAGAACAACAACTGCCTTCCACTTTTCCCCATCTCACACACACTTTGCTCTCTCATCCGTCTGTATCACTAGTAGTGGCTCAATTATATAGTGGTCACAACAGACCATGAATATCAATCTGAGGGAACATAGGCAACAGAGGGATGGAAGCAGGGAAGTGGGGGTCAGAGTTCCCAATAGCCAGCAAAATGGAGAGCGACAGAAGCTTGGCTTGGTCTCCTTTCTCAGGTGTTCTGTAATTCACCTTGCAGCACCTCTATTCATTCTGCACTACGCTGCACTTCAATCTGTCACCGCAGCTCGCCCTAATTTACACCCTTCTCTTACTATGTCTCTGTCACCCTCCTCTCTTCACCTGCAGCCTGATGCTCACCATATTTCGATCAGCAATTTATATTACTGAAATACTTCCATACATATGGCCTTTGAACCTTTGAGACCAGTATTTCCATCCCCCCTCTATCTCTACACTTCTGGCTCACTTTCTCTTTCACACACTTTCAGTCTGTTGTTCTACTTTTCACTCTTCCTCCCATCAGCCTCCTCTCTATCTTTCTATCTTTGGTCAGGGTGACCATCTGTTGTGGAGAGAGAGCTTGATCTTGATCGAGGGGGAAAGGGGAAGTCGGACAAAGTGAAAGAGATCAAGCAATGCTGTGATACTGTAATTTCAGTCAATAGAGAAATTTGCTGGGGGTGGAATTTGAGATTATAGTGTCACTACAGTCGAAGGTAGAGAAGGATTAACAGGGATTGAAAGACAGACTGGAGAAGAGAAACAGAGGAAGGTATAAGTGGTACGATATTGTCATTTCAGTAAGGCAACCAGTGGCAGGCTCTTAGTCTTTGATTTATGCCTTCTTGCTGTGTGTATATGTGCGAGCGCACACATGATTTACTGTTAGTTAACACAGAGGAATTAAACCTTGTATCCCATTGAGCCTTGCACATCAATTATCAGCCACACAAATGGCCATGCATCGCCTCAGTTCACCTTTAATGAGGAGAAGTGGTGACTAATACATATACAAATGTACACAGAGTAAATGAGACTCATTCACATACAAACACCAAAACCCCGATGCGCACAGAATTATTTATAGACATGTGCAAAAACCCACCCAGGTGTTGGCTCCATGTTTAATGTAAGAATGTTGAACTTTAATTGAACTTTTGTACAAGCTATGAATGTGGCGTGTGTTTGTATGTTATGTACTGTATCTCAAGAAACATGTGATGTCTTCTTCATAGCCGACTGAATGCAGCGCAATGCAGCACCTATCACACAAAATAAACACAATTAACGAACATTAAATGTGATCCAATAAGCTTCTGATTTCAGATAGGGCAGGTTAAGGGTTTATCTGAGCAAATATAGCAATGTAATCAGATGAACAGTCATTAGAATAATGCTATTATCTCATTTGCATGAGGAACTCAACAGGTTTCAGGTTCCTGACCATATGCAGAACAGGATTCAGGCCACAAATAATCACAGACAGAATTTGTGCTTTGAATATACATCAAAAAATATGACATCAGGTGGCAGTTTGCTTGGGAATGGAATAAATAGTGGAAGATATGAAAATGCAGGTATTAGAGGTGATTCCAAAATAAAAGCGAGAAGAAAATGACAAAGTGAATAATAACAAAAGAAGAGATGCAGGTACCATCTGTGACAGACTTCAGATTGAAGTCTGCTATCAGAGATGAAATGTGTGCCTTCCCAGCAAAGGAAAATATTTCTAGCTGAGCCAGATGTGTTTTCCTGCACCTTAGGGAAAGCGCAATGCTTTGCTACAGTTGTTGCCACTGTGAAAGAAAAACCACGTTTGCCAAGCATCCAGGCAACATATTAGTGTCACTCTGAAGTGGGTAAATTGAAAGTGCAGATTAGAAGGGCCATATTGGGCTAAAAACAACATAAAAGGCTTTTTTGTTTTGTAAAAATTGTAAATGCGGTAACATTTTTTGACTTATTGACATGTGTTTGCATAACATTTTCTTAATTTTAATGAATAATTATAAAGGTTATTTCTGCTCAAATTTATCATGAGATAGTACTGCTTTATAGACACGTTACACCAAAAACGTCTCATTTTACATTAACATAATTGTTATTGTTGCCTTCTTTTTTCAATTCATTTGGTTATGGCTTGCCTCAGGGCAGCTTTTGGCATACACGCAATGTGGGGGACTGACCAGAGACTGTCATGGTTCCATGAAAGCTACACAATCATATGTAAAATATTATAATGTCACCCTTTTGGATTCAGAAATGATGAAACGAACGAACTATTCTGGACTTAAATTATTGCTTGTTTTACTTTCAGCATCTATTTTTTATGCGTGCACTCATCTCTGTGAGGCCAGATGTATCCTAGATAACTGGGCAGGGCATTAGGACAGTAGGGATGTAGGTCACTAATCCTGCACAACCTCACTTAACAGACGTAATGGGAAGGAAAGAAAAAGTGAAAGAGAAAAACAGGAGAAAGAACAGGAATTAAGGGCAGAGGTTAAGACATTAACACAAATGTGTAAACATATCCCACTGGAATGCTGCATGTATAGGGCAAAATTCTGCAGAAGTGTCCTCCAGGTGCAGAGAAAAGCTCCCAACTCTCCATGCAAATAGAGAGGAGTCCCTTCAGCTGTTTTCTGAAGGCTGGGTGAACCCTTGACTCACTGTGCAAGGAGGCAAATGCTCAAAACACGACCCATCAAAATTTTAGTGAAAAAAAGATATTACTGGACAGAACAACTCACAGGATGCAAGTGACTACAACCCAGAGATCCCAGGGATTTCTATTGTCTGCTAGCTATATGAAGCTATATGGAGCACACTGTCCTATATTGAGACCCATTTATGTCTATGTGTTTTTGAGATTATAGTGTCACTACAGTCAAAGGTAGAGAGGGATTATATAATTCACTTTTTTTATGTGGACCAGGACTGGTTGGTTTATGTTAATGTATTTTGGCAGCTTGTATCATGTGCAGTCATCCCAATTCCCCACTTGAATTCAAATAATCTAAAATGAGGGAGAATGTGAAGAACTGATTAGAGGTAAATTGTTGATCACATCCATTGTCTCAGCCCTCTCTACGGCAGCTAATTGCATCAAACTTTTCGGGCTATTGTGAAAAAATAGTGCTTCTATGTGAAAAAAAAATTACCTGCAATTTTGCTCATATGCAAAAATTTTCCATGAAAATGTTCGCATGACAATTGATTGACAGAAATTAAACTCTCCTAACTACAAGGTCAAGAGAGTACATGACACAAAGGAAGGGGGAAAGGACTAAATATTTAAAAAAGTCCATTAGAAAACCGACGCAGAGAAAATTTAATATAGCAGTGTAATCAGATGAACAGTCATTAGAATAATGCTATTATCTCATTTGCTTGAGGAGCTCCACAGGTTTCAGATTCCTGACCATATGCAAAACAAGATCCAGGCCACAAATCATCATAGACAGAATTTGTGCTTTGAATCTGCATCAATAAAATATGATTTCAGGTGGTAGTTTGCTGAAGAATGGGATAATTTGTTGGAAAAATATGAAAATGAAGGTATTAGAGGTGATCCTGAAATAAAAATGAACAAGGCTAAGTCGTGCAAAAATAGTGTTCACATGTGAAAAAAAGAAAAAAAAATTTGCTCAATTTTGTTTTTTCAAAGACGCACAGCAGACACACACGTAAGAATTTTCCATGAACACTCACGCAACAAAACACTGAAACAAATAACACTCTTTGGTCATGAGGAGGCCAAGAGAGGGCATTACACAAAGGAAAGAAGGAACGGTGGAATAAATGAAAAATGACTGTTAGAGAACCAATGCAGAAAAAAATAAAGGAATCTGAGGGCTGAATTTATGGCCAAATGTTTCACAGTCAAGACAGCCCATAAAATTAGAATGAAATGCTGAAAAATACAGGATTTATTATGATATGATCAAGAGAAATAATAAATCAGAATTTTTGCCTGTTCAATCGTGGTGGGAATGAAGTCTGAAATTGGCAGGGCTGGGATGCATCACAAGGGTATAATAATGCAATATAGGAATCCATATGAATCTATTCCATATGTGTAGTGTGGTGTTCATGCTATTTCAGCTGTGTGCGTCTGTGTGTGTGTGTGTGTGTGTGTGTGTGTGTGTGTGTGTGTGTGTGTGTGTGTGTGTGTGTGTGTGTGTGTATGTGTGTGTGTGTGTGTGTGTGTTGGTGTCCTGTACTTCTGTCTTTGAATTTGAGTTTTAAGCATGAGATATTTTGACTGCTCTTTTCATTTTACATTAAAGACTCCAATCAATTCAACTACATTTTAATTAAATTAGGAATGTAGGTTTGATCATGAAAGATTATTTGGACCCTAGAATAGCAGATTCAGATGACATTTTATTTTTTTAGGCTTAGCTCCTTTGAGAAATGGTGCACCAGTCACCAGTGTTTGATGTTCCGGTTGTGTAGGAGAAATGTTGTCTTTTTTACTTTGCCCCTCGTAATTGTGCATGCGGCCACAGGCCTGTCCTGACACACCCCACCCTCCACCATCACAATCCACCATCCATCCGTAAGAGCAGCTTTGGCCAAGCTTTTATCCTGTGCTGGCACAGCACTTACATTAGATGAAAACAAGTGTGCAGAGCTGAGTCCAGTTATATGAAGTTAAGTTTATTCCTGTGGGACTGACCAGTGTACACTGTGAGGCCAAGTGAGGTTCTGGAAAAATTACTAGTAATTTAGTTCATGCAAAAATGTTATTGCACATAAATTGCATCACATAGCTGGGAAACTAAAAGGCTGTTTCCTATATTACCTGGAAAGGGTCTTTTGATCCACCAAATACCTGACTATATATTAGCATCAATCTCACAAGGTCAGCACTCTTTTCTAAGCAAATCTGGATCCGGAAACATCAAGCTGAAGAATTAACTCGCTTCCTGTTTAATCTTACCATCAGAAATGAAGAGTATTGCAATTGTCAGAAGTGAAGTCTGAATATGAGGTACTGAGCTACATGCTAAACTGCTTCTAAATATTTTTAGAATTAGTTTTTGCTTAATGGTAGCAATTGCAGCGATGCAACAACCCTCCACCCTTTAATCTCTTTCATCATTCCCAGCAATGCTCAAAACTGTGCTTCAGTAAAATATTCGGTTTGATGGTCAATGGCTTATATAACACACTATATAGTGTATAACTACAAGGGAGCCTCAGGCACTCTTGACCATGACCTACAGAGCTATCCTCTCCAGTTGTTGTTCAAAACATGTCACAGCCTTTTTCTGACTTGATTTTCTACGATTCATACTTTGGCCAATATAATAAAGCACAAACCTAAAAAATAAACCTACTGTGTCTTGCCATTAATCATCAGCTGTTCCTGCTGGAGGTGTTACTGGCAGGTTTAAGTTGGACAGCAGCGTAGGCAGGATAAATCCTCAGGGTTAAATCTTCATATGCTGCTGTGCAGTGTGGCTGACAGCCTGAGCACAGACAAAGTCAGATAATACATTTCCATAATTAACACTTCTGTTGGGCCTTATTTCCAATATGGGCCACTAAATCTATCAAAATGGATGGGAAAGATTTGCAATCACACTTATATTTCACAGTTACTTATTTTAATGCAAACACAAAACAAAGAACATCAAAACACGTGTATGTATTATGTCCTCAATGCTCCATTTTGTTGTGTTGTCTATTGTCCCTGCAGGTTACACCTCCTCTCCTCTCCATCTGTTGTGGGGAGTACCTGCAGCTGAAATGTGTTTGCAATCCGGCCATGGCCTTTAAAAGTCTTGATTGCCAATGGTGTGGTGCCAGCGGGCCAGTTGGCAGTGTTTGTGCTGTGTGCAGTTAAACTCTAGTAGCTTAACTGACTGTTACTTTCTTCTCAGAAGTGTGTTAGACTTATCTGGCCTTGTAATTTGGTTTAACTTGTTCTCTGTGTTTTCCTTTGATGGAGTCATTCCCTTTAGAATCATAAATATTTTGCACTTTATAAATAAACTCTATTTTCTAAACATCACTCTCTCTATCAAAAAAAACGTTGCTAAACTTGATGTGTAATTCCACCCATCTCCTGCACTCACCATGACCATAAGACTGGAACAGTCTAGTTTTAATGTTATCATCCTCCTGTGTCCTCTGAACTTCCCAACAGTGCTCCAATGCCACATGTTTTTTTCTTGTGTCAAATTCTATTGACATTCTAAATTCAGACTTTGACAACTAGCACTATGCACGCATAAGTCTTCCCTGGGGCAAATAGGAGGAAAACACACAAAGATGTCTAAGAAACCCATAAATGGCAGGAACTGCACACCTGTATATACCGTATGCAGTGATGGATGAATGCACACTGGTTTGTGGACCAGTCCAACAACCTTGGTGGGATTACAACTATTGTGTGGTTAATGATCTGAATACATTTTTAAGCCCATGAAGGCAGAAGTGGGCATTTTGTGAAAATGACTACCTCTCCTGAACATTTTCTGTAACTTGTGATTACATGTTTACATGTGTGTGTTTCCTCTATTGTCACTGTGCTGTACCTGAGGCAGTACGTGACCATAGATCAGTTGGTTTCTGTGGGGCTTCCTGCGCTCTCTCTTTTGGACACATGTACATGGTAGAGGTAGCTTCACTTTGACATCCATACTACAAGGTTACACTGCCTGTCAATCATGTGGATGCACATTGCACTCAGACGCAATATCCGACGAGGCGTACAGCACAACAAACTAATGAATAATGTAATATTGCGGGTCTTCAACTGACACAAGTCGGCAAGGAGGAAGCAGGAGATACAGGCCATTACAGCACCAGGAAAATGTTCCTGGCTGCTACCGGTTGCTTTATATAACACCTGCATGAGTGAATATATTATGAAAGAGTTGCAGCCAGGTGGGATTTAAAGCTGGATGACCAATGCAACAGGCTAACAATTTCAAAAGTAGAAGAATAAAGAGTCAGCCACGGCGGAATTTAAAGGTCCTAAACTACATACCTCTACTTACAGGTCTATGCCTCTGTTTACTTTACCAATATTGCATCAATATTTAATTTATTTAATAATATCAATACAGGAGATAACATTTCACCATTCAATGGATAGGGTGTACAGCATAATATAATAATATATTGAGGGAAAATGTTACTTTTATCAAATCTGCCCCTCAATCTGTACATATGTACCTTTTAACAATGTCGGCACTGGAAATTGCTTTGGTGCTTAATGGCTATTTCAGACCCATTTAAAGTGTTTACTGCAATTTTGAGCCTCAGTATTTGGCCTATCTTTGTGTCGAAACTGAATCTAATTTGTGACATTTACAAAAAGGTCTTTCATTATTACCCATTGATCACAATCATAATTTGTATGCCAGTGTGTGTGTGTGTGTGTGTGTGTGTGTGTGTGTGTGTGTGTGTGTGTGTGTGTGTGTGTGTGTGTGTGTGTCTGTGTTTCTGTGCTGCACCAGTGTGAACAATAGCAAGAGTGCATGTGCATTTCAATGTGGATGAGACATTATCAGACAGGCATCCATCCATTCTTCTCTGTGACCATTTTCATACCTGCCTATATTGTTCTGTGGCTCCTGTGGGCATATTTTTTGAAGGCTGCCCCAGATACAACAGTTTACACAGCATCAAATGAGTTCTGTGCAGCCATATGTCTGAAGGCTCCAGGACATGTTGTTATTTCTCTGGTATGACAGGTTTACAGAGCTGCTACAGTGTCTTTTCTATACACACAAAAACTCTAAATAGATAAAAGCATAGACAGGCACCCAAACACATTGCATACACACTCCTTTGACTGATTGTTTGGGAGCTTGCAATGGCAGCAGCAGCACATTGCTTGACATCATTACCTTTCACAGATCTCAAGATAAGGCCCACCTTGTAAATGTCCCATAAACAGGAATCAATCCAGGCAAGATGGGAACTGTATCGATTAGTGTTTCTTCCTGTTAGATAGTTGGAGATAGGTCATGCGAGGGAGTGCATGTCAAATCTGAAAGGGGAACCAGGATGGGTGGGACCAGAAAGTGCTCAAAGGTAAAAAGTTATTTTAAGTGAAGATTTGGTAAATAATCCAGACCTGGATCACATCTTAGCAAAGTGTTCTGGAGGAGGGTGTATGAAAACAGGGATTTATGAGTCATCAAGAATACTCGGTAGGGCAGGTGGAGCTGGTGTGTTGGCATGTTAGATGAGCAATATGGAGAGTCAGGAAAACACAAAGGATATGACTGGGAAGAGGTGTGAGAGTGAAACTCAGAGAGTGATCATATGGATGTGATAACATTGGAGGCCGCAATTGAGAGAGAAGAGTGAACAGCATGAATGTAGACACTACTCAGTTTAGGTTTAAAGTAAAAGAATGAGTAAAAACTTGTTTATAGTTTCTTGATAAAAAATGAAAACTCATAGAGAGGGATACTTCAGCCCTTACCTGGGAAGATAGGATGAATGAAAAAGCAGATGTGAGGAGGTTATACAGAATGACCAAAGCTAGGAAATTTAGGATGGCAGTGACCACACATAGAATGAACTCCACTGAGACACAATTACTTCTTGCTTTAGTGCAAAATACTAGGGTTGAGCCAGATACTCGTTTCATACGAATATCCGGTATGGATAATGCATTTTGACGAGTACGAGTACGAATACGAATAAAGCCCGTTAATACTCGTGATTGGACTGAAGGAAAATCTGCCAGACTGTTTTCATGCTCTGTGATTGGCCAGTCACACATACTTCCCGCCCCTCCCTACAGACTGCGGTTAGAGCGGAGTTTCCCTGTCTCACTGTCTCCGGTACACGCAGTTACTGATCTCTCTGTTTGTGGCTTCACTGAACCGCCTCGGTGGTTAAAGTCTTTTTTTTTTACCTGTTCTAAACTCTGGTCAAATTAACAATGTCTATACTTAATATTTTAACTGAGACATAGCGCGTGCACACACACACACACACACACACACACACACACACCATCATCAATATCGTTTAACTTTATGTGAAAAAAAATGGCAATAGCATTAGGTACTAAAAATAAATAATTGAAAAAAAAAGTACTCGAAAAAAAATTTTAATGAAAAAGAAGAAAAAAAAATTAAAAGTTTTGTTGAGAATGACAATTCTTGTTCATGCATACTTTGTAGTTAATTACTTTTTTATTGCATGCACTTCATTAATGCACTTTGTGTTTACTCGTTCTATATATATAGTTCCTTTACTATTGTGATCAAAAGCGTTGAATCTCAATTCTGAGGCTCTTCGGTAAATATTCATTCATAGACTTAAGAATATTCATGTTCTGACTCAGTTCCATAAAAAAACTTGTTCTGTAAATAGTTCTCTTACTTTTGTGGTCAAAAACATTTATTTGAATTTCAATTTTGAGGCTGTTCTGTAAATAGTTTTAAAATAAGCAAAAATACAGCAACTTGTGATCAATCCATATCAATTTTAGACTTAAAACAATGTGGTGATTTAAGCCCCACCCATTTCTGGTCAAACCACACCCACTTTCGGTTTAAGCCCCGCCCATTCCGAATACAGATACGGATACAGATAATGTAGTTGGTTGAACACTCACTCATCCCTACAAAATACCATCAAGACTTACTTTTCAAAAAACCGACTGAGTTGTGTGATAATTGAAGCAGTTGTTTGTTAATTGATGAATTGCATATCTTTGGTCCATTGTGCAGATCTGTAAACTGTTGCACACAATCTGCATGTCACAAGTAGACTCTTGACATAGGTTTTTTATTTATTGAAATTTCAAGACAAAAAAATTTATTTGGGTTTATCCTAATTTTTAATTTTTTTTAAATTTTATGTACTAATCTGATCCCTGAAGGGAAATTAAGACCACACTCCAGTTAGTAAAAACTTCAAACGCATGCATACTTGTTTTTTTTGTACAGGCCCCTGTAGCAGACACACACACATACACAGGGGGGCCTGCAGGTATGCAGGGGGAGGTGGACTGGCGGGCTGCCCCTTTGTGGAGCGCCCCAAATGAGCAACTTGTAAAGGGGGACGGCGCCTTGCTCAGGGGCGCCTCAGCAGTGCTCCAGAGGTGAGCTGACACCTCCCACTGTCAGCTCACACTCCGGGTGTTTTTTTTGGGAGGGAGTAGGAATCGAACCGCTGATCTTAAGAACATTGGACGACCCACTCTACTGCCCACTCTACCACTGAGCCCCTGCCACCCTTGTGAACTTGCTGTGTTATAAACTGAAATCCCTGTGTTTCAAACTCAGTATTGAGACATTGTATTCAGTATCTCATATTATATTAATTCAAAGGGTAAAGCTAAGGCTGGACATTCTAGTCACACAGTTCTACTGGCCCTCAATAACATCTTCACTTAGTACATTACGTTAGTTGCATTTTGACCTTTTTGGGGGGTTTCATTCCACAGAGGCTGACGGAGTAAGCACAACAATGCTCAATACATAAGGCAAACAAACCAATAAAGAGACTTGTTTAATGTTAACGTGTAAATTTGTTTGGAAATAATTCTTCATTATGGAGACACAAAACCAAAATGTCATCTTATATAAAAGGTCACAGCTATACTCTCTTATTGAAACAGAAGGCTCTGAAATTAGAGAACACAAGAATTGTAGCAGAATATGTATCTCAGTAGAGAATGAAAGCAAAAAGTGCAAACTGCTTTTATTCTGATTTCTTTTTCACTTTCAGGCCTTTTGGTACAGCAGCCCAGACCTCTGACCTGTAGTCATTCAACAGGGAACTCTGGCTATAACTAGGAAATTTTCTCTCCTGTTATCTTAATTTGTTCCAATTTGGATAAGAGGGGCAGACAGCTAAAGTTCAAATACTGTATTTTTCCTAAATAACACAGCCACATTAGCAAAACCACAAACAGCTAATAGCCTTTGGTCAACTAATAAAAGCTGTCCATCACCTTTGGCCTGCCTGATGGAGACTGCCAATCCCATGAGGTCTATTGTGTGAGTGAATTTTAATAGTGGGGAAAGGAAAGAGGCAAAAGGGAATACGCAAATACAGAAGAGGGAAAGTGAAGATAAGACAAATTCAGAGGAAGAAAAGTAAAGAAAGTCAGTGAAAACTTTATGAAAAACAGGCTACCATATATAACATTTATCTTAATTTACATCATGTTGTGATTCAAAAAGGGAAATTAGAGTTTCAGTTTCAGTAATGGACACAGTGGAATATTATTAATTACTTCTTCTGGTTCTCCATCATTATCACTCCAATTTCTGGGGGACTGAAAATCATAACCCGCAACTGAAACCTACATTTTTCAAGTTAATTCAAACCTCAGGTGACCGTTTGGAGACGATGCCTCATTGCAAATTATTACCCAATGACCCAGAGAACTGATCTATTTCTTTTGTAGTATGGCTCTACTTAAATTTCTATATTTAATTAAAAAGAGATTTTTTTTCATGGACTTCAGCAGGTTTCAGTCCTGTTTTTTTTTTAGCTGACAGAAAAACATAAGGTTGACATGCAACAAAGGACCTGCACATCAGAACTGAAGCCTTACAGATGTGGTTGCTGAGCTTCATCTTATCTCCACATGGGGTTCACCAGATGAACTATCCTGTAATAAAACCACATTTTTAATAATCACTGTAAATTGATTTTTAATTTGCATAAACTAATAATCTGCACCTTTTAGTGATATTTTATCTGTACTTCTCTGATGTTATTTTAAATATAAGAAGATACCTATACCTTTTATTGGGGAGCAATATGGCTTTCAGTGTCTTCCTCAAGAATGCCTGAACATATAGGAGATGAAAGACATACATTTAATTCCTGGGAAACATTTTTTAAATTGCTTTGACCTTGAGTAAAGTATGGTTAGATAAAGAAGGCATTCACAGGGACTGCACTGACGTCACACTCCCAGGAGACATTTTGAGTCCAACCTTAAAATCTCAACCTATTTCCAGCTATTGTGAAATATTGAAGCTATTACTATACTAATTTTTTAGTACTTGGCTTTTGTGTTTTCATGGCATTTTAGTTGAACTTGATACCCTCTAAACCTGGAAGCAAGACTCATCCAGAGTAATCCCCACTACCCAAAAAGACACACAAAAACACACAAAATAGCTCAAAAAGCATTTTCTGGGTTGAAACAGCAATCTTGTATGGCCTTTCCACTCCATGCACCCCACACTCTTTCCGCTGTCAAATGCCCTCTTTTAAGTATAAGTCTCACCTGCTTTGTCGACCATTGAACACCTAGTGCTCTTCTGCATGGCCTTTCTTTAGTGCTCCACACCTCCTTTCACTCACAACAGCTGTCTGTTTTTCTTTGTCTCTCTTTTTCAATCACTTCAGAGTGAAAGCTTCATCCCTCTGTAGTCCATTCCTCACCCTTTCTCTGCCACAGGGCTACATTGTCGTGATCCTTCCTGCTGACTTCACTGTCAAAGCTTACATTTTATTATTGGACTGCCGGCAAAAGCAGTTCATTAAGATTGGTTGCACTCTGCAGCGTTCATGCTGGGATTTAGACAAGAGTATGCAGTGGACCTTTGACAGGTTTAATTGAACTCATAATGGACTCTTGTATTGCTCAGTTATCTAATTTCATAATACAAGTATGATTTCTGACACGATGATACAAAACTAACACAAGTTGTGTTGTACAAAAACATAAGTCATTTTATCCATCACTAGAGATGAAGGACACAAACAAACAAACAAAAACAAAAGCCTGCAAACAAATCTTATTGTAATACTGAACAGACTGGTATTCGATTTTGCATAATTATTCAGTGTAAAAATATAAAAATGATGATGATGATGATGATGATGATGATGATGATGACGATGATGATGATGATACGATGATTTTCTGTGGTTTTCACAAATCATGCTTGTTCCCTTACATACGGTGAACATCATCTCTCACTTCTTTGACACATACAGTACAGTAGAAACAGACTTGTGAATACTCCAAAGTATCGATATACAGGAAGGGCAAGATCCTGAATGATAGCAAGAATGATTACTGCCACTTAAGGGTAGGTTGTCCCTGTCACCACTGTATGAATGCTTGTGTGAAAGGGTGAATCCAGCTATTGTAAAGTGCCTTGTGTAGCCAGTCAGACCAGAAAACTGCTATTTAAGTAAAAGTCCATTTACCATTTACTTTCCTACAACATGATGCAGAAATGTATATTTATGTATACAAAGAACCTGTCAAAATATTGCATTTGTTGAATACTGCAAAATCAGATTATTCTACATTATAACATTCATATTGCAACAGCCTGGGGTGGATTAGGTTATGTCTTTCAATCCTCAGGCAGGAAGGAATTCTGTGTCACTTTTGAGGAGTGTTGCCTCCCAAAGGCTTCACATCAGTCTTCATTGGAAAAGGAACCCGAGGCATTAAAGCACGCAGGAAGAAGATCAGTGTCAGCGTCCTAAGCAGCACTGCGTCTGGTGCTTCTGCAGGGATAAATCATTATTATCCAATGAAAGCCATGTGACAAGTTGTTTCAAAATTTACAGTTAAAAACAGAGTGAAAAACTTCAGTTTCTCCTACAGAGCTGGTGATTCTGTCACAGCTGAGAACCAAGTGTGTTCAACCATATCTTTCTTCTCCATTCACCTGTATCCTCTCTCCTCTCTTCTGCTGTCTCATCTCCAACCCTCAGGGCTTAGAAAAGCTGGCAAAAATGATTTAGTCAAGCAGAAATGAGTGAAAAAAATCAGAGCTAAGATTCAATCATCTACCCATCCTTCATCCATCCATCTTCTTTTATTCATTCCAGTTTATACAGTATTTGAGGATGTATAACGCACACACCTACACCTACAGTTCCTAAGAGTGTGTGGTGTCTTGAAGCTAAACATTTGTTTTAATTAGCATTTCACTCAGGAGATTCTTTCCCTGAAATTTCACGCGTACTGGCTGAATAGACATGCAACCATATAGACATGATGTGCAGTATTTAGTAAAAGCATATGCAATGTACAAAAGCATATAGAATGTAGCTGCTGGAGGACATAAACATCGACATGCAAGAAGACTTAAGGAGACCTAAGAAGACTATTGGGAAGGGGGGCAGGAAGAGGTTAAGTGATGAGGAGACCCTGGAGAATATGAGCCTAGACTGTAGCTATCAAAGACAAACATGTTGAAAGAAAGGAGGAATCAAAAAAGGGCACAATGATTTAGGCATGATGATGGTCAATGTTTTAGATGCCATAAAAAGTGGTAGAGGGCGGCACAGTGACGCAGTGCGTAGCGATGTCACCACACAGCAAGGCGGTTTCGGGTTCGCATCCCACTCTGTGCGTAGTCTGCATGTTATCCCAGAGTCTGCGTGGGTTCTCTCTGGGTTCTCCAGCTTCCTCCCACCTCCACCTTCAGGATAATTGGTCGGTACCAAATTGACCATAGGTATGAGTGTGTATGTGGTTGTGCGTGTTTGTTTGTCTATGTGTGGCTCTGCAGTGCACTGGCGTCGTGCCTGGAGTTTCCCCCGCCTCACACCCTCAGTCTGCTGGGATAGGCTCCATACTCCCCGCGACCAACCACAGCAGATGAAGTGACTGAAAATGGATGGATAGATGGATAAATGGAAAAAGTGGTGGAACCTAGCTGACAACACAGTCTTGAAGTGACAGTATAACTCCAATCTACAGGAAAAACAACATTAATATTTTTTGCATCTCTATCTGGCTATACATAATTTATTCATCCTTTCTAATATCCTTAAACTTTTTTTTATGGCTTGTGATTTTATTTATTTCTCCTCACTTCCTCCTGTTTTCATCACACACTCAAACACACCAAAGCATTATCTGCCAATTTCCTAATGGGCATTGTGCCACATATACGCTGAGTCAGCAGGGCTCTTGTATTGAATGGCGTTCCAATTTCTGTTACAGTGACAATCACCAATTAGAATCCAGTGTGAATGTGCACTCTCAATTAAGACCAAGACTGTGTAACTGGTTGTACCTCTGCCTGACTAAACTACACCTTCAAAAATTGGTCCTTTTTCTTCCACGTTGTAGAGCTTGAAAGCACAAACGAAACCCTGCCTTGGGGTAATGCAGAGTTCCTCACATAGGGAGGGCAATGTTAAAAGGGGCATGTGGAGTCACACTTATTTACTTGTGTGTATGTAAGAAACATTTGGTCTGTCAACATCAAACCAACTGACAGAATTGAATGGAATACCAGACATGGTTTGAAGGGCTCTGAAGGCATGCACCTCATAATTGGTTTCTTTGGTTTGCTTACGTTTACATTTAATGCCCATTTTGATATCAGTTTTTATGCCACTGCTATGATACAAGATATGTTCTATCCGCATTAGCACCTATTCATTCATTCATTCATTCATTCATTCATTCATTCATTCATTCATTCACGAATTCATTCATTCGTTCATTCAGTCATTCATCTTCTGATCTTCTTCGTCCGCTTTTGCTGTTCAGGGTGTTGTTGGAGCCTATCCCAGCTGACTTACGCGTGAGAGCCAGAGAAAATCAGGGCGTGACATTTGTGCAGTAGGGAACCACAAGAAAAACAAACAACCACTCATACCCACACTTATATCTATGGGCAAAATGAAGCAATCAGTTCACCTGAACTGCATGTTTTTGGAGGTAGGAGGAAGTCAGAGGACCCAGGGAAAACCCATGCAAACACGGGGAGAACATTAGAACCAATGAACAATTCGTTTTTGATTTTAAAGTAAAAAAAAACACATATTTTGATTTTCTGTTAGGAGTTGGAGTAATGTGTAAAATAATCAATAGTTGTAGCTGTAATGCAAACTCATCCATCCGCATAATATAAGGAAGTCCTTCATGTCAATATAAGCATGCTTGTAGTCTCAATGGAAGGAACTCAAAGATTGAAAATCAAACAATTTTATTTGCTCCATTTAGTTTGGAAAGCTGTTAAGCTTCATGTAGAGTACGGATGAAAGATGCATAGAATGCATGAAAATATATTTACTGTGTTTACAAAAGGTTTTGAGATACAGGTACAAGCCTGGCAAGAAAAGGCAAGGAGTACATTTGAATGAAAGAACTGGAGAGAGGAATAAACGTGGAAAAAAAAAAAACAGAGCATAGAGCACTAGCAGATATGAGGCAACCGTAGACTGTAGTTCTTGTTGACAAAGCTCTTTTTTCCTAAGCCAAGATCTAAATCGTTCTCGCACAAACACCTCCAGGTTAGGGGGATTCATTCAACAAGAATTTCTTTCATATATATATTTTCCTACTCAATCCCTTCTTTGCTATTTCTTAGCTGTTTTTTTAAAAAAAAAAAAAAATATATATATATATATATATATATATATATATATTTTGTTCTCTCTCTGTCTCTGTCTCTTTCTGTCTTTCTGTCTCTTTCTCTCTCTCTCCCTCCTTCCATTAACAGACTGTCTCTGTTGTCCTCCATTTCTATGTATCCCTGTCATTCTCTCTGTGCCAGTGTCATTCCGGAGTGCAATCAAATAATGTGATCCATTTGGCATCGAATCAGCTTAGCTCTCTGTAAGCTCGGCTCCAATCAGAGCACAGGCAGTCAATGGCTTCAGATTTAAGCTGCATGCAAATAGGCTTCCTGAAAAAAAAAAAAAAAAAAAAAAAACAACAGCTATGGTTCACATCAAAACCTTTAGTTAGAAGGAATTCATTAAACTTCCTGCATTTATCACCATTCATCACCAAATATTTTCCCATCATACTCCTGCTTCTCAGGCTGCTACCAAAATTGATTTTCACGTATGCTGCAAATCTGGATTTTTGCTGACGTGAATATCGCTGGAGTAAATGTTCCCTGTGTGTGCCTTTAGATTGCCCCCAGGCTTTTCCCAGTTTGCTCCTTCTTTACACTTTTCACCTTTCCTTATCCTTTTGCCTTATCTATCCATTCTGCTGCAGTGCCAATTCTTTAATGATAAGCCCGCTAACATTTTCCTGTCCTGCGCTGCTGAGAACAGAGGTTAGGACAGCAAGCCAATAAAGACACAGATTTTATAAATGAAGAAACAAATGTACAGCTTCACTGGCTAAGTCTTAACAACAACCCTGTTGCTCAGAGCAACAATAGCGCATCGAGCAATCTTGGCTGACCTTTCATGATCATGATAACTGGAACGACATTTGCAAGTGTTTGTTTTTGCTGTTGTGTTCAACAGATAAGATAAAAATGCAATCAATTCATCAGTTAAACAAAGAATTTATATATAGAACCTTCAAGACACTTGTTGTGTCTTAAAGGTAAACCATCCACACTAAATATCATATAATACATTTCTTGAAAATTTCACCCCTGCAAGCTTACACTGCTGAAAAGTAATGTAAGACCATTTATGTGATTTTTTTTTTTTACCACTGTTACTTAGAATAAATCGATAATATAGTTCCATGAACAGACCCACTCTTGTTGTTACATTGATAGAATGTTCCTCATTATTTAACTTGTACTATTTGTTCATCAGTCATGTACATCCTACTACAAATGATTAACAAAAGTGTCACCACATCCATAAAAAACAATTAAATCTGAATTTCATCCTAGTTTTCTTGATTTCTCTGTTACCGTTCTCTTGCTCTTACCAAGGACATCCTTCTTTTAACTCTCTCTCCTCCCCCCTCTCTGCCTCTCTGTCAAACGTTTCTTTGTAGATTTGACTCCTGTCTCACACTCAGCCCATTTATCTGTTTGAGTTACAAACCTTTTGCACACTGGTCTCAAAAGTTCAAAGCTGCTCATCCAGACAGTTCAACTGTGGATTGTGACAGTGCAGCATGGGCCAGACTGGGTCAAATGGGTCAGTTCAATACTCGCCTCAGCTAATTAAATATTCTGTTGGTGGGTAGATAATTGGGCTTCACATTCACGCACACACAGACACGCATACACACACACACACACACACACACACACACACACACACACACACACACACACACACACACACACACACACACACATACACACACACAATGATCAAAATGTTGGTCGACACTTATCGAAGCATATCATAGCATATGCACACTAATGGCCCAGCACAAATGGGGTTATGTCCAGTTTTCATTATGATTATTAATTCTTAACTATGCTGTTTTAGATCTTCATTTTCATGTAGGTTTTGAACAAGCGTGTTCTAAGTGTGCATGTATGTGCATGTGCATTGAGTGTGTGTGAAAAGGAGGCAGCCCAACACACATTATCCTGATTGTTGAAGCATGCAGTCAGGCCCTAGAGGTACAACAGAGACTGCACTATCGATCTTTATTCACAACCTCCTGACTGCTTGGTTCACCTGCATCTGCCCACACAGAGATGGAAATAAAAATGGAAAGCGGGAAGATTAAGCTATCAATGCCCGTCTGCATTCACATCTGTGTAGCAACAAAAATCATCTAACCATTTCCAATAATATTGCCCAGCTCATTTGTTTTGCTTTCTGACATATATTATCTATGATTTTGTCTAAGCCAAAAAATTATGTAGAAAGCAAAGGTACAGTCAAAAGTAGCAGACACACAAGGCTTCAGATGCTCTTGTGCTTTTCTGACACAACAAGTAAAGGGCTTTAAACTAAAATGAACTTCTACATAAGTAGATCTACCAGTAGTAGATCTACCATTCTGTCCCTAAATTTGCTGCAGTAATGTTACATTCTGTTAAATAATACTTACTGTATCATTCAAAATTCAAAATAAAATACTTTGAGTGACATAACAAAAGATGGGAATGACGTAACTTTACTATTTTGTTGTTAAACATTAAGTGAAATAACGTATTTCATATAACTTCACTGTCAATGTAGCTGCAAGAGGGCACAATCCCAATCCCGGATAAATACAGAAGGTTCTGTCAGGAAGGGCATTCGATGTAAAACCTTTGCCAAATCAAACATGCGAATTAAATCTAAGACTTCCACACCGTCAAGGCCCGGGTTAACAACGACCGCCCTCGGAGCTGTTCACCTACAGGGTGCAGGTAGAAATTGGACTACTGTTGGTCAAAGGAGTGGAAGAAAGTGTGTTCGTAGGAAAAGAGAGAAGAGGAACGCCAAGAGTATAGGACTGAGAATAGGAAAGTTGAAAGTTGGAACTATGACAGGAAAAGGTAGAGAGTTGGTTGACATGATTCAGAAGAGGAAGGTAGACATACTGTGTGTCCAGGAGACCAGGTGGAAAGGTAGTAAGGCTAGAAGTTTAGGAGCAGGATCCAAGTTGTTCTTTCATGGTGTAGATAGGAAGAGAAATGGAGTAGGAGTTATCTTGAAGGAGTTTGTTAGGAATGTCCTGGAATTAAAAAGAGTGTCAGATAGAGTGATGAGTCAAACTACAAATCAAAAGTGTGATGTTCAATGTCGTTAGTGGGTATGCTCCACAGGTAGGATGTGAGCTGGAGGAGAAAGAGAAATTATGGTTGGACTTTGATGAAATGATGCAGAGCATACCGAGAAGTGAGAGAGTTGTCATTGGTGCAGACTTCAATGAACATGTTGGTGCAGGTAACAGAGGTGATGAGGAGGTGATGGGCAGGTTTCGTATCCAGGAGAGGAACGCAGAAGGACAGATGGTAGTTGACTTTGCAAAAAGGATGGAAACGGCTATAATGAATACTTTCTTCCAGAAGTAGCAGGAACATAGGATGACCTATAAGAGTGGAGGTAGGAGCACACAGGTAGACTACATCTTGTGTAGACGGTGTAATCTGAAAGAGATCAGTGATTAGTGAAAGAGTAGTTGAAGTTAGACTAAGGGCAGAAGTGAGCATTTGTGAGCAGTAGTATGGTTTCAAGCCAAAAAAGAGTACTACAGATGCAGTATTTGCTTTGAGGATGTTGATAGAGAAGTACAGAGAAGGCCAGAGGGAGCTGCATTGTGTTTGTGGAGATCTGTAGAAAGCTTACGACAGGGTGCCCAGAGAGAAACGGTGGTATTGTATGAGGACGTCTGGAGTGGCAGAGAAGTATGTTAGAGCGGTGCAGGACATGTATGAGGACTGTAAGACAATGGTGAGGTATGTTATAGGTGTGACAGAGGAGTTCAAGGTGGAGGTGGGACTGCATCAGGGATCAGCTCTGAGCCCCTTCTTGTTTTCTGTGGTGATGGACAGGCTGACAGACGAGGTCAGACAGGAATCTCCATGGACTATGATGTTTGCAGATGACATTGTGATCTGTAGTGAGAGCAGGGAACAGGTGGAGGAGAAGCTAGAGAGGTGGAGGTTTGTCCTGGAAAGGAGAGGAATGAAGGTTAGCCGCAGTAAGACAATATACTGTATGTGTGTGAATGACAGTGATGGGTTACAGGGAGAAGAGGTCAAGAAGGTGGAGGATTTTAAGTGCTTAGGGTCAACAGTCCACAGCAATGGAGAGTGTGGAAAAGAGGTGGAGAAGCGTGTACAGGCAGGATGGAATGGGTGGAGAAAAGTGTCAGGTTTGATAGAAGAGTTTCACCTAAAATAAAAGGAATAGGTGTAGAAATCTGTGGTGAGACCAGTGATGTTGTTTGGTCTAGAGACAGTGTAACTGAGGAACAGACAGGAGACAGAGCTGGAGGTAGCAGAGATGAAGATGCTGAGGTTCTCTCTGGGAGTGACCAGGACGGATAGGATCAGGAATGAGTACATCAGAGGGACAGCACATGTTAGAGGTTTTGGAGATAAAGTCAGAGAGGCCAGACTGAGATGGTTCGGACATGTCCAGAGGAGAGATAGTGAATATATTGGTAGATGGATGCTGAGTTTTGAACTGCCAGGCAGGAGGCCTAGAGGAAGACCAAAGAGGAGGTTTATGGATGTAGTGAAAGAGGACATGAAGGTAGTTGGTGTGAGAGAAGAGGATGCAGAAGACAGGGTTAGATGGAGGCAACTGATTCGCTGTGGCGACCCCTGAAGGGAAAAGCCGAAAGGAGAAAAAGATATGACTTCACTGTCATTACATAAAGAGCTATGAGTCACAAATGAAATCCCTAAAGTGTGAAAACAGCTAGGATGCCTTCAGCTCCCACATGCTAACTGAGTTTTGTTACAAGAGAATAGGTGATAGCTGTAAATATACTTCTGTCAATTTTTTAAACTTTATTTTGATTGTCTTAACAATTGTTTGTCTTTATGCTAAATAGAGGTAAAAAAATATAGTATTTTCTCAAAATTGTGGTCTGTTTTTACATGCCACTATACCAACTTTTTGGAATCATTGATTGTTTGACAGCAACAGTAGCATCAGTTTTTGCCGGCTACTCACACTCCATGCTGTTAATTATACACTATAAGTGTGTGGAAATAAATTCATCTTAATACATACAAAAGTGAATGTCTGTGACCTTGAGATCTCTTTTCTGATGCAGTATGTCAAGGGGTTAAAAAAAAATCAAATGCTGTATAATAAATAAAACAAGACTGAGCCTGGGTTACTCTGTATAACACCATCCGAAACATGATAACTCAGGACTGCTTATTGACCAGCGTGATTCATTTCCTGTAACAGATCCAACAGCATGAGGTGCATGAGAGCAACAGAGTTCAAGTCAGGAAGAGCAAAACCTGCTGACTGAGGTTGTGTAGCTTCATATGTGAGGGAGATGGAGAGATGGAGAAAGAGAGATGGAGACGGTGTGAAAGTAACAGAGAGCAGCACGTTAGTAAGTTTGGTGAAAGGTTTAGAGGGAAGGAAGAGAGAAAGAGATGATTTAAGACAGGCAGAGGGAGGCTAAAGAATACATATAGATAGGTGAGATAAAACCAGGTGAACAACCTGCAGTTCAGTCTGTCAAGTTTCAGCAATGCCGTATGTACATACACTTCAGCTGGATGGGAAATCCGGCCACTGTTTTTTTAAGTCGAATGCATCAGTGAGTTGTTAGGACTTCCATACAAATGCTTGATGAGTTCAACCAGCAGCTTCGGAGCTGCATTTGGCCCTTTCATCCTTATGTTGCAGCTCCATGTGGGTTGGGAAAATGAAATATTATATAATTGAAGTGCATTTCGGTGGCGCAGTGGGTAGCGCTGTCGCCTCACAACAGGGCGAGTCCGGGTTTGAGTCCCGCTCTGTGCGGAGTTTGCATGCTCTCCCCTTGTCCGCGTGGGTTCTCTCCGGGTTCTCCGGCTTCCTCCCACCTCCAAAAGCATGCACTTCAGGTTGATTGGCCGGTCCCAAATTGCCCATAGGAGTGAGTGTGTGTGTGCGTGTTTGTATGTCTTTGTATGTGGCTCCGTGGTGCACTGGCATCGTGCCCGGAGTGTCCCCCGCCTCACGCCCTATGCTAGCTGGGATAGGCTCCAGCTCCCCGTGACCCGCTACGGCGGATACAGCGGTGGTACATGAAAATAAATGAATGAATGAAGTGCATTTTATTTGTTTTTCTTTTTTTTTTTTCATTAAAGTTAACCAGGTGAAATAAATATTCAACAGATATTTTTCAAATATTTCTTTTTCATTGGTCAATGAAATAGTGCTCTTTCTTTGAATTTTTAAAAAAAATCATAGTTAAGGCTCTACTAGACGCTCCAAAACCCCAAAGGCGACATGAGGAGATGGCTAGTCGTATATTTTGTTTGCTACATGGATAGTTTAAGTTTAGCTCTGTAATTTATTTGAAAGGGACCTTCATCTCGCATGTTTGTTTTTTTTTAATGATTATTTTAAGAGTTCAAAATGTTCAGAATGTGTTCATTATGATAATAAAATGTCATTTTCTCTATAGCACTTCATGGATTTCATCAGCAACATACTGCAGTTATTTATACAAAGCGCAAAGGTTAAAAACAAAACAATACTGTATATATAGTGTTATCTTCATTTTAGACATCAATACGTACAGTATTTGTAGCTCCCAATGTGTGTTTTTTTCCGTGAAACCGGGTCCAAATAGCTCATTGAATGTGGCCGAACCCTGACCTAGGACAAAATGTGATTTAGAAATTTCCTGGCAGGCCATCATTTGTTAATGCTATCAAATGCTGTCCATTGCTTCTGCACTGAAGAGGACAGAGCTGTCCTTGGACACTTACTCCCCTGACAGCATAGCACAGAATTACAAAACAATATGAAATCTTCCAGCATGGTAAATATTTAAAGTTTTTTCAACAATAGGAGGCAGAGGTGGCAATCTATTTCAAATTGTTTTACATTTTCACATGGAATCTGATTATATAAACAATTAAAAAGCTTGTCAAGCTCTTCAAAGTCCATGGATAATGAGGTCATCCTGATATTTCTGATGAGAGGATGAGGGAGTCATTTAAGTGCTTCTTTTCAGTTTAAATATTTTGAAATGGAAAACGTTCATCATCTGAGAGCAGATGAATGTTTGGGGAACTAAAATATAAGAAATATTACCAGCAAGTTTCTTGCACAGTTTCTTTACAAGTCTTAATGAGAACCTGTGGTTTCACTGTCAGTCTATCGTGGTCGAACATCTCACATATTTACTATCTCTACACCTCAACTTCTCTCTCTTCCTGTCTCGCCTACAGTATTATTCAAACACAGATGACTCACACACTATGTCAAACACATTTCACTTGAAACTCCACAACCCGTGTATCATGAGAGCTTTTTTGTTTTATTTTTCTAGTAGGTCTAAATTTGATTTTTCAGAGGCTTATAACTGGTTTCTCACTTTTAGGTTGACAAGTGTTGTTCTGACAGAGCAGACAACAGTTACTGGACGGCATTCTTTTGTATAACAGAATTTTTTCTTTTTTAAATGGAACAGGTCAGTCAGTGCAAGGAAAGGGTTTTAAACTGATTGATGGAAAGAATATAATATTTATTTGACAAAAAACAAAAATTCTGGCAGCGTTTTTATTTTTATTTGACTTACAAATTTTTGGAATTAATATGACAATTTCTGTGTCTGCTTTTCCCCTCCAACTTCTCCAGTGTGTCCCCCAGAGAGCTGCAGGAGACATATTTGTCCTTCGTCTGACTTATTGTGCCCCATTGATTTATACATCTGCACTTCCTCCACTCTTTCTCTTTCTGTCTCCCATCAACTTCTACCTTCTCCTAACTCTTCCTAACTCACTGTCCAATTCTATCGTTCTTGTGAGCTTTTGCACACTTTCACACATATGCCTGCAAAAAACTGACAAAGAAACATGGAAATGACTTCACACACACACACACACACACACACACACACACACACACACACACACACACACACACACACACACACACACACACACACACACACACACACACACACACACACACACACACACATATACACACAAAAAAAACAACCAACACATGGCCCCAAGCCTCACTGGGTGTAGGAGAGAGCTCTCTAATCCTGTCCCAGGGAGAGTGGGCCTGCTGGGGATTAGAGTTGGGCTGTGGGTGGCTCAAAAGATGGAGGTCACTGAGGGGCGGACAGCAAGATGGAGGCCATGACAATTTGAAAAACCACTTTCTGATGGACACACTGATGTTGGAAAACCCTGCGGTGGTGATCGATGTGGTTGCTGATCACCATCATCATCATTCATTACATTCTTTTTCAACCTGTGGTGATTATACATAACAAAGAAGTTATACTCCTTAAATTTGAAGAAAAATAATTTTAATTCAACTTCAGGTTTATGGTGCTGAAATATTTCTTATTTTAGACTTCTTAATTCATCAAGGACTTACTGTCAAGGAGGGCTAGCAAGCTAGTCCAAATGTGGTTACCACCGACAATGACAGCAGGCATGACTTTTTATAATCTGCTGTTTTTTTTGTTTTTTTCCTTTTGATAATAGTCCGTGTGTCCTCTTTCATTGGCTCTGTGCTACGGAATATAAACTTTGCAGAATGAACATAGTTTTACTCTCTTGGAGGTTCTTGAGACAGTCTAGTAATCCAGTGAAGGTGGATCTTGAAGTTCCCTCCAGCCAATATTCCTTGTATTCGAGGGGATAGAGGTAGACAGTTACAAACCATTAATTAAAAGCAGTAATTTTTTGGCAATGCAAGTACCTTTTTTTTGTTATAGAGACAGTCTGCTCAAATAGAGGTCTTTTTTTAATTAAGGAAATCCCTGAATGCTCTTCTCAGAATGTTGCCTTGAAATTTGTTGTTTTTCCAAGTTCATAAAATAATTCTTTTGCCCATCTCCTTCCTCCTCATGTCTTGACTCCAGTGCCAATATTACTTTAGGATAAACAGCTTTTACTTTTTTATGGAACATCAGGAGCAGTTTCACGAGACCAAAACCCTGGGATGTGTAAGCAGCAACAAAGGTTGGCTATTGTAACATGTTTGCTGTTTGGCTAATAGGGCAGTAACAAAAACTAAACATCTTCTTCTTCTTTTCCTTTTGGCTTTTCCCTTCAGGGGTCGCCACAGCGAATCAATTGCCTCCATCTAACCCTGTCCTTTGCATCCTCTTCTCTCACACCAACTACCTTCATGTCCTCTTTCACTACATCCATAAACCTCCTCTTTGGTCTTCCTCTAGGCCTCCTGCCTGGCAGTTCAAAACTCAGCATCCTTCTACCAATATATTCACTATCTCTCCTCTGGACATGTCCAAACCATCTCAGTCTGGCCTCTCTGACTTTATCTCCAAAACCTCTAACATGTGCTGTCCCTCTGATGTACTCATTCCTGATCCTATCCGTCCTGGTCACTCCCAGAGAGAACCTCAGCATCTTCATCTCTGCTACCTCCAGCTCTGCCTCCTGTCCGCTGTCCTCAGTGACACTGTCTCTAGACCAAACAACATCGCTGGTCTCACCACAGTTTTGTACACCTTTCCTTTCATTTTAGCTGAAACTCTTCTATCGCACATCACACCTGACACTTTTCTCCACCCATTCCATCCTGCCTGCACACGTTTCTTCACCTCTTTTCCCCACTCTCCATTGCTCTGGACTGTTGACCCTAAGTACTTAAAATCCTCCACCTTCTTGATTTCTTCTCCCTGTAACCTCACTCTTCCACTTGGGTCCCTCTCATTCACACACATGTACTCTGTCTTACTGCGGCTAACCTTCATCCCTCTCCTTTCCAGGACAAACCTCCACCTCTCTAGCTTCTCCTCCACCTCTTCCCTACTCTCACTGCAGATCACAATGTCATCTGCAAACATCATAGTCCATGGAGATTCCTGTCTAACCTCTTCTGTCAGCCTGTCCATCACCATAGCGAACAAGCAGGGGCTCAGAGCTGATCCCTGATGCAGTCCCACCTCCACCTTGAACTCCTCTGTCACACCTACAACACACCTCACCACTGTCTTACAGTCCTCATACATGTCCTGCACCGCTCTAACATACTTCTCTGCCACTCCAGACTTCCTCATACAATACCACAGTTCCTCTCTGGGCACCCTGTCATAAGCTTTCTCCAGATCTACAAAAACACAATGCAGCTTCGTCTGGCCTTCTCTGTACTTCTCTATCAACATCCTCAAAGCAAATACTGCATCTGTAGTACTCTTTTTTGGCATGAAACCATACTGCTGCTCACAAATGCTCACTTCTGCCCTTAGTCTAGCTTCCACTACTCTTTCCCATAACTTTATTGTACGGCTCATCAGCTTTATTCCTCTGTAGTTGCCACAACTCTGCACATCTCCCTTGTTTTTAAAAATGGGCACCAGCACACTTCTCCTCCACTCCTCAGGCATCTTCTCACTATCTAAGATCCTGTTGAACAACCCAGTCAGAAACTCTACTGCCACCTCTCCTAGACACTTCCAAACCTCTACAGGTATATCATCAGGACCGACTGCCTTTCCACTCTTCATCCTCTTCAGTGCTCTCCTCACTTCATCCTGACTAATCTTTGCTACATCCTGGTCCACAACAGTCACCTCTTCTAGTCTTTGTTCTCTCTCATTTTCCACGTTCATCAACACTTCAAAGTACTCTTTCCATCTTCCCATCACACTACTGGAACCTGTCAATAGACTTCCATCCCTATCCTTGATCACCCTAACCTGCTGCAAGTCCCTCCCATCTCTATCTCTCTGTCTTGCCAACCTGTATAGATCAGTCTCTCCCTCCTTACTGTCCAACCGAGCATACAAGTCATCATAAGCTTCTTGTTTGGCCTTTGCTACCTCTATCTTCACCTTACGCTGTATCTCCCTGTACTCCTGTCTGCTCTCCTCAGTCCTCTCAGTGTCCCACTTCTTCTTAGCTAACCTCTTTCTTTGTATACACTCCTGTACCTCCTCATTCCACCACCAAATCTCCTTATCTACTTTCCTTCCAGATGACACACCAAATACTCTCCTACCTGTCTCCCTGATCACATTAGCTGTAGTTGTCCAGTCATCTGGAAGCACCTCCTGACCACCCAGAGCCTGTCTTAACTCCTTCGTAAAGGTCATGCAATACCCTTCCTTTTTTAGCTTCCACCATTTCGTCCTCTGCTCTGCCTTTGCCCTCTTCATCTTCCTCACCACCAGAGTCATCCTACACACCACCATCCTATGCTGTTTGGCTACACTCTCGCCTACCACTACTTTGCAGTCACTAATCTCCTTAAGGTTACATCGTCTACACACGATGTAGTCTACCTGTGTGCTCCTACCACCACTCTTATAGGTCACCCTATGTTCCTGCCTCTTCTGGAAGAAAGTATTCACTACAGCCATTTCCATCCTTTTTGCAAAGTCAACTACCATCTGTCCTTCTGCGTTCCTCTCCTGGATACCAAACCTGCCCATCACTTCCTCATCACCTCTGTTACCTGCACCAACATGTCCATTGAAGTCTGCACCAATGACAACTCTCTCACTTCTCGGTATGCTCTGCATCACTGCATCACTTCATTCAGTAACAAAAACTAAACATGCATGCACATATTTATTCATTGGTCATGTATGACTACAATGTGCAACTGTGCATTAAAAATGGAAACGTCCATACTTTAGGACAGAATAAATATGCTGATATACACAGATGCTCGTCATTGTGAGTGAGATGTGCCACACAAACTTACCCCTTGCATGTGTTGTAACCCCAATTACACCTCCCAATAGTGACAGCTGACCTCATTTAAAAATAAGCTCTTATGCCTGGATTTTAAACTTGGGAGAAAATTCAAGCCCAAGTAATGGCTTATAAAAATCATCATGACGCTAAAAAATGTCTGGGGTTACATTTTCTGCAGTTTCCTATGGAAAAATAAGACGTTTCCTGTCATAAAAAACACTTTTTTAAAATTCTTATTTTATATACTGATTATAATCCCCGCAGGGAAATTAGTGGCACACCATAGTTAGTTCAAATCAAGCATATATGTGAGTGTACAGACCCTGAACACACAAGCACACACACGGGGCCTGTACGCATGCAGAGAAGGTAGAGTGGCGGGCAGCTCCTTTGTGGTGCTTCCCAAATGAGTAACTTGTAAGGGAGGCAGCACCTTGCTCAAGGGAGCCTCGGCAGTGCTCCGTGGGGGAGCTGACACCTCCCACTGTCAGCTCACCTCGGGGTGTTCTTTTTGGGCGGGAGCGGGAATCGAACCGCCGATCTTTGAAGCATTGGAGGACCCGCTCTACCGCGTACTCTACCACTGAGCCACTGCCGCCCTGAATTACAGCGTCTCCTAATGACAAACACGGTCAAAGGTAACTATACTAATACACACACGCACGCAGGCACACACACACACCCACACACACAAAAAGACACAGAATGGCAGAAAAAGGAAACTGCCAGAGATCATGGAGATTCAGAGTTAAGCCAATGGATTTCATGTGTCTGTGAAAAGTAACAGGTTACATCTAAATGAAGAATAGATCTAGATTCTCTATAACAATGTATGCAGTCATTGAGTTAATATTACATGAAGCAGATTCAAGTAAAGCAGCAACGTAGTGACATCACAGCACTACTTGCTATTGCTGATCAGCTGATATATTTTGCTACACCATTATAGCTCTCATAGAATTTTGATTTGAAATAGTCTGGACCTATTTTCTAATGGTTCAGGTTTCAGTGAGCATGGTGTTTGTGGAGGAATACAAAGAGTATTTGATCCACAAGATCCAACACTGCTCGTTAATATACAATATTTAATAATTTACTACGCATTGTGAAAATAAGTTGCGGCATCGTTGTAACTACTACTGAGAAGATGCTTATGTTACATACTCTCATGCTTTAATACAAATCAAATGACCACTCATGAATGAATGGCAATTTTACTACAGTTTAAACCTCTCTATCCGGTTTGATTTTAGTGTTTACAAATGAAACATTGGAGATGACAGCTGGCTCTGTCTCTCTCTGTGTGTGTGTGTGTGTGTGTGTGTGTGTGTGTGTGTGTTGTGTGTGTGTGTGTGTGTGTGTGTGTGTGTGTGTGTGTGTTTGTGTGTGTGCAACAGGACTTAAATCCAAACAGAATGCAGATGATAGGCTTAATCCGGTCATTCTGTAGGTCATGATGAACCTACAACATCAAAACAGCAATAGACACATTTATCCATCAGTATGGATACATACACGTATGTGTTCATTGAATTGTTTATTGTTGTTTTTATTTACTAATCTATGGAGAAGCACAAAACAATATTTTGTTTTTCTCAGTTTGAACGTGCAACACAGACATTTGTCAGAAATTGCCCCAGCTGCCAAAACACAACAGAACTAAATGGAGAAAGGGAAGAAATGATAGAATTAAATGGAAGAGATGGCATCATGGGAACCGAAAAAGAGTAGCAGCAAGAAATGAAGACAGAGACAAGGAGACAGAGTGAAAGTAAGACTGGTGTGCTCTGTGTCTGACCCCTGATACATGAGACTCTCAACAACAAGAAACCTTTTAACAACAGGACTCCATTTAGTTTGGAGTGACTACCATGGAGGTAGCTGTGCACCATCCTTTCCATTAGTAACATCGTATGTGGAGGAACACACAAGAGGAATAAACAAACACAGCAACAACTATATGTTCATAACAAAACTGGGTATGCCTCATCATGAATGTGGACGATCCGCTGCTGAGTCCAACCCCCCCGCCAACAATGTTTACAAGACAGAGTACAAAATGGACGGAATGGTGGAGTGGAGGACTTGTATTCTCCAAGGAAATCAATTGTGAGCCCTAGAAGCAACCTTGGAGAGGAGAAGAGAGCAGGTGGGCTCAAGAAAAGAGGGAAAGGTGTGCGGAAAGATGAATGGAAAGTTTAGAACAGCCGAAGTTATGAGTGGGAACATGGTGTAAAATGTCAAAGTTCATTTTCTAATCATTAATGTGGATGTTTGCTCAGTTTTTAGGAAGCATTTTGTATCATTTAATTTACAAAGAATGCATCACTTCATGGAAAACGTACCACATATGGTGTTTACACTAACATCACTTAACAATGATTTTAACTTCAAACCGTAAGGTAGCTTATTTTTTAATCTGCACACATTTGTGTTCTCCTGTTCAACAAATCTAAAAGAAATGTTTGCTGTAGCATTGGAAATAAAACCATATCCTTAATTTTGCCAGCTGTTTATATACATTAAGGTTATGCAGGAATAATTGGACTCCAGATTTACAGTCTTCATAGGATGTCTCTTGCTTTTCTCTGTGTATTTACATGGACAAAGTTTTGAATTTTAAAACCTGTATCCTGAGTTACAAAGCCCATATGGTCAGGCACCAATGTTTAATTGCAGTACTGTATTATCTGACTGGAACACTAGACTCCCAGGATGCAGAGTTATTATGATCCCCAGTGTCTCTTAAAATGGAATAGGAAGGAGAACCCCCAGTCACTGGGCTCTTATCCAGTGGAAGAGGAGGCCGATAACCTCTCTACATTTAAGAGTAGGTTTTAATTTATCCTTTTCAATAAAGCTTATAATTAAAGCTGGTTTAGGCCAGTCCTTAGCGATGCTACTACAGGTACAGACTGCTGGGAGACTTTTACCTCTCCATTCAAAACATTCATCTCTTATTAAAAGTAACTTACTAATGACTACTCTCTCATCCCACAATGACCCAAGGGCCATGAGTGGATCAACAGCTAGAATCCTCATTGACCCCCAATCACGATTATGAGGATGCTGCTGCTGCTGCTGCTAATGACGATGATGATGATGATGATGACATTTATAACAGCAATAATGGTGATTCTTATGAATATGATCATTATTACCATTGTTTTATTTAAATGGTTTTGTTTTTGCAACTATTATAGTTCTTCCATTAACATATTCATTATTGTTCCTATTGCTGTCCAAGTCTGCATCCCTTTTTTTTCCTCCCCCCCTCTCAAACAGTCAAATCAGAGCACCGCCCACCTTAAGTCAGCATTTATTTGAAAATATTACTGTTAAAACCCATTTTCTGGCCTGGCTCTTTTTGGAAAATACCTTGAGATAACCTACATTGTGATTTGTCTATGTAAACATGAAATCCACTTAACTCAATATGACCATATATGGATCTCAATAGTCATGGCAAAGTACAGAAAAGTTTAAAACAAATAGAAATAATAATAATATCTGGTGAAAAATGACAAAGAGTTCACAGGCAGGAAAAAGAGTGGCTAACAAGACCAAGCTGACGACAATTCCCACAAGCATGTTTTCAAACTGTCAGTAGAACAACAAAATTATCTCTCCTCCTCATAGGCCTGTGCACACACTAATAAAGAAATATACAATCAAATATGAGGTCATAGACACAGTTTACCAAGCAGACTCACACATGCATCTTCAAATTGTCAGAATAAAGAGAGCCTCAGCCTTGCTGCTAATGACTTCTTTGTCGTAATGACCATGATAGTGGAGGTTTCTATCTGTACATCCTTTTATGTGAATTTATAGACAACATTTCCCCGTCTTATTTCTGTTTATCTATATTTTTGAAGATAGAAAAGAGAAAAAAAATTTTAAAAAAGGAATTAAGGTGCGATAGACAAGAGGAAGTGGGCCAGACAAATCAAGAGGAAATACACAAATACGGGGTCTAAGTGATGAGACAGATGAGGAGGTCAATGAGTGACAGAATGGAAAGGAAAGTGAAGGAGACAGAGACAGAGAAAAGAAAGGTTCGCCTTAATGGTATTCCATGCTTCAATCAATGCTTAGCCCAGCTCTGCTCCCGCCCAATCATCTAAGCAATGCACTCACATTCACACTTTCAAGCACACATCCACAAATATCTTCCTTCACATCAACGTTGGTCTGACAGTCCAAGTGTCAGGGCAAAGGTTCAAATAGGTTAAAACTAACAAAACAAACCAAGCTCTGATGGAAAAGCGAGCTGAGGATTTGGTAAATGCATGACGTGATACAATATATAAACAAAGGCTACACACAATCACAATGACCAATTGGAGGTTGACATTAGAGGCGGCCACACTTAAAACCCAAACTGACAGATGGAAAAGTGCGTGTTGAAAGAGAGAAGAGGAGTGCTACAGGACTGAGTAAAGAGAGGTAAACAGACATGAAGAGAAAGTGATAAAGCCTGGGTTTAGACAGGCCTTTTTGGGTTCACAGACACAGACACCCTTTGAAGTCGTGAGGAGATTTTGAGCTTACAACGTTTGCAACAGTGACTGGAGAAAGGTGGAAATTTGATTAGTTATGCACACAGACATGACGAGCTATTAGAAATCAAAGAATCAAGGACTGCATCAGAAATGGATTTTGAAAAAGGGAAAATGAAGGAAAAAAAATCTGCTACAAAGAGCCGCATAGATGTTCCATTTCAAAATGAGAAAAATTACATTTTTTAAGTATATCTAAAATGTTCTCACCTTATTTGTCAGCTTTGATATCATTAAGCCCAACCGTCAGTAGAGAGAAAAATTAAACTGCAAAACAAGTGATATAATATATATACTGTATATATAAAGAAAAATTTTACAAATCATATTTCAATATTATAATGCAGTAAAGATAATTAGTTATTAACTAATTCTTGGCTCTTGGAGTCCTTGAACATAAAGTAAGATATGTTTGTTTAACATTAGAGAAAAATAAGCTTTAGCCTATGGGAACCATTAGAGGTACACCACATGGGACTTGGTGTTTACATCAGAGGAAATCATTTGTTAACAAAAGGCATGTTGTTTAGTTGTGTTTAGGTGGACATTTAGATGAACTGAGGCCTGAACTGTTCATCATGAGTGGACACACAACACTACATTAATGCCTCTATACATGTTGTATTAATGTGTTTGAGCACCATGAAGCCCTTGGCAATGTGGTTCTGGGTCAGTTTGTTTTCTTGAGTTTTTTCGGTGCATACTATAATTACTCTACTTAGCATCTCTGTTACACTCAGTCCCCCAGGTGGTGTTAGCATGGTTCACTGATGCAGGAGACTCAACCTATGTAGGGCAACTTTACTTATTGTCCTACTGAGGGCTACATTTAACTGTGCCTTACTGATGATGATGATGATGATGATGATGATGATAAACCAAGATAAGCACTTAATGATATCATCAATGTGCACCATCATGATGTTTTCTTGATGACTGTTTCTCTCCTTCATGTATCCAAAGTGGGTTTTCAAATTAATGTGTGATGACCTGTCTGGATGTTGCAATCCAGACAGGTCCAGATTGTTTAGTGTGTTTCTGGAACTGGACACTGCTGATGAGCCAGTTTGAGGCATCATACGTTTTCCCTGCCACAGGCAATTGATCCAATTAATGCACTCAGTCTTACAGCAAGAACACAGACTGAAACACTTACTGAGGAGACTGCAGGAGCACAACTTTCAAGTGGAATAAGTAAGTAATATACTGTAGACTGCAACCAAAATGGTCATGCTTCATTACATTACAGTTTTGTGGTGAGGTGTGAATACTGCTGTGGCAGCATGGTTTGGTTAGCTCAAGATAAGAGACATGGAGGGAGTAAGTATAGTCAAAGAAAATGGGGTCAGGGTAATTATTCCAGGTTTTTTGTGTCGATCTGACCGTTGCAGCGTGTCAGTGTGTTTGGGACTGAAGAAGCTGAAAAGCCTGTGTTTGTGTTAGTGTTTACTTACATGCTTGAAAGGTAAAAGCTGACAAACATTCATCATGGTACCATCACTGAGAGACAGGTACCACACACACACACACACACACACGCAAACATTACACAAATAGAGAACGACAAGAGAAAACCGATGCAGTTTCTTGTTGAAACATGAGTGTAGTTCAAAATAATTAATTGTGACATTCAACAGCTAAAAAACAGTCAGTTCTAGTAAATTACAAGCTATTTCGTACACAGAAATATGGTGCATATAAGAAATTACATTAGCAGTTCCTTCAGGGATTTGCACACTTTCAATTCTGTTTTTTTTCCCCATTATTCCCTAATTTATTTCAGTGTTTTGTTAGAATAGAAAAGAGACAAAATAACACAGCAATCCAAACACATTAAAGAATCCTGTACTATAAAATGAACATATACATGAAACCAGTAGAAAAGGCATAAATGAGATGTAAACAAAAAACTTATGTCAAAGCAATATACAAGTTCTATTAGAGACCATAGTGTTAAAATACACTTACAAGTTCGTATCAGAAGTCAGCAAATATAAGTTGTAAAACACATACAATGACTATTTCGTCTTTGTTATGGAAAATTATTCAATAGGCAGCCACCAAAAGGCTTGTTACACAGAATGATCCTTTGGAAGTTTGAGAATCAGCCTGGATGCCCCAGAAAGCAGAAAATCCAAACCTTTGTGCTCATGTTCTCTGCTTCATTATTTTGAAGCCCTTCAGGCGTGAATTTGAGACACAGCAACCTTTGGCTTTATTAGAATAAAATCGATCCACTCTTGATTACACCACTAAAAATTGTGTCCACGCTTGACAGCGTCACCCCCTCAATTTGTTATAACAAGCAATAAGATGACAATACAACATCAAACACAACACTGGCTGCCTAAATGCAAATAGAAATGCAATGGCATGTTGCGGGCGACACAGGCAAACACACAAATATAAAAAGGAAGATGCTGATACTGGAAGATGTGGGCAGATAAATGCATACAGCTCAACAAGTTTCTCTCTCTCTCTTGCACACAGGCACACAGAAACACATACATGGGCACACACACACACAGAGAGAGAGAGAGAGAGAGAGAGAGAGAGAGAGAGAGAGAAAGAGATAGAGAGAGAGAGAAGAGAGAGAGAAGAGAGAGAAGAGAGAGAGAGAGAGAGACGAGAGAGAGAGAGAGAGATCTGTAGCAGCGCTGTGATAGCGAGTTAGCGATTTAGAGACGTTCTTGCTCTCTATCTCGTCGCTCTCTCTCTCTCTCTCTCTCTCTCTCGCTCCTCTCTCTCTTATCGCAGAGGTGAGAAACAAGGTACTGACTCTTTAAGAAGCCTGGAGAAAAGAAGGAGAAAAATTTCTAAACAGCTTTCCAATTACAAACACGGCACATGCTGTACTATCATATGTTCAGATGCTTTATCCGAGAGTAAAAGACAAGTCAGTCATTCAACTTTATTCCACGCTTCTTATAACACGAGGAAAGTTCAAGGATTATAAACATTACAATGTATGCACTTCTGTATTTTCTTTTAATATTCTGTCCAATCTATATCAGTTCAATCATCTTATACATTCTTTCACAGTCTTATTTCCTTGCTATTGAGGTATCAAATAGTATATTGACACAACTTTGTTGTCCGTCAATCATCTTGCTGCTACTTTTTTAAATCTGATTTTTACAGGTGTGCCCTCCACATTACTTTCTAGATTCGTCAGCTTCATGATTAGATGAGATTCATCAGTCTCAGCAGAGTTACCAGCCACCACCGCCACCACTGTTGGAGCTTGCCTAGCCTCTGTTTAGTTTTCATCTTGCTGTTGCTCAGGGCAGATGGCCCTCAATCACAGCCTCCCTGAAGAGTCTGAGCACAAAAGAGTGTCTGACAGACTAATTATCACACATCATCTGCTGCCATAAACAATTATCTTTACGTCATTCACTTGTCTTTCCTGATTTATGTAAGGTTATAGTTAACACTGCATGTTTGTGTGTATGTTTGTGTATGTGTGTGTGTGTGTGTGTGTGTGTGTGTGTGTGTGTGTGTGTGTGTGTGTGTGTTCCAACCAAGTTTATATACGTAATAGTTTTACATTTTTTCCTTACATTTTCAATCCTAACCCAAACTTTCAATTTTTCATTTATAAATACAACGTTGCATTTGTTCTGAAAATTTCTACTTGAAGTGTTTGGAAGTTGGCTCTTCATATATTAAACTATCCAGATCTCCTTTATAGCTGAATATTTATATTTTCTCTCCTGGCAAATGTCTGGAGGAGATGCAAATGAAAAAAGGAACAAAAGCAGAATAGATCAATCAACCAAATTAGAAAAAAAGGTAAGAGAGCTGCATGTGATGAGGATTTAGAAGAGAGATGTTGCATTGAGACAGTGAGTGGGTTGCTTTCAAAAAAGAAAAGCTTGAAAAAAATATGTTTAAAGTATAAGTAAAGTAACTCTAAAGAATGCAGATGTTTTAAATTCAGTAACAACATTCTAAAACATTAAAATATGGATTACAGAGATAATGTTAATGATGTAAGCAAAATCTTGTAAGTAGAACTAAAGGGAAAAGGTTGCCGGTGATTGTAAGGTTAAAGAAAGTAAGGGGAACAATTGGGTGGAGTGATATATTATTCATAATTATCTGACTCAGTGCATTATTTAACAAATACGTCAGTGGAAAGATGCAACCTGCAGTCACTCATTTACCATTAATGGTAGTTTGGAAGAACATCTTTAACTCCACAAAATCCCATCATAAACAAGATGGACTCTCACTCAGCCCCCTTACACACAGCATTCTGAATAAAACAAAGAAATTGTCATCTCAGTGAAAGCTCTGTAGGATTTCATAAATCATCGATCAACCCTGCACATTATCTCCCCTCCTTCAGTAAAGCAAGATGTTTTGCTGTCCTGTGCCGTTCGTAGGGCATAAATGTTAACAGCCATATAAAATTTCATTCACAGATCTCACAGCGGTGGGCAGAAAGCCTTGGGCATACTTTGCTATGGACAAAACATAACTTAGAGGAGTACAAAAAAAAATTAGAAGGTGTAGTAACTCTGAAGCCGCATGTACCCACTGGCTAAGGATTAATGCTTCTCTCCTGTGTCTCTCATCGGCACTACTTTTTTAATAAAGAAATAATACCAAGCAGCGTTAACTGCCCATGATACTTTGAGATAAAACAACACAGTGGTAGTATACCTGAGGGTATTTTGTAAGATATTTTATTATTGACGTTATGTAAATCAAAAACTAAAAAAATGAATAAAGAGAGAGGTGAAATGCTTGCAGATTTGGATTTTACCGGATCATGCAGTTGGATTTTACTGGATTTATCTCGCAAGCCATTCTTTCTGGCCTATCTAGGGTGCCACGCTTTTGTCAAGAGGTAGACCTCCTGCTTGACCTTCAAATGGTGGGTAGTCATTCAACTAGGTCAAAAAAAGGACTGTGCAGATATGTATGGTGTAACCGGGCTGGTCCGAGTCATGTTTTTTTGTTTATGTTTTCTTTGGCTCTAAAATGTTTTTTGGAATACACTTAAGATTTTGGGCGTGTACATTTAAAGTAATGAAATAACCCAGGTAAACTTCATGCCAGCACCAAAAGCTTGTATTAAGTGCTCCAGTAAAAGTGAACTTGCATTTTTAGTAAATTTCATCTAAATGGAATGTCACAAATATTTTTACACACACAAGTTTCCTGCTTTTATTTAACAAAGCATGTGCAGTCCGACCAGTTTGTAATGGGGACAATGCTGTGCAGTTTTAATGAAAAAAAGCTAGTAGTAGCTAAACCACTACCTTTTTTTATTTTAATGGCTAAACACTATTTTACTTTGGATAAAAGCATAACTTGTAATGTTTTACAATGGCTCAGTGTTGATTCCTATCAGTCAGTCAGTCATTTTCACATTACCACTGCTATATCTGCCGCAGCGGGTCACGGGCAGCTGGAGCCTATCCCAGCCGCATAAGGCGTGAGGCGGGGGACACTCCGGGCACGACGCCAGTGCACCGCGGAGCCACATACAAAGACATACAACCACGCACACACACACTCACTCTTACGGGCAATTTGGGACCGGCCAATCAACCTGAAGCGCATGCTTTTGGAGGTGGGAGGAAGCCAGAGAACCCACGCAGACACGGGGAGAGCATGCAAACTCCGCACAGAGCGGGACTCGAACCCGGGTCCGCCGTGTTGTGAAGTTTAATTTAGTAGCATTTGTCTGTGTGGACAATGACTGCTCCAAATGCACCTAAAGCTGCTGGGTCTTACATGTTGAAACCTCACTGTTGGATTCTCAAGTGAATTTCGAGATAAAAAATGTTGCACATTAGCATTTGCACAAAATACACACAGTATCCCAAAAAAATCATGGGTTTCTGCATAATTATCAATATTTTAATTGACTGATTTCTACACACCACAAAATATTAAGTATAGTGAAAACAGTATACTGTTTGTAAAAACAGACACATAGATTAAGGCATGTACCACTCAGCAAAGTTAACAAGTTAATATGTAGCCTGGAAGGTATTAATCAGTGCCATACAATTCTAAACAAAAGCAATACCTCTACAGTGAATTGGTTCACGTGCTGACAGACCTGACTTGCGTTTTGGTGTATTTCTCCAACTAAGTGCGATGGCTGCACATTTGCATGAACAATCTAGAGAGGCAGGTGCTGGGAAATGCAGTGTAAATGCCACTGCTCATCACTGACTCAAGGCTTCTTAGTGCTTCTCTGTATTTTCTGTTCCTACCCTTGTCTCTTCCTCCCTTTTTCCTCTCCCTGTGCCTCACCCATCCACAATCACCTCATCAGCAGCAGTACAAGAACCTCAGCTCTCCTTCCACTCATTATGCACCTCACAATATGAAGGCTCCCCTCAGCCATCCAGTATCTTTTGTTGTCTAGTTTTTCCTCATGTTTTCCTCCGTACAAACCAGTTATTTTCCTATGCCTAGGACTTCTGCGCCAACCCTCTTCTCCAGCCATCACCACCCACATCTCACAAATCTTAACCTGCGGACAGCACAAGCCACAGCCAGAGTCGGCTGTCCACACGAATCTCATCTGCCAGCCATCGCCTGTTTCCCTCCTCCTACCTAACATCAAACTATACTTAAACCTAAAATTCAGTCTCTGAGTCTGCCTCTGGGTCCAAGTCAAAAACCTAGCTGAAACAATAAAACACAAATATCTGACAAGTGCTCAGGACTGGACACAGAGTAGATCTACTGGAAGTTTTGAGGTTATGGACTCTGTTGTAGAACAGTACTCAGGTTATTGATAGAAAAGAGAAGATGCCATACACATGAAAAACTATTCTAATTCCCATTCTTTTATATTTTTATGCCTTCATATCTCCACATTATATTGTGTGAGTAGACACTTTCATGGTCTACAATGCCAAGCGGCATTATTGCAGAAAGGGGTAAGAAGAACCAATGATGCTACAGTACCTGCAATTGGTCACAAGGGTTAGACTTAAGACATACGATGTTTATTTTCCTTAACTTTAACTTTATTCACTCCTCACGTGAGCACCACAGATCAGCCATTATAGCATCCACATAACAGGTGTAACTCCCGCACCCGTGTTCCCCTGTGTAAAGCCCCTCCACCTTGTTTACCATAAAGCACCAAGTAAAGGAACAACATGTTAACAACAAGTACCATTGGCTATTTTGACGCTGCTACACAGCAGTCAAAACAGAAACACGGACTGCGTTGGACATAGCACTCAGTTGAGTTTGACACATTTGACACAAAAAGCTTTCCTGCTATTCTGTTTAGGGGTCGATAGAGTACTGTTTGAGTCCCATGGTATAAAGCTTTCTTGATTTTTACTGAAACTTCCAATCAGCTCTTTTGGAGACCATTAGTTAGATCCCAACACACAAATACTGTGTCTAATGTACCTACAGCACATTAGTCAATAGCTGAGCCTCCCCAGGCTCAAGAATTTGACAAGCCATGGAAAGCGCTGGACATTACTTTGTTTACCAAAAAGGTGCATTGAAAGATGCATTAATGTTAATTTTCAAGCATTGTTGTCTTGGTGTAATAAAAACTATTTAATATAAAAATACAACATCCTGTGTTTACCAGGACAGTAGTCTTATCAATAAAATCTAACTGAAGTTTTCAGTTGAAAACCCATAGTCTTTCTATTTCGAAGAATTTAGATCTGCATCAACCGTGGAGGAGAGAGGGGATTAACTCACTAAACCTCACATGCACAAACACACCTGATTGGAGATAAATAAGACACATACACACATACACACACTGTACAGCAGGGTGGTTTTCACAGACTCACCCATTGCCACCCTTTAAAGTTAGATGAGCTGCTAATGGTTTTGGATCCCATTCAGGGAGAGTCTGTGGCCTGTCTGTCCATTAGCTGGCTGACACACTCTGCTGACTAAACACAACACTTCCAGTGGCCTCTGTTTCGCTCAACCATGGCCCCCTTCATCTTGAAGATGAAAGTAGGACCCCAATTTCTTGTTTTTCTGTATCTTTTGTGTTTGTGAGAGTGTGTGATATATGTGTGTGTGTGTGTGTGTGTGTGTGTGTGTGTGTGTGTGTGTGTGTGTGTGTAGGTGTGTGTGTGAGTGTGTGTGTGTGTGTGTGTGTGTGTGTGTGTATGTGTGTGTGTGTGTGTGTGCCCGCATAGTTAAAAGTTCAGGTCCAACTTTCTGGAAATGGTTGAGCAGATACAGATGCTTTTCAAATGAGGCACTGGATTCAAACCTTTTTTGTTTACTTTGTACATGCACTACATAAGCCTATGCCACTCATTCATTCATTCATTCATTCATTCATTCATTCATTCATTCATTCATTCATTCATTCATTCATTCATTCATTCATTCATTCATTCATTCATTCACTCATTTATTCATTCATTCGTTTGTTCGTTCATTTGTTCATTCCTTGTTCTGTAACAATTTTTAAATGCAGTATGAAAGATGGGCTGAATTGTATTTAGGTGGGCAGTGGCATTCACCCTGAATAGGTTGTCAGTTCATCACTGTGCCTCATGAGAAGAAAAATACCCATTCTCATTCACAGTCACACTTCAGATCAATTTACAGTCACCAATTCATCTCCATTGCTTACTTATGGTGGTGGGAGGAACCTAGAAAACCCGCACATGCATGAGAGAACATCCAAAAATAAAAGCCCCGGGTAGTTTGGAAACTACTTCTTGACATTATGCAACAATGTTACCCATTGTACTACCATGCTGACCCCAGAAATCCAGTCTTAAACTGTCAAACTGTTGCTCTATTCTCTTACTAAAGTTGTAAGTTTGTAAGATCGATTCTTTGTAGGTTTTTGTTCTGTTCATAATGATGCACTGTTTATAAAGTATGGCTGGCAAATGAATTACTATTCTTGTTAGAATTAGACTGATCACATGTTCTTACACATATGATAAGCAACATTAATAGCAACGGATAAAAATTCAGATTGCATAATCTCATTTTCAGATTTTTGTATTCATAAATCATATTTTGGTATTTTGTTTTCTAGATTAAAAAATAAAAACATGGTAATTTTACTGTTTGGCAGTTGTCCAAAACACACACACACACACTCACACACACACTAACACACACACACAAAATAATTAACAAACCTTTTGACAATTGACAATTGTATTTATGAAGACAATTACAATTTTTTCAAGGATCCAGCCATTAATCCACAAACAACTTGAGTAAAACATGAACTGCCATTGTTTGTCTATGATGTTGGGTGTCACATAATAAAGCCAAAAGATGATTAAATGAGTTTAACTTTGTAAAAATTGGTGAATGAAAGAAGTACTTTCAATATCTATTTGAATATGACCAAATACAAAACAGAAAGGACATTGATATTCCAAGCACAAACCCCAAGTCCATAAATTGACTCCTGCACAACAACTGATGGGATGAAGATCATTAATAGGAAAATGCTGTATAAATAAACAAATAAAAGAAACAAAACTAAAAAAAAATATTGTCCTCTGTGGCCTCAGCCCTCTGCCAGCAAAGCTTTCTGTGCCACTGCCCATCAGGGACTAGAGGGACTAGGCAGACGGACTACACTGGATTTACACTCAGATAAAGAAGCAGATCCCACACTCAGGTATTTGGACGGCACTTTGCACCATGCCCTTCTAAGGATGCCAAAGATCATTCGCCTCCCTTCTTCTCTCACGGTCAATCGATTGCACACTTTTCTGCATTCTTAGTAAAAAGCAAAAAAGCTGTCGACTGTGCCGTGCATGTGTGTGTATGTGACTGCATCTCAGCTGTAATTGTGCATCACCCAAAACAATGCTTGGAGTAACTCGCACACATGAACATACATGCTTTTGTGCACATGCACACATAGAGGTTCACTGATCCATTTGTACTGCGATGTGCGAACGGGAATAAAAATGCTCACATATTCTGTCCATCACCTGAGCTGCTGAAATACAGGAGCAGGGCAGGGTGCTGGCTGAGTAGATAAATCTATAAATCAGATTTAATGTTTCCTGTCTGCAGGTCCGCCTATTTATGTGTCAGTGTGTGTGTTTATATGTGTGTGTCTCCGTTCATCCTGGACACAGATTAACAAGTTGAAACTGATCTGAGATCAGCAATGCTGTAATCCCCTCTATTTTGGCTACCATCATTTATCTCTAGACAACTGGTACAACTGCCAGCAAACAGAATGAGTATTTATTAAGTCTTAACATTTCGGATAATTCCCAATGATTTGCAAAACCATACAGTGAACTCCAATGTCATGTTTTCATTAATCAAATTTTTAATGAGGATTACATTCAACTACAATTTAATCAACTGATGGTTGGCCTGACTCAAACTACAACTGAGCTGCTTTCTCGTTATCGTATATTCTTGTGTTGTCTTGCATGATCTCTTTTGGCAAGTCCAATTGCGCTAAATTGAGCAAAAAAATTTTGCAAACACTTACTGGAATTATTGTTGAAGAGAAAATGAAGTGAACAGACTGTGTTGGAGGAGAGACGGTGACACACAGTACAGAAATATACAGTATACTGTACTCTGATACAGAAACATCATCTTATTCCTATTGTGAAATTATCATTCCACTTTGCAGAAGTAGAAAGTTCAGTTTGAGTTCACTGGCCATAGGTGTTATCTTTAAAGAGACTATACAGAGGTACCATGCATTTCATTTGGACTGGTAGGTGCAGAGGTGGCAGTAATGAAATTCACTGATTAATTAAATACAAGCAATGCAACAATCCAATTTATTTGATTGCAGTTTCTAAATAGAAGTAGTTGTCTGATAAAAGGGAAAGGCACCAGGGAGAGAAATTGAGGACAGCAGAGTGTCTGAAGCTGCGTATCACCACGGGGCTTGACTTTGACCTGGCATATTTCTGGTTCCCCTAAGCAGATTTCCTTCATAACTGGTTTAATTAGCCCATTGCATAACCATGCCATTAAGAGATGCTAAACTCACTGATGTGTGATACTTTGATAATTTTGTTCCTTTCAGAAATATTCTTGAATAAAAAAACACCGTGCATATTGTATACATTGCAATAAAGATCAAAATATTTCTGAAGGAATTCCAAGCATATCTCAAGACTGAGAAAAAAAAAAACCTGACCCTTTTTTCCTCACACCTATCATTTTTCAAATTCCATTGATCTATATTGCACTGTTTCTAAATAGTTTCTAATGCACTATGTATTGCCTTCCATTAAATATGCTATACGAATAAACTTTACTTACTTATATCATGTCAGTGCTGAAAAACAAAGTGGCATCTAAGTTGCAGTCAGTAAGACTGAGAAGCAGTGATTAAATATTACAAAAACTTCATACACGCTGCATCTATACTTCGTCTCAGATGCTCTGTGAGTAAGAATAGTTTAGTTTGCTGGCTTTGATAGGTAAATTTAATTGTTTTGTCTATGTTTTCTACACCTGATCATGTGACTCATGGACAGTGAGAAAAGGACAAGACAAAAAAGGCTAAGGGACATCAGACGGGGGCAGTATGGTGGCAAAGTGGGTAATCCTGTTGTGTCCGGGTTTGATCCCTGTCTATGTGAAGTTTATTCTCCCTGTGTCTGCGTGGGTTCTCTCTGGGTTTGGCTTCCTCCCACCTCCAAATCTCCTAAAAAAGCATGTAGCTTAGGTGAATCACACCAGAATTGTCCATAGATGTGAAAAGGAGAATGCATCATTGTTTGCCTTTCATTTTGCCCCGCAATGAGATAATGCCTCATCTTGGCTATACCCCACCATTTGCCCGTAGTCAACAGCGATAGGCTCCAGCAGACCTATCCCTGAGTAAATGGCTGTAGAATAAATGATTATGATTGTCTTGTGGATGGATGGATGGATGGATGGATGGATGGATGGATGGATGGACGGATGGATGGATGGGTGGATGAATTATGGATGGATGGATGGATGGATGGATGGATGGATGGATGGGTGGATGGATGGGTGGATGGATGGATGGATGGATGGATGGATGGATGGATGGATGGATGGACGGACGGATGGATAGAAGGCAGATGGTCAAAGATACGATTGGTGAAGCAATGTGAAAACAGACAGAATGGGAAAAAATATATAGAAAGAAGAATAAATTTGAAGAGCAACAGACAAAGACTACTACGGCAAAAGGAAAATATCAAAGGATGCACAGAGACGTTAGGTGAAAGAGAAGTGGAAAAAGGAAGCAGTGACCCCTGTCTGACTAATCTTAGTTTACAATGTAACGGCACCTTGAACCAGAGGTAATAGACCACAGCCACATCTAACTTCAACTCACTTTCTCTTCATCATGTCCACAGCACAATGTATCTTTTAATCACACAGTCATCCATATCCACACAGACCAGCTCACACACTCTCACACACACCCTGAGGTCAATAGATCTGAATGAGTGTCCTCATGTGTTTGAATCAGCAAGCTTATGAAAGGTAAGTTGACTGAATTTGGAGGGTTGCAGCTGTTATTTCAGGTAATGCGTTTAAGTTAAGTTTAAGCAAATTCAAATATTGGAATTGAATATCAGTAAATACCAAATATAAAACAACAAACAAACAACACACCAAGGTGAGAGCAATTTTTTCAAACCTGATAGAGGATGTCCACCCATTCCCCCAACAAAGACACAAGAAGCACGCAAATCTTTGGATGTAACTTGTTTGTATTACTAAGAGGCCCAAAAGTCGAAATTCCGGCAAGACATATCTGCCATGAAAATGAAAAGGGTTCTGCAGTGTTGTGGATTCTTAATTTGATTATTTAGCATTGTTACTGGTTTAAAATTGTTTGAAATAAAGCACTATTACTTCTGATTGTAATTGTGACAGCTTACAAACACGCATTCACACACAAAATTGCTTAACTATACCAAAATAGAAAGACACACGCAGAAATACACTAATTGTGTTTTCCAGTAGCTACTGTAACTGGCTACAGATCGTCCCATTCTGCCTAACTCTTCTCCTTGCAAGAGGAAAATAAAGGGGAGAGTTTCTTCAATAGAAGTGGCCCAAAGATTAATTCACTTAATCTTGGGCTGTAAATGTGGTATTCAAGCATCTTAGAAAAAAAAAAAAATTGAATGCAAAGGCTGTGAGTAATAACAACATTTGTCCTAGCTGCAGCACAGTGCCCTTTTCTACTGCACTCTTCCACATCAGCTGGTGGCTACATTTCCACCATCCATTATGATAGACAGTGACTCGTGCATATACACATGCATGCGTGCATGAGCCGACATCCCTTTTTAAAATAAATACAGACATTTTGTCTTTGTCCCTTATGAATAGAGGGGCCTGATATCTACAGTATAGTACAAGAAGAGTACAACCCTCTGTGTACATGTGTGTGTGAAGATGCGTGCATACATGATACAGCTGAACAGATGTTGGATGGTGTTTTTTAATGTGTAATCCCCAGAGTCATCTTATTACCCATCATGTGTGTGCTGCATGCTCAAAGGGTTAATGGTGCAGAATATAGGTTAGACTCACTGAGCAACCAGCATAAGCAACAGTTTAATTCTTTGCTGACATGCTAAATGCAGCTCTATATAAATAGAGCTTAAAGGTTTTTGAAGCTACTCATTTGCAAGCTATCGTCTAGCTACTAAGTAATGCGTGCACTGTTTTTTTTTTGTGATCAATAACTAATTGGTGAAAGGGTTTTGCCTGATGTCTCATTAAATTACTATAATCACAATGTAATGTCTTCTCATTACATATATTACAAGTTCATTTCAGTTCATACTAGGTGATGTCTGCTACACCCATTTCAATGGATTCCTGCAAACCAATATCTCCTTCCTTGAAATGGCAAATCAATACTTTGATATATAATACTGCACTAATAAAAAACAAAAATCAAGCAGTTATTCTCAGACAAAGGGAGAATGCTCTAACGTACGAACCTGCAATGCCATGTCTTTAATGTCATTACACTGTAATAAAGCCATACAAAGCCATACAAACATAACATTATTAATATTTCCCTTATAATAGAATATCAATATCCACATTTCTATCCATCCAAAGCAGAGTATTCAAGACATATCTTTTCACGCTTTCCAACTCCTCCTGGAACATTCGGAGGGGTTCCAATCCTAGGTAAGGCATATTATCCCAATCCCATTGGACATACCCATAAATGCCACCAAAGTGAGACATCCAGGAGACATAGCATCCTCCACAACTGGCTCATTTTCGAAAAATGTTTCACCTTACAGTGGTGAGGGTGTTTGTTTGAATATTGTACCTCTGTTATCCTGGGAGTTACACTGTGCAGGGCAGAAAGCCATAGAAAGAATCTTTGTAAGTAAACCAAACATGACCAGACTAGAGTTTTTCAAGGACTTAAGCAAATAAGTTGCTACACCTCAGCTGGGGCCTCCTTCTGGAGTCAGAACATCATGAGCAGCTGGTGCTCCATTGAGAAGATTAATGCTGCCAAATGGCAGGGGCCCTTAAACTCAAAGCAAATCAGGCCAGACATTACACACCCAGTCACAAAAAAAAAAAAAACCTCAATCAATGACTTACACCATGTTGGGCTTCAAACAGCAATATGTGCTACAGCAATAAGATCAATGAAATTAAAAAACATATCACAATATCACCGTACAAAATCAGCAATAGAAACTTAAAAAAATAAAAATGACTTGTTGCTGTTATTCTACAGCATAAAATAGTGTCCAAAATTAACTTAGATTATCACTCATGCTTTGCATGAGCAAACACATGCTAACTATTGACGCAACAATTTTGACTGAACACCAGTTACTCATGAACACCAAACAAGAAATACCTGTGCACCAAAGCAGCCCCTGAGATTGAGTCTCTAGCTGCCACTCGACAACTGTATCGGCATGATTAACAGTACTTTATTTGTGGATGCAATACTCATGAGGAACTGTCCTTACTAGTATTAATTCCTCTACTGGTAATGGACACATAAAAAGAAAGTGTTAGTGCTGACTGCACTGCTACTATTAAATTTTGTTCACAAGAATGTATCAGGTTTCCGTAATCAGTCTTTCTAGAGGTATAGCCAGCATTGATTTCAATTTTGTGTTTCCTCACTAAGAATTTAAATATGGGCCATTCTGACTAATTTGGAAGCATTAAATTTGGAGTGAGAAACTGACATTATACAGCTGCAGAGTCTTGCTTCATTTTCAATCTACAACCCAATCTAATTTACGAAGTTTAAATGTTTAACAATTAAAAAGAAAAAAGAAAAAGGAAACACATCATCATTACTATAACCATCCTGAACTCAAATGGCATCCATGGGTTTCTAAAGTAAATTATAAAAACATGCCACTTTTGCCTTTGTCCCTTATGCTACAAGTATAGCCTTGTCGCCTGCCCTACAAGGCTATACATTTAATTCTATAGAAAGTTAGAGTGATAAACTCAGACTAGCAGAATATCAATTTACATATTTGAGATTGCAGACGTCTTTACAGAAAGAGTAAAATATATAACTATTTGATTTTGAGGCCCAACTGTTATATATGTAACATGTATTTACTGTTCAAGTAAATGAATTCACTTAATTTTGGTGTTTAGATTTTATCAGCTGCTTTTTTTCATCCTTCATCCCATGATACTGTATGAGATCAATATGATATGTAGACACTTGTTTTTAAAGACTGTGATGATGTACAATGAACACATTGTAAGTGGACATTCACATTAACCGCAAAGGCAATTATCAGGGCTACAGAAATGCCAGGTCTTCCTGAACAGAAGGACAGAATTAGGTGACACAGGTCCACTGTGTGACTAATAGATAAACTGCACTCAGATGGAGACACAAATTATAATAGCAATGATAATATTGAATGACAAGGTGTCTTTTTCTTCCGACCATCTTTCCTCGAGCTGTCTCTCTTGATCTTTCTCCCTCCTGTGATAAATGCTGCATCCTTCTCTAAAAGTCTTCCTTGCTTCCTCATTCTTTCATACCAGTCCACTCTCCATCTTAGAGACCCTTGTCTAATGAGGTAGACAGATTCTGACATGTTGTAATGAGAGCACATTCCACAAGAAAACTTTCAGCCAACAAAGATATAGTACATGCAGAAAAACGTACATAGACATGCATGTGTACCTTGTGCCAAATTACTGTTATTATTATTCTAAGGTGTGTGTGTGTGTGTGTGTGTGTGTGTGTGTGTGTGTGTGTGTGTGTGTGTGTGTGTGTGTGTGTGTGTGTGTGTGTGTGTGTGTGTGTAGGTGTGCGTGTGTGTGTGTTACTTGTGTGTGTGGCATTGTTCCACAATTTATGCAGGATGACCTGTCGGTGTGCATTTGGATCATTCAGCCCTGCTCCCATGATGAAACATAGATAGCCTTGCGTAACCACTCATTTCCAAGAGAGAAACTCCAGTCCTTCAAGGAAACCAGTATAGTCGAGAGGGACTACAAAAACAGGCATACTGATTTGACTTTTTCTTTCTTTTTACTTTCTTTTTATAATTCAGAAGAAAATCAATTCTGTAAAGAAGCAGAAACCTATATATACATATGTATACTGTATTTATATGTAAAGGCATATACTGTATATACACAGTATATACATGTACATATATACAGTATGTATATATATGTGTGGATACTGTATGTATATATATATATATATATATATACTGTATATATACAGTATATACATGTATATATATACATGTATACACACACACACACACACATATATATATGTATATGTATATATATATATATATAGCAAGAGAGAGAGAGAGAGAGAGAAGAACTTTTCACTTCTATTATCTTACCTCTTATCTTTCTGTATATTTTTTCCAAAATTTTTTTTCAAGTTAAATTCATATCCATTAATTATGGGTTTCTAGGAACTAATTCTTATTCCTCCTGCTATCAAAATAAAGTGCTTTCTGGAATTTAAGGGGCTTAGGTCAAGCATATTTGTCTCAAAAGTACTGCCATGCACTCATTTTTTCAGTGAACTAAAATATTCATATCCTGATGGGAAAGCAAAATTTAAGAGCTGTATGAGATACGTGCCATGCTGCATGTCCAATTGAAGGTGTGAGAACACGCACATAGATGATGGTTGTGCTGCTTTGAGGGTTTGTGTGAGCATGCACAAGCAAGCACATCCAATTACGAGCTTAAAAAAAAGGGTAAAGTTTGTAACCATGAGTGGAAAGGGAAAGGGACTGACTGTGTGAAGAAAAACTGGGTGAATGAAAAAAAAATGCACAAGGGACAGAAGTAATTATGGCCAGACAATAGAAGCAATGAGGTGAGCCAATTGGGGATGGTAAGAATTAGAGACAGTTAGGGGAAAAGAAGAGCAGCAGGCAACAGGGGGTAAATAGAATCAAATGATAAAAGAAAGAGTATAAAATCAGACTCTGAGGGAAGGAGTATGTGGGAGACAGAAAAAGGAAAGGGGAGGAGGTCGTTAATTGGGGGAGAAAATGCAGTTGAGAAGAGTCTGGACGATCTGCGGTATAAGACAAATGGGCAAATGGGTTTGAGGGAGATGTATTGAGATAGAGTAGAAGGAGTAATCATCGTAGAAAACAGGAGAAATTTAGCTGGAAGAACAAATTGCAGAGGAGGGGAATGGTGGTGAGATTACAAACTCAACCCTGGTTTCCAGACTATGAATGGGTGCCTGATAAATCTGCCATAGACAAAGGTTTGTTCACACATCGAAGTAAAAACAGGCCAAACAAAGCTAAACATCAAGTGTTGAGATGATCTAATCTGGACCAAAAAAGCCTTTTTCCTCCAGCCCTAATAGAATTATTACCTCTTACTGGAAGCAGTCATGCACACCTTCACATACTTCACCACCCAGAGCAGGCATCGTATGTCGATTTCAAAAAAGAGAAAAAAAATCTCATTGATATTTCTCACAGTGACTGATGATACTAATTACAGTGACTTATTTGGAGACTGCAGAAATGAACAGCATCACTTTTGCAAGTTTTTAAGTGGTAAAACTGTGAAGTCACACCAGATTATTTTTTCATTTTCTCTGCATGAGTCACATCCAGTCGTGTCTTAAAAATTAGCTTCTTTGAAACTCAACTTAAAATGCTTGTGTAGGCAACAAAATACCACTAAATGCTTTCATTTGGTCTCATATGATATGCAATGAATCACAATGAAGAATAGGAAGCCCTGTCATTCCATGAGTGGCCCTGGAGGTCCAACCAGACTGATGTCTATGTCAAACGGCCAGGCATGTTTAATGAGATAAGAAAAGGCTAATCGGATTCTATATCAGACAGGCTCTAGGGGCATCCCATTTAGCCACCCACGGTGTCACTAACACACTGACTTAAAGGCACATCCTTTATTTCTCACAGACTGGTGTTGAGAATGTTAAAAATGTAAGGCATGCCCTTTACATGCGGAGTGATGAATAGCAATGGTGCAAAGTAGGAGTGCTCAAGGCTGGTTAAAGGAGAGATTTGCTGTTTCAAAGAAAGAAGTAAAAGTTACTATTCCATTTGATTTGTCATTAAGAGAAACCGTAATGCACGGCGTGTCACATATTAGTGCACATTAATGACAAAAAATTTATATGTAAGCCATCTTCATCAGTGGAAATTTTTGATTTCTGCTGAATAGAAAAGTGAATTTATCAGTGATGATCAGACCTCAACGTGCTGTAGATGGTGAGAAAGTTAATTTCAGACACAGAAACTAATTTGCACACCATACGTTGACATGTCATTAGAGTGCACGGCTAAATTAAGGCTACAGCTAATCCACTTTATCTCAGCTGTGTGAGCAAAGTGGCTGTGGTTGTGTATGTTGCACCGTTACGGGTTTGATTTTCTGAGCGTTTCATTGTTGATTTAATTATGCTGTCTATTATAAGATGCAAAGAGATGCTGAAAATGAAAAAATGAACAGACGACTAAGCTTATATATAGAGGCAGAAGTGCATGATTGCATGTGTCAGCAGACATATGGATCATAGCATGCACATGTCTCTGCTGCATTCATTCACAGACCTCACAGAAACATTTGCAGTTGGCTTGCAGGGGGTCTCGACACAGTCGGTGGGTCAACCAGCCCATTGACTTTAAGTATATGATCTATATGTTAATCTTCTGTAGTCTGCGTCTCAGATCGTTGGTTACTATGATATTTTATATCCCCCATCAGTTTCACATCCAGCCTGAGGAAGGTGAAAGTAAGCAATCAGATTTAAATTTAGGGGTGAAACCACTGATCCAGTTCAAAATGCTGTTTTGTGTGACTTTCACACGGATCTCCTCTCTGCCTCACACATTCACTCACATACACAAACTCTTTTTTTTCTTTCATACTGCAAATTAAGGTCCAGTCTCTCACATTTCTATCATGTTCTATTGTTGTCTTTCACTTTGAGAGGCATCATCAGTGCTATGAATCTATAGTGATGAAGCAACTGTCACAAATTTTGCTGGATTTTTACTTAAGACTTATTTTGTGTACTTTTTTTTCTTTTGTGACACACTATTAATGTATGACATATGTATGCACATATCGTTTTGGAAGTAACTAGAAATTTTAAATGGTGAACATTTAACTAAGATAATTGTCATAGAAAGTATCTAGATTCAAATCTTTGCTCGGGTCTGCAGCTGAAGACGCCAAAGAAGAAGAAGAAGGAGAATGGAAGGCTAGACTGAGTCACACCTGTCAATTAACACGGAGGACCGCGGATTTCCCAAACGGATCAATGAAGTTTTATAAATGAACTGTTAACAATTAATTCATGAAGTGCGCTTTTTTTCTTCACAGAGCTGTTGCTCCTGTGAAACTACTCTCTTCGCGTCTCTTTTCCCTTCGCTAACACCCGCTGAAGCGCACAGGCAGATGTTTCTGTGTTCGTATGCGCACGGCCAAAGGGCTGGCGGTGGAATCTCTGCGTTGTTGTCTGTCGGATTGGATGATTAATGAGGCCCGTCCCCGGGACCGGAGAAGCCCCGGTGATCACCGGGGGGAAATCAGTCACGCCGACTCAGTCACCGTCAGCACCACCGGAAAGAGACTGGACCATGTGTGAATGTCCCGGGAAGACAGGAGCAAACACGAACTGGCTTTTTTTTTTTTTTTTTTGGATCGATAAGACCAATTATAGCACGCTGAAGTAGCTACTTTAAAATAGCAATGAAAAGAAATCTACACAGTAGATCTTTTCAAATCTTTTTTGAAAAAAATAAATAAATAAAATTGTTTCAAGATAATAAAGCAGAAGATTCATGCAATCAAATTAAAAGTGTTAGAACTGGATTGGTAGATCCATCCGTTCATGAATCTTTAAGTTGTCTCGAAGTTTTCCAGAGGCCATTTGTTGACAACATCGCGAAAATGTCTCGAAATATGTTAAAGCACTCAATTTGGTTTGCATAAAAACTTCATGAACAGTCCATATCTTTTTTCACAGAAACTAGACTTTAAAATATAAATCTTCATGCCTTTGGGTCAGTGGAGAGAGTCCACGTTTTCCATTGTTTCCTAACTTTCACAAGTGTGTATTCAACATGTTTGGATTTCTTTTGGACAAATGCAGCATTATGTCTGAAAGAAAGAAATCCCGAAAGAGATTAAACGAGAAATAGTCATGAATGTGAAAGGCAATCTGCTGACTGAAACTGCACGAAAACACCAAAATAAATTAATGGAGGATCAAAACATTCCCAGATCAGTATTAAAATCTGGGCTGCTAAAATGAATGGATCAGAGATCCACGTGCAGCGTGCATTCGAACAGCAGCTGGACACACAGTGGGGATACCTGCATCCCCGTCGGTGAAAGCAGCGTCTCTTCCTCTGGTGTTCTCCTCCAGAAGCAGGTCGATTTCCCACCCAAATGCAGACTCACCCGTTATACGCGCCAGATAATTAAGAAAAAACAACTTACGGGATGTTGGCAAAGCTCCGCGTGCACCCTTGACATGGTTGAAAATCCACAGAAGAACCAGCAATAACATCGTCAATCCCTGGGTAGGACAGTGCATGTTGCCCAGCGGCGGGGACGCAGCAGAACGGGAGAGGAAGAGGAAACAGCGGGGTGGTGGTGGTAACGGCAGTCGGTCCGTCACACTCGCTTCTCAGTTGAGGACTGACGACAAGGAGCCTGGCTAAGCGGACTCTCACTCCCTCCTCTCTTTCTCCCTCTCCCTCTCCCTCTTCCTCACTCCCCTTTCTTTCTCTCTCTCCCTCTCTGTCTGTCTCTCTCTCCCTCGTCAATAAAGTGATGATGTAAGGAGCGCGTCGACCGGTTTGTGCCTGGAAGCTGCGCACTTCTCAGAGCAGCTAGGTCATTTGGCGATTTCTGAATCAAAGGAAATAGCAAGAATATCTCCACCTGAACAGGACGACAGTGTTTCGACAGTGGTGTGTAGCATAGGCTCCAGTAGTTCAAGGAGACATGACTGCGCAACTCTAATCCACTGAACTGATTTCTCCTCTGCGGCGCTCCTGTGTGCTGTCCATGGTGCTGAACTTTCTGTCGCTCTTCCGCTCTAAATGGTCTTTTATGTTTTTGTTACTGTTTATATATACTATATATATATATATATGTGTGTGTGTGTGTGTGTGTGTGTATAAACAGAAACATATCCAAAACAGAAACAAAGATTCTGTTTCTGTTTTACATATATATACATATACCTGTATATACTGTATATATACAATACACACACACACACACACACACACACACACACACACACACACACACACACACACACACACACACACACACACACACACACACACACACACACAAACACACACACACACACGCACACACACATAAATACAGCCAGACAGCTCCCCTGTCCTTCTTTATGACATTGTTTTCCTCGTCTCAGTCTTTTTAAAATCTGCTTTCATTTTGTGAAGTAAAAATATGGAACGCACACAGCTCTGTTCCCAAGTTAGTTATTGCTACACAAATATGCCAGAAAGCAGGTAAAATAAACATATTAGATTTAGAACTGTAATAATGTTGAATTATTCTGTGTTCTGAGTGATCAACAAAGGTTAAGAGTACAGAGATTATGGTTTTGGAGATGGTCGTTTAAACTCTATTAAAACACGTGGAATATTATATAATGAAGGAGGGGAAAGGTCTCTACAATTTATGCACTGAAAATATGGTCTCGCTAAAGAAACATCTGTCAGTGATTTTGCTCTTTAAATCTTCTTGGATATATTTTTATGAATTCAGCAAATCTCATTTTTATTGCTTCTAGATTGCACAGGATCAAGTGTGTTTTGAAGCATATCTACCACAACATTTCAAAATTTAAGGTGAGAGTTTTGGGTATGCCTCAGCCATTCAATGAGCTATGGCTCTGTGATGCGCATGCGTGGGTGCGTGCGTGCGTGTGTGTGTGTGTGTGTGTGTGTGTGTGCGTATTACTTTTTTATGTATTCGAGAAGAACATGGGAAATCAATATTAAAGTATATTTTGCTCCATTCATTATTAGAATTTTGGTGAAACATCCCGCAAAAAAGGTAATAATATTCTGCCATATGGGAATGAGGAACAATCTAATAATTAGTCCATTTTCTCCTGTGTGGACCATTATATACTCTATGTATTGATGACTTGAGTACACACGTATAGAATCAAAGAGCTCAGTTCCCATGTCCTTAAAATGTTATAAGGAAAGTGTAGAGATATTTTATTTGTACTTTTTTATCTGAGTTAAAAAGTAAAAGCAAGAAAATAAATGCATGCTTTTTAAGTTATTTATTATCATCTTTACAAGTAGAGCAACATAAGTTGAGCTGGATTTATACCTCTGTCTTTGAACACAATACATAAAGAAGCAGTGTGTAGGATCCAAAACTATGCTGCAGGCTACACCTTCGATAACAGGCAGTTAAAAATAAAACTGCATATCTCCAAAGTAATCTCCTGGGCAAATGTTCTGTGATCCTGAACTCTTGTGGGGCCTTGGCAAAGAAGCAAATTGATCAGACTTTTTAACTTATTAAAAAAATAACAGATAGTACCACACACACAACCAGCAGTGTCAACATGTAGCCGTTACGACTAACAAAACCAGCTTATAAACATGTTACCTCAAACAAAGGCAACGTGGAAATATGTAAGAGGCATTTTTCAGGTACTGGTTATTCATTGCCTTTTTAGTTGTCATTGCAAAATGGTGCCACATGAGTGGTCGTTTAGGGGCTGGTGGGGTTTTTCCTGGGTATTTTCAAAAGTGTGCCACTGCCTTCAGCCTACCACAATCCTGTATCTACAAATTGCAGTGAATCAAACAACATAAATACTGTGACTGGGTTATTGACTCTTATATCCTTTTCTGTTGTAGCTTGTATCACACATTTACTGCTGGAAATATTAAGCAAGATGGAGCCTAATCAGGAAAGATTCATGTGTCTGAGCTGTGGCCAACGGGTCAGATCAAATGCTAAGCTATGATTCAAGATCTGCAATATAAAATAGATATCCGCACTAACAGAAGACTCACAAGTAATTCATCTCAGCTCATATTAGCCACAGTACAGATCTGTGAGGCTCTCTTTACGGAGCTTTTCTATACATTACTGCCCATTTGGCTTGACTCCATTTGACTTGGCACATCCACCTACCAAAACAGATTTGCATGTCCATTACACAGAGGTACCTGCTTTGATGTTTGTCTTTCATTGTCCTGTGCTGATAATGTTCAAAAGCCACAAGTTCATCTAGACTTTGACAACAGCAGGTGTAAAACAATGTATGAACTAATTTCCAGTGTTCTTTTCTTTCATGCAGTATATAGCTGTTGGTGGTAAGCTGTTGGCAGAGGTGCAGTAAGAGCCCATTGTCTGCAACTTCTCATCTCAATGTGGTTTTTCCTTGTTCTCTGTCTCCCTGCGGTATTGCTGAAGAACGGTTGCTAAAATTGATCAGTGTAAAGCTAGAGAGGGATTCATTTAGACATCTCTCTGATTTCCTACATAATTTCAGTGTCAGACCACATCATTTTTTAAAGGGGAGATTTGAGTTTGTCACAGGTTTGACAAATATCGCCATAAGTTGGTCATGTTCCAGAAGTAGTGCATTTTGATTGTGACTCAGCACAGCTTGGCATTGGCTGAAGTGGTAATGGAAATGAAAATTAAAATGACATGGTTGGCTTCCATGAAGCCAAAGTGCCAGTGGAATGTTCTGTTATGAGAGAGCTATTTTTAAGCTAAATCCATCAGCAATAAAATGTTCACAAAGGAAGATTTTTGTACTAAGTATAGCAATAATAGCAGCGGTAGAACAATGTTATTTTTGGTTTTACATGCCAGGATAGTATATACTATAGAATTTAAATGTGTGTCCTTCATTGTGAAGATACAAAATTGAAAATCTGGGGAATTACCTATCAAGTGGTATATTATTCTTATTCAGTTATCTACAGGGAGGACAGGGAGGAAACTAAAGGCAGCATAAGGAGTGCTCCTTATCAAGACTTTTTAATTGTATTTAACAAATTAAATGTGGAGAAGTGGGTATTGATACAACTGTAATATGATGATAGTTCTGAAGGGACAAACTCTGCAGTGGCTCAGAAGGAATATTTATACTGCTGGCTACAATGGGAAATTGTTTAATTTAATAAATGGATGTTGCTGTGGTATAGTGTATTACTTTAATAACCAAGCTTTGAATAAAGGAATAATTAAATGCACTTTTTGTCTTACATCTCTCTGCAACTATCCTGAAACTATACTGCAGCCAACCGTCCGGTGGGATCAGTGTTGTACAATTTTTTTTGTACAATATGTGTCACGGTTCGGTGTGGCAGTGCTGGTGTGTGGCAGGGAGAGGGGCTGGGCTTGTGGGTGGAGCCACGGCTCCACACCTGTGGGTCCTCTCCACACATGATACTCATCCACACACCAGTAACTGATTATCACACCTGAACATTGTTGGGATTATCATGATGAGGCTTTATAAGCCTGACTCAATGAGAGCTAGGTGCTGGTTCGTTTCTCTAGTTTGGTTCGTGGAAGTCTGTTCTGTTTCTTGCCTGTCTGGAGAATTTTTTGAGTTTTGGGATTAAATTATGGATAAAACCTCTGCCTATGGTGTTCTGCATTTGGGTCCATATCCTGCCATTTGTGACAAATATGTATCCATATCTCCATTGAATACTTCTGAAATACCAAGTTCATATCATTAGGATCTAGATTAAAAAATGGAGTTCGTGAATGATTGTCAGTCAGTCATTTTCTTAACCGAGCTGGTGCCGATCCCAGCAGTCTCAGGGCGCGAGGTGGGGGACACTCCGGGCACGACGCCAGTGTACAGCGGAGCCACACAGAGACAAAGAATCACTCACACACACATTCACTCCTACGGCCAATTTGGGACCGGCCAATCAACCTAAAGTGCATGCTTTTGGAGGTGGGAGGAAGCCGGAGAACCCGGAGAGAACCCACGCAGACACGGGGAGAGCATGCCAACTCCACACAGAGCAGGACTCGAACCCGGGTCCGTCGTGTTGTGAGGCAACAACGCTACCCACTGCGCCACCGTGCAGCCCGTGAATGATTGTACAGAATTTAAATTCCAAGCCATTAAATTGTTGTTCAGATATTTCAGGCTGTACGAAGGTTGTGGTGTAGGCGACGAATAGACCAAATTGCAACCTATTGAGCCACAATATCAAGTGACATCTTTTTTCTAGGTAGGAATTAGAGAATAAGCTTCTTTATATACTTTTCCACTCTATCCCTCCTCTTCTTTTTGTTGTCTGTTTCTTTCATTTTCCCCATGACTTCCTCCTCTGCCTGTTGATTACATCATCCACCGTTCTACCATGTCTCTTGTTATAGGATGGTGCTCTTTCTCCTCATGGACTGCAAATGGATTTGTCAATATGTTGTGCATAGCAATTTACAGTAATCGCACAGAAACTTAGATGACAGATGGCTCATAGATTTTGAACAAAAAAGATGACAACAGAGGCTGTTTTTCTTAAAGAAGAGAGACACCTGCTATCCTGGTTGTCTCCCAGTGGATATCCATACTCTGGAGGACAGAAGAAAGCCTCTGAGTCGATGTCACATAGTTTCCCATTATCTCTCCTAAACAGAAACAGCAATTGTCTGAGTTCTCTTAAGTATACATTCTCTTGAGAGATCCTGATAGACCTAAATTACAATCTATGATTTGTTTTTTTGAGAGGACATTATTGTGATGATATTGTGCTGCATTAGATATCCTGACACAGCACAATAAAGTAGCCTTCAACACCATACTCTATCACATTAGAGAGGAAATTATTGGATAAACCATATATGTTGGGCACAAGTTAGAAAAAAATTCGATCAAATATTCAATAAAATTGAAGGAATGGCAAATGATATGACGAAGTTGTTGGTCTATAGAATAATTCTTCTTCTTTTCCTTTCGGCTTTTCCCTTCAGGGGTCGCCACAGCGAATCAGTGTCCTCCATCTAACCCTGTCTTCTGCATCCTCTTCTCTCACACCAACTACCTTCATGTCCTCTTTCACTACATCCATAAACCTCCTCTTTGGTCTTCCTCTAGGCCTCCTGCCTGGTAGTTCAAAACTCAGCATCCTTCTACCAATATATTCACTATCTCTCCTCTGGACATGTCCAAACCATCTCAGTCTAGCCTCTCTGACTTTATCTCCAAAACCTCTAACATGTGCTGTCCCTCTGATGTACTCATTCCTGATCCTATCCTTCCTGGTCACTCCCAGAGAGAACCTCAGCATCTTCATCTCTGCTACCTCCAGCTCTGCCTCCTGCCTTTTCCTCAGTGACACTGTCTCTAGACCGAACAACATCGCTGGTCTCACCACAGTTTTGTACACCTTTCCTTTCATTTTAGCTGAAACTCTTCTATCACACATCACACCTGACACTTTTCTCCACCCATTCCATCCTGCCTGTACACGTTTCTTCACCTCTGTTCCACACTCTCCATTGCTCTGGACTGTTGACCCTAAGTACTTAAAATCCTCCACCTTCTTGATTTCTTCTCCCTGTAACCTCACTCTTCCACTTGGGTCCCTCTCATTCACACACATGTACTCTGTCTTACTGCGGCTAACCTTCATCCCTCTCCTTTCCAGGACAAACCTCCACCTCTCTAGCTTCTCCTCCACCTCTTCCCTACTCTCACTGCAGATCACAATGTCATCTGCAAACATCATAGTCCATGGAGATTCCTGTCTAACCTCGTCTGTCAGCCTGTCCATCACCATAGCGAACAAGAAGGGGCTCAGAGCTGATCCCTGATGCAGTCCCACCTCCACCTTGAACTCCTCTGTCACACCTACAGCACACCTCACCACTGTCTTACAGTCCTCATACATGTCCTGCACCGCTCTAACATACTTCTCTGCCACTCCAGACTTCCTCATACAATACCACAGTTCCTCTCTGGGCACCCTGTCATAAGCTTTCTCCAGATCTACAAAAACACAATGCAGCTCCCTCTGGCCTTCTCTGTACTTCTCTATCAACATCCTCAAAGCAAATACTGCATCTGTAGTACTCTTTTTTGGCATGAAACCATACTGCTGCTCACAAATGCTCACTTCTGCCCTTAGTCTAGCTTCCACTACTCTTTCCCATAACTTCATTGTATGGCTCATCAGCTTTATTCCTCTGTAGTTGCCACAACTCTGCACATCTCCCTTGTTCTTAAAAATGGGCACCAGCACACTTCTCCTCCACTCCTCAGGCATCTTCTCACTATCTAAGATCCTGTTGAACAACCCAGTCAGAAACTCTACTGCCACCTCTCTTAGACACTTCCAAACCTCTACAGGTATATCATCAGGACCGACTGCCTTTCCACTCTTCATCCTCTTCAGTGCTCTCCTCACTTCATCCTGGCTAATCTTTGCTACATCCTGGTCCACAATAGTCACCTCTTCTAGTCTTTGTTCTCTCTCATTTTCCACGTTCATCAACTCTTCAAAGTACTCTTTCCATCTTCCCATCACACTGCTGGCACCTGTCAATAGACTTCCATCCCTATCCTTAATCACCCTAACCTGCTGCATGTCCTTCCCATCTCTGTCTCTCTGTCTTGCCAGCCTGTATAGATCAGTCTCTCCCTCCTTACTGTCCAATTGAGCATACAAGTCATCATAAGCTTCTTGTTTGGCCTTTGCTACCTCTATCTTCACCTTACGCTGTATCTCCCTGTACTCCTGTCTACTCTCCTCAGTCCTCTCAGTGTCCCACTTCTTCTTAGCTAACCTCTTTCTTTGTATACATTCCTGTACCTCCTCATTCCACCACCAAGTCTCCTTATCTACTTTCCTTCCAGATGACACACCAAATACTCTCCTACCTGTCTCCCTGATCACATTAGCTGTAGTTGTCCAGTCATCTGGAAGCACCTCCTGACCACCCAGAGCCTGTCTTAACTCCTTCCTAAAGGTCATGCAATACCCTTCCTTTTTTATCTTCCACCATTTCGTCCTCTGCTCTGCCTTTGCCCTCTTCATCTTCCTCACCACCAGAGTCATCCTACACACCACCATCCTATGCAGTTTGGCTACACTCTCGCCTACCACTACTTTACAGTCACTGATCTCCTTCAGGTTACATTGTCTACACAAGATGTAGTCTACCTGTGTGCTCCTACCACCACTCTTATAGGTCACCCTATGTTCCTGCCTCTTCTGGAAGAAAGTATTCACTACAGCCATTTCCATCCTTTTTGCAAAGTCAACTACCATCTGTCCTTCTGCGTTCCTCTCCTGGATACCAAACCTGCCCATCACTTCCTCATCACCTCTGTTACCTGCACCAACATGTCCATTGAAGTCTGCGCCAATGACAACTCTCTCACTTCTAGGTATGCTCTGCATCACTTCATCAAAGTCCAACCAGAATTTCTCCTTCTCCTCCAGCTCACATCCTACCTGTGGGGCATACCCACTAACAACATTGAACATCACACCTTCTATTTCTAGCTTCAGACTCATCACTCTATCCGACACTCTTTTTACCTCCAGGACATTCCTAACAAACTCCTCCTTCAAGATAACTCCTACTCCATTTCTCTTCCTATCTACACCATGATAGAACAACTTGAACCCTGCTCCTAAACTTCTAGCCTTGCTACCTTTCCACCTGGTCTCCTGGACACACAGTATGTCTACCTTCCTCCTCTGCATCATGTCGACCAACTCTCTTCCTTTTCCTGTCATAGTTCCAACATTCAACGTCCCTACTCTTAGTCCTATACTCTTGGCGCTTCTCTTCTCTTTCTTCGTGCGAACGCACTTTCCTCCTCTCTTTCTTCGACCAACAGTAATCCAATTTCCACCGGCGCCCTGTAGGTCAACAGCGCCGATGGCGGTCGTTGTTAACCCGGGCCTCGACCGATCCGGTATGGAAGTCATAGGTTTGATTCGCATCTTTGATTTGGCAAAAGTTTTACACCGGATGCCCTTCCTGACGCAACCCTCTGTATTTATCCGGGCTTGGGACCGGCACAATAAGACACTGGCTTGTGCCCTCTTGCGGCTACATTGGTCTATAGAATAATTCATTGTTGTAAACGAAGTTAAATAAAGGAACACGAGAATCCATCGAGCACAATTTCATCAGGAACCTTTATTGAGTTATTGTGACAAACTCAATCACAGGGAAGGATGAAACGACCTGATATTTGGAGCACAAAATTATTTTGTTTCGGGCATCTCAAATAGAGGAGCAAACCCTCTTACTGAAAATGAAACGGAAAGGGAATCTTCTTATGTCCAACAAAATGCTCTCCTTTTCCATTATGAGTAAAGCCCAAATATTCTACCTGAGTTACTATGTGCTGCATGAGGTGAACAACACAAATAGTGAACTGTATGTAATGAATCCTGGTTTTGTTCAAATGAATATGTCACACAGCAAAGTAAAGTAGCACTCCTACAAAAAAGAACTCTCTTTAGGTCAGAGAAAGCTCACACATAAAAAATTAAATAGGTCTAGCAATATCTAAAAGACTCCAGAGAAAGAAGATGTGAGGTTATTTTTAAAATGGCATCACAGGGTTTAGATTCAGAAAATCATAAAAACAAAACAAAAAAAAAACTCTTTCCCTTCCAAAAACCTGTTTGATAATATTTACAATATTTCAGTTACATATGATAACAGCTGTCAGTTTTCATGCTGTATGCTCAATCAAACCTTGGAAACATTAAGTGTGTTGAGAAATAACATTTTCCTTCAATTATTATTTTTTTATGTCCTTCCTATAAACGATTAAATTTTCAATTCAACATCTACTTTACAAAAGAAAAATATACGACTATAATCTGATTTATTAAGTCAAATCATTCAGAATCAAACTTATCCACAATGTGCCAAGGTCTAGGTGCATCCTGATAAAGTGGTGCCTTAATTTAAAGTGGTAGTTTGAAGGAAATGCTGAGAACAACAACGTTTTCACTCTTTTTTTGTTTTCCCAAGCAGGCTTGTTGATGATTAAACATTTCCATTTAGATGAGTTCAGTCAGAATACTGTAGACATACATTACTGGTTGGCTCACTGTAGCTGATGATGCTACTGAGTTGACCTCTGCAAACAAAAGAGCAGTAGTAATCTGTGAAAGCGCAACATTACGCCTAGACTAGTTATTTATAATAATAAACTGGTATTCCAGTGTAGTTGTACCTATTTCAGTATTTTCAAAAATTCCTGCAGATGAATAAAATCAAAAATTCCATATTTCCAAAACCATTCTGTATGTTCTCAGTGCTCTATTATTCAACTCTTCTATTGTCTTATTGTCAGGTTCAAACAACCTAAAACATTTTAAACACACTCACAAAAATGAGAAGACAACAGTTATACTTTTTACTTGCGAGGAGAACGGACAGAGATGTGATCAGTTACAGATCTCCACCGCGTTCTCAACATGTCTCTGACGAAACCTTTTTTATTCTCTTGGGGCGTTCCCTGTTTACATTATTCGTCTAAGGGATGGAGGGCAGAAAAGAAACAGTAAAACAACACCTGTGGCATGATGCCATAAAAGTGTTAATAATTCTTTTTGCGGCATCCTCTCCTTAAAAAAACACAACAACCAGGCGCGTTCCTAATTCACAGTTCAGAGGTCACATCCTGCTCAAGGGACCTCTACTATTACTTTGGTTATCCCCTTGCTGCTGTTGTCTTCCTGAAAAAATAACTCAATACATAGCAAGACACTTAAACACAGATATAAACATTTATATGGTCATGCTATGTAGTACTAAGAATAAAGGAATATAAAAGAGTAAATATGAGATAACTTATTATTTTAACACTTATATTGCATATTTTCTTCAACCCAGTTTAAAAACCAATTGATATAGTAAATCAAATTTTATTTTCGAATTTTTTTTCATTTTATTTTACAGCTATTTCTGTACACATGAGAAATTTTGCATTTTTTATTAGATTTTTTTCACGGCTGATGCAACATGAGAGCTCCTCTTTGTAATAAAACTGCATAGCTTGCATAGTTTGTCCCTTATATGTCAATTCAAAGATTTTACCAGTAACCTAGTTTTAGCATTTATTTATGTGTTTAGTGTTGTCAAAGATTTAACCACAAATAGCTGATAGTACTCCAGCTAATGAGCTTTCGCAGCTGCATTTACTTACACATTAGTATTAACTTCTTTGACTAAAATGAGTTTACAAGTACACATGACTGTACTTGAAGAGTGCCTTATTTTTAAGCTCTTCTTTGAGCTCCTCCTGGCACACTATGTAACTTGGACAACATAACAAACAGCTCATCTCCTAGGTGTTTTGATGAATTGGCTGAGATATTCCTGCAATATATTTGGAAAAAGGTGTGATCTCAGCATTTATTAGGTGTTGTTTTGTTTCCAAAAGTAACACACAGATCTAACTTTATGTTTTTTTTAAAGCTTTTCCAATAATCTATGGTCAGTTAGAGATTGCAAATACGCTCCAGCATGCTATAGTTTAAAATTCATATAGCATTTCAAAATGATGAAGCATCAACCTTAATGCCCTAAAACTCCTATATGGGGATTTTGTGTCTCTTTTCTGTCTGTTATCTTGTGGGAACAAGAAAAATAACTTGTGTACACAAGATTAAAAAAAAATACTTTAAAGGACACTAACTGCACAAACTGGAAACTTAATTCATATACAACAAGAAAAACAAAAATGTAATACCAAAAACGAGCTTTAAATGTCTTCAAACGTTGTACATTTCTATTACATGCCAAGAAGCAACCAACAGTCCAACAAAGCCCCTTGCAGTTTTCTCATTCACTCGTTGCCTGTTAACATTCCCAAATCAACGTGCCTGCACGAATGATTTTTATTATCTCATTAGCCCTTTCCATTTTCTCAGATTCTCATCTCATCCACATTGTGCTCTTTGTGAAGGTGTCCAGGTGTTTCAGTCAGATTTTCTATCTAGCAACTGCTTTCAGTACTTTAACTTGAAGCTTGCATTACGTTTCTGGATCACAATGCACCCTCACACATTTGCGCATCAACGCTTGCGACTTCACATCATTGCCGATTTTTGGTAGGAAGTCATGTGATACCGTACGCGCAATTCTTTTGGCTGACGGCATCCAGAAGTGCGCTCGGTTCTGTGAGTCTCGGACTTAAGTGAGACACAAAAGTGCTTTAAACAGTCGATAAGAGTTTGGGAAAAGGTAATACAGATAGAAGGTGGTTTAATATCAGTATGGGGAGGGTCATAAACATTTAAATTACCGTGAATAAAAACAAATAGTTCGTCGCTCGATTGCGGAAGTTATTAATTGCGTGTGGTTCTTGGAACGCATTAACTGCAAAGAAAGAGGGTGCACTGGATTTTCATTTTTTTGAATGCATTCTCACACTGAGAATCAGTGTCTTCATGGAAACATTATAATCTTTATTAGTAAAAGCTAAAAATTAATCCCTCCCAGTATTGCTCCATTTTGTTTTCTGCGTACTGGAAGTGACTTGTATTTGCATTGCTCGTGCACCATGAGAAAGTAGAAAGCTGCTCCATTTCAAAAGAAGCACAGTGGAATTGACTTATGTTAATTAACGACCTTTGGTGTCAGTCTATCCAAGGATTATTTGCATATTCTCAAAATAGCACGAGAAGTTGGAAACTCAACATCTGCACTTCTGTAAAACTCTCTTTTGCTTCCTTTCAAATATATCTATGCAATTCAAATGACTGTACATGTTCTACAAATCACTGCAGCTTATGCAGTATGTTAATTACTATAAGCAAATTCCCTTAATCATCCCTGTCTGGTACTATGTTGTCTGCACCCGGTGCAGCAAATAAATAGGGCGAAGTGTATATAATGTAAAAGAGATGTTTCAGAAACTCAGAGGCACCAGGATAATATGTTTTTTTTTTTTTTTTGAAGGGCGTAAAATTGGTAGAAACAAGCCGAAGGTCTGGAATGGTAATAAATACATAAATTGCTGACCCATCCACGTAACCTAGGACAGAAGTAACAAAAAGTAATATTTGCTTGTAAAAGCACTAAATTACAGCTTAAAAACTTTGATGACTGAGTAAAATTAGTAAATAAAAAAAAGACCTAATTTTAGTCTAACCTGTTGTCCTCCTCCCTCCAAATTGTTGAACGAGCCTATCAGGTGGTACATATTGTCTGTAATCAGATGTCAGATCTTTTTTATCCAATATAGAAAATTCTGTTGAAAAGAATGCCGAGGTCTGTTGTTGCCACGTAAAAGTTCCTCAAGTAATACACTCAGAAAAGATAATAAAGTGAAGTAAAAATGGACAAAGGAAACTGAAAGTTGCTGATGTTGCATTTAAATCGAAGCCCTTTTTAAATGGCCATTTAGGTCAGACAAGTTTCCTTTCTCTTGGAAGACAAGGGACAGACGCAATCTGCACTTACAGGGAAAGTTAGTCTTTTAATAATGTCACACCATAATTGGTTTCTGAAACATTTCATGGCCTTAATTAACTAAATGAGCCTAAATGAATCAGTGAGGCCAGAGGTAGAGGATAAAGCCAGAGCAAGGAGTAATACCACCGACAGAGATCAGATACCTTATCTCTTCAGTTCACACATCTGCTTTCCATTCTTAGTCCTCTTAAATGTGCACCCACACTCAATCGGTTTAATTCTCTCAACTCAAATTTGTGGTCTTCACATTCAGCAGCCCTCTGGTACATTTAGGATAAAAAAAAAAAATCCCGCTGACTATGGGACAAATTGTTATGGTGGCAGTGAATACTGTCACATGTTTGGCATTTCCTTCCTTCTGCAACAATTAGAAATAATGGAATTCTACATGTTGCAAATGAATATCCAGATTAACTTGAATACCGTACCTCAAGGGCCTATGTGAATTAGTTTTGGCTCAATCTGATCTACATATGAAATTTACATGTCCCTTTTAATAATCACTTGCACAATCACAATAAGGTGCAAGAAAGATATTGAGGACACCCAAAATTCAAAATTAATTTCTTAATTGTAGAATTTTCTCATAGCAGAAGGATTTAAAAAATGTTCTAGTCATAAAGCAGGGACTTAAACACTACTCTATTCTAATGAATATGGAATGCATATTAGAAGGTCAAAAATGACTGTCAAGATCATTTTAAGGACATTCCCCCCAAAAATAATTACAATCATGAGACATATTTCCTGAGGATTTTCTTTAGTGCTTCTGCTGATTGGCTGATTTTCTTTTTATTTCTTTTCTTTTTTTTTTGCAATTGGTGGGACTACAAACGCAAGATCTATGTGCAACTCTGAATTGGGTTTGCAAAGCAAGTACAATAAAGAAAAAAAAATAAAATCAGGATTAGTCTGTGTTCTGTGCTAGCAGAATGAATGGCATTTTGGTCAAATCAAGTTGATGTTTTATCTCATTACAGGGCAGATTATGTTTGTGCATCGGCTGCATCCTTTCAAATTGTTATAGCACATACTTTACAGCAAAGATTTTTTAAAAATTGGCTTTAATGCCTAGGACGGATTTTTGTTTCTTTATCAGCATTACTGGGAGTAATGCGGCAGTTTTTTCTTGGTTAAACAACTTGAGTACTTACAAGTTATTCACATCTAAAAAGAAGTTAAGAATAGAAGTACTGTCAGTACTTCATTTTGACCTTGAACATAACTCTAAAAACAGTGTATTAATGTCTAAATATTCTTCTTAACATCATATCTTGTAAAATAAAATCTGTAGATAAAGTTGATAAGGTTAGTCATTGGGTATTGTCAATACAGTTCTTAGACATTTGTCTGCAAAACAAATTGAAATAACTACTTAACTACAAAAACATCAATGTCTTACTATTTTTTACTTCCATCCATCCCTCTATCCATCCATCCATCCATCCATCCATCCATCCATCCATCCATCCATCCATCCATCCATCCATCCATCCATCCATCCATCCATCCATCCATTTTTTGCCATTTATCCACCTTGAAGGTAAGTGGTCTCCTGGACCCTATCCCAGGCTACAAGCTAAAGTATAGAGGAGGAAGGCTTTCCTCTAACTCTTTTATCTATTCAACTTCCCAAATAAGTGGGTGGTAATCACTTGATCAGACATGTATACACACAATTGTAAGTGTATCTAGCAAACAAATGAACAAATTGCAGACAAAACAGACTTCATGTTTAGCATTAGCAGGAGTAATGGTATCAATAAAGAATAAAACTTAATACTTCTAAAAACATTTTGAATACTGTAAATGGTTTTATTTGTGCGAACGAACATGTCAATTAAGTCTACTTTGCATGTTTTCTTCAAATAAGGTGAAAGTAATAGATTTCAATATCTTACAATTTAAAATGAAACATCCCTTCGATTTAAAAGCGTTCATTCAACTATGTTTATGAAGGAACATTTACAGATATTACCTGGCTTTGCTTCACGACTGAGTAGAGAAGAATGGCCTGGGAAATTGAAAACACTAATTGCATTTTCAAGTATGTGATAAAAAGAACAACTGCTTGAGCCACAGACCTGTAAAGTACATTTAAGTCTGCAAAGGATCTGGAATAATGAAGCGCTGTTGAGTTCATTAACTTTCCCTCTTTTTCTGCCCCCTTCCTCTTTCCTTATCTGCTTTTGATTGTCGATCCTCGTAATGCCGTCAGTGTTTCTTTCACCCATGCAATCTACCTCCCATCCAGCACCTTTAGATGCTTTACATCTACAGTACTTTGCATATTTGCACCACCTTGTTGTACTCACTTCACCTTGTCTTGCAAAGTGATAATTATAAAGCCAGTATCATCTTAGCTGCCTATTCTTAAATGCAAATGACTCATTGTATTACCCATATCCTTTAACATTCCAAGGCCTAACATTCCAGTGACCCTGAGCCCAGCCAATTACATCACTTGGTAAATAGTGAACATTTTATTAAGGCTCTTGAGCCCTCTACTGACTCATGGAATATTTTGGGAATGTTTTACCAGGTAACCATAGCTATTGCGCAATTTGCAAATCATGGAGCCACGTCCTTTTAATGAATGGGTGGAGTGGTGGCGCATGTCTGAGCAGGTGTGACCGAGCACTACGAGATGGGGAATCATTGAAGTGGAATTTGTGGGATGACACTCAATAAATGTTCTCTCTGAAAAATGGAGTGAAAAGAAAGGACATTCATGACATTAACTCAGTGAGTGACTTCAGAAAGAAAACATAAAGGACTTGTTCTTTTCAATGACTAAGTGATCATTCATGTATTTTACTCTGTCAATCAGCTACTGCCAATCAAATTTGCAATCTCTCTTGAATATGTTATGCAAAACCTTTGGTGAACACATATTCACTTTTTAAGTTGGTCAAAGTCCTCACTTCACATGTAAGATAGCACAACATCTATAGTTTGAAAATAAAAACCCTAAATGTCCATAATTACACAAAAATACATTTAACATGTCAGCTTTATACTGGCCAGACCCTCGTTCTTAGTGAATTGTATGTCTTGTAAGCTTGTACGTTGTGTTTCCTGTTTGCTATCTCTCATGACTTCTATGTCCTGTCTGTATGGTCATGACTGTCTCTGCCCAGCTGTCAGTTACCTGCCACCAGCTGCCAATCAATACAGACCTAGAGCCCATCCAGTAATTACGCTCCTGCAGTACATTTTCTCTTGTTGTTCTTCCCAGTCTTCATTAGTCAGTGGTACTAGTTCATTGATGCTACAGTCAATTTGTAGTCTAGATTTTATTCTCCTTATGTGTTTCTCAGCGTGTTTACAGTCCTGTATCTAAATTTGCCCGGGGTTCATTGACTCATTGTAATTTCAATCTTCTGAGCTCACCCACTGGTAGCTATTCTGCCTTTTAGGCCAGCACTCAGTCCTCACTGAGTTCCCCCCAGTTTGACTTGAACTGGTTCATCAGGCCTCTGTCTCTACATCTCTATAAAAATGCTCCTTTTAAAATCATGATATCAATTCCACTTTAGGAGAGCACTGCAATGAGGTTGACATTTGTGGTGTTGAGCAGATATATACAGTACTTTATGTTTGTACTGACTTTGGGGATCCTTCAGCTTTTCAATGTCTTTATTGGGAACAACATAGTCAGTAAGTGTACTATGCTAATTGATACTGGCAAAACTTATGGCATACTGGTCATTTTTCTATATTTTGGGTAAGTTTCCCAGCATGCCTTGAGGCCCTTTGCCTTGTTGTTTTCTGGATATTCACCAGTGTTCTTTTGTGCTGTGGTTGGTTATTTACAGATGATAAGGTAGAAAATTATTAGTGTTGCATGCTGCACCATTAATTCAATCTGCTGCATGCTTCGTTAGATCCCACCTGGCTGTCGAGCATAAAGCCATGTCAGTATGTCACTGTGAAGGCAAGTGAGCAACCTCTGTTGGATAATGACCAGCCAATTGGTTTTACAGACAAGTCATCCATTAATTTGTTAGAGGAAGCAGGAACATTTACCACAAAACAGAACCTTCGATCAAGATACCAACTAATAGCCTCTACAGCGACTCAAAGAGGTAACTCCCAGAAACAAACAGAAAGTGAGTGAATTTGGAGCTGCCCACTCTAATCAGAAGTCAAAAATGGTACTGGCACGTTCTTTAATATCATTCCTCAGTCCAAAAAAAGTTTACTATAAAATGGGTGAGTAAGATCTTCACATGATAAAGAGGTGGAACTCAGGGGGCCTGGCAACATTCCAAGCTAAATCATCCACAAAAAGCTTCAGAAGAAATATTGTGGTGTCTCTAATACAGCACAATAATTTATTTTTGCTTTGAAATATCTCCTGTCTTTTGTCATCACTCCAGTCTTTATCACTCCTGCAAAGCCCAAAGCAGACTCTCTAGCTCTCAGCATTTGTGAATTTGTTGTGAAGGCATTTTGCTGTGGAGGCATTTGTGGGGGCCATTTGTCCATAAGCTGGATTTATGGTAGCAAATCCAAGGCTTTCTTTACCAGCTTGTCCTCACTCTCAAGCAATGAGTATCTCAGCGAGAAAGTATACATGTGTGTATGTGCAAGTTACAAAATTTGTTCCAGGATTTTTCCTCTCATTAGATTCTGAAGGTCATGATACCTCCTAATCTGAGAGGATTCCCTGACTCTTGGACACTTTCAAATGTAACAAACCACCCTTTTGCCCTTGTGAAGTTGCTGTCCTCATGACTGAAATCCCATGACCTGCTCCCAATTCTTTCCATACCCCACCAAAAAAACACACACATACACCTCTCCTTACATCCTCCTGCCAAAGCTCTCTAGTGCAGCGGATAAAATGTTCCACTGAATGCATAATGCATACCTACTTACAGTATTGTTCCAATTTTTCCCCTTGCTTGACCCTACAATATAATTTCCACAAAAAAACATTAGTCCATAATTTAATGCGTGTGATGTTTTTGTTTTATCTACAGTTTCAGGTCAAAAGCAGGGTCATAACAAAAAAAAGAGTTATATTATTCATCAATTTGTTTGCCTTGACCGAGAGTGAGTGTAAAATGAAGCAAATAAGCTCAAGGGATGAAACTCAGTGCTGTTTGTGTCTCTTTTTTGATAAAGGGAGATACTGAACTCTCAGGAACTCTACAAAAGGTTCACAAAGAATAAAAAGTGCAACAAAATGATCATATTCTGCCTGTGTATTTTTGCAATATAATATTCAGTGTTCCTTTCATTATTGTACTCCATACCTTGAACTTAAACTTGAACCCTCTAAGACAATTACATATAATAATGGGTAAATTGCTCCACAGCATTAAAAAAAGGAAAGAAAAAGGTGTAATGGGTGACCGAGTCTATATTACTGCAATATTTTCCTGGAGAATTATCTCTCACATTTTATAATATGCATGGATTTGGAAACTCGGACTTCCTGCTTTTACATCCTTAACCCCAAAATATTAATTCACCTAACACCCTCATTATTTTATCCATGACCTCAAACTCACCTCATATAATACCTTTTAATATCATTATCACCCCATCTCAATACAACCACCTTACCCAACACTAAATTATTATTAAAACTAGAATGATGTAATATTTCCACCAATGATGGTAATGTCTTGTCCCAGGTAATTCTAGCTGGGAAGCTTTGACGACTCATTTCGTTGCAGGAGGGTGTGGGCTAATGGGAAAAGTGACCAGGGCGTGAGAAAGAGAGGCATTTTCAATTTATTTGGCAGTGAGAGGACAGCCCCTTCCACTATATATTTGATTGCCAATAACCCCATAATAATCAGGAAGAAGATATACCAAGATAATATCACAGTCATGTTCATTCATTTTTATTAATATGCAGTAAATGCAAGTGGTTTTACCACTTTAGTGTGTGTGTGTGTGTGTGTGTGTGTGTGTGTGTGTGTGTGTGTGAGTGTGTGTGTGTGTGTGTGTGTGTGTGTGTGTGTGTGTGTGTGTGTGTGTGTGTGTGTGTGTGTGTGCATGTGTCTGTGTGTGTGTGTGTACTGTGTATATATAATTTCTAATATTAGATATTTTTTGTACTGTTTATATTATTATCTATTATGTTATTATCATTTATTTCTTTATAATTATTCTTTTAGTCCTATTATATGCTTGTAGTCTTTAGCTTTTACTCCGGATTTTTCCTCGTGGGGGGGTGGGGGGTGTCCTCCACACTGGAGGCAGTGTCAAGTTTGCTGATGGGGGTGATGTCCTTGGGTCCTTTAAACCTGGCCAGCTGGTGGTTCTTCTCTTCTATGTGGGGATCCACCTTTCTGTCGGAGTGGGGGGGTGCTAATCCCCCTGATGGTACGGCCTGTGGCCTCGCTTCCTTGATCCTCAGCACCATGCCATGCCATGTGTCTGTGGTGGTGGTGGTGGTGTGTGTGTGTGTGTGTGTGTGCATTTGCGTGTGTGCGTGTGTGTGTCTGTGTCCATATCTAGTATGGAGGCTGGGAGTGAGTGGCTTTTTTTTCTCCTTTTAATTGGGTTTATTGTTTTGAATTCTGTGAAGCACTTTGCATTGCCAAGTTAACATTTTACTGTTAACAAGGCGGCATGGTGGCGCAGTGGTTAGCGCTGTCGCCTCACAACACGGCGGGTCTGGGTTCGAGTCCAGCTCTGTGTGGAGTTTGCATGCTCTCCCCATGTCCGCGTGGGTTCTCTCTGGGTTCTCTGGCTTCCTCCCACCTCCAAAAACATGCGGTTCAGGTTAATTGGCCGGTCCAAAATTTCCCGTAGTAGTGAGTGTGTGTGTGTGCATGGTTGTATGTCTTTGTGTGGCTCGGAGGTGCACTGGTGTCGTGCCTGGAGTGTCCCCTGCCTCATGTCCCCTGCCTATGCCAGCTGGGATAGGCTCCAGCTCCCCGTGACCCGCTACAGCAAATACAGCGGCAGAAAATGAATGAATGAAAGTTAACTGTTACAGTATTTTGCATATGCATTTTCATACAGCTTTGAAAAAGTTAACAGTTGCATAAAAAGTGCTTCATAAATAAAGTTGATTTTTACGCACGTACACACACACACACACACACACACACACACACACACACACACACACACATATGTATCTGCGTACACACACAGACAACTATTTGATATGAATTTTATGGACTGCAATTATACTCATCATTCATCATCAAGCACCATTTTTAACAGCAGTTACTCTGCAAGGTGGCACTTTTTATGGACTGTTGATCTCTCAGTTTAGAACAAATTTCCTTAGTCACCCAATTTGACTCAATGTAGGTGGTAAGTCAATGTTGCATAATGTCATGATCCTGTGTTGATTCAACTCCAGATGTGCTTCCAGAGGTCATTTGCTAGCAACTTCATGGCAGGTGGTATAGTGTTGTTATGGTACCTGCACTTAACTGATGATCCGGGGATTCATTATTATCCCCATGAGAATAAATAGTATCATCCATGTACTGAGAGCTTTAGCATTTATATTGAGAACTATTCTGGTATGAACTTTTCCAAAATGATGCAGTTAGTTTTTATCATCAGTACAACAACTGGCATTTTATTTCTGACAACCCATTTTATACCCTGTCAGGAAGAAACCTGATCTTTGTAAACGACTCTACTTTAACATATTTTTATGGTTAAATTACTAATCCTTACTAAAAATTTCTGGAATGGGTACAAAAGGTCATCTAAGACAGGAAATGAGAAATGGCCGCAAACACAGGACATTTTCAAAAACAGGACTTCGAGCATTGGCTGAGATGAGTTGTTGCAGGAAAGCAAAAGTCAAAACATACATCATAGTTGGAGAGAATCTAAGTGCTTGCCAAGAGTTTATTTCCAAATACATGTCTGAATATTTAACTGATTTCAACGGAACTGCTATGACTCCTATAATTACACTTATTTTAGAATAACTGTCTATGCAAATTAATCTCTTAACATAATCGTCTATAGTTTTAATTTGGAATCACCCAAAATTATTACTTTTCAAACACTATAGCTATGCAGTAACTATCAAATTGAGTGATTGAACCAATTCATGAACCTTAGATTAAGAATCAATAATTCATACATTTAAATATGTGCAAAACATGCAAACATGCAAAAATTCCCTTTTAAGCCTTGTTCAAACAATTGTGGGTTAAGACAGATTAAACCAAACATAAGTGTACCTGAACTGAATTTTATGCTATATGAGTTTAATAGAGATTAAATATCACAGTGAAAACACCTGATGAATTGGGTGCAGCAATGAAAAGAAATGCCAATAAACAAAGGTCTTATCTTGGGTCAGACAGCTCTGTTTCTGTCTGGGCCTTGCCTCTCCCAAAACGACTCCATTAGTAAATACAATTCCCATCGTTACAGACGACTGAAAACCATATCAGAAAGAAACAAAGCTTGCAGGCAAACTGAGACGCACACACTGCACTAACCAGAGGCAGGTGTGAGTGCTTGTATACAACACACACACACAAATGAAGCCACATGCACACCTGCTCACATGCACAGACAAGTAGACAGCGATATTGTTTTCCTCTTAAGCAATTTGATCTCATGCCAGAACTTAAAGAAGCCCATTGAGCACAAGAAAATTATATGAAGATGCCGCTGAGAAATATCAGGAAAGGAAAACATTCTCTTATGGCTTGGCCGCTTATTGCCTCTCTGAAAGAGCTGTATTTTTTTGATTATGAAGCAGAAACTGTCGGGGGTGAAAATGGAAGCATAAAAGTACATGATAGAAAATGGGAAGAGGATACAGAGATGGAGAGATTACTCATATGTAGTGTTGGCAGACCTTGTTTCTCAAAGAGTGTTGGGGTAATACAGAATATGTGATGTTTGCTAAAACTCAGCCCTTCCTGAGCGAAGTATTTGTCTCAGTTGCTGGCAGAGGATTTGTGGCACCGTCTGGCAAGAGTACAGAGAAACGTTTATCATTTTTGTTGTGTGTCATTTCAGTCATAAATGCTAACTTCATTGATTTCAGTAAACAAAAAAAGAAGAAATAAAGTTTCTGTGTATAGATAAAGGATATCAGCACAAGGACAATCTCAACAACCAACAAGCCTATATAAGCTTTTAAACATAGCAATAATTCAAGGGTTTTGTCTACTTTAATTGCTTTTAATCAGCACATATTGGCCAAAAATTATGTATTAAATTCTGTCTTTAATTTTGACTTTCTGCTTTTCCCTGAATGACAGTGTATTTCCTCTGGCCTCATTTCTCTTGCTCTGCCAGTTTGTTTGTATTTGTGTGTACAGTATGACTGTGGCTGCCGAGTTCCTGTTTCTGTTCAGCAAACACACAAGGTCCAAGCTATTCACCTGAATTCCATCAGCCCAAAAGCCCTGATTCATCAGCCACTCATTACCGTAATGTTCAATTTGCCCCTATTGTCATAAAATGATGGCCAATCCAAGCTCCAGTTTTATAATTACTATTGCTGTTTAAATCTTTGATTTACTTCTCCTTTTATCTGTGCCTCAACTTCAATAGTTTGTGATCACCATTAAATATTGTAATTATATGTTAATCAGAGTATTTTCATTTAGTTTTATTTAACTTATATTTTGAAATTTGACTGCATTTAAAATTTGATGATTATTTCAAGGCGGCACGGTGGAGCAGTGGGTAGCGCTGTCGCCTCACAACACGGCAGGTCCGGGTTCGAGTCCTGCTCTGAGCGGAGTTTGCATGTTCTCCCCGTGTCTGCGTGGGTTCTCTCCGGGTTCTCCGGCTTCCTCGCACCTCCAAAAGCATGCGCTTCAGGTTGATTAGCCGGTCCCAAATTGCCCGCTGGAGTGAGTGTGTGTGTGCGTGGTTGTCCATCTTTGTGTGGCTCTGCGGTGCACTGGTGTCATGCCCGGAGTGACCCCCGCCTCACGCCCTATATCAGCTGAGTTAGGTTCCAGCTCCCCGTGACCCGCTACGGTGGATGAAGCGGTAGAAAATGAATGAATGATTATTTCAAACTATATGTGCATTGTATTTTTTTCATTGTGTGGACAAGCGTCAAGCCAGAAATGGGAACCTACAAAAAGGCAGGGAAATCATGTAAACTCCACAGATTAAGGCCCCAGGTTGGGATTCCAGGGCTTAGAGGTGACAGCTCTAACAACCAGTCATACTACCAAGCGTCTAACCAAAGCGAGTTAATAAACAATCCCTGACTCCAGAGCAAAGTGGTGGCATGTGTCACATGATTGACATTAAATCATTTAATTAAAGGGCAACACATCGGTGCATTTTTAAATGTCTACACCAGGAGGAGTACGAATTAATAACACATTGAAATGGATGAAAATAAATCACAGTAAAACATTAAGAAAGGTCAAAGTAATTTTTTTCAGCATGTGTTGACCTGTTGCCAATATCTGTCCCATGCTATTATCTCCTAAATTAAACAGCTCACAACAACAGTGGCTTATGAGTTTCTAAGACATGATTATATTAAAAAACAGCTTCTATAAAAATAAAACTAAACAATGAGAGAGGAAATAAAATTTGTTCCAGAATGTCTGAACACTGAGGTTACACTAAGGAGAATTTCAGAGAGCTCTGGTAATCATTCCTTGGGTGAGACGTTTGAAATAAATAAGAAAATAAAAATAATATCTGCTTCAAACACATGCCCTAGAACTACATGCTTCTGTAAGTTTATTTTGAGTTTTATTTAAGGTTATGTTTCCACTCTCTTGATTTGGAGTCTCTCTTCCACAAATAGGCATCTGCAACAGAATTTAACAAAAGCTAAATATCCATGTGGAAAATCATTAGTATATTAAGTCTATTTGCTGGATTTTCAATTCTGGATGCCAGCGGCAATGTCCAATGATCCAATGAGTTAATGATCCACCTAGCAGTGCCGCCACTAAATGATGCCGGATCAGCAATAAACTGAAAGAACCAATTCCAAATGCGATGAGGGAAACCCGGCCTCAAAACTATAAAAAACACACTCCTGACCTGTAGACACATCTTACTCCTTTTTTCGAAGCATGAATTGGTTGTCAGCGTGCACACTGTCATTGTCATCAAATACATACATTAAATGTTCCTGTTTTGGTTAGCTCTTTTTGAGTTGGAAGCAGGTATAGATAACATTATTTATTCAAAATGTAATTAGCTTTTACAATGCAGCACAGACAATGAATGGATGGACAAATGGAAGAAATGGAACCTACAAAGTAGAAGAATAAAACAGAACGCAGACAGGGACCCGTTTTTCTCTTTGATTTGTCCTTGAAGCTGCATCCCCTACCTGTGCGTTCATCTAAATTAATTTCTCCAGGGGATTTGTGCATATTCTATAATAGAGCCTGGATAGCTGTGTGCAAGTATACATTCAAGTAAACATAACAAAGATAAAGTATAAAAGGAATTTACAGTGATGCAAATCCACTGGTGGCAGTGACGATAGTGGTGGTGGTGAGTGTGTGTGTGTGTGTGTGTGTGTGTGTGTGTGTGTGTGTGTGTGTGTGTGTGTGTGTGTGGTTATTTATCGTGTTTAACAGTCTGTATGTTCCTCGTCTCTCTCTCAAACCAGAGACATCTGGTTTTCATTAAACCTCAGAGTCATAGGGAGCCCCTCTCCATACACACATCAGCTCACATACAAACACATACACACAGACAATATTGTTACCAATATACAGAAATTGATTTTAAATGTGTGGATCACAGTTGGTCAATATGGCAGGTGGAAGAATAGAGGCTCAGTATGAAGACAGCCGGGTTTCTCCAGAATTCTCCAGTGTTAAGCATAAATTCGTGAAAAAATGTAAACAGTTTTAGCTAGAAAATTTCAAGGGACTAAAATCATTGCTTCAATTAAGACTGATTCCGTGAATATATCTGATTAAAATTACTTAATGTCAAAGTCCAAAGAAATATTTAACCGATACTGCTTTTGACATCTTGTCCTAGGAAAAATTTAGTTTTCTTTTCCCAAATGTTGATTAGCTCTGATTAAAATGCCACCGTGAAGTTCAATACTGTAATAAAATATTGCTGATGCTGGTTTTCTGGCCTTGATAATCTCATCACTGGCTCAACCAGTTCATTAAATTGTCAAATAGGAATTAGGAAATGCTCTTTAGCTATGGAATACTAACTGTGTTAAGGGAGGTGAGAATGTGAGATTGGGACCAACCTAGCTGATCCAGCACACATGCAGAAGGCCTCACTGGCATACAAATCATTATACTGTATATTCATCACATAAAGGCAGGGCAGTTTTCACACTCCTCAGAGTTCAAAAGAGACACACAGGTTAAGTTTCTATGAATAGACTCACATTTTTCCTCTGTACTTCAGTTTTGATTGGTGCAAAGTAAGTTCAGAACTGCAAATTACAATGAGCACACTGTGGAACAGAGGCCACAATTATTGTCATTGTCAATATAATGTGCACAGCTGAAAATGAAAATTAAAAGAAAAAGTTGCGTGGCACAGTGGGACAGTGGGTAGCATGGTTGCCTCAAACCAAGAAGGTTCTGAGTCTGATTCTTTTCTGTGCGCAAGTTGTGTGTTCTCTCACAGTCTGTGTGGATTATCTCAGGAATACAGTACATTATAACTGAAACAGCTTCCATTTAATTGACGGAAATTTACAGTTTGAAAATTTACAGTGGCAATCATGTGAAAGAGGCTGTTAATATTGTTCATCACAGGTAGTAGTGTATGGTGAATATGGTGATAATTTTTTAAATGTCAACGAAACAGCTGTAAAAAAGTAAAATAAAAGTAGTTTTCATTTCATTTCAAACGAACTTTCCAAGTGTTGATGGAAAGAGAGAATTTCCAGCTCAGTTTCTCAATGCTATTAAAGGTATATGAATAAAGCTCTCACACCAAATTTCACGTACAGTACTTCAAATCATAAAGCTCCATGTATTGTTGACCAGCTCTAGTGAATTTGTGAGTCAGTTAAATTGCAAACATAAACAGGACCCTTCAGTGTGTTATTTTTATTTGAGAGTTTCTTTGCTCTTTGAAATTGGTTATCTTCTCAGCAACATTTGGAGCAGTGGTAGCTCCTGTGCTTAAAATTAATCCATATATTAATAATGGCAGGGCTCTGTCTCTTTCTCTGGGATGCAACATTAAAGGAGAGGAAAAGTTTTAATCCATGCATAAATGATTAGGGAGTTTTGTTACTGAAGGATTAACATTTCTGAGTCTTCTGCACAAGCACCTTTGATCCTGTCACATACACACACACACACACACACACACACACACACACACACACACACACACACACACACACACACACACACACACACACACACACACACACACTTAATTGGTCAGCAGTATCACGTGTACTGTCTGCACATTCTGCTCTATGCAATTCTGAATGTTTGTGCTCTGTGTTGTGACACGATCAAAGGTGCTAATGCAGGACGGGTGGAAACCATAATCCTTTTGTAACTGAATTCTCTAATCAGTTATGCATGGAACGATACTCTGCTTCAGCTGAAAAAGAGCACACCAGGGGCAGAGAGAGAGTGGGAAAGAGGAGGGTGACAGAGGCAGACAATAACAGGAAGAGATAAGAGAGGTTAGCACATGCTAATGCTCATAAACATATTAATATTCAAAAGTATAATAACAGCACCAGGACCACCGTAGACTTGCATAAACAGGAATGTACTGGATTTAGATCAAATATATTGCAAAAACATTTTTTAAAGATTGGATGTCTTATTTGTTTGATTTATTTTGGGTATATATTGAATTAAATCTAAATTATACATTTATCTATATTAAAATTTAATAATAACTTATGAAAAACAACCATTAACAATGCTCAATAAAGTTGGTGAAAATAAACATGAAGTCACCATAGGAGCAGACAAGATCCTTATAATATAATTTAAAAATAAAAATCCAAGTTAGTATTTCTTGCATTTCCTGCATCATCACATTAGTTTAGTAAGAAACTAGGGACTTTTTGACAAACATTTGTCTGTGATGCTTATTTGTTTGTCAGCTTTCCAATTTAAGAATAGAAACATCACCTGGAGATTAGACCAACATATTCATATTTTCTTCTTTTCCTTTTGGCTTTTCCCTTCAGGGGTCGCCACAGCGAATCAACCGCCTCCATCTAACCCTGTCCTTTGCATCCTCTTCTCTCACACCAACTACCTTCATGTCCTCTTTCACTACATCCATAAACCTCCTCTTTGGTCTTCCTCTAGGCCTCCTGCCTGGCAGTTCAAAACTCAGCATCCTTCTACCAATATATTCACTATCTCTCCTCTGGACATGTCCAAACCATCTCAGTCTGGCCTCTCTGACTTTATCTCCAAAACCTCTAACATGTGCTGTCCCTCTGATGTACTCATTCCTGATCCTATCCTTCCTGGTCACTCCCAGAGAGAACCTCAGCATCTTCATCTCTGCTACCTCCAGCTCTGCCTCCTGTCTTTTCCTCAGTGACACTGTCTCTAGGCCAAACAACATTGCTGGTCTCACCACAGTTTTGTACACCTTTCCTTTCATTTTAGCTGAAACTCTTCTATCACACATCACACCTGACACTTTCCTCCACCCATTCCATCCTGCCTGGACACGCTTCTTCACCTCTTTTCCCCACTCTCCATTGCTCTGGACTGTTGACCCCAAGTACTTAAAATCCTCCACCTTCTTGATCTCTTCTCCCTGTAACCTCACTCTTCCACTTGGGTCCCTCTCATTCACACACATGTACTCTGTCTTACTGCGGCTAACCTTCATTCCTCTCCTTTCCAGGGCAAACCTCCACCTCTCTAGCTTCTCCTCCACCTCGTCCCTACTCTCACTGCAGATCACAATGTCATCTGCAAACATCATAGTCCATGGAGATTCCTGTCTAACCTCGTCTGTCAGCCTGTCCATCACCATAGCGAACAAGAAGGGGCTCAGAGCTGATCCCTGATGCAGTCCCACCTCCACCTTGAACTCCTCTGTCACACCTACAGCACACCTCACCACTGTCTTACAGTCCTCATACATGTCCTGCACCGCTCTAACATACTTCTCTGACACTCCAGACTTCCTCATACAATACCACAGTTCCTCTCTGGGCACCCTGTCATAAGCTTTCTCCAGATCTACAAAAACACAATGCAGCTCCCTCTGGCCTTCTCTGTACTTCTCTATCAACATCCTCAAAGCAAATACTGCATCTGTAGTACTCTTTTTTGGCATGAAACCATACTGCTGCTCACAAATGCTCACTTCTGCCCTTAGTCTAGCTTCCACTACTCTTTCCCATAACTTCATTGTATGGCTCATCAGCTTTATTCCTCTGTAGTTGCCACAACTCTGCACATCTCCCTTGTTCTTAAAAATGGGCACCAGCACACTTCTCCTCCACTCCTCAGGCATCTTCTCACTATCTAAGATCCTGTTGAACAACCCAGTCAGAAACTCTACTGCCACCTCTCCTAGACACTTCCAAACCTCTACAGGTATATCATCAGGACCGACTGCCTTTCCACTCTTCATCCTCTTCAGTGCTCTCCTCACTTCATCCTGGCTAATCTTTGCTACATCCTGGTCCACAACAGTCACCTCTTCTAGTCTTTGTTCTCTCTCATTTTCCACGTTCATCAACTCCTCAAAGTACTCTTTCCATCTTCCCATCACACTGCTGGCACCTGTCAATAGACTTCCATCCCTATCCTTAATCACCCTAACCTGCTGCACGTCCTTCCCATCTCTATCTCTCTGTCTTGCCAGCCTGTATAGATCAGTCTCTCCCTCCTTACTGTCCAACCTAGCATACAAGTCATCATAAGCTTCTTGTTTGGCCTTTGCTACCTCTACCTTCACCTTACGCTGTATCTCCCTGTACTCCTGTCTACTCTCCTCAGTCCTCTCAGTGTCCCACTTCTTCTTAGCTAACCTCTTTCTTTGTATACACTCCTGTACCTCCTCATTCCACCACCAAGTCTCCTTATCTACTTTCCTTCCAGATGACACACCAAATACTCTCCTACCTGTCTCCCTGATCACATTAGCTGTAGTTGTCCAGTCATCTGGAAGCACTTCCTGACCACCCAGAGCCTGTCTTAACTCCTTCCTAAAGGTCATGCAACACTCTTCCTTTTTTAGCTTCCACCATTTCGTCTTCTGCTCTGTCTTTGTCCTCTTCATCTTCCTCACCACCAGAGTCATCCTACACACCACCATTCTATGCTGTTTGGCTACACTCTCGCCTACCACTACTTTACAATCAATGATCTCCTTCAGGTTACATCGTCTACACAAGATGTAGTCTACCTATGTGCTCCTACCACCACTCTTATAGGTCACCCTATGTTCCTGCCTCTTCTGGAAAAAAGTATTCACTACAGCCATTTCCATCCTTTTTGCAAAGTCAACTACCATCTGTCCTTCTGCGTTCCTCTCCTGGATACCAAACCTGCCCATCACTTCCTCATCACCTCTGTTACCTGCACCAACATGTCCATTGAAGTCTGCACCGATGACAACTCTCTCACTTCTAGGTATGCTCTGCATCACTTCATCAAAGTCCAACCAGAATTTCTCCTTCTCCTCCAGCTCACATCCTACCTGTGGGGCATACCCACTAACAACATTGAACATCACACCTTCTATTTCTAGCTTCAGACTCATCACTCTATCCGACACTCTTTTTACCTCCAGGACATTCCTAACAAACTCCTCCTTCAAGATAACTCCTACTCCATTTCTCTTCCTATCTACACCATGATAGAACAACTTGAACCCTGCTCCTAAACTTCTAGCCTTGCTACCTTTCCACCTGGTCTCCTGGACACACAGTATGTCTACCTTCCTCCTCTGCATCATGTCGACCAACTCTCTACCTTTTCCTGTCATAGTTCCAACATTCAACGTCCCTACTCTTAGTCCTATACTCTTGGCGCTCCTCTTCTCTTTCTTCGTGCGAACGCACTTTCCTCCTCTCCTTCTTCGACCAACATATTCATATTTTATTTTCCAAAAATGACACTTGCAGTTTGACAGGTCTGTTGGACACCAGACAGTCAACAATACAATCCCAAGTTTTTTTTCTTTTCAAATGATAACATGTTAAACACACAAATCACCTTCAAAAAAGACAAAATGATGTCTTTGGCGTCTGCTGCACCTCTTTTACTACAAAATTTCCTAGCAACAGCAGATTAAATTTTGCTCTTGTATTCATTCATGTATTTATTTATTTATTTATTTATTTATTTATTTATTTATTTATCTATCTATCTATCTATCTATTTATTTATTTAATTACTTACTTACTTACTTAATTACATGATTTCCTCCCTAGTGAGCCAGTTGTCCAGAATGTCAAGTGATCAGCAAGGCACTGGACATGATAATTATGGGTCATGCTGTGCCCTTCAATCATTTCCAGATGAGCTGAGTTCAATTTTGAAAAGACAATAATTTTTCCTTCTGGGCTGCCTGAGTTGTCACAGTTGAGACCACTGTCCAGGTTAATATGAAATAAAACTGGCAAATTTGTGAATACATAAACCTTAAAATAAAACTGTAATAGAAATAATAATACTTGAAAACTATTTTCAGTAATAATAGACACAACTATATAATTTCTCGTTGCATTTCTGTCTGATTCATTCATATAGATATAGGTATGTATTTATTTCATTCTTACTTGCTGTCTTTATTTCTTTTTCCTAAATCCACCTGGTTTGTCATTGATTAGTACTTTTTCTCCGCTTGGCCTATTTTTTATGGCATGCAAATAAACTAACAAAAACAGAAACTCATACATACACAAACACATAGCTTCAACATCAAGCTGCACCTTGTTTTGGCTTTATACTTACATTTATATTAATATGCATACACATGTGCGAGATCTGTGGTGACAGTGTCCAACTATAACTGATAGACAGCCAAAGAAAATATGTATTGAGGGGAAATGGATCAGTGAGGTGAGACATTAGTATTTTTTTGCCCTACTTTCCCTGCAGCTTGTTAAAAGCAATTGTCTGGACAATCTGTCATCCTTCTTGCAACAGATCCCCCATTGAGGCTTGAGATGCGCACACATGCACGCACGCACATACACACACACACACACACACACACACACACACACACACACACACACACACACACACCCACACACACACACACACACACACACACACACACTCACACACAGAGTAATTGTTAAGCCCCAGCCAAACTGCATGCAAGTGTATGCTTTGTTGCCTCCTGAGATGGGGTAACTGGGGTTGATTATTTGCTTGTAGCTTTGTGATTTTAGCATGCTGGCTAACTGGACATGGGGTTAGCTGGGAGGGGTTTAGCATAGTTAGAATAAATGGGGACTTAAGTCACAAATTGTTAATTGAAACTTGACTGAATTCTCATCCTCAAAAGTCTTGAGACTTGTTCATTATCGTTATCATAATTCGTTTGTGTGTTGACATAGAGAAGGTGTGCAACATTCAGAAGCTCAATGTCACATTCTCTTTTATTATCATCATATAATTGGTGAACACAGCTATCACAGCTACACAGCTACTGTGTGTGGCAACTCCAAGGGGAGAACACCTGAGCTTGTAAACACATCCAATGTTTTAGCACAGCTGATGTGAAAGTTAACAACAAGGACCTACAGACAAATGACAGATCTGTCATTTGTCTATGACACCTTCGCCTTTCTAACGCTACTTTATTAAGATTAATCTAACGTAATTAGATTGTTTTTAGCTGAGTGTTTTGAGAAGATGAGTGTTGTGAGGAAACTTTTTTCCCTCCAGATCATTCAAAGCAATTGTCTAGGCGATTTGCAGGAACACCCAATTTTCTATATGACTCCCTCTGTACAGAATGTTTTGTCAAGATGATTGATGTCGGACTGTTCCATTGTGAGCTCTTCTTGTTTGCTTGCTGGTGCACGTAAAGTTGTCTATTCCCATGCTATAGGCTCCTTGTTGGACTGTTGCTGTCTTACAAGTAAGAGACTTATTTGTGTCCAACCTTCATACCTGCCCCAAATTTAACAATATTATTATTAGTATTATTATTATTTGTAGTATTAGTACTACTACTAGTAGTAGTACTACTAGTAGTAGTAATATTATATAACAGTAACAGACTCTTCCACACCTTTTGGGTCTTGAGCAAATTTGAAAATACAATTTTTCAACAATTAGAATTTCCTTTGGAAACTCTTGTGTGGCTCCAAGACAATTTTGGTAAGTAAACAACACCATAAGTCAATTGTATTGACATCTGCATATGACAGCTCTGTTTTGACGATAAATTGAGAAACATATTCAATGAATCAGCCCTGATGGAATGTTGTCTTCAGTTATGATGTCACTTTCTCTGCCACACAACACCCTCTCTCCACCAGAAAAAAAAAGAAAATAAGAAGGCCCTCACTGCATTAAGTATTTATTCTTTTCAATGACTGGATAATTTCATATACATACTGTAACTGTACAGAATGTTTTATGCAGACGTTTGTCTCCATTTTCAATCTTATCAAGCTACATCCATGATGATGACAGTTAAACATGTAGCTGAAGGATCCACCCAGCTCCACTCAGTCTCATGCAGGGTTCAACTCTCTGTTTCTCCCTAAACCTAACACTCGCCACCACAACTCCAAACAAATAGTTTATTATTTGTACCGCAAACAGTCACATAGAGGCAACTGAAATACTTTACCTTCTCCTTTGCTGAACTCTCACAATTTGTTATCTTAAAATACATTCAGTAGTTCAAACCAGTTAGGGAAAATTTTCTATCACACCAGTTAGAAAATGAGCAGATACATTGTGGATAGATAATGTAAGAGTTCAACGCAGCTTTGAAATGCATTTGATTAGGGTTATGTTTTTCCGTCATGAGGCTAGGCCAGAAAAACAGTCTGTTACTCAGAGAAGGGCTTAGTAATAAATTCAAAACACAATTTGACATGAATGCTTGACTTTAATCATACTCGCTTTTTGACACACTTTACTTTTGACACACTTTACACATTGATTCAAACAAGTGACAAATGAAGTGGAAACTATCCTGGCAATTGTTTTGGAAGTGTCCCATCCAGTCCAGAATGCTAATAAATTAAGAAAATGTGTGAATCTAATGTCACTCACCAATGGAAGAAAACTTGACCATCCTCGCAGTGATCAAAAATTGAGTTTCAAACCCTTGTCACTGTCAAAAAGTCCACAAAGAATAATTCACCTGTTTTTGCAGAGACAGACTCCAGGTCTCCAATCAGTGCCACCATCAAACCACTCATCTCAAAGACTGGCTGACCCTCAGAGCTGTCAGCAGATCAAAGGTTAGAATTCAGCAGTTAGAGTGAAAGTATTAAACAAATATGGATAAATTAGGCTTCAATAAGTTTGACGGAAGGACCATGTGTCAGATTGCTGACTGTTTAAGCCTTGATGTTTGCATCTGTTTAGGTTGTTCACATGCAGCAGGTGTGCACAGTCCCTTTTGTTGGCGTAGTCCAAACACCAGGAAGTACAATCAAATGAGAATTGATTTTTTGTTCCTGCAAGACAGGAAAAGAAAGGAATTTCTTTTAGACAGTGAGCTCTCAAAGACTTCCTCTTCTCTTATCTTTGCTTTAGACAGATCCGCAGCAGAAATAAAGCCTCTTACAGAGTCCCCTCTAGCCGTCAACTGCACTGACAGGATCAGATTTAACACCACACTTGATTTTCTCAGCTCTCTAAGAAAGGTTAAAAATGACTGTCTAGCATATCCCTGCACCCTTTGTCTCACTGGAGATCAAAAGTGAACTAGAAAGACACCATGTTGTGGAAAGATGTGGAAAAGGCTCAATGCTTGTAGTGCTTTTACTCAGAGCTATGTGAAGACAGAACAGAGATTCATGCTTCATGTGGATCAGTTCTAATGCTTTACCATGTCCTGATATTTCTCAGTTAGTTATGAGCTGATCAATAAAAATGTTTTTTTTTACTTCAATTTATGGTTGACATCAATTTATGTGGAGCATGATTTTGTGATCCATAACTTTGTAACATTTTCTATTTTATACATCAACACCTATCTGTTCTCATTTCTGAGTTTCTAACACACAGAATGGTGTTTTAAACATTTTGAAAGCAGTGATATAAACAAAACAATCGTATCTTTTCAATTGAAATTAGCAACGGATAAAGGTATGTGAAAAGGTTTTAGCTTATTTCCATATATTGCATGAGACAAATGAATGTGATTTAATGAAAAATAATCATTTCAAACACCTGTGAACTGAAGTACTAACGATTCAAATCACTTTGACACTACTTACTGCTATGTAGAGAAAATAAGGCAACATGGCAGTACATCCTTAATGGAGGACAGACTCAATCAGGTGTTCCCATACTGGCTGTTAAGCGAGAGAAAAGCTTAATCAATCGTCACCATCATGTTGGCTTGCTGAGCTGAGGCCATGATTGCAAATATGGATAACAACTGCTTGCCCAGTGCCCCAACAACAAGCAAGGTCAAGCTAATGAGTGTTCTTACAGGCATGAGGAGGTGGGTGGAAAAGGATGGCAGTTGCTGATTATTGAGCTACTTTGATGAAAACAGCCTCTGTAAAGCAGAGCCAAGTGAGGAAGGGAAGGGTGGGGTAAAAAATGAGGATGGAAAAAAAAGAGAGAATGTCAGTGATATTAAAGGCCCTTTCTGGCCCACTGATGAATGACTAATCATGATAAATGCTTCTTAAGTCTCCCTCATTTTTTATTGGTAGACATGTGCACGTACACACACACCCACACACACACACACACACACACACACACACACACACACACACACACACACACACACACACACACACACATACACACACACACACACACACATGCACAAACATTTTGCTAAAGAATACTTTATTTATATTCGAGTGAAACCAAGTCAGGCTCAAAATATGGAAGAAGAGTGGTAGAGAGAAATGGATGGTTAAGACAACTTTTGAAAGGTACAGCAAAAGACAAATTTTTAGTGGGTAGACCAATATCAGAGGAGAGGTCATTTTTTTCAGTAGCACAGAATTACATAAATGACAAACACTTCTGTGGACAGTGCAGAATATGTCAACCTCCCCAACATTTTAGAATGTCATAGAAAAGCTGAATGAGTATTTAATGAAATTACCAAGTCATATAATCAAGACTTACTTTGTATTAAACATATTTTATTCAATGTGCAAAATCTCATCAATTATAGATCTGATTAATGTTGGGGTCTCTGCAGCACTATAATGCTTCTGATATGTACTGTACCGTATATTTGTACTTGTTTGCATCCGGCATAACGAAGATTATACCATGGACTAAAAGTTGTAAAGTACAGTCACACAGTGGAAGCAGAAAACGGGGATCATTCAGACTGTATATTTGTGGAATATCCATCCTTCACATTTAATGAGATAAATTATTTGAAAGCATGCACAAAGACAGACACAAGAACAGAGGCTTCAACTTGTATGTTTCATTCTAACATTAAACCAAATAAAATAGCCACAAAAACATATTGCATGTATACTTGTTACAGAGGTTACAAGATTATTTTAACAGACAGTGGAGACGGATGGAGACCTGCCTCTTCCAGAGGTCTTGGTTTAGTTTGGTCCACACCTTTGTTTCATTTGACAGCATGTTTTCAATTTTTGACTTTTGGTCAGATCATCCTCATGGATTTTTGGGATTGATTTTCTTTTTCATTTGAAGGATTTGTAGTACTTTAGATCAAATTCATGGAGTGTAAACTAATGAAATATGATGTTTGGCAATGCCTCGGAATTCACTTACTCAAAAGCAAGCAAACAAGCAAATAAATAAATGGTTGTTTGTTTGTCTGCACTAAGCTTTGATAGACAGCTTCTTTAAAGAATGAGAACTATTTACTATGTAATATTGAATTAATGTTGAGGTTATATCAAACACATGCTCTTTGCAACATTCTACTCAACGTTGTTTATGCTGCCTTTTCTCACTTTTCACTACATATTGTGGGAGGATAGGTTTGAATATGAAAGCAAATACCAATTATATTTGATACATGTTGACATTTGCAGAGATTTAACCATCTCTATTTTTATTTTTAAATGAGTGTGAAATGTTAAAGTCTAAAATGTTGTCATTGAGCACAAGGGCAGGATGAATATAAAAAGCCTTTTAGGTGATTTATATCACAAATATTTAACCGTAATTTGCCTTGCTTGCACACAGAGGAATAGAGCAAATTCATTGCTTCACATCAACGACAGTATCACTGGTGCTGCATCACACTATAAAGAGGTGTAGTCCATGATGTTTAAGGATCAGGAGGTGGATGCAAGTTACTGATGCAAATGCAGCAATAAAAGCAGCATTACAGTTTCTGCTCTCACACAAACACATCAGTTTACTGTATAGATTATGCATGCATACAGGGACGTTCAGACACATGCACCTTCATTTCACACATTCAGCTCAGTGGGTGAGTTTGGATAATCTCCTCATTTCTCCTTGTCTCTGCTGTAGTTAATGGCTTCTGCCTAATGTCTCCATAAGCTTTATTGAGAGGAATGAATGCCAGGTACAACTGCAGGCCACATCACATTTCTGCCTCTCTCTGCTAAACTACACCGTCTGCCTGCATTAATTATCACAACACACAGCAGACTCAGCACCAATATGTGCATGGAGGGCATTAGCTCAGGGGCTACTATGTATGAACGGGTGCGTTTATTCAATTTCGTCTCTGCATCTGGTGTGTGTGTGTGTGTGTATGTGTGTGTGTGTGTGTGTGCGTGCGTGCGTGCGTGCGTGCGTGCGTGCGTGCGTGTGTGTGTGTGTGTGTGTGTGTGTGCGTTCATGTTTATGATTGATTCACTGCCAATACGAAAGAAAGAAGAACAATCGCTACAAGGCAAGAATTAAAATTTGACACATTGCTGAAAGGGGTCATTTTAAATTTTCATTCTACATCCAGTGTGACTGGTCATATAGGGATCATTAATATTACCTGTCAAATTAATTGATTTGGAAATTTTAAGTCATTTTGCTGCCATAAAGCTTGCCGAGTTTACTGATTTTTCTGTAGAACATGAAAATTGCATTGAGATAAAGGCTGAAGGGAAAAGCCTGATTTGTGTCACGTGTAGTGTTTGTTTTGTTTCCATATTTCTCTCTCAATTATTTATGGCATTTTGTGGCCGACGGGAATTCCAACAAATGGTACAATTCAGAACAAATAACGTAGTTTAACAATTTTAAGATATTCAGCCTTAGGCTTTTGTCCTGGTTTGCTGCTGTTGGAGCTCTGAGTCACTAAGCTGACAGTTGACCATTGCTGTCATTAGGTCATTGTACTGCGTGGCTGCCATTGGCACTAGTTCAAACTTATTTTTACAAAAAAAAATGTGTTAAGTAAGCAGCAAATTCATTCACGAGAGCCTTCTCTGGTTTGTCATTCATTCATTCATTCATTCATTCATTCATTCATTCATTCATTCATTCATTCATCGTCAAACACCCACTTCAAGTTAGTTGGAGGGGGTGGGAAGCCGGAGACGGAATCCACGCAGACACGGCGAGAACATGGAAACTCAAAGAAGTTAATTCACACATTTACCTAAGGCCCCCCTGTCCTTTTATTACTTTTGTCTTTTCTATTCTTCTTAAACAAACAGCCAGTGTCAGTTTTGGCTTTTATCCTTTCCATCAAGTAATGTTTCAATCAAACAGCAACACATTCAAATGCTATGTTATTTGATGCATTATTTTATTATTTTCATCCTTTTTGATGCTGCACTTGGGATAAACACATGAAAATTTTACATTGTCTTTTAGTTTCCATAAAAAAACAAAAACTTTATTTCATCGTTTTAATAAGGGCTCTTTAACATTAGTGTACCTTGATGTACAGCTTTTTTTCTTTGGATCATTTTTAATTGGGGTGGATGACCATTTGATTAGAAAACCCAAGGAGGTAGATACTGAAATGTATGCTTTGGACAGACTTTCAGAACAAATTTGTTGTGTTTTTTTCTGTTTGCTGATGTTGCCTGTCTGCATGTTACAGAGAGAAAGCAAGATTTCTATCAAATCATGTTTAATCTCTTCATCCATCCATCCACCCACTGATCCAGTGAAACAGAGAAAGAGACAGCACAAAAGAATGTGTGTGTGTTGTGTGTGTGTGTCCTTCCAGCTCAGCTCATTCCCACATGATTTAGCACTCATATTAAAACAGGAATATATTATATCTCAAATTCAATTTGATAAGAGGGCAGTGTCAGCATTTTGCCTGTCATCTCCAGTGATTGGAAAAGACTGGGATGGATGTGGATGCCTACTCTTATTCAAGTCTGTCTGATTTTCTTGTGACTGTACAAACATGCAATCACACACCACTAACACACACAGAGAGAAGAAAAGTCAAGACATATTTCTGTGGCTTTAAAATTAATTCTGGTTAACATTTGAGGAAGAAGCTTCCTTGCAGCCTTTAACTGCAAAAACAATTAAATCACAATGCAGCAAATGCATGGAGTGTATTCCAAAAATATTTCTCATCTGACAGTCTTTGACTCCACATGTCAGACTCACAACAAACATTGCTGTCATGACTTATCCTCCAGTTACTGTTAAGTCTTGGCACTTGTGTGTGTATAGTTCTGATGGGCATGTTATTATTTTCATAAATATGCATAACATTCACATACTGCATAATGGTGATGACACCCCCACTGCAAATAAATAAGTAAATTAAAAAAAATGACTTGCATTTTTTAATCCTAGTGAACAAGCATATAGTGATGAATGAAAAGTTTGTTTGGTGGACAGGTGAGCTTCTGATAATAGTTTTGTCTTATTTGGTAGGAAGGGGTTGGAGACTGATGCAGACGCTGTTCAGTCCTAGCATTAACATCCATCCCTTGTGATTCTGAACATGGCAAGACAGCCCTCAGTGCTGTACATCACTTTGCAATGGCATATGTCTCCATGTGTGATTGAATCTCCATTCCACACTTCACATGCAAATACACATGTGCATTGCTGATACAAATGGCAGCAACATGTTTTACACTGAAATAGTTTAATATACTGTACATAATAAGAGTTGAGGATGTCGCTCAGTGGTAGAGCTCATGGTTCGCATGTATGCTGCCCTGGCATCTGCAGCTGCTTGGTGTCAAGCCTGGATAAATGCAAAGGATTGTGGCAGGAAGGGTGTTCTGCCTTAAACAAGAAAAAAAACATATACAGTACCGTATATATATATATATATATATATATATATATATATATATATATATATATATATATATATATATATATATGAACGTTCATCTAACATGGAAAAAGGATGGCATGCTGTGGCAATCCCTGACGGAATAGGTCAAAAAGGAAGTTTATTTAGTTTAATATACCCACTTAGGGACCTGTTTGTGACAGTGTGTCACAACATTTTTGGTATCCTAATGTAAAACACATATCTTGTTCTGATTATTAGGTCAAGCTGTAATATTTCCCTTGTGGCAGCAAATAAATAAATTTACAATAAAAGAAACAACTTGATATATTGATTCTTATGCAAATTTACAAGAAGTTTCTCTTCATTTAACATTTCAAAGAGAGTCTGGAGATACTACTTCAGTGCTGAAATCCATAGAAACAGTCTGTTCACAAACAGCTGCTTGTTATTTTAGCAGGTAAAAGAGCCCAAATATGGAATTTGCATTACAGAAAACCAAACGGGGAAAAACATGTTTGCCTTTGTCATGCCTTTGCTTTACCTTTGTGCTGTTTTCAGTGTGGACAAGGATTTATTTGTGTAAACTCTGTTCAGACAAAGTGGCCATATGTTGGTCACAGTAAGTCCAAGTGTTGTATGAGTATCTAAGTGCAGACTAAATTTGTCTAAACTTGGTTCATACCTTTACATAGTTCTTCACCTTTAATTATCATCTAGATGGTAATGTCAAGAGTAAAAGGCTCATAGGTTTTACAAACACTGAATCTGGATGTAACCTGACATTGGAAAAAGGTCAAAGAGCAGCAGCTCACAAACAGGGTAAAGGCTGTTAAGTATTCCTAAGGGTATTTTTTAGTTCAATTTTAGTTGTAAAGTGAAAGTAGAGGACAAAGTCTGCAGTGAGGTGTAACTAGGGTGAAATTTTCATTATACGGTAGATGATAAGGAGTGATTCTGCTGTCTTGCAGCTGACAGAAGGATCATTTCAGCACCCAGGAGGGTGAGCAGTCCAGACAGCACAGTGATAGCCAGGTCGCCACAGGGAAGCGAATGCTGAACCTATTAACTACAGAGTGCAAAACTGGAATATAAGGTTGAATCATTGCCTGGAGGCAGGGGGTACAGTTCCCGTTGGATTCCTCATATTGTTTTCAGCACTAAGGTGACTTACAAGAATTTAGAGAAGTGGAATACGGTGATAATGGGTGAACTGCTTGGAACAGAAATAAGTGCACATGGAGCTGAGCCAACAGGGCGTCTAGTCAGGAGATAACTCGGGTTTGGACAGGGACTAGGGAAGCATCCCTGGTGAGAAAAGACTGGATTTGACAGATGTTGTAAATCTTCTGAATCGTGTCTTTGCAAAGTGAGATTTAAGAGGTCACTGCTGCTTACACTGGGGCGATGTGTGAGGGACTGGTGGTCCCGGTTTGTTCTTACAGAGGGTGCAGAGGTTCAGCAGAAGCAGGGATTTGCAGCATCTAAGAGAGTACAATTTGTTGGAGGTACTTGAACCATATAGTCTTCAAGTTGGTGGATGATTTTAGGAAGAAATATTAAAAGGCATGTGCTAATTAAATGTGAATGACCCACATGCATAAGAAAGCGCTTTAGAGACAGGAAGCACAAGCAAAAGAGTAGAAAGGCTTTCTATTCCTTTTTAGAGTGCTAAATCGTTTAAGAAATTACAATCTGTAAACTGGGCTGAACAACTAACTAAGGTTTCATTGTGATGTCACAGGTTGAAAGCGTGGGTACAAAAAGTGTGCCTTTTTTACATAAACTATTACTAGCTTAAAATATCTTTTAAATCAATAGTCCTTGAATCCAAGAAGAGTGAATTTAGTCTGACTTCACCGTTCATGAACTTCTGTTTCCTTTACAGTACTGATTATGCATCTGTCTGTTCTATATTATGACTTGGCTGAACTTGTTGAATGATATGTCTTTTAGCTTCTTTTATTGTGAGGTACACAGGAAAATAAGCCGCTGTTATTCTGAAATATATTATCATAATTAACATTACTTCAGTTTACTTTTCAGGAATAAAGACAAGTTAAAATGAAAAAAAACATTGTTCAAATTATAATATAATTATGCTAATTATGAAAATTATTATGATGTTCTTTTTAATAATGTCGTTGAGGATGATGATGATGATGATGATGATGATGATGATGATGACGACGATGATGATGATCATCATCATCATCATCATCATCATAATCATAATCATAATTAGCATTACCATTTAAATCATTCCAATCAATTAAACAATTGGAAGTGAAATATATTATTCTAAAATATTTGAGACGATATTCAACTTATGTGAATTAAATGTCCATTTACAAAACATGAGGGATCAGCTTAAAATCTTATCAGCAAACATCTTTACCACTCCATTTCTACCATGCGTGTAAATTGCCATTCACAGAAGCGAGACCTAACTCTGCCTAAGAGCACTCCTTGAAGGTTGAAGCCAGGAAATAGTCTCATATATATGCAAAAGTTGAAGGTGTGAATCGCATTTAAATTGCCAGATACATTACATCTTGCCTTGAAAACATAGTAAACACAGGTAATTGCTAACTGGGAGTCAGTGGTCAAAAAACTGGAAGAAGAGGTGCAAATTATGTAATTTACACCTAAATAAAAATAAAAACACAGAAATAATTATTTCTTGGATCGCTGTAAAAATAACCTTCTGATCATAAATGTATGTGAGCAATCTACGAGCATTACAGTTTGCTTTGGAGCATATGGTATGTGGCGTCAACATGTGACTACATTAAAGATAGACCTCTGGGAGCTCCTCTTCCTCTCTCCTCTGCTCTCAGACGATAGGAGGCTTTAACTGTGAAGTCAACTTATGACAGTTTGGGTCCAATTTTAAATCTTGCTTATGCTTGTGAGTTAAATCCTGATTCAGCAAGATTAGCTTGATTTTAGATCATAATAAACGTGTCTGCTCCACATTGGTGGATGTTATCTTCACAAGAATTTCGATATACGTCCACCTCAATGATGCCATTCCTACTTTCACTAATCCTCTTTTAAAAGGAAATGCCTCAAAGATAACCAGTCTGCATGTAAACTTTAATTTCTTATCACTTTAAATTCCCTCTCTGAGTCTTCTTGGTACTTTTTAATACCCTGCCATTCCCTTGTGGAGCGCTACATGCTGTCTCAGCAGCGGACAGACAAAAGCAGCGAGGGACATGCAGAGGCTCAGGAGCTTACTGTCTATGGGAGGGTGACCCTATATTGTTCCTAATGCATAAGGGACCAAAAGGAAAACCTGGGAATGAGCAGCCTTGGCTTAGTGCGTAACGCATAAAATGAATTTCCTCCCCACATCTACTGATTTGCCACTTATTCACTGTAATTCCTCTCATCCCACTTTCCTTCCCCCTTCTATATAGCACTTTCCTTTTGCTTGAGCAGCCTATAAAACTGATGTCATGGCAGGATCGTATGTGAATCTGTATATGAGGAAAGTGGTGCTAAATAAAAATTGTGCAAATCTGATTGCAGGGAAAATTGAGTCAAAGAGTGAGAGAACAAATGCTGTGTGTGTGTGTGTGTGTGTGTGTGTGTGTGTGTGTGTGTGTGTGTGTGTGTGTGTGTGTGTGTGTGTGTGTGTGTGTGTGTGTGTGTGTGTGTGTGTGTGCCAAAGATTAAGTAAGAATGTGTCTGTGAGTGGTCTTTGTGTGTGGCAGAAAGAGATGGTGTCCCAGGTTTTAAAGGCAGGTACAGTTGCAGAACGCTGAGCACAGTTAGCTTTTCTCTCGGTAATTGCTCCTCACCATAAATGCTAATTTGGTGTCATGACTGCTTGACTGAGTCCCAGATGGGATTTTAAAATTACCCAGGCTCTGTCTAATTTCATTCTGTTTAACCCGCCCATGCGCAGGCTCTTTATGGAGCTTTGTGAACTTCAACATTCTTTTTGTGATTTTATCATTTTTTAAAGTGTCTGCAGTCCCTCTTAGTTTTTTGTGTTTAAATCTATTGTTCCTCTCAAAAGTCCTGGTAGAGTTCAATCCATTGAGCTCAATATTTTTAAAAAATTGCATATAAATCTTGAACCATAGAGGACATATGTTGAAGATGGAAACTGAGGTATCAGTACAAAAGGTATGAGCAAATTTATAAACAAGTTGCAAGTTTATAAAAAAGTTGCAAAGCCCTGAATTACACGTTGTTGGACTGTCACTGAATGCCCCGAAGTGAAGCTATTGAAAACAGGCATAAGCTTGGGCTGGAAAGAGTCACTGCTAACGCCAGTACAAGGGATTTAAACATTAAAGTTGTTGTTGTACAAAAAATGACTTTATTATGGTATTAACTTTCAAACAATAAGCTTTAATTTTTCAGATTTATTTTTGGATGGATGCATGTGTGACCACGTGTTAAAGTCTGTTCATGTGAATAGGGTTATATTGACAAAGCAGATTTCACAGTAGGTTCTCATCTTTTTACAGTTAATCTGATGATGACTCCATTGGCTTTGCAAAGCCCCTCAGTTTTGTGTGTGCAATCAAAGTATGTGTGTGTGCATTCTTCCCTAATATGAGCATACTGTCAGTGACTGGGTTTTCATACCAGGGTGCACACTGAGGGCAGAAATATTGTTTTTCAAATAAGTGCCTCTGTAGTATCTGAGAAATGAGGACTTGGATTTCTTAATATGGATTAAGCTGTAACAAACCGAGCCTCTGGCTCATAAACTTCCCCGTCTCACATCTGTTGACTTTGGAAAAAGAGCTATTAAGGACTTCGTGGAAGCTTCACTCTGTCCATCTGTCTTCCATAGCAGGAAGTACTTAAACAGCCTTTTAAATAGTTGCATTCTAGAACAAAGATGCTAAATGGGCATCCATGCTATTGAGGCAGTACATAGCATGGATGTCCTCTATGCACTGTATATGAATATGTACGGTATATACCTACATGAATTTGGGAACAAAGGAAATTTGGCTCTTATACAGAATTCTATTTTTGTTTGCTCTTAGCTATTTTTATTAAAATGGGTTGCCCCGTATAATCTAGAAAATAATGCAAACCATGAATGCTATATTTTCCCCAAAAATATACTGATGAGATGAATCCAATAGAAATGTCATCTTCATTTAATTTCACATCAGTCTCTAAGAGAGTAGATGAAGGTACAGGGACATCTTAAACAGGATTTCACTGTCTTTTGGCCCCAGAGAATTTGGATTGTGAGTGAGCGTATGAAGATTTATTTGTCTTTCAATAGAGTATGATGGAAGATGCCATGCTGGTTTGAGCATGTGAAGAATGGCAATGCTGCTAGTCTTTCAGCGGTGTCCAGTGTATATCTATTGTAGATTGGTCCACATCCCAGAGGACATGTGGTCAACAGTGGGACTAGGGTCAAAAATGGCTCGTTAATGAAGGAGGCCAAACACAGTTTGACACTGACAAATGGACTATCTGATGGTAGCTACTTTTAAATTCTATCTTAATAATTTCTCTGGAATCCTGTAAGTTATGTTAAAATTGCTACATCTTGACACAAATAGGACAAAAGAAATTGTTTCAGTGGATAGCATGTTTCAGGCTCTGGAGGATCGGATAAAAATTTCCAGGATTGATAAACCTCTTACTTTTTGCTGGAACGTACAGACAATTTTCTTTTTAATTTAAAATTTTGAAAACCATGTTTATGCCGCTGGTCATAATTTTTTTTTTTTTTGTAGCACTCTTCATATTGCTGGAACTTTCCCAATATTACTTTCTCCTGAAGAAAATTATATTTCTGCTGATACAAAATTCCTCTTTTTCTTATATTTGCAGTGCTCCTTTGGCAGTCCCCAGAATAGGGCATCTACTTAAGATTGACATTAGGATTTCAGTCCTGGGTATGACATTAAACTTCATCCAACCTGGAAAGTGATGGACGTCACCAATTTCAGTTGCCCAAGATACACCATATGATGACAACCGCGGGTTGTCTGTGGTGCCCCAAAAATTCCTCCGGGGTTATGGGATAGGATAGGCTAGTTATGGGATAGTTATGGGATAGGATAGGCTAGGCTATTAGGGTTTTCCTATGTGGCGAGTTGTGTCGTGAATAAATTAACTATCTGACTTCTCACATTAGTTTATATTGTAATCTCTGGAATTAGGTGCACCGTTTTCAGCATCACCATATCAAGACATATCATCTCAGATCCCTTCACTGCTTTCTATTTTCCATCATTGCTGTCTCATTTCTCTTGTTAACACCCAATACATGCAGATTTGGCAGTTGCTATCTCCAGAGAACTCGTAACATGCCATGCATGTGTTATAAGGCCAATATTCAGACATGAATGTGAAATATGTTTTTAAAAATATCTGGATGTGGAAAAAAAAAACTGCTTAGAAAGGCATCAATAAACATTCCCAATATAAATAATACATCTTCATACATTTTTCTCCTCAGCATATACCCAGTTGTGTGATATATGAATTGAACCATCTAAGTATAGCCTTTCCTGACAGTGAAATGCTTCATGCACTGAACTCTGCAAATAAAATATTGCATATTTTTCCTCTACACTTGCATATTGTATATTTTTCCACTATGTTGAGATGGAGGCAGCAATAATTCTGGTTCTTATCACTCATCTTTCCTATATTCTAATGATCTTATTCTAGTTTTCTCTTGGGCAACGATGATGACATGTATCAATTTTACAACCTTGCAGAGATGCGAGTAAATTATCTGTTGGTGAAGAAATTATTTTGCTTGCGAGTCTGCAGCGAGTCAATATCTCAGGAGTTGTCTATGAGTGCAACACATATAGTTTCAGAAAGGCTTGACACCAAAAGTGATTTAGCCTCACATGCAAGGATATTGCTCATTGGAACTGAAGCCATGGGATGTTACTCTTGCAAACAGGCTCTTTTTCTGTATAATGCTCCTGATCTGTTTCTTGGTTTGTGTGCACATTAAAACAAGCAAATAAACATCCACACTCCTTCACTTATTCATATTAGCCCATGCTACTACCCTGGCTCTTAGCTAGAAAGAATCAATCATGATGATGGCTGCAAGGCAGGGTTGCAGCAGGGCTAGCTGAGACATTCCGGATGATAAAGCCAATATGTTCCACTCCAGAAGGTCTTTACTGAACACACAAGACCCAAGACCCATCAAATCTCTTTTCCTCCCTCTTTTTCATATTTTGTCATAAGTAAAGAGAGAATGACCATTACAAAAAGATAAGCCTAAAACACTACTGTCATGTTGATCAAAACCTCTCTATTAGATGGAAGTGCCCAGTAAAACAGATTCTGGGCATGGAAATGACTTCCATATTTGTTCAGCATGTTTTCTGTACTGATTTCAAGTGGAGTCAGTTTAATTTACATGGCCCAAAATTATGAGTCCCACTGCCTCAGTTGGCCTGTGCAGTTGAGGACAGCCTCTGTCCTTGGGTGCCACATACATAGAGATATTACCGCACAGTGTGGAAAAGTGAGCACAGGGATTCTAACTCACAGGATGTGATGCAGAAAATACATCTTTTAAATCTGTTTTCAACCTTTACCACTTACTTTATAGCATGGCAAACTACTTATTCACTCAGTGTGATTGGATTCACTTCAACTGTCTTGAACATTTAATAATGAGCTACTAAAAGTCTGAATGTAATAACTGCTAATGTCTAAGTAAATCAAATGCATTGTCTGTATGGGACAAACAGAGCTTATGTATGTAAAAGTGTGATGTGATCATTTAAAAACCAGAGTGAACTGTATTTGTGTGTTTTGGGGTTTGTAAGATAGAGAGAATACAAGACAGAGAAATAAAAAGATATTGAGCAGAGATTGTGTGCGCTGTGCTGAGGGATAAAAGAGCTGCCCCAAGAGACTGCAGAGCAGAATACGACATACACATGCACACAAATGCAGACGCTCTTCAGGAAGATTGCTTGTAGGTTAAATCCAGCCCCAACAGCAGCTCTAGCAGAGTAATCTATTCTACTCTGTATCTGACAAAAGAAATCTTTTCTTTTTTTTTCGTCTTTCCTTTGCTTCTTTCCTTTGTTCCCTGGTTTTTTAATTTCCTCTTTACTTCCTGACTGGTTGTTCCTTCCCTCTTCTTCTCTCTTCCCTGTTTTCTAAGATGAGTTGTGTGTTAAAATGTCATGAACACAAAAATAAAAGTACAAAATAGAAAATTATTGAATACTCAATAAACCTCAAGATGATGAATAAGGGATTAGAAATATGACTGTGAAGCTATTTAAACAGGGCTAATTTCCTTGGCCTTTTCAATTCAAAGCATGTCGCACAGCAAAATACACAAATCTTAGTTTAAGATGATCACATTGTAGCATTTGTGAAACTGAAAGTATTGAATTTTTATCCTCTGTATCAAAAGTGAACAAATTTAGGGTCATATCAAAGGAAAACAACTTTAAACTTAATTATTGTTAGAATTAAGTTGCAAATGATCTGACAGCAATCTTGACTCTTTCTCCAATCAGTACCATAAACTAATTGTACCAAACCAAAAACAAATCTCATCTCTTTCCCCTCCTAATGATGCTCAAGGTGAGCATACACACTGAATAAACATTGCAAACACATTCACTAAACCCAAATAATCCTCCACATTGTATAATCATCAGTTGGTTCAGACTTAATCCAGAGATCCTTTATATAAAGTGAAGAAGCATTAACCTTAATATCCATCTTAAAGAACTGCAGATTTAAGATTAAAGCATGTGTGATTGTGCTCGTAAAATAGAATGTGGGCAGACATCTGCTTTTTCATTGGTTGTCCTTTTGTCGTTTGTATGTTATAGTAATGTAGTTATGTTATTGCAAATTTGTGAGTGTGAGAGTTATTGAGAAAAAGATAGTTCTTTAAGTTGGGGCAGCAGAAACAAATTGCAATTTCTAGGAAATATGTTGGGAGGAATATTACTGATTTGGAGTACTGATTAGGTAAACAGCAATTTGGATGGTGATGCAGATTTGTGGAGGAGATTCAAACTCATGCAATTACAGCCACCACTTAAACCAAGCTAAGACGTCTCCAACTCATACCTTGCCAAGTTTAAAACTCAATCTGTGTGAGCACAGACTGATCGAAGATTTAAGCCATAGCCTTGGGACATATTTTATGAAGAGCAAAGTTGTTAAATTGCAGCCCTTCAGAAGTTCGCCCTGTTGCTGTAGCAAGAGGATTTCACTGGTTCTGTCCCTCTTAACTCTGATACTTTTTCCATGTAAATATGAGCAGTACTAACCAGAGGATTAGAGACCCAAGCTCAGGACCAGAAGATTACCAGTTCGAATCCCTGGACAAGCTACAAAAATGTGGACAGGGGAAGAGGTGAAGCATTTTATCCTACGTGAAAATTGCCATTTAAAGAGTTGCCTTGGGCAAAGCACTTGACCCTCATCTTCTCCAGTGAAGTTCCAGTAGTGAATGTGTTATGAATTTGGACTTTGACAGCTTTTTGGTGTGACTATGTGAGTATACACTCAAAACCCTCTATCAGGTAATGAAAGGATTTTCTGAAAACAGACTCGGTGACTTCTGTGCTTCCTACATCAGGAAACATAATACAAACCTGGAAATACTTTAAATTCTTTCACTTACTTTTACTTAAGTCTTCCTAAGGCGCGATGGGGACTTGGGATTCAGATTTTTGGAAAACGAAATAGTGCCTTTAGGTCATATAAAATCTTCTCTCTCAAAGAATAATGTACCCAACATCCAGACCAGAACAGGCAATGAGATGGTAAAGAAAAGACTAATGTTGATAATTCAAGTACATCATCATGTTCAGAATCATCTTCTTGATCCACGGTCTCTTGTTGTTGTGTAAATTGATGATGCAGCTCCTCTTTTATTTTGTCTGAAACCTAAGCTAAACTAAACATGCTGATCTTTTTCTCCAACACTTACAGTATGAAGACCACCCTACAAGGAATGCACGCGCACACACGCACACACACACACACACACACACACACACACACACACACACACACACACACACACACACACAAAAGCACACACACAAGCACACTAAAGCAACTGCAGATAAACCTCTCCTAGGAATACAACGCTCCATTCACCATGACAAAAAGAGGAATAGGCACTGTCTATGTTCAAATGTGAAGCCCTCCCTGGTGACCATCACTCCTGTGGAGAGTTATTGATGCAGTTTGGTTTTATATGTACAGTACATTTGAGTTGTTGAGGATCCAGACACCGTCACAACTTACTTCTGTGTAATTATAAATCATTCTCAGTTCATAGGAAACATTAATGCAAAAATCAAACACAGACAGGCAAAACTACAGCTAGAGCTATATGAAATGAACTGAGACAATAATAGCTTGTGTTTACTTGACAGTGCTTGTGAGTTAGTAAATTAAGTGACAGCTGAGTTTCTCCTACAGTCAGTAACATCCTATTTATGAGAATGCAGCTCCACCAGAGGGAAGGACTACTTATTTCCTTGGTTGCTATGCATCTTTAAAGATAACCCTATTCATAATTAAAGACACGGTTTCTATTGATAGACAGGACTTAAAATTTGCATATTTTACTTTGGGTTTCTGTCAAACTTAATGCCATATACTCAGGAATATATCAGAATTATTCAGAGGCGAAGTGAGGTAACAAACAAGCAGTTGCTTCAATTCTTTTTAATATAAATAACATGCATATATTCTTATTTTGTCCTGCAGTTCCAGTTCAAGATTCCAACAGAAATAAGACAGCACTCTAGCTACCTTTTGGAGATTGAACTTCCCAACTGCATTCCTGGGTACTGACTGGGTACTCTCATCGGTTCCGTAAGGAAGATTTCTCCTTAGCAGCCCCACTGACTGCTTAACAAGTCCATCAAAGCCTTTTGTTCAGACAAATGACTGCCAGAAATCTTTTGAAATCCTAAATGCTATTTTGTGTTGCACTCCTGTTCAATCGGTTGTTTAATTAGAGATTTGTTCTGTTAGTTGCAGTTTATTTGGCCTGACCACCTCATCCATTCACATCCTCCACACCTTGTACTTTTGTTTAGATTTTATTTGAATTACCTCCGTCACTCCTTGTGTACTCTTGTTTTGACTGCTTCAATTGTTAAGGTATTGCCTCTGAAAGTGTTTGAACAAGTCAAAAAAATCAGTTGTATTTGTTTGCAGGGACATATGGTACATCTTTTATGATAACACTCTTTGTCTTGCTCTTCAAAGTAACTAGAATTATGGGTTGCATGTGCCAGTGTCTGTGTCACATGAAGTCATCCAGGTGTTGTAAGGGGAAGGGAAGCGCTATTGTCTGGTGGACAGACGACATCGCTGCCGCTTGTCTGAGCACTTCCGTGTTTGCATGTCTCCAGCAAGCCTCATCTGACAATAAACCAGTGGGGAGCTTTCCTACTGCTGACTTGTAAATTAACACATATACTGTATGAATGCAAATAAATCAAGGAATGCACACAGTTATTCAACAGTGCAGACAAAGTAAAATGTTATTCTGCCAATCTTTTTTTAAAAAATATACTGTGATATCTTTCATATCCTTCAGAATACTAAGGGAAATAAATCCTGAATGGTCTGACCAGGATAACTATGTAACTACACACACTTGATAATACACTAGTGCAAAGAGTTTGTGTCAGCTGATATTAGAGATAAAGCCAAACATGTTCATTTTCATGAGGAAGAAGAGGGATAGGGGCAAGGCTCCCATATGGAGGTATTAACATTGGAGGTCATTTTCATGAATTTCAACATGTAGTGAAATGTGAAATACAGTATGACCAAAACTAAACTACACTAAAATTGATATTTGTTTAGACTGGACCACTGATTTTTGGATTATATTGATTGCACAAGGAAAGCTGAAGTAATATGTAAGCTAAAAGTGAGGTGGCTGCCATATCTGCTTATTGACTCACTGATGAATTTTCTGTTATTCAACATAATTTTATGGAAACTAAATTTTTGGCAAGGAGGATGGAGTGTCTTGTCCAGGGACACAATGACAAATAACTAGGGGAGTGGGAACGGGAATGGAATCAAACCGATCCTACGATCATTGGAGGACCTGCTCTACCAACAGAGCCACTGATGCCCCATGAGAGATGGAATTTGGTTGAGATTTTTAGGATTTAAAATATGAGGAGCTAAGAAAGACAAAACAGAGTGGAAGAGGTTCTTCAAATAGTCTTTCGGAGAAGTGGTAGTACTGAGCTTGAAGACACTCCATTCATTAAACTGATTGATCCATCGAGTTTCTGTTGTTCTCTGTGTTTGGACAACACAGAACCCAAGAGACTTAGCAGGAACAGGAGCAAAAGATCAATGTTGGTTTAGGGCAAGAATGAGGTTGGAATTAAAGAAATAAGAAGAGAGGAAAATGGGCACACATGAAGCCGTCTAGCAGCATCTAACAGTGTGTGTGTGTGTGTGTGTGTGTGTGTGTGTGTGTGTGTGTGTGTGTGTGTGTGTGTGTGTGTGTGTGTGTGTTTTATGTGTGTGTGTGTGTGTGTATAGTTGTGTTTGGGTTTGTATGTGTGGTATTAAAATTGTATGTAGCTACATGATAAGTAACCTGAATCAGATTTCCATTTTTATGTTAATTCTGACATTAGAATTCTGACTTTAAACTGAGACTTTGGACTTTATTCTTGAAATTTTTATATAATCTTTAGATTTTCTAATTCATTCTCAAAATTCTGACTGATCTCAGAGCTGGCACTTTGGCCCCACAATCTGCCTAGGATTCCACAAGGATCCTAGGACATCCATGATACTTTTGTCCCCAAATGCATAAACAAGTGCGCTTAACTCATCCACCACGAAAAGCAAAAAAATGTGCTTGAATTACAAGGCAGCCATCATTTTCAAAATAATATGCTAACAAAAAGGTTACAACAAAAATTGGGCAGATGTGAAATTTGTCTTTTTGTGAATGACAAAACTGTTGTCTGAGAAAATTGAATTTCTGAAAGACTTTATCTGCTTGACATCTGGTTACATAATGAGTTTAGCTATTTATATATTGCCGAAACAAATAAAAATCAAATACACAGGCAGTTATGTGACCTGATATAAAGAAGACTAATTAATCTTGTCTTACATTTACCATCAGCCCATCGAGAGGAAACCATGGTGCTAATGTGACCCCTCATGAAATAGATTTTGACATCCTCCACCCTAGGGCATGCTGAGACAATCACTTTCTCCTCAGGACCTAATCACTCATCATCGTCTTGCGAATAAACCAATTGTTTACTTGGCTTCAGAGCAAAGCATTCCTTTGTGATTGAGAGCACGTTTGTGTACACAGAATACATACCTCAAAGTTGTCCTCACACTGAGCACTAATTCAGATAAAACCTGTAGACACTGAAATTCCATCATGAAATTACAGTATAAAACATTTTTTTCGTCATTTTAATAACCTTCATAAACTATACAGTTTATGAAGCAGTATTGTACAAACATTTGTACTTGTATAGCATAAATAGTGATTTATAGTTAATTTTGAAACAATTCTGTCACGACATTTACATTTTCTTAAACATGTAAAATTAAGGTAGTCGTATCATCATCTAATTAACGTGAAAGTATTGGCCAGGCTGTCTTCAGAAGCCCTTTCACTGTGAGTGTTTGAAATAACTTATGCTCACATCTGTGGATGTTTGCTTCCACCACCATTGCCAAACCTGTTTCTGCTGGTATCGAGGGGAGCTCAGAAATGTCCTCCCCTGTGGCATCAACCAGCACCATCTGCATCATCCTTCAATAGCCTGGCAGGGCACACAGCAACTCACTCTTGAAAGTTTCCAGCAGATTCTGGAAGGCTACTCCAGTCTAGCTTTCTTTTATTCTTCACCCTTTGGTGGCAGACATTGTGGTCCAGCTTTGTAATACTGGCCTTCACAGAAATCTTTCTTAGGCTTCGAGCAATGGAGATATTAATTTTTCAGATGACAGGCTGCTACCGCAACTCCTCCATACACTATATTACTCCATCTACTTATGTATACCTCCATGGATAACGTGCCCTTGGGGCAGATGTATGGAATTGTAGGATGAGTATTTAATAACCTCCGGGCCTCATTTTAAGATTCATGTGGAAAAAAAACCGTTCCCTTCGAGCCCTACTCAATTCATAGAGGACATTAGTTGGCCTCGGCAACAGAAATGAGTTTATATGAGCTGTTGGAATGATGCCACACCACTCTCAAGGTTGATTTGTAGCCTTGATGCTAGACAGGGACACAAGTCCTTGGGCAATGATATTGTGACCAAAAAGAAATTCACCGGTTCCCCTTGAATACATGACAGAAGCCTCTGAACGGATTAAAGACAGTAAGGTAATACCATTCCCTGCCAATGAATTGGGAGTTAAAAGCATGACCATATCTTCTTCAACAACCTGAATCAAATCAAACCTGAAATATATCCTACTTAGTCTTATTAGCCCATTTCTTGAACCTCAGGTATATCGAGGGTAATTTAAGTCCGGTCTCGTCCCTCTCTGGGCCATTTGTTGGCTGTGTGAAGGAAATCCCTGTCAGTGTACCCTATTGCATTATGTTGTCTCTGTTGTACTTGAACTTAGCAAAAGAAAATATTTTGATAACAGCTGAAAAAGGGGCTAATTTCTTCCATTGCCCCGTATCTTATTCAGTTTTAACTAAAATGGGTCATGAACACTGGCGGAAAAAAATGCCCTAGTTACCCCATATTCAATTGCACATACCCTACACAGCTGAACAGAAACCGGTTTGAAGAGTTGACCTCCGACTGAATGGAGCTCTGAGATCCCCTGCGTATTGTCAGCTGGCATGATTGAGCTGCTATATATTGCATGGTAGTAATGAACACCCCATACCCATGCAGGCAAGTACTGGATGAATATAAAACCTGGAAACTAATTAAATGGACAAAGACCTGCATACTGCAGTTTCTATGAGGGAAGACAAGCATTTTAAACAAGAGTTTAAAACGTCAGTTGTGGACAAGCGACTCATTTGAAGCTACTGTGTACAGACCTTTTTTAGAATTCATCATTTGAGCTGCCATCCACCTTTATCACATATTTAAAAAATTATAAAAGCAATAAAGTAAATACAAACCCAAGAGCATGACAGAAACAAGCAGACAAGCACAATCTTGTGAAGTAAAGCTGAAAGCAAAGGAAGCGACAAAAGGGAACAGGAAAAAGACAAGAAAGATAAAAAGAAATTAAGGAGAGAGAATGAAAAGAAGATGAAAAGGAGAAAAGACAGAAAGAGTCAAGGTAATGATAGGGAGTATTAAAGATGGACAGAATACATAAAAGGGAGAGAGAGAGTCTAAATTAGCATGTCATTTACTGTCTACCTTCTTTTTGTTTTATTGTCTGTCACAATAACATGTGTATTCTGCCAGGGTGAGTGGTGAAATAATGTGACCTGTGTATTTCCTGATTGTAGGTCTTAAATAAAACTGAAGACACACACATACTTACTGTACTTCACCTTGATATGACCTTGAGGAAAAAGATGAAAAAAAAAAGTCAGCATCAGTAGTTCTCAAAAGAAACTCTTCTGGTAGTTTGACACAGTTGTCTGAGCTTTAGTAACTAACATCGGTGTTTGCGACTTAGCTGTATTTTGCAGGTGAGAAACTGGCAACACCCCGTGGATCTGTTCTGCCTTATAATGAAGGTAATTAGCTAGACAAGATTGATAGCCAAAACACAGAGACCAACCACTATGTTCTGCAAAGAGATAATTAAAAAGCAATTGGCAGGGGATTTTGATACACTATTATTACCTCGCACAGTAGAAAGAAAGGCAACAACGAATGCCTGGCAAAGGTTCACTTCATAGAAATGGTGTTTTACTGTGGCTCAGCCCATTGTCAACCATGAAGGTGCTCCTGCTGTGTGTTAAATGTTACACAATTGTCTATTTATTTAAACCAAGAGACTCACCAAGATTAGTCAGTGTTGTACAAAAAACCAAAAGCAGAATTGATAAATGGAAATTACATATAAACTAACCCTTTTCCACTGACCATCCATGGCTTTTTCATTTCCCCTTTGATATTACAACATATTGTTAAAACTATTGTAGCATCGTGATGAAATGTATTACACTTATTGAAAGAGTACAGTATTTTTGCATTTATGTTAAATACACCTTTTGACGGGAGACATGGTGATGCAGTGGGTGGTACTTTTGCAAGGCAGTTCCTGATTTGAGTCCCGCTCTGTGCGGAGTTTACATGTTGTCTCTGTGTCCCAATGCACTTCAGGTGGATTGAGCTTTCCAAATTGTCTATAGGTGTGAGTGTGTGTGCGTATGTGTGTCTCCATGTGGCTCCGTGGTGCGCTGGCGTTGCTCCCAGAATGTACCCTACCTCACACCCCCAGTTGGCTGGGATAGGCTCCAGCATCCTGCGACCAACTATGGCAGAAGAAGAGGATGTGACAATGAATTAATAAATGAATACACATATTGACGTCTTTTCCGAGGAGTGTTGACTCTGACTTTAAAGCAGGGAGTTTATTTATTTTTCCTTTTTCTTACCCTTTCACAAAGCTAAACTAAAATATTTGTGTTGATTAACTGTAGCAATAGAGGCAAACATGAGTTGTATTGGTCATTTGTGACCCTGGAGTAGAATGGAAATCAGAGGCATTTCTAAAACTGTTAGAAATATTTCTTTAAATAATTTAGAGGGTTGGGGAAAAAAAACTTAATCTGCTCTGACTGACATTCCTGAATATATCTTGTACTGGAATGTTGCTTCTCTTCATTTGAACTTTATAAAATAAATTTAAAAATTGTGTACTATTTAAATAAAAATATATACATGCATTAAATGCTTCCTCTATAATGTTTTATAATCACTAAAAATCTTAGATTTGTTTCTTATCAGTAGCTGTAGGTTATCTGATGATGCTTGGCTGCACAGCACACTGAGTCTGCAATGGCTGAGCTTTAAATAGTTTGATATTCTACATATACAGTACATCCATAACCTCTTTAATATTTGGCCATGCAATGAACTGCTTTGTCTGTAGGAAGAAAGTGTCAGCAAAATGACCTTATTCGCTTTTGTTGCTGCTACCAGTGACCTACTTTTTCTTACCAACTAGTGACCTTACCCTGCAAATATTATAGTTGTGAATCCCAAACAGAGGAAGTCAAAAGGGACTACCTGAACTCATAAAATAACAAGAGCGTGGGAGACAATGCCACAAAAAATAAAGGTGTAATTGGTGGTTGTGGTAGGGTGAAATAGACAGTTGCATAGAGCAGAGAAAGTGAAGATCACACATTCATGTGGGTCTGGTCTTGTAAAAATCCCTGCCAAAATGAATATAATCTTGAATTTTTCCATATATACGCATGTATAATGCATGTCCATAGAAGTAATGGTGATTGCGTCAGTCTGTAAGTTATGTGCAACTGTTGAGTGTGTATGATTTCTTTCAATCCAGTCCGTCTGGGAGACAGAAAAAGTACTGATTGAGGGGTTGTTTTAACGAGCCTCCAGAACACATTCACCTTGAGAACAATTTGGTTTCTCAGTTTTCACTCTCTCGACTGCTATCTGAAGATATCTAAAATGTTCACCTTAAGTTTGCGACTCAAATGTGTCGATGTTTGTGTGCTTGTTTGTTTGTTTTTATCTGTGTATGTTTTTCTTCAGTATGTCTGTCTGAAAGGGTTGTAAGTCTATTGTGTTGGTAAAATGGGCCACCCCCTATATCCAGATAATCAAGAAAAAGTTATTAAACAGACAAAATGTGTTGAGCCAATGGCACAAGGACACTGAACAACACATTGAAAGTAGTCATATAGTAACATACAAACTTACAGACATGTGCAATGATGCACACACTCACACCTCTTGCACACTCACTCTTTGTGTCACCGTATGTTGCTTCCATTTATGTTCGGATCCTGTCAATGTAAAACACCAATTCTATTCCCTCTATGTACAGAAATGGGTCTGTCCATCAATAACATTTTATCCCTTTATTCTTTCTTTGAACATCTATGTAACCACAGAAGTACAGGGAAGATTTGATAACAACCAAAAGGGCAACAGTTCTAAAATTGAAATGAAAAGCAGTGAAAGTGTCACATCTCGGCTCTAATACCCCTGGCAGAAAGTGGGGATAACAATGTACTGGGCAGTGGTCAGAGATTTTTGTTGTTTTACGAATTGATGAAACACAGAGAAAAATATTTCAAAATCAGAGTAACATTACTATGGGCTTTGTTTAGTGTTTGAGGGTCCTATTATGAAAATCACATTTTTTCAGGTCTTTACATATACATAGTGGTCCCCCTAACCCGACCAACTCCTAGAATCTGGTAAACAAACGCTTCCTGCATCAATAGAAATTTGGAGTTTTAGGAATTCATGGCCCGGACCGAATCAAAATGATCAGAGTTTGTTAGAGTGCAATTTGTGATGTCACAAACGGCATTCTGTGATTGGACAGAGTGACTGACAATATTGATTGGTTGACATGTCCAAGGGCGTGGCCATCCCTGAGTGGGAGTTCGTTCAAGCTATGGCAGCATTGTAATGTCCTGGCTCAGAGCTACACACTGAAAGTTCCTTACAAAGCTAGCATTTGGCTAACTAGTTAGCTCTGCTTCAGTCGTGTGTGCGTGTGTCCGCGTATTCTCATTGTCATAGCAAACACAGCTGCATGTGTCTACACCAGTCATAAACAAACAGCCTCAGCCTTTATTTACAGCCTAACAGATATTGACTGCCACCAGTCAAAAGTTATCTACAACTGACATAAACCCTACATGTGAAATAATCCAGGCAGAAATGATCTTCTTCTCCTTTCGGCTTTTCCCTTCAGGGGTCGCCACAGTGAATCAGTTGCCTCCATCTAACCATTTCTTCTGCATCCTCTTCTCTCACACCAACTACCTTCATGTCATGTTTCATTTAGACTGCGATAGTTTTGCTCCCTGCGATTTTTCATTGTCTGTGACAATTGTCGGGAAACAGCGTACATCCTGTCTGTAAATATCTGTTGTTGTTGCCACTGATTTTTGTCCCATTTACAAACACTGTGTGTTTTAAATTCTTAGCAATTTTTACCGGTGGTCTCAATAGGATCAGCCCATGTAGTGTTTACACAATGAACAACGGAGTCACGTTTGGCTGAGAAAGCAGCTCAACGCTCAGGGCAGAGAAATCAACAGTAATTAACAAGAGAGACAAACACGAGAAAAATTGGAGCGAAATACGTACTACTAAAGTTACTGAAAGTTAAAAAAGTTCCAGACGGAACGCGTACATTCAAATGGCTCGTGCAAACAAAATGCATGTGAACGCGGGGGGGGGGTTCTTGATAGAGGCAGCTCAGAGGGGTGAGGGGGTGTAAATAGGGAGCTGAAGGCCACGCCCCATTAACACGGAGACTTAATCAATATTCAATTAAATATATTGAGGACCATGAGACACTATGGGACAAGACATTTCAAATACAGTGTAGTTGGACATCTGGCAGCTGAATGATATAAATTTAAAAAAGCATAATATGGGACCTTTAACAGCATCTTATGATACTAGTCAGACAATTGCTGTGCTCTGCGCTAGGGATATAACATGCCCAATGAACACAAGTCAATATTATAAAAAGATGTTGAAATGTTACCAAATTGTGAAATCTAGCTTTAAAATATCTGCAATTCCAGTCATATGATTGAAAAATTGATTATTTATTTATCTATTTTTTGTAGTCCTAGTCATGACACAGAGACGTGGCATTTGTCCATGTGGAGTCTAATAGAAGTAAACATATTAAATAAATTTAATCATGTTCACACATACAAACAAATTTAACTTTGTTTGACCAGCTTATTGTGTGTTATGATATTTATGTAATTTATGTAATAATCAGGATTTAATGTTTATTGAATTGATCAATTTAATATTCAAGCCAACATGTTCAGTTTTCATGTGTAATGGATTAGTTAATCATGGTTCAAGTGAAGGGCAAAGGAAGTGGTTAGAGAACTTACTCTCATATAAGATAATTTCCCTTGCGATAACCTCATTATTAAGTTTAAAAATTTTTCTATTCGCTGGAGGACCCTAGAGTCTCATTAAAAACATCCAGGCCTGTTCTGAAGCATCTCCAGCGCTCTGTGCAAAAAAACGAGTTTCTACTTTTGACCTCTAGGGGTCCTCGTTTCAATGCCCTCCTATTCTTTCCTCGTGATGAACTCTTACTGCCATCTCTTTGACTGTTTACGTTCGTAAAGGCGGAAGTATTTTCGTTCTCACGTTTTCATTCATTTCATGTTTGTTTGTTTTTGTAATGGACCATTGATATGTGTACGTGTGCTATCGGTTTGTTAGCATAAAAACACGGCATTCGTTTGTCTGTTGTTTTTGTCACAATAATACAGTTTTTCTGTGGCTAGCGGGAAGCAGCCTGGTTCAGTCCCCTGCAGTCTGGCAATACGTTATCGTGTGTTGCGTTCAAGTCTTGGAGGGTATCTGGTAAGTCCAGCCGCCGTCTATTCTATAGAATGCGCTTATGGTTTATTTGCGATGTGTTTGTTCTGCTATTGTTTTTCTTTTTTTGTGTGTGTGGCAGCATTACTATGTGGCAGCATTATATTCAATCTATGGACGATGCCTTGTCTTCTGATAGTTATATCGATCCCCACGAGTACAAGTTCGACTTGTAAAATGTGGATGACTAGGTTTATTCTCTTTATAAATAAAGGCATTTTGATCTACGGTTGTTTATTTTTTTTCGGAAATCTACCAGTTCATTTGATAATTATGTGACATCTTCATGTCTGTTACGTTGTGCTTTTTGTGTCATATTAATGTTTTTCATATTATTGCTTCTTTAAATTGTCATATATTCAATTATTTTTGCTAATTGAAGGTTGTAATTGTACTGTATTATCCCTTGTTCTTAACCTCAGTTCATATCAGACAGTTGTACTTTTGAACTTTGAGAAAACAGACAGACTGGATGGGCCATGTCTATGTGGGTAGGAATGAGAAAGAAGAGGCATTGTAATATGAGGCTTTTAAAATTTCTATTCTGAATAATTACTATACAACCAGTTTTTCTGCTCTGTTTTGCAAGATGGTAGAACGCTGAGTATGCTTGTAAGGTGTATCAGGCATGTTTCAAAATGCCAAAAAGAATAATATATTTAGGGCTGGTAGATATTGGAAAAAATCCAATCATTTTTTTTTTTTTTACAAACAATGATTTGTCACTGTTTGTCAAGTGATTTGAAGACAGTTCTTATAAAAATGAGACCTTAGAGATATCAAGGAATTGTTTCAAACTTGAGGATTTGATTGTCTTCTGGAAACCAATTCTCTGTTGTTAATGCTGTACCATATTTATATCTACAATTTCCTTGGTTGTGTTTGACGCAAATTCAATTCAATAGCAAGACCTCCTCAATATCAATGTAGCTGCAAAAGGGCACAAGCCAGTGTCTTATTTTGCCGGTCCCAAGCCCAGATAAACACAGAGGGTTGTGTCAGGAAGGACATCCGATGTAAAACTTTTGCCAAATCAAGCATGCAAATCAAATCTATGACTTCCATAGAACTATAGAAAGACGAAACAAAATCTGTTATATTCAGGAAAGCAAGGGGATGAAAGTTAGATCACAATCTTGACCTTGAAAAACTAGGTCAAGGTCACATTTTCACTTTTATACATTTTTAGGTACACATCTCTGAAATCTCGTGAAAAATAGAATGCACCTACTTACGTGTTGGATCATGGGTCTTTTATCAAATGACCCTGACATATGAAAGTAGGTAATTGTTATTGTTTGTGTGTTCGTCTGTCCGTCTGTTTTGAATTCAGGTTTGCCGTGGGATGTTGCAGTCTCTGACTGCCTAGTTTGACTTTGTTATTGTTTAATCTCAATTATCTTTAACATATTACTTGAGTGCAAATTGCAGCTTCTCATAATGCAGTTAGTAAATTATTATATGAATAATTCCTGCTTGCCATAAAGAATTAACAAGGCTGTCAATAACTTACTTGAGTAATAAAAGAATATGCCACACATACTGAAACATTCTCTGAGACCAAAGAGTTGAGTCAGATAGGTTTTTTTTTGGAACACACATTTTAAAAGTGTGAAAGTATTGACACATTCAGGAAACGGTAAATCAACTGTGATTTATGATGATGAAGTGCTGCAGCTATAATTATACTTATGTCAAATTAGAGTCCTTTATGTGTTTCTTTCCTCTCTGAAGGTTAGTGGCAGTTGTCCAGATGCGTGGTAATATTTAGATCATATGCAACATATTATGTGTCTGTCCCAGCTGCAATCAGTTAATCATTAACTACACTGGAAGAATCTCTCCCTCAATCTATTACAGTAATAATTTAGTGAGGTACTTTTTTCAGCAACAATGTTAAAGTTTTATTTGTGTTAAGTAAATGTTGTTGTGCTTAGTTTTATGGCAAAATAAAATCCGGTGAGCTTGCCGAGGACTTTTGTGTCTTGAGTTAACCACCAAACTATCATTAGCATGTAGACATGTTGTGTATTTTTTTTTATTTTAGTGAACTTGTTTTAAAATGCCAAAAGGCATATGTTTTTATATTATATATTAGTTTAGGAGAACAAATTTGCACTCTACATTGTACTGGTTCTTCTTGCTACTAAACTTGTTCAGTGCTTTTATATTGTGTGATTTGTTCTATTGTAAATATTTCAAATTTATATTTTATTTCATACTTAGGCACTCTGCGGACAGCAAAGTAAGAATTTTATAGCGTAGTGAAACATGTTTCCATGCTGCACATATGACAATAAACACTTTGAATCTTGAATCTTAAAAGGAGTAGTGAGCCATAAGCAAGGCTGGTAAAAAATCATTATTTGAGAAGTCAGAAAATGATATGACTTCCTTTGACTGGTTTAAAACAAATATAGGAAACATAAAAAAAAAAAACGAATCAAGAAAAGTAAAAACAACATCTCTCCTTCTCTTCTGTTCCAGGTGAGGCTCCTGATTGACAACAGGGCTCCAGTGGATCGTGGCCATGAATGAAGAGTTGACGCCTCTGGACTGCCTGCTGCCCTCAGGTACCAGCTTTCAAACACGCGGTCCCTTGACACATGCACACAATCAATCACATACACAGGCCAGTGAGACACATATGGGAGGTTCACCGACGAGCCACATCTCTGGGTGAGATGCCCAGACACAAAATCTGTAAACGTCTGATCAAAACACACACTTACTCACATCACTGTCACACTTGTCTTCCAGTCTGAGTGTTTCTTTCCCTCACTCTGACACACACAAACGGTCTTGGGGGAATTGAAACTCAAAAACAAATCAGTGGCACTTTCATGTATGTATGTATGAGACGCACTTCGCTGTCTTTTGGTTGTCGCGTACATAATGAATCTTTACTGAAAGAAGGTTTGATGCCTTCGCTTGTTGTGTTTGCTGTTCGAGAAAAACAATTATTTTGGAAATATTTCTAAAAATAAACAATCTTGTGGCTTGTTAACATCAGTGTCATATAAATTCACTTTGTTCAGCCACAACGTTGGAAAAAACAATTTCAATTTGACATTTGACTAACCGATATTCCCACTGCTGTATCTGTTTTTTTTAAATGGCAAATGAGAATGTTTTTGTGGCAAGATGTTTGTTATCTTCTTGATGCCCTTACAAAACAACAAACTGCCCAGATGGTTGGTGCTGACTGCTCTTCAGACCGCAGGAAGAAGCTGGTTATAGCCGCCTTTAGCGACTATTCTTAGGTCAAGGATTATGTGAGCTCCCTGGTGGTGTATGCGAGTCTGGAGGAAAGAGAGCTGATATGAGCCTGAGGGTGGGTTTTACTCAGAGCTGTAAAGGTCAAGGGAATATTACAACAGTTTGGTCTGTGGAGAAGATGGCAAGTAGATGTGCCCCCACCACCCTTCTCTTTTGTGTGTCTTGTATTACACCTCCAGTCACATTTGTTATTTCCATGGCATTTTCAAACTAATTTTGTAGTTCTCATGAAAAATATTCCTGCATCACAAATCGAGCTTGAAGCGAAAATCCAGTTCCAAATCAGTACCAAACATATAATGTCAAGAATCTTGCACCTTTTAAGAAATTTAATTTCTGTTTGTCTCAACAGTTCCTGAAAGCATCAAGTCATGTTTTGGTCCCAGTATTATTTGCATTTGGATGTGCTGCTTCCTTCCTTGGTGTCTCCCTTTTTTTCCTCAAAACCATTAATCCCCCTTGTAAAACTGGCCTTTGCTTTTTTTTTAAGTATATTCAATTCAACTTGACTGGCATTTCACCATCCATTAGCTGTGCAGGGCAGACTGACAGAGCATTTTGTGGCAATCTCTAATAAATTGCGCAATAAATCAGATATCAACACAGCATTCTAAACAACAAACGTGATGCTTTTAAAAATCAGTTCAAAGCATCTAGTCCAGGTATTGATAGACCTAAAAAAGCTATCAGAATTGAGTGAAACAGCCAATCAGCAGCCTAACAGCTTGACAAAGCTATTTAACAGCCTACACTGTATATACTTGACATTCTTACACGTGTGTGATTTGGTGGAACAGAAGCAGGAACTGAGAGGTGCTGCTGATTTTCTGTTGGCACTCTTCGAAAATCAATAGCAGAGAAAGGCCAGCATCAGTCAAGAATCACTCACCTCTTGATAGGACCAACAACTTTGAAGCGTCGAAACAAGTGTTTGTTCAAACATTTTAGCTGAGCCTTAAACTCTCAAATTTGATCATTGTACAAAGGTTACATCGAAGTATTTCATATGGTTCAAATAACCTCCCAAAATACGAGAACAGATCAGAACACCAATGTCCTCATAATGATGTAAACACAATATATCTTTATCAAAAGTAAAAGTAAAAAAATATATAAATGAAAGTGTTTTGAGAGTCTCATCTTCTACTTTTAAAATCTTAATCAAAGCTGTACGCTATGAGACTTTCACCCCCATTAGTTACATTTAGAGTTTTTTGGCATCTTGAGTAAAAACTCTTGCTGGAAATGCTTATCTAGACTCTTGTTGCAGAATATAAACACAGCCCCTTGATGTCTGCATTTTTAAATCCCCCGTGTGCATAGAGTGCTTTTTAAATTTCACAATTTGAATTATAGTTGCCTATTCCTGGAATACTGTATGTACCTGTGTGTGTGTGTGTGTGTGTGTGTGTGTGTGTGTGCGTGCGCGTTTGTGTACATGTGTGTCTGTGTGTGAGAGCATTTGTGGAGTATTAGTGTTATCTATGTTATTTAAAATCATCTCAAGGTGACATTTCTTTGAACAGAGTGCACAAAAGACAGCATGCCTCTCCTCATTCATGTGTGTGTGTGTGTGTGTGTGTGTGTGTGTGTGTGTGTGTGTGTGTGTGTGTGTGTGTGTGTGTGTGTGTGTGTTGGGGGAGGGGAGTTGTTAGGGAGTTGTTTGTAAGATAGGGGTTATCTGGAAAGTCACGGCTGGTTGAATTTGTCTACTCTCTGTACATTTTCCAGCCAATTAAGAGACAAGACTGACAAATCTGTTACCCGCCTCCTCACCTGACCCCTTCTTATGCTCGCCTTTATTTTCCCTTTTCTCCTTTATCCTCTCTTCTTCCTTCCTTTTCCTTTTACCATATTTTGTCGGGGTTGACTTTTAGGCTTAGAAACGACCTTCTAGTGAAGCAAACTTTTCAACAACAAGCCCACTGCTGCAACAAAGTCACAAACTCAAAGGACCTGTTTTCATCCACATTTTCTCTATAAATCCCAAAACAGATTTTCCTGTGCAGGACACAAGGTTATGTACATTTTGAAATGAGAATTTTAACCCTATAGTTATATTCCTTTTTAATTATTTGGCCTAACGCTGCATTCACAATATATTAGGAAAGCTGTATTTGGAAAGACGCAAGCTTTGTTAGCTATTTCATGTCATAGTGCTCTAAAACAGGAATCCACTTACGTGAAATTTGTATAAGTAGAGTTTTGGAAAGATGGAGGAGGACATTCTAATAGCAGAGTCTTGCTTGTGTATGGCATTCTAGCTTTGCAACAAAAGCCCAAAACTTTACTTTTGGCTTAGAAATCAATCACCAGAGCATGAAAGTGAAAGAAAAATGAGCAAGAATGTAAATGCGGAGATGTGAAGGCAAGGGGAAGAGAGATTGCATTTTTGTCTTTGCTCCATTAAGACTTTTCTAGCAGTACTGTTTTTACTTTGTCAGAGTATTCCATTATTTATTTGTTTATTTTTTTTCATTCCCCACAGATAGAAAAATGACATTCAAAAGTATTAGCCAGGGGAGCTGCATTAACAGCTGAGCAAAATAAGAGCTAAAAGCAAGATGGATGTGGGGTTGAAGGAGGTAATAGATTTGTGAAATGATGCACCCTGGGTTGGAGACATTGACAAAAGATGGAGGCACCATAAGAGCGAGGAAGAGAAGCTCTAGGTTTCATTTGTTCTACTTTTGAAAGGGCATTCCTTTGTCGTGATATAGGTACAGATGGAGTCACCAACCTAGCGCAAAACAATGAAATGCTAATTGATCAGATCCAATGCAGCCGATGAGGAGCTGATGATGTTGATTTTGGTTGGGAACTTTGAGGAGTTTGAAGGTACTGTTGCTGTCAGGGTCATCATCACTTTGATGCATGTGTGTGTTGTGTTCGAAACAGTCAAGTTTTCATTTGTATTAAGTAGAAAATAATTTAGAACTTTCATAAGGCAGAGAATCAGCATCCAGACTTTGAATATGTGTAGCGTGATAATAACTTCATTGTTATTTTTAATTTCTATCTGATCTTCTTCAGCCCCATGAACAGCATTCTCTAAACTGCATTTAAAAGGCTCTTCTGAAAAAGGATGTGCTGTATTGCTGCTCTGTGGTGATTATGCACCATTGTCATTCTTACCCCTTACATCTATGTTTTCCTGCAGGGACACAGAGGATCTGCCTGATCATTCTAAACCAGCCACTGGATGAGGTCTACCTACGTGTTCTCTGGAGTAAAGGTACACAAACTCTTCCCTTTGGATCTCATCTTCATGCACTAAATACATTTTACCTTGTGTTTTTTTTTTTACCTGCTTATCCTCCTCAGTGCAAAAAAAAAAAATGAATTGCTGCACAGAAAATACCCCCCTCTCTGCCTATATATCCTTTGAGGGTTTTTTTTTAATAAATTTAAGTAATACCCTCAGGAAGGTGATAGCAATGGCCAGATGAGTGATATTTTAACATGCACCCCATTTTCATGAATGCAATATCCTAAAAAAGCCTTGAGGGAATCTGTTCTACTTTTTGCACGAATGCTTCCTTGGATTCGAGTTGTCGATTGGTAGGTTTTAGCTGTCAAATGTCAGTGTGGCTTCACATTTATCATTTACATTTTCATTTATGCAAAGTATAAAGAATTATTTGAGGGTATTTCTTTCAATTTTATGTCTACTTGACTCAAAAAAAATTACAATTCTTGAAACTTTTGACTCCAGAATGAAGAACTAAAAATTCATGTCATGCTGGTTATTTGACTTAATAGATATACCTGAAATTAATGTGACTGTGTAAAATATGCATTGCATTGAACTTCATGCTTAACTGTGTAATCTGTTTTGATCATATACATTAAAAAGCACTTCAATGATATTATGTAAATTATCGGTTTCAGGAGAATAAGGGTTGGAGATTCATTGATACTCGTTTAAATGTGCTTGCATTTGCTATTAATAACAGATGATGTGAACACCGGCAGCGGTGGTACTTTTCCACTTCACTCAGCAAAAGAGTGACAGGCTCCGGCATTTCAATTACAACAAATCCATCTACTCTGAGCTGAGTCTTACATTCATGAGACCTTTGGCATCCTTTCATCAATGAGGGGCAACAGTAGGATTATTGCAGGATACAAAAAATAGGACTGATGCAGATTTGTAGGTTGTTGGATAATCTTTCCCAATACATAGAAATAATAACAGAAGCACAATATGTACTGAATATTGACAAAAATTTTAAAGCAGGATTTTGGGGTATACATTAATGTTCAAAAATTAAATATGTATTTTAAAATAAAAACTTTACCCAAGGGTGATTTTAGTTGAAAAACAATTTTGCTTGTTCCCTTTGACATCAACAAACTGCTTGCCACGGTTTAGTTTCCCTGTGTAAACCAAAGGAACAGACAAGAACGACTTTGCGGTAGTTCGGTAGTAACTAGAGGATGTGAAATTGATTTGATTTTCCTTTTGCTTCCTGAATACTCTAAGACCCTTTATCAGAATAAAAGAAACTGAAATTTGGAAGATTGAATAGCATGCTCAAAGGGCTCATTGTTAAAATAGAAAATAGGTTTGTCAATGGAAGCTGAGCTCCAGACTCCCTGAGGTGTCACTTATGAGACACGCTGATGCATGGCTGTGCCACTCGGTTGTGATGTATTAAATATGTAAAGCTGACTTTGAACCTCCTAAATCAGGCTGTGTATCAGCCTCAGCACTTTGCTTGTTTTTGGTTTGTTTTTTTTGCAAAATTGTTGGAAATGATCAACAAGAAATTAACATGACTGGAGAAATAACTGCACAGAATCTGCTTGTCATTCATCTGTTTTTATCAAGGACAGAGGAGAGAGAAGTTTGAAGTCAAAGAAAATGTGCCCACTTTAATGTTATTATTTTTAAAGACGCATATCAGCTCTTTCCTCTGCACAGCAGTCATGGTTAAATAAACAATCTGAATTTTATCCCTATGAAAAATCTCTAGAAAATGTCTAAAGCCAGTTGAGTTCGCATAATCCTCTTCTTATTTCACAATAAAGGTAGCCTTTTAAACCAAACTAAAGACTAGCAGCCTGTTGGGGGAGATTGATGGAAAATATAGAATTTGAAGGAGGAAAGTCATTCAAAATACCCTGAGGAGTCTGATTTCTGTGACAAAGGAAAAGCCCTGACGTTGAATGTAGCTCTGAACAATACAATCATAAATTATGTTGCTTGCTTATCAGAAGATCTCAGTTGCACTGAAAATAAATTTAAGTGCATGTAATTTTTGCAAACAATCTGTCTATTCAAAATGTCTTTCAGCTCCCAGCATGCAGATAAAGTATCGTACACTTGTAACTGATTTGTAACCTTTCGTTTTGTATAATCGACCAGCATTTGGAGTTATTTTGATTAATCACATTTTTCTGACTTATTTTCAAACTCAAACTGTGACCAGACATACAAACTATAACTGAGGTGAGGATTAAATATTAACCAGGTGCATTGTGGGTCTGCTGTATCTCCCTATGGTGATCGTTTCACAGATTGTACCAGTCATACAAGAACAAGAATCATGATCAAACTAAATAACAGCAACCTTTTTGAAGCTGCTGTCTGATAGACTGACCCATCAGATGACAGAGCATGATAGTTGTGAGCTTTGGTCATTTGATATCTTTCAAATCAGTCCTGCTTTTAAAAGACGTTTCAGAGGTTTGTGATGATCTCTCAGGTTCCAGAGGCGATGCTGTGGTGTGAATGTCAGGAAAGAGAACATTTTCTGATCATTTGCTCTTGGCAGCAGTTCACATGGGAGAAGCTTTGACAGGATGATGATATTGCATGAGTGGCAGATCTCAGGGCTCTCGCAACTTGATGGTAAACACGCTCGTAGCAAGTTTATCATGCCTCACTTCATAAGACATGTATATTTAATGTTGTTTATGGGATAAGCTGTTGTCTGTGTAGCACATGACCTCTCGGAGTGTGTGCCACTCTCCAGATGCCTGTTCACCCGGAGGTATCGTAGCCAGGTCTCCACCCTTAACCCTCCCACGCTCACACACACACACACACACACACACACACACACACACACACACACACACACACACACACACAATCACATAGCATTCTCAGGTTGTCTGATGTGCTGCCCCTGGGCCCCCTCATCACCTGTGGGAGACGTAGAGCAGCAGGGAGCTAAGAAGCGTTGGAGGCTGAAGGAGCGCAACACTGATCAAAGAGAAACTCATTTACAGGTGCCAAACGCAATGATGTGAGGTGGGATCAAGCTTCTTATCATGCTCACGCACCCTCTCACATATCTAGTCTATCAGTCACGCACTTCCTCATCTAGTCATTCACTTGTTCACACAATCAGTCACTCATTTACTTACAGATCCCACAGTTACTCACTGTGGAACACAAACAAGTAAATCAATAAAGTAGTCAGTGAAGGCAACTCTCTCCAAGATGAAAAAAAGGTGAGCCTGTGTTTACCTCAAGCACTTTGTTTCATCATTTGTTTAGCAGCTTGCTGAAGGTGAACTTTCTGAGCATGTCCCATCAGCCAGTCAAGTATCAGCCTTACAATGAAGCCTGAATGGGATATGCGGCTACAGTGCATAAATTTCTCTACTATACATTTAAGCACAGGTTGAGAATGGAGTCTGTGGAAAACGAATGAGAAGAGCTAGTGAAACTGTGACCCAGAATAATGGAGAGAGACACAACAGCAGAAGAATAAAAAGTAACAGAGTGAAGCTCTGGAAAAAGGAAATTCCATGTTTTTGCAGGAAATCAATCAAATTTGATGCAAGGTGTAAAGAGCAGGGTGAATCTGGAGACGAGGTGACAGATTGAGGTGGAGAGGTGGGCTGAGAGATGAGGAGAGGGCTTCAAGGCATCATAACAAGGAAAATAATCTTTTCACCACTCTTCATGACCGTTTCACCTCTTCTCTACTGTGCTAAAGCCCCAACTTGACAGGCGTTAATCCTCACCAATAACCTCATCAATACTGTGTTGCTATGGAATATAGCCCAGTCCAGTGTGTGTGCTTCTGCATGAATGTGAATGCCATTTGTTTCTGCACCAAACTCTGAAATAGATTATTAAAAAGGAGGCATTGAAAAGAGATGCCTGGATCGTCTGCTATATATTATATAAGCCTGTTGGGAGATAGAAGATGGTTATACTGTTTCTTTCACACTACAAATAGCCAGCAGCTCATTGTTTCCTGCTGTACCATGACAGTAATTGTACCCCCATCACCTCTTACAAATTTTTAGAAATTCAGTAGATCCACTTTTATTATTTTTGATGATGAAGACAAACAGAAAGAGACGTCTCGAGGCAGTCACTCCCACAGCAGTTCTAGGAAGTTTCCTGCACTATGACAACGCATTTTTTAATAAGCTAAACTTGTTTTGTGTACTTGGAGTCTTGAGAAATGGCATCAAGAATATCAATCCTAAAATACCATGAGGAACACAATCTCACAATTTGACATGCAGGGACAAGGACAGTTAACACCACAAGGCATATGGTTCCACAGTCAAGGACAACCTTTCCAGAGAATGAAGCACTTAATTGACAATTCAGCTGTCAGGGATGTAAACTAGATAATCCATTGCCGATAACGACAGTATGCGTAGCTCCAATGAAACTGTCTGCTCCCTGTTTTAAATTAGCGTGCTGTTGCAGTTTTCTTGTTGGTTGAAGTGAATTCATTACACCTGAGGGTTGATGCAGAAATCAAGATTATGGGCTGGATATGTGGAAAAATTATGGACATGAAATGTATACTACTTCAAAATTATACAAAAGTAAATAGACGATGTTGAATGATTGTTGTGATGTTGGTACTTGAGACCCACACTTTAAAGAAGACTTCAAACCTCTCAGATTTATGGAGCTGTGTGCAGAGCCAAGTACATGATTGACAGACACAAGCGACTGTTCTGGAACACCTAATCTGAAAATTATACACTTTTTGTGTGTGTGTGTGTGTTAAGTTTCTGTGTTTGTAGATGTTTATGCACAGATAATTGCTGATAGCTTTACAGTCTGTCATCTCCATACTTTAGGAGGGGTTTCTCTACATTTCCATAAGTTGTCATTTTGAAAGTTTCTCAGCCTTTGCACTCCACTAGAGATAATGAGTCACTTATATTCCAATGATTTCTTGGCATGAAACATCCACAGCAGGCGGTGTAGGTTAGGAATGTAAGCACTGCTTTAAGTGTCTTGAACATCAATGCAAATGCATTCCCTGTGTGCAAGGAGATAGGTATCTGCCTCTGTTGAAAAAAAACATTCACCTCCATTTACAGGTAACTCAATTTATCTACTTCATCCTTCCATTGTCTTTAACTGCTTATCCTCATTAATTTAGATCCACTGCCTGGGTATGAGATGACACAGTCACTAAACCTCTAGGCTTCCCATAATGAGTATATGCTCATTTATAAAAGCTCCTCCTACAGTTGTCATTAGAAAATAGACTTTGGAGACCAGCTATAAGTTTTTTACCTGAAGTGCATGAAGTATACGGTAGATAGCCACAAGGAAGAACGACCGTTGTCGTTGGTTTCAATGGACAGGAATGAAAGAAGACTGTTGATCTGGAAAAAAACCTCAAACCAAAAAACAGCATGTAACACAGATATATTCAAAAATATTTGATATTCTACATTACCAACAAAACTGATGGGCAAAAAAGTTCAGAATATTCAAAAAATTTGGAATACACAAATCCAGAAGTAAATAGGAATTTTGGTACATGTTGTAAAATTGAATGCTTTCTTGGAATGGTTCAAATGTCTGATAGGGGAGGTTTAGTACAACACAGCTACATCTTTCTGTACACGATATTAAATATGACCTTGGGAAGAATTCATGAAATCATTGTTGATGAACGGTGTTTCTACATATGATTTATTTGCATTTTACACAGCATCCCATCTTTTTTGGAATTGAGGTTATAAAGGCATTTTTCATAACTGAGTATTTTGACCTGTCAAAACAAGAACAAAAATAGTAAATAGATAATAACATTAATAACAACATTATTCAGTTTAGGTGATGCAGCTGAACTTTTAATTGGAAACTTTCTTGTGTGCTTTTCCTGCATTGGCACTTGTCTGCTGTGGAAAAGCTTTATTAGAGGAGATATTATATGAAAGGATCATAATTTTTTCCACCCTGACGAGTGAAACAAATTTAATCGATGATGGAGGCAGCTGTCAGAAGGAAAGAGAGCTTATCAAACATCAAAACTGAAATCACATTAGAGGAGTGCAAAGCTGAAATACTGGAACAGAGCAGATAGTAGATATTTAGCAATTTTAAGAAGATTGGACCAAAATTGAAATTAATCCCTTTGACTGGAGATTGTTGTTCACACCCTACATTCTTCTGTGTTACTTTTCTGCAAACAATGAGGTGACATGCACATGGTCATTAGTTCATCTGTCGATGAATTTCGGGAATGGACAAAGTTGTGAAAAAAATAGCTGACCAGACCCCCCTCCAAATGAAACAAAAAAAACAGTACATGTATATACATCAGTCTCTGTGGTGTATACTTTAATTACATTAAAAAAGGTGCAAGAATAAAATCACATCCAGTTCTTTGAAGTTTTTCCCCCTGTGTGCGCCACACCAGCCCCAAACAGAAGAAGGCTCTTAAAAATAGGCTGTCTGTTCAATTTGAATAAAACAGATGCCATGAAAGAGCATACATTTGCAAATAGTTTGCATCTAATTTGGTCCAACTTGAATACTACTTTAAGAATATAGGGGACCAGACTAATTTGTCTATTTTATTTTTAATTGAGAAACAATGAGTGCTGTTTCACTGAACTTTGCCTTGAAAGGGTCAAACCTTTGTGTTCTTTTCTGTCATATTATCTTCAAGGCTAGAGATGAAAGATGTTGGATATGACTACTGTACTATATACCCTGTACTGTGAGTACAGGGTATATGAAGACATGTCAATATGAAGACATGTCAATTAAAACTTCACTTAAAAAAATTTGTTAAACTTGCACTCATAAATGGCAGGCCACGTTTTTTAATTCCAGTATGCAAGACATGTCACATCCAATGGCAAGTGTTATTAGTGTGTGCTATTCACATTTGTATCTCATGTCTGCGAATCTAATCGTAAGTGATGTTTCGTGTCAACGGTGAGGCTTTCTAAATGTGATAAGTTTGTCAGAGGGAGGCATGATTATACCTCCCTCTGACAAAGCGTGTGAGGAGAAGATGATGCCTGCATGTTGCCAGTAAAGACCAAGCTAAGGTGGTGCACACAGATAGGAGCATGCAAATCATCCTAAGGTTAAGGAAACAGCCACCTTGAACTCACCTCTCCATATGTGAAAACTGGTTATTTGTGACAGCAAATGATTCTTTACACCAGTTTGAACTTGGTTATATGTAAAATGTGTTTTTTTAATTCAATTTTATACATGAAAAATGTATCCTTGGTGGATTTTTTTTTTTTCATTTGAAAACTGATTGCCTTCAGTGACCCAAGCTCAAATATGTCTGTCTGTTCGCAGCTCTCTTGAAGGCATGTGCCGATGGAGCTGCCAATCACCTTTATAACATCATTGATGAAATTCAAGACAGGTGAGGCAACTTTAAGTTCACATTTGCATTAATTAATGTTGTGGTTTTGCTTGTATTTCATCCTCTCTACATTTAATCACAGTTTGTTTTACATAAATATGATGACAATGAGACTGTGTATGCTGTATTTTGCATTCAACCACTCAACCAACCATCTTTGATTTGCACATGTATGGTTGCATGTGTTCCAGGTGAGAAACAAAAGCATCCTGTTTATCTATTATAGTTGTGTGTGTGTTTCTGACATAGTATTATATGTGCGTGTGCTGCAAACACATTTCCTTTTGTGCATGTAGCTAATGGAAGACTGCTATCAGGATGAAGATCTGGAGTCCACGGTGTCCCTTAAGTGTTGAGACTTTCATATTAACACCCCGAGTGTGAGCAGGAGTGTGCATATCAGGCCTTGAATGGGAGGCTGTGTGTGTGTCTCTGAATGTTTTTGCAATTCTGTCACTGCAGCAGCCATTATGAGGTGAAAGTATTAATGCATTGTGGTGATATTTAGGCACCTTTGCACTTGTCCTCTGTACTGATTTAAAGCTATCCTTGAGGTTAAGACTTAAATATAATGTTGGAATTTTTTTTAAAATGTAGTGCAAGTAAATTTGATTAAATAACATTGTTGAAAGTTTTGAATAATATTAAAGAAAGTCAAGGTTTCTTGCTGCTGTGATACCTCAGATTACTGAAGTGTATGTTTCACCTCACCGATAATTTTCTCATCATTTATGCTTCTAAATGAGAATGCAAATGTTACATGTAAATCAATCACCAGTTAAGATGTGTTCCTCGTAACACACTCAATCAACGCTGTTCCAGTAGTTTTGGCAATGAAGACAACTGCAGCTCCATGTGATAAAGAGGAGGAGCGTATGGACTGAAAAAAGACCGATTTAAAAACATCCAATGTTGAAAGCAAGAGAAAGACATAATAGACAGATGTTGGTTGCACCTTTTAAGAATCAAAAAAGGTACGTTATTCCCCTCAATGATACAAGAAAAAAGTAAATTGGAATGCTGACCTCTGCACAGCACCCACTTCAAAATTCCTCAGAGTAATGCTGACAATAATGCTGCCTTGATGTACGACTTGTTGGTTATTAAGATCTATTGTAAGAAAGCTCATCTGTGAGGGTGGCATTTATATCATTGAGATATTATGACCACACCAGTTTAATAATTTTTGAGCCCTCTCTGTACCGATATCAGAATTGTAAATGCACAGTAAAAACTAAGGTGAGGTGGTGAACATAGACAGGAACATACAAATCATCATAAAGTATAGGAAATGCACCCACCCTGAACCCACCCCTCCATAAGGTTTATGATGACAATAACAATAGCAATACCAGTGTAAACTTGGTTTAATGTAATAGTGTATCTTTTTAAAGAGATATCTGTCTAAGGGTGGCACAATGGCCCAGCGGTAGCACTGTCGCCGCACAGCAAGGCCGGTCCGGATTCGAGTCCCGCTCTGTGCGGAGTTTAGATGCTCTCCCCATGTCTGCTTGGATTCTCTCCAGGTTCTCCGGCTTCTTCCCACCTCAAAAACATGCGCTTCAGGTTAATTGGCCGTTCCAAATTGTTCGTAGTGTGTGTGAGCATCCGTGGTTGTCTCTCTCTCTGTGTGGCTCCACGGTGCACTGGCTTCGCGCCCAGAGTTTTCCCCGCCTCATGCCATAAGACAGCTGGGATAGGCCCCAGCTCCCCGTGACCCGCTACGGCAGATAAAGCGGAGATTAGAAGAAAATGAATCTGTCTAATAAAAATGTGTCATTAGTAAATGTGTCCTTTGCATTCAAATATCTCCCATTCTGTCTGTTTATTACTCTGTTGGAGGCATGTGCTGATGGAGGTGCCAATTACCCTTAGTACACTAAAGCTGAAGTTCACATTATCTCAGCAATGTCACATGAAATGTGATGTTGCTGTCATGTTGAAATAATGTGACAATAATATTTTAGAAGGAAAGCCAAAATATAAATAGACAGTTATAGACAGACTTATGGGCTCGAATAAGATAAAACAATAAGTATCATAAAGAAAATAGATCATATGAAACTTCAGAAAGTATATGCAATATGTACACATTTACATATTTCACTGGTGAATGAGCAAGAAGGTGCAGAAGCAATGAAAAACAAAAGATGATAGATTTCTAAATCATGGAATTCAGTGGTGCAGTGCATTCAGAGGCAGCAGCAGCCTCACATTAAGTTATTGAAAAGTGACTTAAAGGAGCCGTGGTGTCACTCTCCTTCATGCCATGGATGTGTAGCTTTTTAATGCTTCAGCATCATGCAGAACTGAGATGTGTTGCCCAGCGTGGAGCGGAATTTTCACTCTTGACCAGCTTATTCAGTTCACAAAGTCCCTAATGACCAATGACGTTTGTACTGTATTCCAAAGCATTCATCACTGATATGTTTCTACCAATGGCTGTAAAATCAAACTACTGCAAGTGACAATTACCAGTGTTGTGGCTGAAGTCGAATTTGTACTTGTGTGAAAGAAGAAGAAAAGGTCACTGTACCTCACATCCGGTGTTCTGTTGGTGAAGTAGTTGGTCCGTGCAGCCAGGACTTTGTCAACCCCTCCAGCTCCCTCCATCGTGCCCCTGAGCAGCAATTTCTCTACAGTACTGAAGCCGCTGGAAAGTCAAAAATCATGACCCTCAAAGTGCATTCAGGGGCATCTCCAGACCTCAGTGCCTTCAGGGTTATACAGGTATTAGAAGGACCTTCCTAGCAGGCAGGTGACCAATGCCTGGTTGATAGGCAAAATGTATTGGGTCCTGTTGAGAGCTCATCAGAAGTTTTAGTTGATTTAGTTGAACTCTGTCTATGGTCTGTATCAGGTGAGGCCACAGGTCTAAAGTGACTGCACGGTCTTAGATATTGGGTCCACACTGGAAATTTTTCAACAGTACTTGAGTCTTCTTCATACCAAAACTTGAATCATGACTGTGCACAGGGCTCATTTCTACTGTTTCCCTTATGGAGACAGATTTTTATCAACCTGTTTTTTTTTTTTCGTAGTTTGGGGGTGGGGGGGTGGGGGTGGGGGCAATGGAGATTCATCAGTGAGGAGTAAAACATAGATGAGAGTGAAGTCTGCAGTTAGGGTTATGGTTCACAGCCTCCTGCCTCCATCACAGGAACAGAGTTGTTGTGTGTCCTTTCACAGCTTAAACAAGGTACATCAAGTTCTGTCAAGAAGACCTCAGTGATAGGCATTAGGGATGAGGATAGGAGGGAGCATGTCAGGCTAAGTCTTTCTGCCTTTCATAAGGAGTCAAAGTATTTTATTTCACTCCATGGGGTGGCAAAATTGTATATGCATGCTTTCACACAAAATCCAGATGGAATCTGAATCAGTTTACACGTCTTTAATCTTTTTTGCTGATTGAAGCGTTCTCTCTCAGATTAAAGTGAGTGGTAGAAACATGCTCCATTGATTTTCTATTAGCAGTTTTTCTACATTGCGTTGCCATCTCTATTGGCTTTGTTTGTTAAACCGTAATTATTTCTGAGTGTTCTGTTGAATGATTATATATGTGACTGATGTGTATGCACATGATTGCTCTATTTAAGCAGTTGCTCAAGTTTGAGAAAACTGGGTCAAATACATGTTCTTTCCCTGTAATAGAATCTCAAGTACTGCAATTAACTTCTTGGTGTAAATTAATTACACACGGTGTTCGGTACAAAGGCTTTCCATTTCTGTCATTAATTTTTCTTTTACTTTGTCTCTCAACAGTGAGGGCCTGCCAACCAGGCATCAGATTTTGGAAGTAAAAATTAGTTTTATATAAAATCACTTTCGTTTTTCTAACTAGTTACATCACATTACCCATTACATTACATTACACATTACATTTGCAACATTATTTTACTGATCTCTTTTATAGCATGCAAGGCTCAAAATGTTCAATCCAAAATTGACCATGTAACCTTTGGTGGTTAGGGAGGCTCAGCTTTGACTTGATGTACCTGAGGGGAAAAGTTCACAAAATCAGTAAATCATTTCTTGAATAATTTTTACAGCCTTGCTTTTATGTGATGTCATCCTGTTTATTCTTTTCCATCTTATTATTCTATTGTTTTATTGCTTTTAGTTGCCTTGTGGGAAACCATCTTTTACTGTTTTATTCCTTTTCTTTATTGCTTTTATTTCATGATTTGCTGTTTTCTCTTTATTGCTTTTTATTACTATACAACTTTGATTCTGTTTTGGTATTTACTTACTGGTATTTTGAGTTTCTCATGTCTCAGACTTTGTTTCTTTATCAGCTGTGGTGTATCTTGTGTTTTTGGGTTCACCTTTTTAAAAATATGTATCGTGTCTCTCTCCCACCTGTGCTTTGCCTTATGTCCTCTTCTTTTCTGTTGTTACATTACATTCTGTATTTGTCTTGCAACATATTGTGTTGTTTTTTCATTATTTTATTACATATTGCTTGTTTTTTATTATGCTAAATTACTACAGTAAGTATTATTTCTTAATTACAGACACCTCATATTTTGATTTACTGAAGAACAAACAAATTCTAGTTTTTGTTAAATACAATGCTGGAATATGATAAGGTGTGGTATGTTCATTATTTATTCCCAGAGAGCAGCAGATTCAGCAGATTTTGAATGTGTTAGAGGTCAACTAGTAATGAACATCTTGTTTTTGTTTATTTATTTTTTTACATGGCATTTACATGGCGTTTATTTATTTTTTTACATGGCATTGTTATTTATTTGTTAATTTCACAATATCACAATTATGGAAAAAAATATGTCATATATATGCTTATCTTTCATGAAACAAATATAATCATCTTTGACCTTGGCATTCTGTTCAGGGACCATAATAGAGTTGAAAAAGATAGATATATGGGATACTAAAATAGATCCTATTCAATGTATGATTTTATTTCAGCCTGTATTAAATAATGCATCAAATTTTGCCCAGATGTTAACAGCTGAGATGGAACACAATATAAACACTGGTGGACAACCGGTCACGCACCAGCTTGCACAGAATCATTTCCCCGGGCATAAGAAATTTTATACTGTGCTTTGCAGAAGATTTATTTCAGCCCAATTTGATGAATATAAAATTGGCCATTTATTTAAAAGCGTTGATGTGACACTCTACGGGAGATGATGGCGCCAGTCATGTTATTGATAGCGCTGCATAATTTTTTGACATTTTTACATCCGGCAGATGAGGTAAGGATGTAAAGGTTTCTCATATTTCAGAACATTATTCACGGCTTTGAAAAGTTCCATAAGGGATATCCCGGTCGGCAACATTAATCTTGTGACTACTGGTGATCAGCCTGTCAGTGGGGGGTCTTGGCTTTTGCTGCTTCTATCTGGTTATGCATGTTCTTGTGTTTTTCTAGACTCTTGTGTTCTAGACTCCAACTATACATCAATTTACTGATTGGGGATACTCATTTATTTACTGACCTTTATTGCATACATGTCGCTTGATGCTATACAGAGGTCATGAATTGGTTACCAGTTTCTCAAAAAATTGCCAACTGTTTGTCAAGCTTTGTCTCATGCCATTATTCTAAATCTGGTCATTGCTGTCAAGTTGTTAAATTGGCAGAATGAGTGATTTACAACTAGAAGATAGATATATATGCAGATATATGCCGGGTAGTAAGATAAGAATGTGTGTCTCTGTTTGACTTTTAGATGTACTGAAGCAGATGAAAGTTTTGTTTGGCTTTTCATAGTGTTAATGAAAACAGTACATGTCTTTGTAGGCACTAGCTGTTTCTTAATCAGACACCCCCAAGGGCACTGGCCTTTCTAAAGACAATTGTGTACTGCAGCTGATATTGCATGCTATAGCCTCTGATATTACTATTGTTATCAGTAATTTGAGTTCTATCAACAGAGATACGTCTAAATCTTCACATTCATTTACAGTCCTAAAAGTCAGACATTTAAATCATATTAAAGTGAGCAACATAAAGCCCTTTGCCTCATAAAATTAAGTTATTATACATCAATGTTGCACTAAAATTGCTTTCCTGTGGGCAAAGGCTCTTTGTAAGAACTAAGACCTGCTGGCTCTCCTGTAGTCTTGTATTTTCTCCACTTTTTAAACAACTATTCTATTTTGTCTGATTTGTACTTCTAATCAATTCCTCTGAGATGATGAGGAGTCAAGAGAAGGATGAACAGGGCTCAATGTAGGAGAAGATAATTGTACACGAGCAGGATTTACAAGATTTACAGCTGTGTGTGTGTGTGTCTGTCTGTGTGACTGTGTCCTTTTTGGGAGCAGCAGACTGTGAATGTGTCAGTGTTTGACTAAGCATGTTTATGAGGAAGACATTTTCAGAGCATATCGCTGTCAGCAGTGTATGCATTTTTGGTTTTGGGGAGATAGAAGCCTCAGAAAATTACATTTTCAAGAGTGAAAGTCTTAGTGGCAAAGAGAGATCTCTGACAGGCTCTGTGTCTGTTTGTCTGTCACTCCTGTTGTCTTATTTACATCTTGCTAGTTTTATTTTTCCCTCTCACTGGAAAGGCCTTTTTATTTGCAAGTATTTTAAATAAGTCAGTACCTTTTATCGCTATGCTCAACATTCCCATGGTGTGATCAGCAAACACTTGTAAGGTTGATATGTTGATATTTCTTAAAAACATTTTTATAAGACCATAAAATGGTTTGAAATGTGTCATAACATGTCTCAAATATTCTGGAATCAGCGTGGCACTGCTTGGAAACTGTTTTGGGGAATTGAATATTGTGTGACCTAAGGAAAGGACGGAAGACACTATTCACCACTACCAATCATTTTATTTTGTATTATTTGATACAGTCTTTGGCCGTAGAGCTCATAGCCAAACCAGTTGCCTTATGCTTTAATTTTTTGAGCAGTGTCTCTGCATTGGTATGCCCAAACATTCATTAAAAATTCTCTTCTGAGTTAATTGCTCTGTGTTTGAAATTGATATGCTGAGCAGATGAGCACAGGGAACTGTGCCTTTCCTCCCGACATGAGGGTTTTTGCTTATGTTTTTACATGTTTGTTGTGCTCTCATTATTTTCATTTAAGTGTAATGGCATTAGAATTGCACGTGTTAAGGTTGATGAAAATTACAGTTACTCCCTCGCCTGTTTTTGGTACACCTTGTAACCAAGAGAGTAATTGCAAGAGTTAATAAACTCTGTGTTTTGAGCATGGGGGGTATGTAGCTTCGACTGTGGTTACTGGTATGATGGCATTGGCCTAATACTCCTAATACTTTTGGAGCTAAACAATTTTCGATAAACATACAAAAACAGACACATGCTTTACATATGCTCAATGAAGGGCAAACAGGTGTTATCATTATTTTAAATAAACATGGAAGTGTAAGGGACACATTTATATCCACATGCAAGCGAGCTCAAACTCATACTCCTCGAGGTCTTGCCAATTAGAATCTTTATTGCGGTGCGATAATAAGATTCCTGTTACCACTGATTGCTTGTTTTTTGTGGTTATCTTTGCAGCGCTGCTTCATTAAGAAACCAGGCATAAATAAACGACATACGGCTCACATCTACGAATGTGTCCCTAACACATAAACACATCCGATAAACAGGGAACAATCCATCTCACACTCTCTGTCAGGAACACTCCTCTAAGCAGCAGCTGCTTGGTTTCTGGCTGTTTTTTTATTGAAATCAGCAATAGACCTTGTTAATTCCCACACATTGGAATGCATGTTGCCACCAAACAGTTTTAGGATGAGTGAAATATATTAAATTTATTTTTAGAATGCAAAAGCTGCATGCACTTGAACTCTCAAACCTCCTGTCCAGGTTAATTTTAAATTGCAATGCTCTTTATTGCCCGTATATTAACATGTTGTTTTTGAAAAATGTATGTAGTTTTACTCTTGGGTTTTGTGTATCAAAACCAAAAAGAAAACAGGGATGGTTGATCTAATTTATTTTTACATAATCAGTTATATAAATAATGAAGGTGCCTTGTATGGTGGCTTTAGCAAACAACAGGCTTCAGACTCAACAGTCCATGTTTATATTCCTCCCCAGGCACACATGTTCCAGTAATGATGATAGTAAGAGTACATTGTTTTCAGGAATAATAACTGTAAACCATTGTCAATTTCAACATCCAATATTTTCTGGGTTTATTACTTTTCAGCTTTTATTTTAAAAAAAATAATTTATTTCTATTTTAATGGCTTCCATTTGCATTTGTAAAGTTTTTCTCTCTGTGTGCTGTGTAGAGAGGCTATGGTGCACAATGGGCGCACGATTAGTGTTCTCCGCATTTTCCCCTTCAATTTGTATGATTGAATTTGAAAGAGCATGTACACACACACACACACACACACACACTTTGTCAATCTCAATCTCTTATATTTTGTAGGTCCGATGTAATCCAAGATTTGTTCCATGCCGTGAGACACTCATTTCATGTCATGCTTCCTTTCCATTTCCAGATGTCAAAAACGAAAGCAAAATGGCCCACTTAAAACAACTCTGACAAAAAACAATGTAAGAAAAAGAAAATCTGGCGGGAAAACTCTATAGAGTAATACAAAAAGAAACAACTAAAAGCTATACTGGATATTACTCCAGCTGGGCTTGCACTAGGAGGTATTATGACTAAGCCACTGTGGCTCAGTGTAAAAGAATTGAGTAAGCCATAAAAAGCCACATTATGTGTCCAAGACAGCAGTGCGCCGTGCCAATGAGCAACACTTGTTGTGGGGGTGTGTGGGAGGGATACTCCCATGCAGGGGGGGGTCCGAGGGGCGTCCCCCGTGAAATATTTTTAGAAAATGGGGTTGTTTTCCTGCATTCTGGTGCATTCTGAGGGCAAAATCTTTTGTTCAGTTTACCTACAAAAATACACTAAAGTCAACAGTTCAAGCTTAACGATCTTTATTTCTATCCTACTTTATGCAGGTATAAATGTGAGATTCAACAATTAAAAACTTGCATTCACTATGTGAAGATACAGTCATACAAAATATTACTCAATGTTTACTTGTAAGTTTTACTTACAAGTAGAAGACATTTTAACTTTGACCACCACCAACACCATTGGTATGCCATAGTCTACTTTTTTTTTTTTAATGCGATAATATGATTTTTCATTTCAATTTAAAAAGGCATGAAAAATAGCAAGCGAGGTGAATACACATTTACATGCATCGCTGGTTATTCCTGCCGGCCATAGTGATCAAAAGTCTAAGACTACAAAAAAGTATTGATAATATCTTTCATTTACCTTCTGATCGGTCTGTCACCACACCTACCCATTGTCAGCATTCACCATTTGTTCTTCAATTACAATTTAAACACAAAAGCTACTATAAAACACTCTATTCTCATTTACTTTTGATCGATCATCTTCGGCTTGTCGTACACCAACTCTGGGGTTTAGCTTGTAAAAATAGAATCCTTTCTTTTTCACCGGACGAGAGGAGGTCATGACTTGAGTGCATATTTAATGATCGGGAGCATTCGGGTCACTTCTGCTATTTCTGTCAGCATGCGCGCTGCCTAGCGAGAGAAAAAGTTTGTTTTCTTATGTTATCGCTCGGGGATTTTCGCGAGCCCAAAAAAGTTGTACGTTTTAGCCTTTTTTCCCTGAAAATAAGAACACCACTGTGGGCACACAGGCTAAAAATCTTGTAGCCACTCTGGAATTTACTTCACCTATGGCGTAGTGACAATCGGCTAGCGCAAGCCCAGTTTTGGGATTGTTCAGAGATGAATCTCGGATAGAAAAACACATGCTGGCAAATCCCACGCAAACTTTGGCATGAAAACAAAGAACCGACATCAGCTTGAAGTTATTGAAACGTCATCCCCAAGGGATGTTGTTCTGTGTTTGTAGTGAGAGAAACTTGTCTTGCATGTACAGGTGATACAGCAAAGACAAGTTATTTCCTTCAACTGGAAGGCCATAACACTGGATCCTTCCAGAGAGGGAAACATCACTGGGACGAATGGATAACCAACTCTATGCCATTGACCGTGAAACACAAAGATGAATGTAATATTCTTCTGGATAAAAGGCATACCTCAACTGAAAAGCTGGATGGAGCTCACTCAGGACCACCTCCCAAAATTCTGCAGACATTTATACAATTATAGGCACTAGTTTGAAAGAATGAGGAGCTTGAAAGAGACCCTGACCCAAAAAGAGATAATTGTTCACATAGACTACAAGAACTACGCTTGCAAATGCATCAGGGAAATAAAAGAAGCTCACTTTGGAGGTGGTAATCAACTGGTTACGCTTCATACTGGAGCTTTGTATCTTGCATCACTCTCAGCCTGTCTGCAGCATGATGCCACAGCCACATGGGCTCACCTTGTCCCAGTACTGAGTACAGGTACTGCCACATCATCAGCTCGGCTCTTCTGTGTGTTACCTGAGATTTGGGCAAAGCTCTCAGAAAACATTTGTAGAACGCTATACTGTATTGAAGTCAGTGGTGACTGAATGGTGTTGGCAGCCCATAATACCTGTGTATTCAATGAACGAATCACACCTGTATTTTACCTAGCTCCAGGAGGAGTAGATGAGAGCAGAATTTTCATTTTTGAATAAACTATGCCATGTTTTTCCCAAAAATGTTTTTTGTATCTGTAATGAAATGGATTAAATGATTGATTAAATTATTTTCTGCATTAAAATGGTAAAATACGTATATCTGACCAACCGTCTTAATATACTTATTATCATAACCGAAACAAGCAACCTCATTTCCGAAATGTATGTATCATTACCGCAACAGGTGTGCATTTAGCATTATTTTAATGAATAAAAAAATGCTTGTTTTTAAATGCACGTGCAAGATTTACATGTTCACTTCTTTAGAGTTATCCAAATCATTTTGAAAATATGTCACTTTTCAATAAAATATAAAAAGTATTAGGTTGTAGATTGTAAAAAGTGTTGCGGTAATGAGACAAAAAGGTCAAAATCAAATAAAAATATAACTTTCAAAATTTTTAGCATAATTTCAAGTAGTTGTGCATGACTGTTATAAATCAATTTTTAAAATTTTGAAAAATAATTGGCTTTGATTATGGCATTGACGTTTTCAGTCCGTTGCGGTAATGAGATTTTTAAGGACATGTTTTGGAAAATATGTTGAAAAAGGTCTTAAATTGTTAGAAAATATTTTTTAATTAACAATCATAAATACTTCAGACTCTGTTATTGATGCCTTAAAAAGAAATTTGTTGATGCAGATATTTTTAAAAATTCCACTCTTGAAATCTTTGAAACCGAGATTTCGTGAGAATGGCCCGCATAAGAAATGTCCCTATGTTCTTTTCTGAGAGGTTTAGCTTTACTATGCAAGGTCTGTCTTTTTCATCTCCCAGAGAACAGCTACTTGTATTAATGAAAAACACATAATCAACCTATATTTTCATGGTACAAAGGTTGATATGGATGAGCTTTTCAGTCAAAATCTAAAGGTGTTTTCCTTAACTTTCTTAGCTTTCTGTATATAGGATGTTAATGGTGCACCATAATAATTCCTCCACCACCACTGGCTCTTCTTCTCTGATTGGGAGATAGGAGGGATGAGAGGAGTAATCAGAGCTCCGTGTTCTCAAGTGATAAAAGACGAGAGGAGAGAGATGATTATACATCATGCTGTGATCCATGAGATGATGAAAAATATGAGAGGGAGAGAGTATAAGCAAACCAGCATTTAACTCTAATTAAGTGGTCATGTGGAAGGATGACGTGAGGATTAGTTTAAAGGAAACAAATACAAAAATAGACATGAATAAATGAATAAGAATGACGATGCATGATATTTTTGTCAATAATAAGGGAAGAGAATTGTTTTTTTTATCTTGATGTGGCAGAGCAGTGGAAGGAAGTGCCTTTAATTACATAGGAAAGTAAGTAATGCAGAGCGGAAATGAGACTGGTAAAAGGTTGGAAAGGGAGTTTAGAAAAAGGTCTTGTGCAGAGGATGCAGAGAGAGGGGAGACACACACACACAAACACAGGCAAAGGTCACACGGCCATCCACACCAGCCGGTAAAATGTTCTATTTCCCATCCAAATTAAAGTGTCAGTTAATATTAATGCACAAGTGAAGACTGTCAGAGACTAAACATGCAGACACACAAACACACACACAGATCGTTTCCGGTCACACACACAGATACAAATAAAGAATTTAGGATCTCACCAGATCTATTACTAGCACCCGATGGAGTCATGCATAGGGGTCACAATGGTGTATGTGTGTGCGCGAGCATGTGGACGTGTGCGTGTGTTTGTGTGTGTGTGTGTGCACACATGTGTAAAGCCCAGTTCAGACCAAGTGTCATGTCCCATCTGCCATCTGTCACATGAAGGTCATTGCTGAATGCAGCCACTGTCCTGCATTATTGAGTGTGTATTGTTTGTGAATGTGTTTGTGACGAGGGACTTTCTACCTTTATCACATATTTTGTTGTTATCCTTGACTGTCTTCATGCATGCTTGTGGGTCTGTGTGTATGTTTGAGCAGATTGCATACAATTGCTGCTCTGTTTGTCTTGCTGTATCTTGTTGTCGTAAATGGGAACGCTGAGGAGCAAGCAAGGGAATAATCCTCCTGTATCTCTTTCTTCAACCGATTGGAACATTGCTCTCGCCTCTTGCTGGGGAGCACGTAGACACATACCATCCAGCCAACCATGAAATCATAATGCCAGACCTGTTAATGCCTCTAGATAGTGGCAACCCCATGACTGCGTGGTTCTGCTCCTTATACATAAATACACACGCACATACACACACGCAAACACACACAGAATAAAAAGATAGCTATCTGTCTTTCTCTGACAGGAATGTTCTAGTCAGTAGTTGCTGGCAGAATTCAGGACATTTTTACCGATGTCTGAAACAGACCTTGTTAATTCTTGCATCCTTGGACTTTGGTTCAAAGTAAAGTTGTATTTCAATTAATTAAATCCATGAACCAAACACATGCTTTAAGATTAGATTCAAAATAAAGAGCCTCCATGCACATGTATTCCCAAACCTCCTGTCTGGATTAATTTTCAGTTAAAACCCTCTTCATTATCTGTATGAAATATATAAAATGGCCATGGCAGATTACTATTTTTAGGTGTGTACTAAAATGGGTTTACATGCATTAGAGTCCATTGCTGCTGCTTACATTTCCACTCTGGAATCCTCAGATTTAGCTGCCTGTCATAAAGTTTGCACATCCTTGACCTTGTAAAGTTACTGGAGAAATCCCACAGTCCAATAAAAAAACATATTTAGTTTTAGTTTTCTGGTCATGCTAGAGACAGTTTCATCACATTTCCACAAAAATTAAAGTCCATTCGCCTATTTTAAATATCATCCAGTGGCAAGAGGTGAAGACATTTATCTGGAAGAGAGATGTTCCTCTTAATTTGTAGGTAACTGTTTCAGCTGATTAGAAATATCCAGCAGCATCAGGTTTACAAATGGAAACCTGGCTTCTCATTAAAAATACAGTGAAAAGTTGTTGTCTCTACTTGCACCTTCCCATGTTTTGTGAAGGAGAAAATAACTCCTTTCAGGGTGTGGTTTAATCAAATGGTTGTGCATGAACACCCCCCTCCTGAAAAACAAACAACATAACTGCTTACTTAATTTGTCTGAATGGGTTTATTACATCCCGTGAAGGGGGATATTTGTGAGTCCGTCTGTCCGTCAGTCCACCAAATATCTTCGTAACCGTTGCAGATAGAAAGATGAAACAAAAGCAGATTACTCGGGCGGCAAAGGGGATGAAAATGAAATGATGACCTTGACATTGAGAAAACTAGATCAAGATCAAATTTCAACTTTTTTACAATCAGGAACCGGATAAGATAGGAAGACAAGGGAGAAGGGCAGAGTGAGTAAGACCATAGATCAAAGCTGGTGCTTTAATCTACATGTGCTTTGATTTTACCCTGACCTGTGAAAGTAGGTCAGGGTAAGGGATGAATTAATTTTAAGGCAATAAATTGTGGTTTTCTTGTTTGTTTTTTCCTCAATTTCATTCCCAATTATTCAAATATTTCCTATGTATGATGATTAATCTGTGCAAGAAACACACTTGCAAAGCTGGGGGTTTATTTGCATCCTCCAGCACACACCATCCTCTGAAGGTCACATTAATGTATATAAATTTCATACATACTAATGCTATTGACTTCCAGCACTGATACATGCACTGTTTTCATGACTCATAACAGCTTTTCATGTAACTCTAAGAAGGAATGTATTTTCTATTTTGAACTTAGAAATTAATTGATTATTTTTTTATTTTATTTTTGAAGTTATTTTGTGTTTGTCCATTATTTAAAGAAACTGCGGTTTGTAGTTTTGGTGGTGGAGTACTTATTTCAAAAGTTTAAAGACAACGACTTGAATTGAACGAACTTCATTGTCTAACTCATATCAGGAGCATGCATAGGGAAAATAAATTATTATTTCCTCAACTCATTTCACCATTTGCTCTTCAGATTTGCTGCATTTATTCAGCACGTTTCAAAACATCAATTTGCACTATGACCTTTAGTAATCCAGCCATACTTGGCTTTAATGGAGAATGTGACTGAGTGTAATGGAGCAGAATGAGTTCCAGCTGCACCGTGTGTGCGTGTGTGTGTGTGTTCAATAACCTGTTATCTTTATATTTAGCATTTTCATTGAGGTTATTTGATTTTTTTTATCAAACTATCATATAATTTGTGTGTGTGTGTGTGTGTGTGTGTGTGTGTGTGTGTGTGTGTGTGTGTGTGTGTGTGTGTGTGTGTGTGTGTGTGTGTGTGTGTGTGTTCACATCAACCTATGTATCTCTGCAGTCAGCTTGTGTGTGTGAGAGTAAAACGGGCAGCATCAGTGCCACAGAGAATTACCTTGTCACTCGCCATGTCTCTACGTCTTGCCCCTGGCGGCGTCACTCCTCTCCCCGTTGCACTGATCTAAGAGCTGACACATGCCCCAATGTCCTTTCCCCCCTTCTGTCTTCTCTTCTCCCATCTCACAGGCTCTGTCTGTCTGACTTTATAGCAATCACAATTCTCTCCCTCTGTCACTCATCCACTCTTTCTGTTCTTATATCCAGCTTCCTCCCTGACTATATCAGCGGGGATTTTGATTCCATTACTCCTGAGGTCAAAGCTTTCTACTCAGACAAGGTGAGTGGAACACAGCTTGCACACACTCTCCAAACTACAGTTGTATTCAGATAAGTAAATAAAAATGGAGTAGGGAATTGAAAATGTATCTGTGTAGTCAACATATAAAAGTCCCCTTTAATTAGACAGAAGTCAATGTTTTATGGTCCAAACTGAAAAATGGTCTTACTTCAGTCTGGCTACCCTTAGCTACCCTTTCCTTAAACCTCCAGACATTGGACACTTGGGGTAGTTTCTCCTACATGGATTTTTTGCAAAAACCCTTTTCCATCGAGTGCAAAGTGCCACTAAACTTCAAGTGACACTGATTAAATTTTATTACAGACCTGCAGCTGACAGTAATTGGACATCAGGTTGAATGTTCTATATATTGTTGCCTTAAAGTTCACAATTTAAAGTGAGTCATGCAGTTGCTTGTCATAGAATTTAGATACCTGTTGTGACACTGAAAAGTACATTACTTCATAGCTATAGAACTTTTGCAAACTTCTTGAAGGTTACTTTGAACAAAATACTCCTGGCATTTTCACAATGATTTAATTAATTAATTTAATTAATTAGCCAATTAAAGTGGAATTTTGGGATGGATAAGATGAAAGTTGGGTGGAAACAGGAAATTGTGGGGTATTTTATTGAGCTGAGTGATTAACTCCAATGTTGTGAACAATTGCATATGATTTTAAAATAGATGTGTTCTCTCAAAGTGACCATACTCTGCACTCGGAGAAACGAAATCCTCAGCGTCTTTGCATGAAATGAACCATCCGCTCAGCTTGAGTTTGAGAAAACCTCTGACTGTGAGTGGTGATGTAGGCTAACAGCTGTGGTCACGCTGAGTATGTTAAGTCACAATCTAAAGTTGATTCGGATTAAATGGCTTTCATGCTCACGAATCTGCATGAGTTCCACCTGCGGTGAAATGAATCATCATAATGGGTACAACTTAAAGTCAGAAAGGCCTTCAGTCATCGCTCTTCTCAAGATTAATTTAGACCCAATTGTCAAACGTCACCTTTAAAGCTGGTTAGAGTCACTTATGATTCACAATCTACTAACAAACAGTCAGGGAAACTTGGCAAACCAATCATTTCCCATTAACAAACACAGTTCCGATGTTTTAAAACAGTCAAAATGTCAGATGATAACTCTTGAGAGATAAAATTTGCTTGTTAAATACTAAATGTAGGCTGAGGTGTCCCACAAGCACACATAATCTTAGACAAAGACTATGCATTACCTCAATAATACTTGTGCTGTGTTGTTCTTTGTGTTCCTGTGATAAGAACTGCAATGGAACAGTTCAACATGCAGGTCTAATGCATGCATATTGCGTACCATATACGCGTGTGCACACGAACGCATGCGCAATGAAGAACATAAAATTTCTTCTTTAGGAGGGAACAAATCCAAACCTCGAGACAATTGGTTCATAAGCCGTTATTTATTAAATTCCAATCAATAATTTCCATTTGAGGTCATTTAAATACCATTACTACTTTATATATGAAAGTACTAAAATAAACACGGAAAAATAATCAAGTTTATGTAATTTATTTCACTCAACTTAAAGTCTGTCTGCCACAAATATTGGACTGTTAAAATCACTACAAAACCATTAAAAGCACATAATATAATGTAATAAGAACAAAAACTTTTAATTACATTAAATTACGTATACATACATATAGATTCACCGTTTAGTACCGGCTTCTTCCATTGTCACGAGACACAGGGTGCTGGAGCCTATCCCAGACAATTTGGTATTATCAATTCACCTGAAGCGCATGTTTTTGGAGGTGGGAGGGATCCCAAAGAGAACCCACACAGACACAGGGAGAACATAAAAACTCCACACACACCGGGACTCAAACCGGGAACCGACGTGCTGTGCGGTGGCAGCGCTACACACTACACCACTGTGTGGCCACATCTTTGTGTGTGTGTATGTATGTATGTACATCAGAAAATATATATATATTCTGATGTACATACACACACACACACACACACACACACACATATATATATTTGTAGAAGGCACATGAGAATACATTTTGGACAGTGGCGGGCCGTGCATTTCACACCTAGGCCTTCAGTAGTGCTCCGTCTGAATCAATCCAACCCTCAATAACTATTTTTTGGCCACAAAACCTTTACTGCAGCTAAAGCTGCGACACACATAAAAAGCATCAATAATAACCTCATAAAATTTCAATATCATTTAGAAATATAACCACATTTTACTCCCCAAAACCCCTTTTTATTTGTGCACCAAATCCATCCTCCTTTCTTTCTTCAAGATTTCAATTACTCTGTCGCACAGATTATCCGTGTGTTTCAGTTCCATCAAGGAGTCCTTTTCTATCACTATTAAAGCTAGTGCTGAGTCAAGCCTGCCCTGTCGTATGGCATAAGTTTTTATTTGATTTAGGGCTGAAAATGTCCGTTCGACAGAAGCAGTGGTCATGGGGATGGTCCCCGCCAAACACTGGTGTGTACAGCTGCCCCATGCTCTTACTCAGATTTTTCTGCTGAAGGAGTCAAGGAGATCAGGGGGAGATTTTCCTGCAAAATCATCCATTGCATACATTACAGTCAGTTCTGTTCTTAGCCGAAGCAAATCGAAAAGTGTTCCGTAGCTCTGCGTTAAGCTGGAGAAGGCTGCATGTGGGAAAGTTTTCTGGTATTCCCGAAACCTCTTAGGGTCAAGGAGGGACACAAACGTCAGTTTTTCGTGGTCGTGAAATCTGGTCTGTGTCTAGCAAATACGTAATATTGTCCAGAACCCTGCCGCGGAGTTGGTGGTAGTGCGCGCAGATCTTGTGCTTGACCTCTCCGCTGCGTTCAGTGGCCACGTAGATTTCCTCGTATCGGCTCCTCTCTCGTTCAACTGTGTCACAAAACTCCTTTGCCAGACAAAACTGTACATCCAGTTTTTTGTCCTGTAGTATTGAAAAGAGCATGTCTGAATGCTCAAAAAATGCCATTAAATGTGTGAAGCAAAAACCAAAACTCAAAATCATCCAGACGTGCTTTAAATCCATCAGCACCGTGCACAGACTCGTCTTCGTAGTCATCATGATGCTCCAGGATGTGATGAAACAGTTCCTTTAGACTCTAAAGTTTAGAGCATCTCTCTTCTCAAATACTGTATTAACCACTCTGGATGTGTAGTGCCACTAAAAGTGGCGGACAAATCCTTTTCCCGGTTGTGACAGGCTCACTAGCTTCGGAGTTGACCTTTCTTAAGGATGTCCAGCTTTTCTTGAAAGGTCCGACTTAAAAATGGCTTTGAAAGTAAATCTGCAACCAAATCCATTTCTTCCCTCCTTCAGCCATTGTGGGTTGACAAAACCGCCATTAAATCAACACAAAAATATATTTGCTTGTGCAGCTCACTACAGATGCAGTTTTCTAGCTCTGGCTCGTACACGCTCTCACTATCCAATCAGAGGGTGTGGAAGCACTGACGTTGCGAATGCTTTCTAGAAGGCGTTGGGGGCGCCAACTTTAAATCTGATTGGTTAAAGCAACAGCTGTACAGACACTTATTTTATGCTGCGAGCCCTCTGAACTGGATTGTGAAGACGTTCAGGTAGATTTCTGACCTTGCAACTAGTAATGGCTGAAATGTGATTGGTTAAATGCTTAAATATGAAAACACACGTCTGGAAGCAGCGCAACCAGGGGAAAAGCAATGAAAGGAAGCTGACAGACAATTTGGAATTATTTTATAAGTATTCATGGACAAAATATAATTAACCTCAGTCTGTGATTCAGATAAATTTTGGCCAGCAGAGAAGGCCTTGCAGGCCCTTACGGCCCACCACTGATTTTGGAATATATAATTTTATTTTTTTTTTGGGCAACCTAGTTTCTTTGTTTCCATCTTAAGTGATTGCTAAGCCCAGTGCAGCCATAAAGAACACATAAAAAACACCTAAATAAATATTTGTTAGGAAGTGCCTTGTTTTTATGGACTGAAAGGAATTCAGTTTGAGATGAAGGCAAATACATTTTGTTGAAGAGCAGCTATACCAAAAACATATTACTACAAAACTGTTCATAATTTATTCAATAAAAATGTGAACTAATCTGATGTCTTCCTTCTGACATAAATTTAACTGTTGGGACTTCAGCCGGGGAGGAGGGTTGAATTACTACATCTTTGTTGTTTTAATTATGTATCATAGACTTAAGATGTTTCCTTAGAGGTCTGGAAGTTTATGTTAAAGGTGAATTGTTCTAGAAAAATAGAAAAGACAGAACAGAAAACCAGGATATACAAGAGGGTAAGGAGGAACAAAGGGAGGATGGATGGGATCAAACACCACCTTGACCACATTTGTGTGAACTGACTTTACTATTAGTGTCTGTCTATATACAGTACATGTGTGTGTATGTGTGTGTGTCTGTGCGTGTGTGTGTGTGTTTGCGTGTTTTAAAGGGAGGTTTTTTTTAAGAGTTACATTGAAGGAGAGAAAGCCAAGACATGGTGATTACATGGATGCTGAGTGTCTGACTGGAGCCTCTAGATTATTCAACAACACATTGCACAGACAGCCAGACAAACCTTAAAGACTGGTTTAAACCTCTTTTGATCTCTCTATGTGTCTGGTTTTTGGTTTTCCCTGCTCTTTTATCCACCCTCTCTTATCTATGCCAAGGTCTCTGTTTTGCTACCTATGAATGTGTACAGCTAACTGATTTTGTTTTGTGTGTGCGCCTTTACATTTTTTATTGTCGTAGGGTTGCATGCTGATAGAAACACCCGACCAGGATCTTACTGACTTCACTAAGTGTCTTGCTATCATGTTGGAGGAAATTCGGAAACGGCAGTTACAGGTGAGCATCCACTGCACTCCACACTCTTGAGTACCTGACAGTTTATTTGTATTGTTGAGGAAATAGTTTTATGTTTGGTATGTCATTCCTTTTTTTTTTTTTGTAGAATGTTGGATGAGATACTACTCAGAATTGTTTCCTAGAGCCAGTTTAGTTCAGCAGAAACACTGGAAAGAAAAGCCTCACAACCTAATCACATTACACTCTAAATTTTTTGTGTGCTATAGGGATCATGAGGCAGACTATCTCCTGGCCAGGGAGCAGCAAATTCCTTGGTAACCTGTTTTTAAAAAAATGTAGATCCTATTATTATCCTTAAAAGTAGCGGTAGTAGTTAAAGTAAACTGTTTTGGAGGTTTTAGTTGCACTAGGGAAAGAATTTACTCATCAGGTTGTTGAGATTAGCTGTTCAAGGGTCACTATTAGTGGATTGTTGCTGATTGCAACCAGATCCGAGGTGTGAGATAGAGTGGGTGTGTGAATATGAAACATTGTGCTACTGGAAGAATATGTAGCTTCCTGAATATTCCCAGAAGAAATAAGCTGCTGTATTTGCAGTTGCATCAGGCACAAACGCACCTACGCATGAAGTCCAAATTATAATTGTGGTATGCCTCATTTAAAATGAAGTGCTTTACATTTCTTAGCGAACCCTGTCAGTGCATTTCGAAAACTCTGAATGGAGCCAGAATAAAGCTTTGGTTTCAGCCAGTCGCTGCTTCATTTTCATTCCAACTTGTATAATTTAAGCAGAATTGTATGGAATCTACAAGTATGTCGACTATAACAAACAATATAACTTTCATTACAATCATTTCAACAAAGAACTTTGTTTACTTTAGTGACATCATTAGAATTGTCTTTCTCCGTTCATGTGCATATTTATTGATTTGTCTTTCTTCTTGCCCCCTCCCTCCCCCTCTAGTTTCTCTAATTTATTTAGTACTAAATCTACTAGCAACATGGTGACTGATGCTTCAGTCACTGCTGAGTGCCCCAATCAGTCCACATAGTTAAGGCAAACAAAACACCACAAAAAACTATTAATATAGAATGCAATATAGAATGCATTCGTGTTGCCACATTGTGCATTTTAACTTTTTTTTATTTTGTTTTGGTGTTAGAAAAATGTTCCTTTGTCCTTCTCTTTTATGTTCCTTTTTTTCTCAGCCTGGTAAATATTCACTCTGCCTTTGAACAGTTGCTGAGTGTTTGTCCATCTATCTGTCTGTGAGAGATAACAGAACGGTAATAAGGTTTCGACGTTCTACATAAGAATTGCTGATGATTACATTGTTTGTTTACCAGGATTTTTCTAATTCCTTTTTTTTATTTTTCTTCCCCATCAACAGTTTGGTTTCAGGAGGAGGTTATGTAAAAAATATTTTTAATCATTTCATATCAAGCCCCCCCTTTTTCTCTTTTGTTCCCCAATAATTTCCATCCTCTTAGTCTATTTAAATGAATCAAATGGATCAAATGCATTGGTACAATTATAACAGATTTGCAGATTACCAAGCATTATGCTCCAGTTGGGGCTTTTAAACATTCGACGTATTAGCCCATGAATGTTTCGTTCACACAGCTTATCGGTCGATTTAGAGAATTTATCTCTTATTATGTTGGGTGAAATGCCAAAGAAAGGAATCAGTGTCACAGTGGGTGTATCAGAATGATTTCTTGTCTGTGTAATATTTTATATGCACACGTGTATGTGTGTGTGTGTGTGTTTTTCTGTGTGTGTGTGTGTGTGTGTGTGTGTGTGTGTGTGTGTGTGTGTGTTTTTCTGTGTGTGTGTGTGTGTGTGTGTGTGTGTGTGTGTGTGTGTGTGTGTGTGTGTAGGTGTGTGTGTGTAGGTGTGTGTGCGTGTGTGTGTGTGTGTGTGTGTGTGTGTGTGTGTGTGTGTGTGTGTGTGTGTGCGTGAAAGAGAGAGAGAGGATGAGTTGGCGAGCATTTGGTATCTGTTAACCTGTCTTTGTACATATTTGTTGAGGGCGTGTGTATTTCAACATGTGGTGTGTGTCTGGTTCTTCACACCCCTGTCCTTGTTAACATATCTGTCCTTGCTTGCTGTGCATAAGAAGCACTATTGTTTTCATTTTATTCGCTCTTCCTCTCATTATCTGTTCATCATGCCTATTTTTTGTTCTCAGCTCCAAGCCTGATTATTTGCTCTGGTTCCCTCAGCCAATCAGGAGACAGTGTGGTAAAATCAGATGACCCACCCCAGGTTGCTGAGTTTTATTCGTTCAGCCTTGATACTGTCTTTACACTGCTTGTTTGGATTAAACAAAAATGAAATAAGAATTAATAAGTGTTCAGAATTTTGTGTTTGCGTGTTACATTTGCACAGCAGAAGTTTGTTTGAAAATGGAAAATTGATCAAACTAAAGTTTTATTGAAATATGAAAAAATTTCTTTTCTCTCATCATTTGTCCCCATTCACTTTCAATACTCTTTTCTGTCTTCTGGGAATGACTGACACTCCTTACTGTTGGTTTTATCCCTCAAAACCAGTCTTATTCCTTGTCCTGGTGGCCAGTTTTAATCTTTCACTGCACACTTGTGTATAAAAGAGACAATAACAAAGGTGTGAATTACATCATGGGTGAAAGTGGACAAAGCTTTGATGAATGGTCAGGAGGGTCATACCTCATCAAGAGATAAGTAATTTTGGTGAGTTTTACGAAGAAAAATCTTAAATAAGGACAATCTCAAAAACAAGGTGAAGCACCATGGTCTGGCAAGGTGGAGACCAAGCAAGAGTGTAGCAGCCTTTAAGCTACTGCCAGTCCTGACACTAGTAGCCGCTCATAAGGGGGTTGCTCAGGTGCTGTTAAATAGGCAAAGCTTTCCAGATGCCTCCTGTTGTTCTGATTACATCTACAGTCAGGACATGTGAAAAGAAGGCTACAAAAATAGGAAGAAAAAGGTTCTGGCAGTAACAATGAATTTCGATGTTTGGGTTGTATTTCATTAAAAAAAACAATTATTCTGTGCCACAGATCTCTATTGTTCAAAAATTACCTAAGCACACAGTATGATCCCTCCTCGTCTCATATATTTCTTTTTTCTCTCTCCTGCTCTGTAGATACAGCAGGGCATATTTCCCTACGGATGCCACATTTGTTTAGAACTGTGATCACAGGACCTGTCTATAAGCTTCATTACCATCCTTTGAGGACTGACATTTGTTTCCTTCTCCAATGTTTAAGAGGGTAATTTTGTATGTGTTTGCAGGGTTTATCAGTTACGTACTTGATTGTGCTGCCGCTCTGCTGCCGTGATGCGTTACTACTGTAGGTCAGCAGTACTGTATTAACCTGTCTCAGAAATGCACGTAATACTTTTGACTTTTTTGATCAACAATTGCCAAAAAACATTTTGAAGATTTTTTTTCATCAACTAGATATCTGAAGACTGATTTTTGTGAACCGCAGTGGGTTTTGACATACAGACTGTTAGGTTTGGTCTTTTTGTGGGATTCCTTTGCACTAAGTCAAAAAAGAATATCTAATAAGTTCAGCCTTTTCCTACAAGATGAAGTTGGTATAGGGAATATTTGCAGATATGTTTTAGTTCTGGTCTGTTTGGAGAAAGTTATATGTTGTTGTTTTTTTTTTTTTGTAATTTGTAAGTCAAAGGAAAGCATTTCTCTGCAAGATTGGATTTGTTCTCTACTCCATAACATCTCTCTGACTCGCTCTCTCCGTCTGAGGGCAAGCTGTGCCAAGTGTAGTTGATTATAGCCTAGCAAATGAATCTGCATATGGTGTTTTCTGAAGAAGTGGAAGTGGCCCTTGTCTTTTCTGGTCAGAGGCAGGAAAAGTTACCAAACATTGTTTGGTAAGTAGTCTCTCTTAAGGTGCAGTAAGGAGTGACTGCACCAATTTAACCTAAATGCTTTCACTTACTGGAGTAGTTGATTACATTAAAACAATGTTAGGTTGCTGGAAAAATATAATAAAATTAAAAATGCATTTCAGATTAGGAATCATTGTTGAGTGTCCTCTACTAAATTCAGACACAGCTAGGCAGTCACAGACCGCAACATCCTGCGACATCCCTGAATTCAAAATTTTACCCTGACGTACTTTCTTAGGTCAAAGATCAAAGCTAGTGCTCTGAACTACTGTCATAGATCAAAGCACTAACTTTGATCTATGGTCTTACTTACACTGGCCTCCCTTGTCTTTCTATATTATCCGGTTCCTGAGTGTACAAAAGTTGAAATTTGACCTTGGCCTAGTTTTCTCAAAGTCAAGGTCATCATTTCATTTTCATCACCTTTGACGCCTGTGTAATGTGTCTTTTGTTTCATCTTTCTATCTGCAACGGTTGCGAAGATATTTGGTGGACATAAGAACGGACAAACGCTGACAATTACAATACATCACCGCTTTGGAGCAGGATATAAAAAAAAGCTTCTGTTTTAGTAAAAAAAATCTGTGGAACCAATGACATTCAGTTGATAATCTATGATCATTATAGATTTATAGCCTGCCAACTGTTATCTTTTGCTGATGTTGACCGTTATTACATCCCACTTCAAAGCGGTGATGTGTTGTATTTGTCAGTGTTCATGTGTTTGTCCGTTCGTCCGTTCGTCTCTCCGTTTGTATGTCCACCAAATATCTACGCAACCGGGCGGCAAGGGGGATGGTTCTTTTTGTAAATATACAGGTCTTTGCATGTTAATAGAAATAATAACATTTAACAGCAACAGATTAAAATTTAGATTATTCCATTTGCTTATTTAGATATTTTCAGTGTGGGGCTGTGAAGTGTGATTGATGGTATTTGCCTCATTTCCTGCCCCAGTATGACTGTCAGTCATCACCCTGTGACACCTCTGCACTCCAGACTCTGTTGGGTTTTCAGGCTGTCAGCACTGGTGCTTGACTGCTCAGGGACTTTGTATGAGGATATAACTGCTGAGAGCTGTAAATATTTTACTTAAGGGAACTGCCGGCTGAAAGTTAAGAGCAACGTTATTTTAACTCTGAGGTTGCAGGAAATGCTATTAGTGGAAGTAATCCACTTACCTCACACAATTTGCTGTTAACATGTTCACCTCGCAAAATCAAGATGCTAATGTTTATCCTCATTTTAATGGGCCAGATTCTTTTTTTTTTTTTATCTCTCACCAGTTTGTTTTATCTCCCCTCCATCCCAATTCTCCCTCAAAGCTGTCTGTCCTTGCTGTTTCCTTTTACATTTTCTTGTTCCAAAAAGCATTTGTTGTGCTTTTTTCTTTGTTAAGTGAAAATAGTAATAACGTATTCTACTTTTTTGTAATTATGTGTCAGGGCAGTCAAACAATATAACTCACTATTTCAGTGTTAATAGTTTTCCAATTTTGTTTTGTTTTTCTTGTTTATTAGGCTAAGCTGAGTCACAATGTAACTACACAAGCAATAATTGTAGGCACAATAATTTTATCCCCAGTTTTTCTTGTTTTTACATGATTTGTTTCAGAATATATGAAGGATTACTCAACAGTAATTTACAAAAATATGAAGCTTTTCATGTGTTTAATCAGTCATGTCTTTAAAATATGTTGCAACAATTTCATATAATCCTCACCCACCCATATTTTAATGGCCCTAACAATAGTGTTGATTTTTTTGTTTTTAAGTTCACTTTCTGTAATTCCATATTTTACATGGTACCTCTGATCAGTCATCCTTCTACCTTTGTCTCTTTTTGTTTTTCTTTTCACAATCTCCACTGTTCTCCATTCAAACAGCAGACTAGCAGACTTGCCAGAAAAAAACTTGTCCCATATATCTAAGAGTGTCATATCTCCCTCTCTCTTTCTGTGTGTGTGTGTGTGTGTGTGTGTGTGTGTGTGCGTGTGCGTGTGCATGCGTGCGTGTATGTCTTAATAAATTCTGTTTGTTGTTACAGGTGGATGCTATAGTGACTTTGGGCGGTCTGGCTGGTAGATTTGACCAGATCATGGCATCTGTTGAGACCCTGCACCACGCTCTGTCCATGACACAACTCCCTCTGTTGATCATACAAGGAACTAGCCTAGCTTATCTTCTCAGACCTGTAAGTGTCAACAGACCTTAAGTATATTTTGACCATACTAGACTATACCATAGTCTGATTTCCTTCACTGGCCCAGTCTACTCACCTCTCTTTATATTCTCCTGTCTTACAACAATTCTCTTCACCCTGCTCTGCTACCACATTAATTGGAGTGTGACATACTTTCCCTCTTTGCTAAATAATCACTTCAGGAACCAACACACACTTGTACAAGCTCACGTCTCTTGTCGTTCTTCTGCTGCTGTGTGCAAGAGAGAAAGAGTATCTTTTAATACTCCAAAATAGTCCTCATCGTCAGTCATTCTCATGCTGCTTAATTGATTGAGTTCACAAGTGGGCTGAGCAGCTGCCATTTAGGACACACGCTGCCCCTGCTGCCCACCCACACATTTGTTTTTTGTTTTTGTTTTCTTTTTTTATATTGCTTATTTGCAGGATCTTTAGAACAAACAACTGACTGTCACACTTCCTGACGACACCTTGTAATGTGTCGACTAAACCATTCTCTCGTGCGCTCCCTCCTTACTTCTTGTCATTATTCCAAAGGCATGTTGTCATTTGCTGCTTCATACCTCGACACCTCCAATTAATCTTACTTCAGTGGGGGTAAATTAAGCTCGTTTGTTAACGCGGCTCCAATTCGCTGGTGACTGATGAACGCAGACGCCTGTACATGAAGGTGAACGCAACCTTCGAAAGACTCGATGCTATTTATTCAAGTTACATCTGTAATTGAAGTGTTTACAACTTTTGCCAAATATCCTCAAGATCAGTATTCCATTCAATCAAGGCTTTTTTACATACTTTGGGATTTGCTGGTACAGTTGAAACATAGAGGGTTATTCATGGTCTGTATGCGGCTTAACACCAAAGACATCAAATTCATTCATGTGGCAAATTAATGTATAGCTTGTGTAGACTTAATTGCACATGCAATATCTTAAATACAATGTTCACATTTTGTAAATTTAGTTTCACCTGATCCAGAATACATCCAGTTAAGCAAAAGTAACTGATGAGTTCTGATTCAACTGGATCATTTTTTGTCTTTTTTTTTTTTATTTCCCAGTTGAGGTGTCATTGTGTTATCAGACTATTTTGGGAAAAATTGGAAAATTATTGTTCTTTTTTAATCTCATTCAGGGCATTGCATGATTCTCACGTCTTTATTTTTGGGTTGACACTGTAAAGGATGCACAGTTGTTTATTCCAAGTCCTTACAAAGCATGAAATTGTTTTAATCAGTCAGGCTCTCAAGGCAAGGTTAAATTAACTAAATTTGGACACAATGTAAGCACAAAGGGTTTGCACTGACTTCATCTGTTTTATTTTTATTGTCTTATTGCCATCAGCTCCACTAAGTCTCTGTCAGTGGCCTCGGAGAGAGTCACATCTACTCAAGTTAGCGCCTGAAGATACTTGTGAGAACCTGGTTTTGGGGACAAGAAAATTCACAGTGCTGTGTCAGCCCAATCCGGGATATAAATCATTCTGTAAGTGCACAGGCTCTAGGTCAAATCTACAAGCTTGTTTCCCTGATGCCCTTTTGAGGAGTGAAACTTGTCAGTACAAGAGCTGATTTAAATGATTAACTGGGGTAGCTGAGTTACATTAAGTCGTTCCAACATCTGTTCTGTTGGAGCAAGTTTACAGTGATGTGCCATTCAGATGTGAAATAAATATGGACATAAAATAAATATAAACATGAGGTAAAGAACTGATCTAGGTTTGTCTGTTCCATATAGAAGCCAATGACAATGATCTCAATGACAACTTTTAGAAATAGGACCAACTGAAAATAAGACCTAATAATAGTGATATTTAATAACCTAGATTTTTCTCATTAAAACAGACGCACTGGTTGCATGTTAACATATTGACTTATGCAACTCAAAGAGAACTCACTTTCTCACTGTGCCCCAAGCATGAGCATTATCATCTTGGTATTGTTGGATCTTTTGTGAATTTTTTGTTGTTGCTAAGCATAAAAGTCGGGATTTCACATCTACAAATATGTTAGCGCCTTTTGCATTTGTATTATTGCCTCTGAGCAATGTCTGTGGTCTAAGAAGTTGTATTTTTGGTTTATCCACCTGTACATATGTTGCTCCACATGGACCCAAGGATGGACTGATTACATTTTCATGCTCAGAGGTCAAGATCACTCTGACCTCACACCTATCCCATTTCTGTGAACGCAATATCTCTGTAGTCCTGGAGGGAATTTCATTACACCAGGCACAAACGTTCACTTGGTGTCAAGGATGAGAGGCTTCTAGGTTGGAGGGGTCAAAGATCAAGATCATCAAGGCTCTCAAAACATAACCCTTGACTGATTTTGTGTGTTAATTATGGGAAAATTTCAGAGCAATAAACTCTAAGTTGAATGACGCAATGTAATAATTCTGCTTTAATTGATTTTTAAACTTGAAATTGAAGCTTAGAGGCGCCACCAAATGTTTAGACAAATTTAAAAGAGTAAATGTTGAATTCCACATAACCAAATGGTCTCATACTTCTTTTAATAGATTCAACAGTCACCAGGTAACTTTTAAAATGAAACTTTCCCTGCTGGAGTGCAATCTTTATCCCCTTGCACTTCCATGTCTCGTAAAAAATGTTACTGTAGCTGTAACCAATTAATTCTGAATAAAAACCTATGTTCTTACCCTCATTGAAAGCTGTCCAGCATAGCTTGTGGCACGTGCAGCTGCATGTGCATTTGTTTTCAGTCTTTCTGTTTGTCATGTGCTGCTCCTTTGGCATATTTGCACAAAGAGACTGTGTTTATGTATAGAAAACAACCTCAGGGATGTTTCCTGAACACCAAACACTCCAAAGCTTAGATATTTCGCATCATTCCTCCCCTATGGGTTTACAGCTCCGGGAAGCCACACAAAGGGAACTCCGCTTTAAACACTTTTAAGGTTTCAAACTCTTAATTGATTCTGCCTCTCTCTGTTGTCTATGTGTGATTCTTTTAGCTCTATTTGTCAACACTTTTGTCTTCATGTTTGTGGCTTCAATGTTTGGCAGTTTGAGTTTACATGGTAGTCAAGAGACATTGAAACTGCTTATGATACAACATTATCACATTTATGTTTTTTGCTTATGATTTCATTCCAAATGTGTGACTGTGTACTTAAATGTGAGTGGTGTTTCTTTACATCTTTTTTGCTACTCTGTGAAAGAGAGAATCTTTATTTTGACCTTTACAAGTCCCAGGATCAGGCTTCATTATAACCAGTGCATTTAAACTCATTATTCAGCTTGGAAGAGTTTGACACTACCTTGTGCTCACACTTTGTAATTTTAGCTTTTTTTTTTCTCCCCCAATTCCTAGTTTCTAAAATGGATACTGTGACATTTTAAAATTCTGTTAATGACTGTTGTCTTTGTGGAATACTTTATAGAATGACTTTTTTCAGAGATGTGTCTTCAGGCTGCCCCTTCTTATCTAAGACTGTAAAATATCTGCCTTCATTGACAGATAATGTTCTTCCAAAGCTACAAAAATAAAACACCACAACCAATGCTGCACTGCTCAAGTGAAAATGTAGTTTGTACAGTTATGTTATATCAGTACAAAAATCTATCCATACTCTGTGACACATAGTAAATAGACTAAATGGCAACACATTATTTCTAAGTGTACGTGGGAACCAAAAAATGGGTCGCTGAATTGACAAGAGCAATAATTTATTTTATTGATCGTTGTTCACCACGGGCAGAGAAGCTCAGTTTCTCATTTATGGCTGTAAAAAGTCTTTCCTCACATTGTTTTCTCTTTTATTTTTTATGATCCTATTATTTCCACCTGTCTCTGTCTTTGGCAACAAATAGATAAATAGTCATTCATTGTCGATTGGTGCTTTGTGTTGGCAGGGCAACCACAAACTGGAGGTGAACACAGGCTTAGAGGGGGACTGGTGCAGCCTCATTCCTGTCGGTGGACCCTGCCAAACAGTCACATCCGGACTCAAATGGAACCTGAGTGAGTCCTTTGTGTTTTGGATATATCATTCAGGTGATGCTCAATGGCCAATAATTGGTCTCCAGCTTTCATTGTCACAAACCTTCATTTGCAGGCTCATCAAATTATCTTGTTTTTACTCATATAAAAGCAATACTGTATGTACAAATTAATGCAGTGCAATGTTTTTGTTATTTATCTGTTGTATTAACCACTACAGGACCTTTAAACTGTATTGTGTATCATTTTCAAGATATTTCCTGAGTTTTGTTAGTACAACTATCCCAACACTGTCTGGGAAATAAGATGTGATGAGGATAAAGGCAGGAGAGTGTGGGCCTTGCACAAGAACATTTTCACATTCTTATCTAAAAAACTTTTCTTTGAGGATCTCTCATTCAAGTTTTCTAAATCAAGCTCGAGAAGTTCTCCAGCAGGGCAAGTTGTTAGTGAAGAGGCACATGTTTGTGACTTTTCATCATTTGTGCATCTATTGCCTCTAAAGTCACCAGCTTGAGTAACATTTTACGGTGTTTCTAGGGAAAAAAGAATTTCATGCCACAGAATATTTTTAACTGCTGTAATATCACTGCTGCTATGCAAAGATGTGTCAAATAAAAATAATATTTAAAAAAATCAATAAATAGGCAAACCATGGAGATCTTTGGCTGGTGGACAGAATATGAATTCTTGACTACAAGCAGCTGACTCATTCAATAAGCCTGTACCACATTTAATTTGTACCGACATAAACAGATCTCTGTTTGGAACACAGGTATGAGAAGCTCTGCAGTCTTGATGTTCATGCTGAGCTAGAAAGACCATTCTTCTCATAACAAAGGGGGAACTTAACATCAGATCCAGAGAAAAGAATAAACGACCATAAGATGACGTACAGATACTTAGATATCTTCAGTAATAAACTGTAATTCAAGCATGTTTCAGATCTTGAAACGCACATACTACAATGAGCTTGTTCTATTCTTGAATATTCTGTGTAAATTCAATCAGACAGCCATCTGAGGACCCCTGTGGTCTTAGCCCCCTCTAAGCCTTATTGGCCAGCTGTGCTCTTAATGAGTTGGCACAGACTGAACTGCCATCAGTGCAAGACAACTCTGGACCTTCTGTCAGCACGTTTGCACAACGTGTCTGTTTCTCTGTTGGTGTCCACTCTCATTGTTTGTGCGTACTTTTGGGTGTGTTTCTGAGATTCTGTACACTTGAGCGAGCAGACTTGTGTATGCGTGCTTGTTTCAACAGGCCTGTATGTGTGTTTGAACATGCCGGTTTTTACTTGTGTGTTTTAACTTGTTTTTTGTGTGTTTTTGATCATCTACTCTTCACACCTGTTGGATAGCCATCAGAATGATAATGAGAGGGATACATGAGAGTCCTATGCAGATTAGCCAGTGATAGCAAGATGCCTAATTAATCACATGCATATTCAGAATCTGGAAGTAATGATTTCCCATTGGGATTGTGAAGAAGGACCAGAATATGAAGGAGAAATTAGTGATAGAAGGTTTTTTTTTCATCTCACATGTTCAAGTACTGCAAATGATAGCTTTTACTTATTACTAGCTCTGCATCTAGCAGGCTACGTTTTACCAATACATGCATTTACTTTTGCGGTTAAAAGATGGACGCAGACTTTCAGTGCAACTTTTTCAGGGGCTCATATCAACTGTGCTTGCTGGCATCACTCTTGGGTGACACTAAGAGTCTTTAGAAGTCCATTGAAATGATTCCCCACTCTTGAATTCAAAGTCTGTCTGTAATGAAAAATGTATGATCTTTCCATAAAGAAAAAGTTGTGGGATGTCAGCCATTAAAAACTCGCTGGCCCGGAGGAGGCTTTTTTTGCTTGTATTCAGACCTTATTACATTCCGCTTCAAAGCGATAATGTATTGGAATTGTCAGTGTTTGTGTATTTGTTCGTTCGTTCGTTCGTCCGTCCGTCTATCTATTCGTTCGTATGTCCACCAAATGGACATCTTTCTATCTGCAACCATTGCAGATAGAAAGATGAAACAAAAAGCACATCATTCGGGCAGCAAAGAGGGATGAAAATGAGATGATGACCTTGACCTTGAGAAAACTAGGTCAAGGTCAAATTTCAACTTTTGTACACTCAGGAATCAGATGACATAGAAAGACAAAGGAGAAGGACAGTGTGAGTAAGACCATAGATCGAAGCTAGTGCTTTTATCAATGCTAGTAGGTCAGAGCACTAGCTTTGATCTTTGACCTATGCAAGTAGGTCAGGGTAAAATATTTAATTCAGGGGTGTCGTGGGATGTTGCAGTCTGTGACTGCAATGGTTCTTGTTTTAAATTTTGCTTTAAAGAATAAAATGGTGAAATGAGTCATACTGTTGTGATCCAGAGCAGAGATTTGGGATGACTCGTTAGTTATAGAATACCCTTAGCCTAAATTCATTATATAAGGGAATATTATTTATATTAGCTGATCAGTCATTTATTCTTTCATTCATTCATCTTGTTAACCGCTGCTTCCGCTTTTGTGGGTTCAGCCATTTAAACGCAGAGGTCAAGCCCTGTATTTTTGACTTTGGCATCAATATCCTGAATCAATTGTATATTTGCAGGTCGAGTTAATAGGTTGGTTGGTTGGTTGGTTGGTTGGCGTCTTTTGTAGACAAAACAAAATATAGTCATTTAAAGTGTGTTTCAGCTCACAGTGTCACATATTATGCACAGCTGTGGAAAAACTAATTAGAATTTGATGCTTTCGATGTTAATATTCTGAGCATTTGTGGACTAAAAATCTAAATTAAACCCAAACCAAACATAAAAGGTTCAGTAGCACATACGTATTGTATTCCCGTATGGGGACCATAAAGATCTCATCAGTTCTCTTTTCTAATTAATACAACAAGAGAGACTTTTGTGAATTGAACCTTTTAAGAAATGAGGGCCTTGCGAAGTAGAATGTGAAATATCTGCAGGAACCTTGGAGCACATGGGTTGCTGTGGTTCTAGAAGGAAAGAGCCAAAACAGCCAACTCTTTAAGGTCATGGCAGAAATAATTAAATCAGAAAATTCCACAGACAGTTTACAAATGATGGCCTTTCCTCTGAAAGAGAAGTAGGTGAGAGGTGATGATTCAACACCCCCGTGATCACAGACTTGAATTTTCTTTCTCTTTTTAATGTAACTGGAAAAAAAAAGAAAAAGAAACCCAGCAGCCTTTATATTAAACCGGAGTGGAATATCTAGTTTCTTTTTTTTTTCTTGCTTAACTTTGCGGTTATTATTTGAGGGTTTCATATCTGTTGTTAAATCGATTTAAATAGTTACTCACCACCTGCAGTAGAAGTGGATTTGTAAAAGCTTTGCAGAGCAGACTCTTTAGCTTGTTGGGCAAAGAGAGGTTAAAAAATAGGTGAAGAAGGACATTTTAGAGTGTTTCAGAGCTAGTGGAGACTGCTGCTTGATTGCCATGGCTCAAGAGAGTCCTTGTTGAGACTGATGTCGAATGAAAAAACTTGTGTGGTGAAGGTAACAATATACGAGGGGACTAAAATTTTACTCACAATCATGTTTTCTTTCCCCATTTCTTCATTAGTAGATACTGTGACACCTGAGCTATTTATCACCTTCTGTGTGTTATTTATTTATTTTCTAACAGTTCTTAAATGCATCCATTTGTATGTATACACAAGCACACTATTTCTATATGTGTGGTTTGTGCATGTGCATATTTAAAGATTGATTATTTTAAAAATGTTAATAGAGGCCTACAGCCGTCACCTGCACCCACACCATCATGAACCCTACCCTTCCATTTCTGCTTAACACATGACAAATAGGCAGGATTGGTATCATTTAAAGCCTGGGAGAAAGATGGAAACACACACATGAAAAAAACAAGTTTAAAATATATATGTAAAATTACTAAATTAAAATTATTAATATATAAATACCTATTTTGTATATTATATGGCCATAACCTTTATTGCAATTGGTGCCTCTGTTTGCCTTAATTGCATAAGGAAAATTACATTTGAGAATAAAATGATATAAGACTTTGCTAATTATAATAGTATTTTCTGCACTATAAGGCGCACCTTTAATGAATTGTTTATTTTATATATATTCCATATATAAGGCGCAGATTTAAAAAACTACATTTAAAAAACTAGTGGCTGTAGTTGCGCTATCCGTCCACTAGCTGGAGCATTCATGACTGTGAGTACCTTTAGTCACCTGTGAACGACCCCTATTGTTATTTCAATGACGCCATTCTGAGCCTCGTCAAGGAAACCTGATCACTTGATGACTTTGCCATCTTAGGCCCCGTCCACACGATGCCGGAACTTTTTGAAAACGCAACTTTTTTGTTGCGTATGCGCCTTCCGTCCACATGACAATGCAGATATCCGGAACAAAAACGCAACTTTTTGAAAACGCTGGTCTAGGTGGATTTTTAAAAAAACGCTGGGTCTGCGTTGTCGTGTGGACGGTATATCCGCAACTTTTTAAAAACCCTGACATCTTGCCTGCGACGAAAACCGCTGTGACGTCATATTTATGGGCCCATGTGTACAAACATGATGGATGTACGAACCTTGTTGATGACAGCATTCTTGCAGGCGTTTTGTGACAACAAAACACGGAAGATTCCTATTGGATAAAATTTGACTCAATACTGCCACCACATGGTTTGGCATGCTTATAGCCGTCTTCGAAAACGCACTGAGGCGTTTACGCGTGGACGGAGATTCTTTTGAAAACGCTGTCGTGTGGACACGAATCGTTTTCGATGCGTTTTCAAAAAGTTGCGTTTTCAAGAAAATCCGTCATCAGGTGGACGGGGCCTTAGACAGAAGTCAATACGCATATTAAAAAATCTGACACTCGTTAAAAAACTAGTTAAATTCAAAACGAGTGGACCACTCAGTTCGAACAGGGCGGATTATTTCCTGATCTGAAGGTCGAAGCAGATATTTAAGCACCGACGTTCGTCTTTGTTTATTAATTAAATATTGTTTCGATCGGTAGTCCAGTCGGAGGTGAGATGCAGCTATTTGCTGCCGTGTGTCCTAAACAATTTTTTAACTAGTTTTTAATGTCAGGCTGCTAATTTACTGGCAAATGTGACGCTGTTTTACTCATAGAACTGACTTCAACGTCGGTGTTTTTAACCAATACTAATATTAATACATATATAAGCCGCATCTGATTATAAGGCGCACTACGGGATTATGAGAAAATTATAGGCTTTTAGGTGCGCCTTATAGTGCGGAAAATACTGTAATTCTCCATAGTGCTTATAGGATTGTAAACATCCTTAATCTAGAGAAGACCTAAAGGTTGAAAATGCCTCAGTGTACGTCAGTACAGTGACAGAAAAACTTAATAATATGCTAATAATAAATTAGCATTCAATATATTAAACCTGGTACTCTTCAGTTTTCACAATCATCTCCTCAGTAAAACTATATTTTATTAACTATTTTAAAACTAAAAATACCATCAGGAAAGGGGAAGGCAGTAAATTAACTGGTAGTTCTTCCTGCCTGCAGAATTCATGAATGTCGGGAAACATCCAGAATGTTTTGTGTGTGTGTGTGTGCGTGCGTGCGTGTGTGTGTGTATGGTACTAACCAATCCATAACCAGAAATTTCTGTTTGAAGCCAACATGTGATCTACTGGGTCTAATTCCATCCTTGTTTTTTTTCATACATGTCTCATGTACAAAGTGTGTGAGGTGAAATGTGTGGTGGGAGGTTCAATGACACAAAGTGGAAGGTTGACAGAGATGAGGAAAGCAATTGAGATTAGAAAAAAACGCAGTTGTGATGATGAGAAAGGGAGAGGAATAGATGCTGTATTCATTCATTTGATGTCTTAGAATGCCAACACAAAACAGAAAATGAAAAAATTAACAACGTGTTTGGAAATGTGTAGCTGCTGTTTGTGGCAGTCAGTATACACACACACGCACACGCACACACACACACACACACACACACACACACAGAGTTTCATTAAGTTTTCCTTTCTTTTCTGTACATGTTTTTTTCCCTTTTCTCCGATCTGATAGTCTTCAGCGCTATTATTGTTCCATTGTTCCAATTATTTGATATCACATAACAGAAGATAACAGAAGGGAGGTTTTCTTGGACTAGAGTGAGTTTACACAGCAGACAGGTTAATCCTTTTCTCTGGACACTTCATCACAAGAGAAGCGTGCTGCTTTTTTGGCCAAAAGCCCTGTTTTATCCGGTGTGTTTTTTTCTGGTTTCCCCAACCACCGAGTATTGACAAGTCTCTGCTCAAACTTCACTGAATTATATTTAACAAACAAAACCAGTTCAAATGTGTTGTATGTTTGGCTGAATTCATATGTAGATTTATGCAGTCTTGCTCGCTTTTTCAATTACTGAGTTGTTTCAAAATGATTATAGCGCAGACGCCATGCCATTAAAGTAATAATATGACATTTTGGGAGAAGAGAATTGATATCACTGTCATATCATAAAGATGATTAGCTTAGCATAAAGACTGGGGGCAAATGGGAACAGTTAGCATAGATGATCAAAGTGTTAGTAGTACGTCACTTGAACAAAAGCTCTTTTTAGATACCCTAGTTTTGCTACACAGCCACATTAATCTTCTTTTCATTTCGGCTTTTCCTTTCAGGGGTCACCACACCAAATCAGTTGCCTGTCTTCTGCATCCTGTTCTCTCACACCAACTACCTCCATGACCTCTTTCACTACATCCATAACCTCCTCTTTGGTCTTCCTCTAGGCCTCCTGCCTGGCAGTTCAAAACTCAGCATCCTTCTACCAATATATTCACTATCTCTCCTCTGGACATGTCCAAACCATCTCAGTCTAGCCTCTCTGACTTTATCTCCAAAACCTCTAACATGTGCTGTCCCTCTGATGTACTCATTCCTGATCCTATCCTTCCTGGTCACTCCCAGAGAGAACCTCAGCATCTTCATCTCTGCTACCTCCAGCTCTGTCTCCTGTCTTTTCCTCAGTGACACTGTCTCCAGACCAAACAACATTGCTGGTCTCACCACAGTTTTGTACACCTTTCATTTCATATTAGCTGAAACTCTTCTATCACACATCACACCTGACACTTTTCTCCACGTGTTCCATCCTGCTCGTACACGCTTCTTCACCTCTTTTCCACACTCTCCATTGCTCTGGACTGTTGACCCTAAGTACTTAAAATCCTCCACCTTCTTGATCTCTTCTCCCTGTAACCTCACTCTTCCACTTGGGTCCCTCTCATTCACACACATGTACTCTGTCTTACTGCGGCTAACCTTCATTCCTCTCCGTTCCAGGACAAACCTCCACCTCTCTAGCTTCTCCTCCACCTGTTCCCTGCTCTCACTGCAGATCACAAAGTCATCTGCAAACATCATAGTCCATGGAGATTCCTGTCTAACCTCGTCTGCCTGCCTGTCCATCACCATAGCGAACAAGAAGGGGCTCAGAGCTGATCTCTAATGTAGTCCCCCTTGAACTCCTCTGTCACACCTACAGCACACCTCACCACTGTCTTACAGTCCTCATACATGTCCTGCACCGCTCTAACATACTTCTCGGCCACTTCAGACTTCCTCATACAATACCACAGTTCCTCTCTGGACACCCTGTCGTAAGCTTTCTCCAGATCTACAAAAATACAATGCAGCTCCGTCTGGCTGTCTTTGTACTTCTCTGTCAACATCATCAAAGCAAATACTGCATCTGTAGTACTCTTTTTTTGACATGAAACCATACTACTGCTCACAAATGCCCATTTCTGCCCTTAGTCTTTTTTCCATAACTTAATTGTTTGGCTCATCAACTTTATTCTTCTGTAGTTGCCACAACTACCGCATCTTCTTACTGTCTAAGATCCTGTTGAACAACCCAGTCAGAAACACTGTGACACTGGCTTTTATCCAATAATATTAACCTGGAGCAGAGTCAAACTTTTTCTACTCCATTTTTAGTGGCTGCTTCTCTGCATGTGAAAGAATGTTTAAAAACACAAAATCAGAGTTCAGATTAAACTTCATTAACTGAGAGTGTTCTTTTCCTATAAATTATCAAAAATTTTAAGCAGTCATTTCAACTTTTCCATTTACTTCTCAATAGTTTGGGTATTCTTTTGGACAAAGCTTAAAATTATTCTTCCATCCATGTTCTTGTACAGCTGCTTTTTCCACCTTGCAGGTCATGTGTGTTATCCCTATACCAGCTGACCACAGGTGAGAGGGTGGGGTATGCTCCGAATGCAACACATCAGCCACAAATATTATTCTTCATTAAATGTTCATTTTTGGACTTCTGACCTGTTGCAGTCTTTTACATGTCAACCAGAAATCTTAAATTTTTTAGCTTTTAAACTCAGCCTAAAGATTCAGGACTGAGAATGAAAAATAGATTGTGGGTTAAAACAGACATCCCACAGCTGCTCTCCAGACTTCAAAATGAACCACACTGTGCTTGAGTCTGATTTACTTCAGACGAAATTATTTAATTCAACTTGAACATATAGCATATGCACTCAGCACTGCTTGGTTCTCTTGAGATTTTGAAATAGGCAATGGTAAAAATCCTTGAAAGATAAAGCTTCTCAGGTCTTTATCACTTAACCTCAGGCTGTTAATATTATTAGTTGTATGTGCAAAGGTGTGGAGTCTGTTACTAGTTTAATCTGGGGTTGAAGATGGAATAGAGATGAAAAGAGAACAGGGTGATTAAAGGTGAGAATAATTCTGGCTCTCATATTAAATTTGGTATTTATGTAGTTTCGAAGGCATTGCAAAGTCCAGTAACTTGTACTTTGTTGCAAACTCAATTATTTATAGTATAAGCAATGACAGAGTTAGACCAAGGCTGTTTGTGTTCCTCGTAACCTTTGTGGACAAGTTCAAATTGGGTTACCAATCAATGATCATACAAAACTATGGTGACATTTTGCTTTTTTGACTGGTCATGTCCAGGCACATAGAACCCACAGCAAGCTCTTGCTGACCAGAACTGTTGATTCTTGATTCTTGTCGCCTGCAGCAACACTTAAAGTCCCATGCAAATGGAGCCCCGACTTCCATTTTTCCCTGCTCATTTTTCTTTGTTGTCATGCTTTTCTTTGTCCTTGATCTAACCTGAGGAAAATGATTGGCAGTAGACCACCCACAGCAAATAACCACTGTAGCATTAATCTGGCATTAAGGGATGTCATTTTATCTGTACAGCCATGAAAACAAAGGAATATTTGACCAATGGAAACTATTAACACTCTTGGCTCCTGCATGGCAACGTTCATATCAAACTGTGTTTATTGTGTGAGTGAATGTTCAAATACATCACTGTCTAGAGCTGGCTCACTGATACTGTTGGCTCTGCATTCAGAATTTATTTGCACTAATCATAATGTTTATCTTGCAGAACCAGTTCTATGCCATATTAAAACCCACGATTTCACACATAGTGTGACATTTTGGGTTTTATCCTGTTGTGCTGCAGGTAAATGCTGATGGCCTGATTTGTTTCCAGTGCTTTTCAATGACACATGCACATTAAAGATGATCTGAAAGGAAGCACTGACTTGAAATATACCAGTTAGAATCTACGCGCACTGAATACCATTGTTGTATAATTTAAAATACCTACTAAATTAAGATTAAATTAAGAATAAATTTACTTTATTGATCCCTCAGTGGGGAAATTATCTTTTTCACTCTTCATGTACATGCATATGTATATATATGTGTTAATCACAGCACACAATGTTATGTACAGGCCCCTGAAACAGACACAACACACTGTAGGCATGCAATTAGTACAGCAGTACAGGGGAGGCGGAGTGACGGGTCGCAACTTCGGGGTGCGCCCCAAATGAGCAGCAATTATTTATGTTATTTAAAACTTAAAAGGTTTCATGTAAGTGTATGGGCCTTTATACAACTTTGGATCAAAACGATCAACCCATAATATTACTTAGCCAACATATTAATAGTGTTTTATTTGTAATGGAGATTGGGTTTGCTGGTTTGCTATTTTTTTCATTCTATTTTCTAGAATGCTTTTCAACCCTTTAAACTTCTCAAATGCAGTTAGAACTCTAGTTAGAAAGTTGTGTCTTAACTTGAAAATCAAATCTTCTCCTTCATCCCTTATTTCATGAAGATTGCTTTCGCACAGTTGCTGCAGTACATCTACACTGATGTTGCGGAGGCTGTGAGACAAAACTTTTCTTGGCAGTCAATAAATAGATTTGCAAAATCCCAGTGCCTTCATATTCAAAAGGGCTCAAGCTAAATAGATACATGCACTGTGAGCTGATGATATAAAAAGATTGCATGAGTTTGAGAAGACAACAGAATGCTTTAAATCAGTCATGTTCTACACCATTTAAATGCTGACTCATTATTGCTGCTCACTCCAGACAGCTTTCATGACCCATGTATGATTAAAATACAAATTCTGTATGAAAGGTTAGGGCAGTTTCATGACCTTTGACTCTCTGGTCAATCTTAATTCCACTGTAATTTCAGACCACAAGGAAAAGAATGCCTTTTCCTTATATTGTAAGGATTTTGATTCTAAAACTATTGTTTAAACTTCTGCTGTTATAGAGATGTCATGCTCAAATTTACAGTATTTTTAGGTGTTAAGAATATTTAAGGCACAATATATGCATTACCACTTAGTTTTGATTGTGACCTATAGCCTGAGCTAAGCTTTTTTCCTGAGTGATGTCAGAGGTCACTGCTGACATACAGCATTTTCTACAGTATGTAAACACAGAATTATTTCTACATTGGCTTTGAAATACATTAGAGTCAAAATTATTGGCTGCACAGTGTAAAAATGAGCCACCCATTCCTCAGACTTTAAACGAGGTTTTTAATGAGTAATTTCCCACAATGCTTCTTATTGGCTGGGAGCTGTTATGTTCCCTGTAAAGTAAATGGAGGTCAAGAGCTATTGTCAGCAGATCAAAGTCCTTCAATGCGCGCACTTTGAGGACTTTCAAATCACCACAAAACTATTCACACAAGTAAATAGTGAAGTTGCTATGGATAAGACAAAAGTCGTTAACGTTTTGTCGCTAAGACAAAAAGGCTCCTATTTCTGACTGACAGTACTACTATCCTTTGTGTGTGTCTGGGTGTGTGTCCTGTGTGCTGAAATCCTCCTTAGTAATTTCATCCTGGCTCAGCCCTCTGCCATCTGACAGCTTAATATTAAAAAGCCTTCATCCTGCAGCAACAAACAGCTAACAGCTTCTATCAGCGTGTGTGTTTTGTGACACCATGATGATCTAGCTTAGCGCTGATCATTATGAACTACACTTTTAAATAGCCATTATCCTCAAATCATTTCTTGCCTATGTAGTTTCTGTTTGGGTTGCTGGACATAAATGTGTCTTCTCTTTTCTCAGTGTGTATTTGGTATTACTAAAACTTTTTTGTACGAGTATGCAGATAAATTTATAAATGTGCTTGTGCATGAGTGTGTGTGTGTTATGTGTATGACAAACAGTGACAGAAACTTTAGTGGACCATGAACAATGTCAGGCAGAGGAGATTTTTCTTCAACTCGGTATGCATTTAAACTGTTAGTGCTTCCAGCACTGCTCCACAACACTTCATGTAATGTATCAGTTCATTTTTATCCAGTTTCTACACCCATGCACCAATGAAATATGCATACACACAATCTATAAATAAAATTTGCACAAATACACAAGGGTGCCAGTGAGCATGGCAACAAGATGGTGTGAAATGAATGTGCTTTGAGGGTCTAATATTTGGAGAAGGTCAAAATTACTTGAAACCTATAGAAGATAGAGTGTGTGTTCGTAGCTGTTGCTTTAGAGCTTGCCATATTTTAGTGAAATTAGACTGAAGAAAATATGTTGTTTAACATTACAAGATCAAAAGTATTGGCCTTTGCATGACAGAATAACAGCAGCGCAACAGCTAAGCATCTTCCTTTTGAGTGCACTCAAGATGCTTTCAGGGACAGTGTTGAGTATGGTACACCTCTGCTTTGACAGTGCTGACAATGTAGTACATTTATACACCACACATGGAATAAATTTATAATTTTACGGCAGTATTACGTAAAGTAAAAATTATACAAGTCATTTGTTTTACCGGTTGATTAACCACCACATATAATTATTTAGAAGCTTTCTAGACATTTTGACATTTAGACATCTTTTTACCAGCTGTTTTTGTGCTTTTGAGTACATCATGACCTTCATGAGTAGACAGCATTTGGAGATAGAGTAGGTGAGGTTATTATACCAAAGACTTCTCAAGATGTTTGTGTCAATTACACAATGTTTGAGTTTGTGTAACTTACACCTGGTCAGATTTGTGAATTTCCAAGTTTAGGATCAATAAAATGTTTTCATGATTTAAAGTCAAATTAATTACTCAGGATGAAAGATTTTCAATCAGTAACGTTCACTCTTTAAAGACATAATGTGACAGAACCATGTAAAACATGCACGTTTTAGCCTGAGACAACAACAGGCACATATTTCCATTTGCTCAGTTGCTCACTCTCTCTGTCACTTTCCCCAGTCCTCCTAAACACCATATTACACACTAAACATATGCTAAAACACAAGCTACTCCAAAGACTGTTTATGAAATGTCATCAGGATGGTAGAGAACCTTCAAACGACCTACCAGATGGGCTTTCTTACCTCATGCTTCTGTGCTATGAAGACACAGGGATTTATGCAACATTTCAGGAAAGCAAAGGCTGTGAACACAAACATCAATCCACAAACTGGTGGAACATGACTCCAGCACACAGACACAAACACACAAATCCAACACAGGTGTTGGATTTTATAGAAAACAAACATGTGAATACAGATGGAATTCAGTGGCAATGTCTATCAGAGAGCAAAAGCAACTGAGAATCTTAATTAAAAGTAAACTTTGGGCAAGATTAGAAGCGTTGCCCTCAATGTTAATGAGAGCGTGTTTATGAAATGTAAAGCGTCACCATGCAAATAAGATTATCTTTTAATAGGGACTGCAATAAATGTTGCATATTTTTAGTTCCTCACAGATTATGAGGATGGAGATGCACAATTCTTTGACCATTTAGACAGTGACATAAGCAGCCAATGGGCTAATACCACATTTAGTCATAGATAAGTCCGTTCTGTGACCTTATTAGTACTTTTATACAACTGCTCATGACTTTTGACCTACCTGTGAAGAACAATACTTCAGACAGCTTCCTGACTGGCTTCTTCGCCTTGAGAGGAAGAGCTGCTTTGCCAAGATGTTACTTTGTTGGCAGTCGCTACAGGGATTTTCCTTGTGTTCAAGTTTTAAATTAGGTTCTGTGCTGTGATATCATGTTCAAGCTGTCCAAGACACATAACCTTATTGGAATTGGATACCTTTCTGTAGCTGTGAGACAGTGGGAGAAAAACATTTTGACATGAATTCAGAAACAACAGGAATATGTTGGCAGGGCTGTCTTTAAAAGTTTTGTTTCTGCTGCTGAGATGATGCACTGCATCTAAAGGCTTAGGCAGTGTGTGCAGCTTGAGATTTTAGCATTCAGGGGACGTGCAAAAATACTGGAAAGGATTTTCAAAGCAGGGTGAAGAAATGTACTTTATCTTGTAGTCACACAGATAGATGTGTCTGACAAAGTTGGTTCATAGAGGTCTTACCCAGTGTTCCTCTCAGACATCTTCACTGTAAGATCTCTTTTCCTTATGTCTCATGCAAACACTCTCTGACCTTCTCCTTTTGTCTTTATCTCTTTTCTCCTTCTCCCACCTCTGTTTTTCTGTCTGTACTCTTGTTGCCTTGCGTTTTTGTCCCATTCTGTACAGAATTCTGTCTAAAGAAAGTAATCTATCCCCCTGTTTATCTCTGTCTTGCTTCTTTTTCATATCCCTTTTTACAAGTTCTCTCACTCTATTCCTGTGCTACATCTTTGCACATGATACCACAACAGTTTGCCCTTGCTTGTCCCCCTTTTTCTTCACAATACACTTCTTCCCTACCTCCATTTACTCCCTCCCTCTCTTCTTTGCTCCCACTCACAGAGGTCCAGGACAGGGGAAATGAAATGTGTATGCATTCTGTAGTGGTGCGGTGAGGCAGGGGGAAGGAAAAATGCTGTTTTATGGTTTTTATGTATTGATCTGTAGATTTCTGACATTGTGCCCATTACACAGGGGGGGATGAAGACCAGCTTAAAGTGAGCTGCTGCTTGCACCCCCAGTAGAGCTTCAGACTAGTAAATAGTCTAAGAAGGAGCATACAAATATACCCAGACACATCCAGTATTGACCAGATATGTATGACCCACAAACTACAGTATATAGTACAGACATGCAGAAATAAACACGGTAAATGCAAGCATCATTTCATCTACTCCGTATCATCAGTAAATATACTTAAACAATGACATATCCCCACAGTCATCTAATATCTAAATATATGGTTTTCTCTCCCATCTCTTTAAACTTTAGTGTCTTCACTGGCAGATTTTACATTCACAGCAGAGAGGAGTTTTTCTTATCTGAAGGTCAACTTAACTGGAACGGAGTTTGTCACCTCACACTCTTAGACAAACCCAGCAGTGCCATCATAAACATTTAATGGAAGCGGCTATCATTGCGCAGCAGATGGTGCTAACAGTGCTAGTGCTCATCTTGGCTCGTGTCACGGCCAATAAATAGCCTTAAGAATAAGGAGAATGTCAGGTGGAGAAAATGAAGGATGCTGCTGCTTTGAAACTGCATGCTGATATGTTATGAATAGATCCACAGTTTCTAAAGACGAACAGCCATATTTTTTCACTGACTTCTCAAATCTAGAAGACAGATAGTTTATTACTGTAGCACAAATTTAAGGTACTGTACATGTCACATGCCAGTCAAGGTTTTGTATTTTTATTTAGTGTGATCATCGCGCACACGGATTTAAATCAACTGCCCCAACAGAAAATGAATTAACCAGCGAAAGAAAAATGTTCATCTTATGGTTTTAATGCCTCACCCAAAGCTGAAGTAGGTCACCTATAAGTAAATCCAAGGAGAATTTAGTATTACTGTTCACTTCGTAACATGTTTGTGAGTTTGTTTGTTAATTGTATTGCTTATTACCTTAGGGCACGTAAGTAAAATATACAGTATATCTCCTGTGTTAAACTGTCTGACGAGCTAAATGGGAGATTGCGAGACATATAATATTCTATATTAATTTTAGATAGTGTAACCCACAGAAACCTGATTCCTCTACTTTTTTATTTGTTAATCTATAATGTGAGCTTTTTCATCATTTTATTTTTGGTCATTTTTTTACATAGTTGGAAGCTTTACATAGAGACCAGCTGCCTTCACTGCAGACCAGATTGAGATTGCCAGGCACATAGCACAGATATATTTCAGTCTTATATTTTTTAGGGAAGATGTATTGTTTGTTCTCTTCCTGTAAGTCTGTTTTGTTTACACTCCTGCTACACTGTCCTTGGATCACACTATTTAATATCTCTATTACATTTTTCTTTCCTGTCTTACCTTGAATAAACAGCAAGACAACGGTATAATATGTGTTGAATTTATGTCACATTCGTTCCAGGAATTGGAGAGTTTAATATTGAAAAAAAAATATTTCTAGAAAATGTTTTTCTCTCTCAAACTGTGACTCATGATGAAATCCGATCACACACTGCTCTAAAGGAGCAGAGGATCGACCCTCCCCACCGCTTCATGATAAGACGTTTAGGAAATCAACGAGAATTTGACGCTTAGCATTTTGCATATTATGAGAGAGGAAAATAAGATATAATGTTTGTTTGTGTTGGAGTTGTTGGGATTACAGTGGCTATGTATATCAGCATGTATTTCAAACTTTTCATATGTCTCTCTTCCTCTCCCTTCCATCAGCTTTATCAGCAATAAGTAAAAATGCAATCTTCACAGTAAAACAAGCAAACAAACAAAGGTTCACGGATCAGTTTAACATTTGCAAAAGAGAAATCTTAACATTAATGGAAGATTTAGATAGAAACATTCCCCATGGCCCCATTTGCCATTATAAAGTGCTAGTTTATCATAGATAATTTAACACTAATGTATCGTGTTTACAGATGCACCTTACATATAATTCAAGTACAAAACAAAAATCATCATGATACAAAAATGAAGCAAATTCTGTACTCTTTCAAAAATGGCCCTTGGCACCCATAAGTCCCCTCTGTACCTGCAGAGGACGGGATGAGTGTCTGCTTGTCTCTTCTCCTCTCTCACCCCCTCTCCTGGGTAATTTGTTGTATAAATATAGTCTACTTACGGATGACGGGCCTTATCGGCTGTGGCACTGGAAATGCAATTACAGCCAGCAAACATCTCCATTGATATCGCTCCAGGGTAGAACGCTCATTTTGGTCCCTTTGGAACAGGGTCCGTTATTGATCAGTATCAGCTCTGAGGAGGGGATTACTAATGAAGTAATCTGAAAACCTTTTGTGTGTCTGTGTAAAGAGCTTGCATGTACGTGTGCTTGTGTGTGTATCTGTGTGTGTGTGTGTGTGTGTGTGTGTGTGTGTGTGTGTGTGTGTGTGTGTGTGCCCATGACTGTAAACAGATCTGTGTGAGAGGCAGACCAACATAATGTGTGTTAGTAAATGTAGGTGTCACTTTGCACCTGTTGAGCATCCTAATGCGTCCCTAATGTCCTCTGTTGTAGTACTCTGCTGCCTCCGGTGGACGTTTTCAGAGCTACACCATCCAACACGTTACCCCTGAAAATGACCTATTATTGACATGTTCTCCTCTATCTGACCCTAATACAATCACAATGTTCTTATGAGAAATTTTATAGCTATGGAGCCTTGGCAGCCTGCAGAGGAACACAACATTTGTAGCTTATGTGATTTAGTGTATTTGAAGAAGGTGTAGCGATACGCTCACCTCAGATACTGTTATATTAATTCAGCCCTTATCACTTTGCTGGGTTGTGGGGAAGACTGGAGCCTATCTCAGCTGATAAAGTGTGTGGTGGGGTACATCCTTGACGGGTTACCAGTTCATCAGGGGGTAGACACATAGACAACCCCTGACAAAGGCAACTGGAGTCACTAATTCACCTATGTTGCATGTTTTTGGATTATTGGGAACCCACGCAGACAGACCCCAACTTAGGTTTCTGGCTATTGCTTTGAGGCAATGATGCTAAAAACAGCAGCACTGAGACTCCCTGTTAGATTACTACTATTACTCATTTGGGGTTTTTTGTCTGACTATTGTCTGCTCCTGTTCTCTGTCTTGTCTTTCAGCCCCTCCTGTTCTGGGTCGTTGTTTCTCTGTCACTCTCTCTCTCCCCGCATCTCTGTCCTTGGCTCTGTCTCTTCCTCTCTTTCTCTCTATCTCCACCCAACAGTCAAGGCAGATGGCCACCTATTACGAGTCTGGGGTTGTGCTCAAGGTTCCAGCTTGTTAGAAAGAATGTTTTTCCTTGCCTCCTTCAGTTCTTTTGCTGTTCTTCATAGAAAGTATCTTGAGATATAATTTTTTGTTGTGAACTGGTGCTACACAAATAACACTGAATTGAACTGAACTACTGTATTGTGACCCCATAAGAAGTCATAGACAATAACCTTAAATATTAATGTCTAATGGTTTATTAGTTTAAAGTCAAAACTTCAGGCCTACACTTTAACACAGATAAATCTTATTCACAAGCACATTGCATAGTTACTGTTTCTCAATGTTCACTCATTTATTAAGAACCCAGATTCACATTTAGCTCATTCTTCTCCTGTTTTAAATCACACTGGCCTAATACCATGTTTGCGTGACAGTCTTTGAAGCAGAATAGGTTTTTTCCCCTTGTTTGATGTGTGTGCAGGCGCCTGTGAACAAATGATTCTCTTCATTCTGTTATGAAGTGATTGCCCCACAACTATTTTTCCATGTTTATAAATCCTTATTTTTTAATGCTCTTTGTTTCTTTTCTCCCTTCGTGGTTGATGCACAGCCTTGACTGAATCTGGTTTTATGATTAACTCATCATTTTATTCTTTATGGGAGAATAAAATTCTTATTATCTTCACCTATGTTCAAAAAAGGCCCATTTGTAAAACCGGGAATTCATGTGCATTCTTGGAATCAAGTTTACATTTTATTTCATCAAAATTTATGAAACCCACAAATTTGGGTTTAGATATATTTGTATTAATGAAGCACTACAGTTTCCTTGGCACCCAATCTGTCTTAACTGGAAGGAAATAGTCAAGGACTTTAAGTTTAAGGATTAATAATTAGCAAAAATAAATGCTTTAGAGCTCTGATTTAAAGTTTGTAAAAATGAATCCTATGGGTGATGAAAACATATTCATCCATCCATCCATCCATCCTTCCATTCCATCCATGTTCTTGTAGAAGAGACCGTAATCTTCTCGTCTAGAGCTGTTTTTCTGTTTTTCGGATCACAGGCGACTATGAGCATGAGCTGGGGTACACTCCAGGCACGTTACCAGGATATTGCAGAGCCTCATGAAGCCACTCACACCTACGGTCAATTTAGAGTGGTCATTTCCCCTAAGCTGCATGTTTTTGGAGGTGGGAGGAAGCTGGAGAACCCGGACAGAACCCACATAGACACGAACTACTGTATACATAGAATGGAACCTTCGAACCAGGAACCTTCTTCCTGTGAGGCGACAGTGCTGCCCACTGCGACATCTGAAACATATTCATTTAATAGCATGTTCATTAATTTTTTTAGACTTTATAATTATAGTGTATACCACTATTAGTGTCCTGTAAGGATACAGTAGGCTTTACTGATTCTACCCAATTGAATGATTGATAAAACATTTTTGACTGAGTCATGCTTGGGGACAATGGATGCTCTGCTCTATGTGGTTTGAAATTGTTAAAAGTTAAAAATCAGCTCCCTATCTTATTCATCCTGGAACAATACTCACAAGAGTGGATAGCAATGCTGTTCCCTCAAGTCAAAGCAGAACAGTTATTAGCAGGGCAGTAGTGACTGACAGATGGACAGAATAGTTACAGCTGTGGCTTTTGCCACTCAGAGCACAAATTGCCTGCACACACTGCATGTGATGATTAAATCATGCTAGCTAAAAACATTAAAAATCAATGCTCTCCTAAACTAGAGTTTAAAGAGTTGTGATAGAGAGCGCTTCAGAGATTTAAACAGATAAGAGCTTTGCAAAACACACTCGTTGAATTACAGCAAAACCCACAGCTGATATTTAAAAGCATGAAGAGCCAGAAATCAATTTTGAAAATGCTGTGATTTGCTGCAGAACATAAAATGTTGTGGCAAATAATGAGTAAATAAATCCTCAGGTTTAAAGTATCCTGAAATAAAAAAGACAAACTGCCTTTTTCACTTTAGCCACGACCCAACAGCTCCACTGTGAGGGCGTTTGTTAATTTGGCAAATTGACAGTGAAAATAAAATAACTCTTACATGGTAAATTTGTACTCAATTTGCGTTTTTACTGTTTGGGCCTGTTGTTTATCACCTTTTTCTATGACTTAATTCAAATTTTCCTTTATATATTCACATGTTTACAGCCATTCATTTCTGTACATGTTTAGTTTTAGGTATTCATGTTTTATATGCTACTAAACATGTCCAGGGTCATTTTTACAGTTAGTTATCATGTATTTATTTCAGGTATGAGTTGAAATAATGACTTTACTTGAGTTTTAACGTTTACACTGGTGGGCTTTGACGCCTCTTTACCACATGTACTTCCTGATTTGACCACTTGATGTCAGTGTTGGTCAGATGCCCTCTCACATCTGCACAGTTCAGGTCAAAGAAATGGCTTCGTTTGTTTTTCACAATCCAGTTAGGTTAAATTAAAAAAAGGAGATCCTTTCACATTTTTTCGTGGGAATATATCAAATTGAGATTTAACTGATTATGTACCAGAACAAGAAGACAGCACCAACAGAAGATCTACACATGTCAATTTATAGATAGATTTGCATTTATCATCTTTTGTGGCCATAAATTCAATGCGGATTAAATATTCCTGTCACAGAACAGTCCTTCAAGGGTCCATTCTCTGCCACTCATCTGTTATAAAGGACACCAAATAGACTGCTGCACACCTCAGTGGTGGACTTTTCTGTGGGTGGCAGCTGAAGCGTTCTTTGAGCGCATTTGTTCGCAGTTCAGTAACCTAGAACTATGTAGAATTGTGCTTAGTGGATTTAGCATAATAACCTTCAAATGTGTGTGGTTTTGGCTGTGAACCTTGTTTGGACTCAGACTGCTTCACTAGGCCCAAATTTATTTTGTCAGTCTGAATGCTTTGTGGACTGCCCTGCCTCAGTCACTCGGGGGCAAATCCTGCTCCAGGCTTCAGCCTCTTTAATATCGCTTTTACACACAGTTGACTTTTTAATCGTTACACAGCAGAATGCAAAGACTGCAGGGATGAGAGGCAGACTGAAACTAATTGTTTGCATTTACACTTTTTATGATTTGGAGGATCCAATAAATGTGGGGTCACACAGTTAGCCCGCATCATCACTGCTGGATTAACAATATTCCTTTCTTTCTCCAGATAACCAGGTCCTGCAGTTTGGGAAGATAGTGAGCACCTCCAACTCTTATGAACCCACTGAACTTGGAGCCCCCAGGAAACCTGTTACTGTGACAACAGACCAGCCTCTACTGTGGAGCATGGGGATAGAGAGGAAAATGCTATGATGTGGAAGAAATTCTTTACTTGTCACACATGGAATCAAACTTTCAAAATGTTTTAACGGGTGTCAAAACGGTCTTAATTGCATCTACATTAGTTTCTACACCTTAATAACCATAAAGTCGGGAACAATTCATCTAGTGTATATTTTTTCATTGAACATTACTGTATTAGGCAACACCTCATTGTTTTTTCTGTGTCCAGATTTTTCTGTGTCCAGATTTTAATGAGCTATTGAAGGAATTCATTTGTGTATTTATCTGCATTTGCCACCAAAACTCATACTTCACTTTTGTTCATATGAATGATCCGTGTCCCTTTGTGAAAACACACTTCATGTCAGACAACTTCAAGATGTGGAATGACATGCTAGCATGTTGAACTGGAGACACACATCACCTGAATAATATCTGAATACTATAGAAACACTTCACTCAGATTCAAAGCATTTGTGTCTTTTGATGAGATTAAAAATCTTATATCTGCCAGTCAGAAAGGGTAAAATAGAAACAAGCGGCTCACATGCTGCAGTGGTAAGGTTAAATGAAAAGAGACAAATCAAGCTGAGTGTCTGTTTATTTTATTTACACTGTGAAATATAAAGCCCAGATTGTTTAAAAAAAAAAAAAAAAAGGCCACCTCTAAAGTTCCTCATGACACCAGCTTAATAACACTTGTCCGTCATCTCTGGGTATTGAAATCCAATTTTGGTTCACCAGAATTTAACCACCACTAGAAAAACACAAATAAGAAAAGAACGTTTAGTGATTATGTACAGTTTTGATTTTACTCAAATATTTTAATTCAATAGAAGCCACTGTCAAAATCATGACTGGGCAAACACAGTGCTTGGACAAACATTTCTATTCTGAAATGCTGCATATTCTGATTACTCTGTCTACTGACAGAAGTAATCAGAACTTTCTTACAGAAGGTTGTAAGATTGTCAAATTAAACTGGATATAAAAATAAAACTATGAATACCACCAGTGTGACCTAACTTCTTTAATTTATGTGCTAAAATAAACAATCTCCCCTACAGAAAAGATGGGCAAAAGATCATTTATTTGTACACTTATTAAAAATAATGTTGATATTTGTCATTGACTGTATCCCTATATTGGGTGAGAATTATCCCAGACAATTACAATTTACTGTCCTTGAAAGCATTAATACGGGAATTAAATGATAAACATAATTTAAGTTTAAGCAATGCAGCCACTTTGGCCTCTTTTGAGAAATTGACAGTGATAAAATATTAAGGCCCTGAGGCAGGGCATCAAATGGAAAACGAGCTTTGTTCCAATGAGTGAGGCTTGTTTAAAATTTTTTTTTGAAATTTCAGACTGTCATAAACAAATCTTTGTAGTGAGTCAACAGAGATAATGAAGACGATTACTGAATGTGAATAATACAGTAGTTCAGTTCAATTCAGTGTTATTTGTGAATGTGTTTGGTAGGGACAAGCACACCCCTATCAAATATAATCACATATCAATTAAAAGTTATATGACTATTACTTACACAATGATATTGTTGATAGGGATGTGAATGAGTTTGACGAAGAAGCCAATGAAACCCATAATGGCAAATCCAATTGCTGTAGCCATGGCAATCTTCTGGAATTCTAAAAAGGAGAAGAAGCACGTCTGTCAAAATACAACAAAGAACTGATTTTTTTTTTTTTCTTTTTTAATTATGAGAACTACAAATCAAGCATCTTGGTTCCAAATTTTGTAAGTGTACGTGGTGTCAAACGGTACTCCCAGTACAACAAAGACTGGGCCAAATGAAAAACATAAAGAACCTACCTTTCCGGTCAGGTTTTGTGCATCTCTTTACGAGTCTTATGGAGTCTTTGACGAACTGCCGGCTGGGCTCCACAAACTGCATTACCTGATCCATAACTTTTAGCTGAGAGAAGAATATAAACAATGTCATCACCGGGAAAACTTGGGCTGCGGTCACTGCTGACGTTGACTTGAGTCGCCAGTACCTACATGACTCTCTGTATTATAAATGCAGTAAAGAGCCAATATTCCGTGCATCTTATCATTACTATTAAACATTAATGTGTAATTGTTTAACATATTTTCTCATCATTTTAGTCGGTTGGTTGTTCACTGATCTTGACTTGCTGACGTTATTCTAAGAAAAGCTGTGAAGACGACGTGACATGTTGGCTGAATTGCCACTACATAAAACCAAAAAAAAAAATACTGTCATACCAGCAAAAGAGCAACAAATATGTAAAAATCTAGTCACGTTCGATAAAGTTGGTCGTTCGCTTACCTGTTTTTATCGTACTAGTCGAGATAATAGTCTGATGAGTGAGAGCCACGTAGCTTACAGTGAGCTTCTGTGTGTGGAAAAGGAACGCTGACGTAGACTTTAGCTGCGCATGCGTATAAACTGATTTCCTTTTTGAGAAAAAACAAAAAAAACGTATTTCCTTTTTTGGTTGAGCTTCTTTTTTGTTTACGTTGCCACCTACTGGCTTGGAGGTTTCAATACAGACATAGGATGCCATGTTGGATAATAGCGACACATTTTCTGTTAACTATTTTACATATTTTCAAAGTTATATTCGACCTTTTGTTCGTCTTACTAGATATGAATACATGTTACTACTATATGTTTGTGCCACAACAGGGTGATTGTTGGGTCCGTAATGAAAAATGGGGTAGGAGTTGTAGCAAGTACAGTACATCTATAGTCTTAATAAGTCCTCCATCCAATGTAGTGATGAAAGGATGAATAATTTGCTATTATTTTATTAAAATAAAGTGACCCGTCTTTTTATAAAAGTGCATTTCTGAAAGTGAGACAGTCAAACGACACATAGCACATTTACCACAAAGAGATCGCTGGTCCCAGACTCCTTGTCGGTAATGCTCATGACATTCCTTAGGTCTTAAATACTCCCCTTGTGATTTAGATTAAAATACTCTTTCCTGATAGAAATTCTGGCATCAGTACTTGCTCTGTTCCTCATTAGTACATGGTGGGGCAAGTGCCATATGTACTATGATGTTCATGCCCAGCAAAAACGAGAGAATGTACTCCATTCAACTGCGTTCTGCACACTGCTTTGTGAACATTACATTTTATATTTGTCACTTGCATAAAGTAACATTGGCCTAAATTACATTAATATTCAGTCAAGTTCAGGTGGTACTGAAAGCAGTAGTAATTCTTTTCATTCATTCATTCATCTACTAAACAGCTTCATCCGCTGCCGCAGGTTGCTGGGTGCTGGAGCCTATCCCAGTCGACTGGGGTTGTGAGGCAGGGTACACTCTGGGATCGAAGCCAGTGCACCACGGAGCCACAGAGACACAGTCAAACACTCACACACACACACTCACACCTATGGGCAATTTGGGACCAGCCAATGTTTTTGGAGGTGAGAGGAAGCTGGAGAACCTGGAGAGAATCCAAGCAAACACGAGGAGAACATGCAAACTCCGCACAGAGCAGGACTCAAACCTGGAATCGCCTTGCTGTGTGGCGACAGTGCTAATTTGAAATTACATTCTCTTAATGACATTGTGCTGCAACCTCAGACTTGAATTTGTAACTTTATTTTTAGGATTTCCTCGTGTTATTGGCTGCATATATGGCTTCCAAATTCCCATCAAGGCTCCCTCACATAATGAAGCTGATGATGTGAATAGGAAGTCCATTCACAGCATAAATGTGCAGGTACATGTAGATTGGCTACTGTTTAGAAATGTTTAAGACTACATCATAGATAAACTAACATCTGTCCAGATCATATGTGATGCTGCAGACTACATTCCGATGTGGATGAAGTGTTCTGGGTCGGTTCCTGACTCAGGGATGTATTATATCAAACCTGAGTAACAGAGTGTAACCATCCATTCATCCATCCATCCATTTTCTTTCACCCCTGTATCCACTGTCGTGTGTCACGGGGAGCTGGAAACTATCCCAGCTGGCTTAGGACATGAGGCGATAGGTAAAGTAAAGGTTTGCAATAACTGTCTTACTATACATCAAAGGATTCTTCAATGGCTTTTATCTGGAGGACAGGAGTTACCCATGGCAACCAAGTCTTCTGACCCCTTACACTGAACCAGGTCCCTAACAGAAATTCAGCTGGGCTCACTGCAAGAAGAGAGACCGGGTGGAGATGGCCATAGGCCTGCTGAAAGCCCATTTCCAGTGCCTACATTACCTCAAGATGAGAGGGCCTGTGATATAATTGTGTTGTTCTTCATACTATTGCCTCCATTAGAGGAGAACAACACATGTGCATCATGTGACTGAAACAGAAAAAATTTAACTTGGAATGCCTCAAAGCAATTATATGCAGTACGAAACCACAGCTATTGATGGAAGAACTAAAGCAGTTTTGGTAATTATCAAAGAAATCATGCAAAATGGCTAGATGTCAGTTCTTGGTTTCAGTTCTTATATAATATACCGGTAGGTATATGCATGGGTTCGAATATCTTCCTGTGTTTTGTAACATTTCCTTCAATTCTCTCATTGTTAAATTCACCTAATTTCCACTCCACTCAAAATGTCACCCGTGTCACATTTGCAAAGTATCTGAAAAGGTCATTTCAACAACTTTGACGATTATAACATTAAGGAAATACTTTCAGAATTCCCATACTTGAACTTTTACTTGAATGTTAAAAACAAGAACAACTGCATTGTGTTTTCCAGCATTACAGGTCCAATTTTTTACATTATATACATCACATTCAATATATAGAAAAACTTCACATGTTGACACATTGTAACTGCATTTTGATTACAATCATAATGTCAATATACTTTTTACTGAGGTAAACACATTAGTACAGTTCACTCACATCACAGATAATCTTATGCTGTTCCTTTCTCATCTAACAGAAGGGCAAAAATGGGTACTTGACACAACTCTGTACAAGCAGATAATTAAAAATTCTGTTGGGTTCTGTTGCCTATTGGGATAGGGTAGATTGGCGGAGCGTGCACACGCAGCGGCTCCTCTCTCTCCCACTAGAGTGGTTCTTTGTCTTTTTCTACTGCCTGTGGGTCTGACAGGACTGTAATTGTATCTGTGCTGTATGTCGTGCCTATATGGTACATTTGATAATAATGGTGACTATGACTATGAAAAAGTAGCTGACCAATACTAATGATTTACTAAACAATAAAAATGGCTCCAGCACCCCATGACCCACGACTGCGGAAGAGGCTGGTATAAAAGATGAAAATGAAGTGCCTACCATTAACCTGAACAAGAAGTAGGCCTATTGATTGCTTATATTTTCTTAGAAGAAAAATCACACCCTGATTATGAGACATGTACATGTATACTGTATATCTCTGTCTCTCTCTCTTTCTGCTCCCCTGTCCCTATCTCCATTGTAATTCTTTTCCACCCAACTGGTCAAGGTGGCCGCCCTCCAGAGATAAAGTCAGAGAGGCCAGACTGAGATGGTTTGGACATGTCCAGAGGAGAGATAGTGAATATATTGGTAGAAGGATGCTGAGTTTTGAACTGCCAGGCAGGAGGCCTAGAGGAAGACCAAAGAGGAGGTTTATGGATGTAGCGAAAGAGGACATGAAGGTAGTTGGTTTGAGAGAGGAGGATGAAGAAGACGGTTAGATTGAAGCAACTGATTTGCTGTGACGACCCCTGAAAGGAAAAGCCAAAAGGAAAAGAAGAAGAAACATGCCCTTGTGACTGTACTGTACTTGAAAATATTAAACACTTTCACCATCATCTTTCACCAACATTAATGTCTTTATAAAAGTATTTCCTCCACTAAGTAGTCAATTTGCCTCTATTCACTGCCAGGTGATGCCGACCATGTTGCAGCTGACCTCCCACAGCTTTTGAGCCAAAACGTCATCAGAAGCTAACCTTGAGCAGCTTCCTGCGGCACAGTCACTAAACATTCATAGGGAGAGAAAACTGCCATTACAAACAGCATGTTACATTTTAGTGCCTACTTAATAAAAATGAAAATAGTCTACATTCAGGTTATTATTCTGAGCAGCATGAAGCTGAAGATCTAAAATTTGCAGGTGAGCTGAAAAGCCATTCTGTACCTGAAATAGCCTCCGCTCTGGCTCTCCAGGTTCGGCTCCACAGTGCAGTAGATGGTGGTTTGCGCTCCTTCCACTGTGGTCTTGGTAAAAACCCTGAAGATCTTCACTGCCAGCTGGATACACTGGTGCTGGTGCCTCCACAGGTCTGACTGAACCACCCCCGGGTGTAGAGAGAACACACACACACCTGTACCTGTAAAATGTATACAGTCACTTACATTGCTATATGGTGTTCTGCTGTGATTTTGTACACACTTGTGTGATTTAAATCCATTTTTAAGAAAAATATGTTTCTTTTTCCACAGGTACCTAGATGAGTGTCAAAGTGAAGCATACAGCTGCCGCAGCTCTTCCATTAAAGGAAATAAATGTGTTCCTTGAAAACAGCAAGACCATCTCATCTCACCTTGTAACCGTTTTGCCAGAGAGCGTGCAAACAGCACATTGGCTAGTTTGCTCTGTCCGTATGCCTTCATGGTATCATAACTCCTCTCACTGTTGATGTCATCCAGCCGAAGCCCGGTCCAGGTGTGGGCCACCGACGCCACTACTACAATACGGGCAGGAGCTGAACGTTTGATGAGGTCCAGCAGCAGGTACGTCAACAGGAAGTGACCTGAGGACAGTCATAGGATATCTATACTGTACTTATGTTTCATTACCACACTAATAAGTTTTGAAAAACCCAGGGACTTTTTTTAGAGCAGGTATCTACAGTAAATAGAATTTGTTTGGCAGCTTTTAACATGATACAATCAATGAGATTTGATTATCATTTATTCAAATTAAATGTGGCGGAACACTAGTTGGGGATGTAGTTCAGTGGTAGAGCACATGCTTTGAATTAATGCTGCCCAGGATTCAGTCCCTTGGGCATCTGCAGCCCTACGGCAGTACAAGCCAGTGTCAACTGTAGGCCGGTCCCAAGCCCAAATAAACAAAGAGGGTTGCATCAGGAAGACCATCTGACCTAAAACAAAACAAAAAAACCTCTGCCAAACAGATATGAGCCCTGATTCAAAATGGAAAAAGGTACGCTGAGGAGTCCCCTAACGGGACAAGCCGAAAGGAGGATTTATTTGCGGACTAAACAAGGGGGAGAAGTCCAGTAAAGAACAAATTAATTTTTTTTTGGTCTTTGAGACCATTCCTTCATTACTAAAACATATGTTTGTGTTCGGATAGCCACTCAAATTTGAAGAAACATCTCATTCTGAAGAAAAAGAACAACCTACAACACCCAGCTTTTAATGGAACTGCTGCGGAGGTGAGGCTGACTGAGCCGACATGAGACCAAACAGACTCCGTGTTTGTGTTATTGTGTTTGTGAATTCTGTGAGCGACACTTAAAGGCGTGACTTGAATAAGGTTGCTTCTCTCACCATTGTTCTTCATTTCCTGTTGTACTGATGATCTATCCAGTTATATTAAGGACATGTATACATATGAAGGCTGGACAAGCACAGCATGCATTGTCCTGTACTGGACAATGGCTTCCTCCTATATACAGTGCGCCCTCAATCCTCGCGGTTAATGCATTCCAGGAACCACACGCGATTAACAAATTTTGCGATATGTGTGTGTGCTCACATGCTGTTTGTATATGTGCAGCTGAGTTTGAATAGTTGTTTTGCTTGTCAGCCTGTGGCAAAAATAACACTGAGGAGTAGATTACAATGTGCCCTTGTGCATTTGCACAGCAACGCTCGTGACTTCACCTCATCGTAGACTTTTGGTAGGCAGCCACATGATACCATACGCGCATTCTATTGGCTAACGGCATCCGGAAGTGCGATACATTCCATGAGTCTCGGACTTACATGAGACACAAAAGTGCTTTAAGCCATCGATAAGAGTGTGGGAAAAGGTAATACAGATAGAAGGTAGTTTGATATCAGTCTGGGGAGGGTCATAAACGTTTAAATTATCGTAAATAATAAGATAAATAGTTTGTTGCTTTATGGCGAAATTTGTTAATCGCATGTGGTTCCAGGAACGCATTAGCCGCGAGGAATGAGGGCGCACTGTATATAGGAGGAAGCCATTGTCCAGTACAGGACAATACCTTTAAGAAAGCAGCATCTCTTAGCTTCCTGGCTGATATGACAGACAGCTTTATGTGCAATTTATAAGTATTATCTGATAAGGAAAAAAAAAACCTTTTTATTAGTAGGAGTACCCCTCCTATCTATATGTACCCATGTTAATAAAATAGAAAGTATGACTGCACACTTTTTTAAAATTAATCCACTTTGAAGCCAAAACATGACAATTTGAACTCTCTCTACTATTCATATCACTAACAAAAATGACAACCCATTAAAACACTTTTTCTTGACAGAGTCTCAAGAATGAATGTGAGAATAATATTTCAAATGAAGGCAGAAGCTCCAGCTTTCAGTATGACTCACCCAAATGATTGACACCTAACTGCATTTCAAATCCATCAGCAGTCTTGGAGTAGGGACACATCATGACACCGGCATTATTTATCAGGACATTCACCTGTTTCTCTTCTGAAAGGAACATCCCACACAAACATGAAACACAATGAAGAATTAGCAATCAGAAAAAGCTCAAGTGGCTTTAGACATGCAGACAAGAGGAGTTAAGCATAGAACCGCCAATCTGTCGTACTTGGGATATGCGTTTTTGGAGCATATTGAAGGAACTATGTACAATGTGGTAAACCATGGTTATCTGCCCACCTTTGTTAATGAGTTCAGCAAATGCTCTGATGGACTTGATGTCAGACAGATCCAGTTTCCTGATGACAATGTTCTCATTTCCTGTGTCTTCAAAAATATCTGTTCTTGCCTCCTCTGCTCTCTCGAGGTCCCTGCATGCCATCACGACACGTGCTCCTGAAAACAACAAAGGTCACAACTCAGAAGTACATCCCAATCTCCTTAGTCAATAGTTTCCTTCTTCTCAGTGAACACATGAAACCTAAATCATAGTCATAGTCATAGTCAACTTTAATGTCAAATGTACCATATATGCACGACATACAGCACAGATGAAATTACAGTCCTCTCAGACCTACAGGCTCATGCCTGTTGACCTTTTTGTGGACATCCAACATCTTAAACTTGCGCTCTGGAGAGCAAAGATGAGAATCTATGAAGAGAACTGAATGGGGATGAGAGTGGCCTTTACAGAAATCTTTTGGAGTTAAGACATAACAGTGTATTCCAAAAACACTGTTTTTTTTTTATTGAATTTCTCATTCATCATATAGTTATAACTGTCTGTTTTTGTAGATCTGGATGATAAAATGACCACAAACCACTTCCTTAATTCATTGCAGCTATTTTACCATATCCAATCTGTTATTTCTCTTGTTAACTTGTTAACCACGGGTAAAACTAACATCAGTGGAAGTAATGCAGTCACCCAATTATATCTTTTATCCTGATTTCCATGCAGTTACATGCAAGAAAAGAGATTCCTCAACATCATCTGACTGATGGACGATCCATTTGTAATTTGCTGTCGTCACCTCAGGGGAAATGATGCCTCATTTCTAAACAAAAAAATTTCCTTACCTCTCCCTATGCATTCTCAGAGGATGCAAGGGAAAGAGACAAGTCAGGAAATGTGAAAGAGAACTTAGTTCATATTCTCCCACATCACACTAACTTTTTTCCTTCTTTCCTCATTTAGCTAAGGTGAACTTCTGAAGATTCTACACTTGCTGGAACAAATTCCAGTCTTTTTATGCTCCAGACTGAGAATAAGCCCAATGTAACAAATACAATGATCGATGTGAGGACATTGTGTTATGAACCCTCTTCTTGTTTTGGTTGAGGACATATGGTGCTGCCATCAAATCTCAAAATGTTTTTTTAAGAAATCACAAGACAAAGACATAAGCAGCCATTATACCTTGTTGAATATAAACCTGACAGTGATTAAGACACATTTTCTCAACACAGCAGGATTTAATTCTTGGAGTTTCCAAACTTCAAAAGATTTGTTCATTTGCAGACATATAAAGTTACCTACACTAATAGACAAGGAAGTGCTTACATGTCTGTGTGTGTCTAATCCTCCTCTAATGTTCTCTAAACTCTCATTTAGCCAAATGCTCTGCTCGCGTGACCACAACGCCCTCTCAGCTGTGTCGCTTCAGACACAAATGACAATGCATTCTCCTTAATGAGCCCAGAAAGAAGCCATTAATCAGATGGAGCATAGCTTCTGCATCCCATCAAAGTGTCTTTGTTTCCACCCCCTTGTTCCCATGTGGGAAAATCCTACTGCTCTCGCAGCCAAGTTCACTCAATTAAATGAAATAGTAAACAGCAAGAGTGGAAGAGGGGTCAAATTAAAAATCATCTAGCAGGTGATTACACAGCGTGACACATGCATGAATAATGTCAGTATGCAAATAAGGGTTATATATGAAACAGGCCTGCATATTCTGCATACTCAGACAATCAACAATAACTTTAACCATTACACTTTGATGAGTAATATGGGTATATCACCCCATCAGTGTATCCAAAAGTGAAAGATATGACTAAATGAGAATAAATAAATAAATATGAATAAATAAAAATATGAGACTCGGTCTTCAATTTTCATCACACAGAGACCTGAGTAGCCTCCTTCTGTTATGAAACCTTCCAAATCTAATCACATGGACATCATGTCATTGCGTAATGCCATCTTCTGAAGAGTAATAAAGTAATTTGGCAGTGTTTCCTCCAGAAGCAAGAGACAGCGTATTATTATGTCTCTCTGGTAGTAATGATTCTTTTTGTTTATGCTTTTTTTTTACCTCTCCTTTCTCAAGATGATGCAAAATAATAAAATGTTGACACGTATTACATAGATTATTGGAAAAGATAAGATATCCATGTGTCAAACATGTGAGCGAAAACAACCACATGTGTTCTTTTCTTCAAAAAGGAGAGGCGGATGTCCTGCTGGGCAGATAAATGAACAAACTGAATCACCTACTGGACAGTTTTCATAGAAGTCTATTTGTGTGTGTATGTCTACACTGCAGGGCGCACCCTCCTATCTCCCTTTGTTGCTTGCCTGGTTTGGGAGGGGAGCAGACCCCCACAATACTCCCTCTGTCCCCTTGATGTCACGTCTGTCTTTCATCACTGCTTTCTGTGTTTCAGTTGGATTGGCAGCAGGATGCTCATTTTGATTGCAATGGTTTCAAATTCATTCTTAATCTCCCATCCGTCTTTGCCTTGGAATAGGTTAAAATTATGCCTCTGTCACTGACTAGTTGGTTATGAAAATCCCCTCAGCCTGATATTCCCACCAAAACAAAAGCACATTCAGTTAACAAAAGAGACAGATTAAACCTGATTTCATGGTGGAGGTCTGAGGACAGAGGCCACATGAAAAGATCACGTTTAATAGCTTTAAACCACCCAAGCATTGGAAGTGCTTAACTCCAGGGAAAAGAGTGACTTGTGCAGTGAGTGAAAGTTGGAGAAAATAAAAGAAAATAAAACACAGTGCAGGGCAGAGACACACCAATGTGACAGAACCAAAAATAGAGACAAGTGGAGGCGCGAGAGGAAAAACAAGCCCAGACTCTACCTCTTGTTGCCAGGTCCCTGGCAGTTTCTTTGCCAATACCAGTGTTGGCTCCAGTGATGATGACTGTTTTCCCATCTAACCGCTCCTCTGAGGACCAGCGGTTACAGCACACACTCCTAGATAGAGCATTTGCAAGTAAATCATCAATAATGGAAGAAAAATGTGAAGCACACCCTTCATAATAAGTAATAGCTGTCAATTGTCTATAAGTTTAGACATTCAGCCCACAGAAGACATTTAAAAATAAAAAAGCAAACATAATATATATATAAATCATGCACATGCAATAGGTAATCCATATTTTTTATCATTTATTATATTTAATTACATCATTTGTCTAATTTGCTTTAAAAAATTATGAAAACATTAAAATTCATTGTGACAGACTTACAGGAGAGTGTCAAGTATTCCACAAATAACTGACAACAAGTAAAAGGTCTGAATTGACGCAAATTCCACATTTTCCACAGGGGTCTGACGTACTGCCACATCTGACGGAACGGTAAAAATCCCACATACCCCGAACATAGCTGGTGCGTTCAAGATCATGCCTTTATCGTTATTTTTTGTTAGATTTCTCTGTTCTTCTTACCTGCAATACATGCTTCCACTTTGGCCAGAAACGACTTTACCTCCTCCGGTCCTCCAAACAGTTCGTGGCTGGATTTCGTGCTTGTCATCTCCTCCTCCTCCTCCTCCAAAGTGTTTGTCATCGAAATGTATCGGCTGGGCCAATCAGGTGCGAGCTGACGCATAATTGATGGTGAACTTGATGAGGCAGGGAAACAACAGGCTGCTTTCCTGTCGCCTCTCTGCGGTGCGGCAGTCGGACTGGTGAACTGAGCTGACCCATGATTTTGGTATATTGAAAAAAATTCATAAATAATTCAATTAAGTAAAGGAATATGTCTTCAGGATCAGTAGCCTTGTTTATTAGTCATTAAAATATTGCAACATTGCATCCTGGCCACTTGAGGTCTCTCCAGGATCAAATCTGAGCAGGTTGCAAATGAATTCCAAAAAGAGCTGCTGTTCATTTCCAGACATTTATTGCCCAGCATTTCTTTTCAGTCCCTGATACAATCAGTAAATATCAGAAATAGAATATTGTGTGCCAAAAAAAGGATGTGATCTTTCAACAGTTTAGTATGACTGTAATATTTTTATTTGCTCAATCGCCATCATGTTCCATTAAACATTCCTCAATCAAACTATGAATGTAGATTGCCATTCAAACTACATTCATATTCTGTTTGCATCAAACATATCCAATTTTCAATACTCCTTTCATTTAACACCAGGAAAACCTCTCATGAATATTTCTTCATAGAATGTAGAGGCCCCAACACAAGACCACGTTTATCTCCAGCGGATCCCCAGCAAGTGGCAGCTGATGGCCCACAGCTTTAAGGCAGTGCCGTCGTCCTGACCTGCCCTGCAGCTCTCAATTTTGGCACAATCCCTGTGAGGACAGGAAAGACAAGACCGGGTAATATTCTCTCTATATATGTGCAGTATTTTATTACATCCTGCTTCAAAGCGGTGATGTATTGTGATTATCAGTGTTCATGTGTTCGTCCGTTCGTTCATTCATCCGTTCGTTTGTCCACCAAATATCTACGCAACCGTTGCAGATAGAAAGATTAAACAAAAAGCAGATTACTCGGGCAACAAACAGGATGAAAATGAGATGATGACCTTGACCTTCAGACTACTAGGTCAAGGTGAAATTTCCACTTTTGTACACTCAGGAACCAGATAAGATAGAAGAGGGAGAAGGCCAGTGTGAGTAAGACCGTAGATCAAAGCTAGTGCTTTTATCTACCTATGCACTAGCTTTGATCTATGGTCAAAGCTAGTGCATAGCTTTGACCTACCTGAAAGCTCAAACCTATGCACTTGTCAGGTACTACTTTCAGGGTACCCTGACCTACCTTGGAGGTAGGTCAGGGTAAGTCGTGGGATGTTGCAGCCTCAGACTGCCTTGGTTTAGTTTAAAAATGCCTTTTCAAACAAACACCTCTTATTTGAACACCCTCTACCATGATTGCCTCCCTGTGATTTTAACCTAAAGTGAGAATGGGTTGAATTTGACACATGTAACAAAAAGGTGGTTGTTAAAATGTGTATGATGTGATAGAGTCTGATGTCTGCTCTCATCTCATAGACAGTCCATTAAGAGTATTAAATGCTTGATTTGAGTTTATTGATCTGGATGTCACCACAGCTGCTAATAAAACATTCCAAACTGACTTGTAGTGTCCTCCGGTGAGCAGCTGATTCTCAGGTGTGACAATGCAGTAGATAATGGAGTAGGCTCCCTCTGCCGGTGTCTTGATCAGATAACTGAAGGTCTTGACAAATTTTCGAAGGAATTGTGGGGTGTGCCGGGTGATGTCAGTGTTCACAGAACCAGGATCCACGGAGTAAGTTGTTACACCTAGAACTGTGAGCAAAGGAAAGCATTTGGGTTGATGTTCATGCCATCTTTTCAAAATGATTTGCTTATTATGTCAGTATAATAACACAATAATATAAAAAACAAAATCACTATACTGTGCATCCTCTATAAATCACTATGATGCTCAATCATTCAACGTGAAAGTAAGAAAACTGTCATTGTTCAAACACAGTATACTATGGATATGCTTTTGAATATGGAACTATCCTAAATATTGTTAGATGTGGTAGATAATCTGAGATTGACGAAAGAATAATTTTTAGAACAACTGCATTATTCACAAACAATTTCTCCTCGCTCCATTACTTGCCCAGAGCGGTTGTGGTTGAGACATGAGACTCTCACACTGGCTAAAGATGTAGAGTTTTTCATGCACAAGCACAAAGAGGCACAGAAACACACACACACACATGCACGCACGCACGCACACACGCACACACACACCATCACATGCACACCCTACCCTCAGTCCTTTTGGCCAGCTCTCTGGTGAACAGGACATTGGCCAGCTTGCTCTGTGCGTAGGCCCTCATTGGGTGGTAGCTTTTCTCACTTTTCAGGTCATCAAAATGGATTTTGCCATAGTTGTGTAAAACGGAAGACAAGTTAATGACCCGGGATGGAGCAGAGAACTTCAGCAAGTCGAGCAACAGATAGGTCAAGAAGAAATGACCTGTAGTGGAAGAAAGTGGGCAGTACAGAAGGAAACACGGGAGGAGCAAAGTGGAAACGAATGGAGACCAGTAAGAGAGGAGATATTAAAGTGGGCTGGATCATAATGAATCATGTTGCAGCAGAGGAAGAATATTCGTACAACTAATGTAACTTCTCAATATATTAATCTCATACCTAAGTGATTGACTCCAAACTGTGTTTCAAATCCATCCACTGTCAGACCATAAGGGCAAGCAGCCACACCTGCATTGTTGATCAGGTAGTGAAGAGCCTTCTCAGCTGGAAAGCAAATTACATGATGACATCACAGTCTCATGAACTCACATATGCTGCAGCTTGGAGTAAGCGTTTGTGTTTGTATCTGTTACCCACAGTTGTAGACGCTCTCGGCAAACAGGCAGATGGATGTGGTGTCAGCCAGATCCAGGAGTCTGGCAACCACCTTAGCTCCCTTTACCTCCCTGATGATGTCACGGGCAGCTTGCTCTCCCTTTGACATGTCTCTGCACGCCAAAATCACCCGTGCTCCTGTGGACATTAATGCCTCTTAACGACGACTAGATAGAACACATTCATGCTGAAATTGGAACAAGTTTAGGTGTGGCTGAGCTGACTTCAGTTTTGTTTCAGGGTTCAAAACTCTCTACTCTGATCATCTGCGTTTCGCCAGCATAATTTAATTCCTTCAACAGTGAAATCAAAACCAGCTTTATCGGCTAAAATTTGTGCACACAAACAAGAAACATGACTCCGTCTTAACATGGTGCTAGGAAATTGAAGTTAGACTAAAAATAATCACAGATAATAAGAAGTGCAGTAAACAAAACATTTTAGGAAAACTTGCATAATTTTATATCCTTCTTCAGCTAGATGTGTTTTCCAGTAAAACAAAGAATGTCTAAGTCATCATGGCTCTCATTTGACAGTCATTAGTTCTGTTTGCTTGCCTCTGCCAGCCAAGTCCTTGGCTGTCTCTTTGCCTATTCCACCACTGGCCCCCGTCACTATGGCCGTCTTCCCATCCAGACGCACATTCGAAGACCACTTGGGGACAAACAGAGACCTAAAAAATGTACAAAATGAAGGTATGAAACCATAATCGTCACAAGTTTTGGAGCAATGTGGACACTTCATTTGACATATTGGTATCAATGTATATCCAAATTAAATTCATTAGGTATACAGATATAAATTTAATTCACAAAAACTACGTTATTCTGATGTTGCAACCAGTATGTTATTCAGGTGATGACTTTAAAAGCTTCTCACCTGATTCCTTGCATTTTGGAGATTTGTATAATCCAAATGTGATATTCCTCGCAAGGGCGGACAGCTGATAGAAGTTTGCTCCAAACACGCAAAAGGAAGAACGACCGGAGAATGCGTACAGAAACAGCGGATCTAGAGTGCATTTGGAAGACATAATTAGATACAAACCCCCTTCTGTTGAAAGTTTGTCGTTGTAACTAATCAATCAGAAATGGTTCCTTGGATGCAATCACATGAAGAGGAAAGCGAAGTGGAAGTGTCCCGAAGGACCTGATTGATCAGCTGCTCGTGGTGGTCTTCTTCCTGCCAGGATCCAAAGGCCAAAGATCTCTGTGCTTGGTGATCGTGTTATTACTTTGATTTTCTTATGTATTTATCTTTTAAATCTCGTCTCTGCACGAAAGTGAAATCAAAAAAGTCCTTTCTTATCATGATACACTAAACCGTGAAGAGCATTGGCAAGTTTAATGGTGCAGGGATCTCGAAGTGAAGTTGAAGGAGACATGCAATGCATCGTATGATTTTATCATGCGTAAAATCACTGTCTGTGCAGGAACTGTTTCCACCGGCGGGGGAAGCTAATCTTACATGTAATTATCAGTGCAGAAGAGTCACTGTTGCTGAAATGAAGACACCAGATCCACAGGTGAGTCGGGTGTGATTTCATCATTTCACCGCTGTGGATTTTTTGGTGCTTTCCACAGGAAGGATCTTAGTTATCAGGTAGCTGTTGTACCGAATGCTGATTGGGATAACTTTATTTGATTCTTAATGGAGCAGAACCTGAGGAAACCCCTAATTTGAGTTTAAAAAATACGTACATGTGGGTAAATGAGTTGTTTTTTCTGTTTTAGACCGTTTTGATAGTTCACAGATATTTAATCTATGTAGGACCTGCTTATAAATCAAAAACTGACAAACAAAGCCTCACTTTGTTCTTTATGTTAGATTTTTCAAATTCACTTAGATCTGAACTTCATACAGTGACCACTAGAGGGCGTGCTGCAACGTCTTCCCTGTTCTCAGTGAAAAGAAAGACTGTTTTCTACCACATAGAAGTTTTTAGGGGAAAGCATTTGAATCTAGTACATACAGGCTCTGTGCTCACCGCCCAGCCGGGTCTCATGTAAACCATGTGGAAGGTAGTCATAACTTCCTGTTTTCACAAACAACCATAAAAAGGCAGGGTGAAATGCACACACACACACACACACACGCACGCACGCGCACACACACACACACACACACACACATACACACACATAAACATACTTCTGCTGACCTAAACCAGGCCTAAATGATGCTGCCGGCTCCTCTCATGTGGTCTCTCTCTGACGCTAGCTGGTCTGACTGTTATTTAGTTTCTCCTCACAGCTGCTCGCCATCCCCAAGTCTGATGAAAGGAAGCCTGTCTTGTCTCTCTGTCTGTCTGTCAATTTGGGGTTAAAGGCAAAGAAGCTTTGCCACATGTGTAATTAACATTTCTTCAGAAAGATTATGTATGAGGTAGATGACTCATTCATTGTCAGTCCAAGGATAGGGACGTTGACAGAGAGAAACAACAGTATGTAGAAAAGTGACCAACCCAGAAAAGATGAAATGCAAAAACAGATTTAATTTTCCAACCAAAATATTCTTTCAGTCATTCATTGTCTGATTGATATGTACATGATTATTGAAATGCAGCATGCATATGTTGAGGTTGTGATTGAAAAGTCCCTTTTAACTCCTATTATCCTATTACACTGTAATGGTTTTACTCAAACACACCCACACCTCCAACCAAATGAGAGGAAACAAAAGATCGTCTTTGCTGTTGTCACAAAAAAAATCAAGCGCCTTTCCAAATACAAACACTGATCACAAATACATCTCTGGAAATTATACATAGACAATATACTTTGTAAATTATAACATATATAACCAGGCTGACATTTTGCTTTTCTTCATTAAGACTAGCATCATCAAAACAAAACAAACAGGAATAGCATAGTTTCTCAAATGCACAGCATTTTTTCTTAAGATGCAAACTGCACTTGCGGTGCAATAAGGAGAGAATGTTATATCAAAAATTAAAAATGGATGTGTCATCAATGGAATAGTAAGCTTTTGATTAACCCTGAAAACCAGTAAATATGAAGATCCACTCTTTTTTCATGTTTTTCTTTCTTTTTTTTCTTTTTTACAAATTTTTATCCTACTGGATTTTATTATTTTAAAATTATTTTCTACTGTTCCAGTATTTGTTTTCATTGCATGACTTTGTAATAGCAAATGCAAGTGATTCCACACGGTGGATATAAAATGTCAAAATGACAAAATCTATAGGGTTAAAAAAACAGATATCGAAAAACTGAAACTTGGGCAACTTACTGAAGGATGGGAGAAATTATATCCCTTGTCTACAAAGACTTCACTGAAATTTCTTTGCAAAAGTGTGACATTGTTCCAGTCTGAACCAATTTCTCCTGTTATTGAAATTGAGTTCCCAATAGAAAAGCCTTCAGCTTTCTACCTGGAAAAAACTACTTCAGAGACACCTCAAATGAAATTCAGTGACACTGTTTAAAACTGAAGGGATAAAATTCATAATTTTAAGTAAAAGTCTTCATTTTTCCTGGGACAGAAAATTGATATGGTAGACAGATTGTTTCAAATTGTTCATGTATATACATCTATCTCACAGATGTTCATGGAGATGGTCACGTTCACTTTCCCATTGGCCGCTCCACTACCACTTCCTGAACTGGTAGCGTCTCATCCTGCAAGGCACTATGTGAAATGGATTCCTCTGATGAGATCAGGCAGTTCTGAAAAAGTGGGGCTGTCACATCAGCCTCCTCCTGGACAGGGCTTCGGAAGGCATCGTCTTGCCCCGTCCCATCACTGCCCAGAGACGTCTGGCTGACATAGACAACGATGACATCTCCGCTGAAGTTCATCACTTTACCGCTAGAGATGAAGGTGGTATTGTGGTTTCCAGACACCTGACCTGAATGGAAAAAATGTGTGGGGATGAGATTTTGTGAGAAGCTGGGCAGTGGAAAAAGGGAAATATGTTGAAATATGTATGTACCTATATACAGCACACATACATATGTTGTGGAATTATTGTGTAAGACACTTCTTCAAATTTCCTCCCTACACAAGCAGGCAGAGCTTCCTGTATGCATGACGTAAATGAGAAGGGTCTATTTCTTGGCTAACCTCTGATGACAAATTGACAGTGGGTGTAGTGATTGTGCAGAGTGACCACAGAAACACCACAGCTACATAGACTGCCTTATTGTGTCCTTTCCGCCTTCAATGATTCCAACGTTTTTTAGCGTGAGAAACTCAAAATGTCTGAAAACTCAAAAGTTGACAAGGGTTTAAGCCGAAACAGACATGGATGAATGAAGGAAAAAAAAAGTGTGGTTCAACTCTTTCTAACCTTTTTTCCATCTAATGGTGGGTTACTCCAGATGAAGACTTTTTATGATTTATCTCAGTTAACCGATACTTTAATTTTCTTGATACCACAAAACTAAAAATAATATTTGTTCAGATTTACTGTTGTCCATGCAATGCTCACATATCTGTTTCTGGGGAATTAAGAAATAAAATGTTTTGTCTTGGAACCAATCTTTAACCCTCTGGTTCCAATTCAATCCAGCCTTCTGTCTGCTTTTCAGCTGACAGAACCAGCCAACCCTCTGTGAGTCACAGCTAATGCCTCATCTAATCACACATTTATATGCACAAACACACACACACACACACACATACACACGTGTACACATGGCATAATGGCCATTCAGAATGCAAGTAAACCGACACTAGCAGACACTTTTACTTATGCACACTAAAGAAGACAAACACAACTGCACACTTGCAGAGCGTAGCTATGTTCCCATTCTGATTGCCTTTCCCAGAATACTGGATGCAGAGGTTGAAAGTATGTCATTTAACCACAACTTAGAAAACAAAGCTCTACAGAATCTGCTTGGCTTCCTTTGTTTATCTTTTCTTAATAAAAAGCTGCTTTTTGTAGATGACCAGCAACTCTAACAATATATTTTTACCACAAAGACTACAGCTAAACTCCTATAGAACCTCTCTTCCTGTTTCTGTCTCAAACAAAATTGCAATTCTACCATCTCTTCTCCAAGATCTCTAGTATTTAGGCTGGGCTGCTGCCAGTTGAACAGTAAGATATCTTATAAATACTGCTGAGCTGCTTCTGAACAAATGGATAATGCATACCCTATACTATAGTACACAACCAATGTGTGAATATGACAGCTAAAATTTCAGAATTTTAAAGCAGGCAGTGGAGACCTCAAAACCTTGCCTGATATTTAGATGACATTTGCAGGAAGTTCATTTGATCACCTGCCATTAGTGAATGATGGGAAATGGGGTTTATGTCAGCCCAGCAAATGTATAATTCATCTACCCAGTCATCAGTGAGAGCAGAAAAAACATCTTCACAACTTTGAGCTATTTTTGTTGGGTGGCAAAGGCCATAAAAGCATTACTCAAGTGCTGCACATCTTGCTTAAATTAAAACTGTGGTCACTTTGCGCAAGCCTATGGAACTCTGGGTAAACAGGAGCTTTCTAGATGGCATGGTTCACATTGACACATAACATTGTGTTAGAGTGTGGTTCGCTGGCTCATCAAACACATATCTTATTCCTGCTCCCTGTGCGGTCCCACCAAAGTTAGGGATCCAAGTATCAATAATGGTTTTAATAAAAACACATTTCTTGGAAACAATCAAGCTTCCTATTCTCGCAGTGAAACCAATCCTCTGTCACAAGTATGTTCACCAGATAATACCCCAGTCTGAGCTAACCGCATCCCAATCAGACTGTTCTGATAATACCATAACAACTGTTTCAGGCACAATAAATTTGCCTTCTAGATTTCTTTTTTTTCTCTTTGGCAATAAATGAAGGTCTCGGTGAGAACAATTCAAGTTCAACCATGTGGCAGTAAAACTTTCCATTAAACCAACATTAACTTAATTCTGTTATTCTTGGTGGCTAGTCCCGCCTATTCTGCGGTGAGGGAACATTGCAGTGTAGTACATCAAATTATATATGGCTATGACCCTGTGGCAACGCAGCGGTGAGTGCCTACATAAACAGAGAACACAGGATCCACAATGCAAACACAATTCTGGTCTCACAGTCTTCATGATGATCTATTATCCCCTTAGCACACAAACATTGTGTGTTCAGTCTTCACTGACATTGTTGGGTGGTCATACCAAAAGTATCCAGGAAATATCCAGTGCCATAACATCTTTGTATTATTGTGAGCTACAAATACCTTGACTTTCTGGGAATGTACATGCTGATGTATGGAAGCCTAACTTCCACAAGGAAAGCTCAGCAATAAAAAGAAAAACAAGCAAAAAACAACAACAGCACAATAATGATCTATCTATATATCTATCTATCTGTCTGTCTGTCTGTCTGTCTGTCTGTCTGTCTGTCTGTCTGTCTGTCTGTCTGTCTATCTATCTATCTATCTATCTATCTATCTATCTATCTATCTATCTATCTATCTATCTATCTATCTATCTATCTATCTATCTATCTGTCTGTCTGTCTGTCTGTCTGTCTGTCTATTTATTGTTACAATAATTCTAAACTAAGTCATAATGATATAACATTATGTTTGATTAAATTTAAATAGTATTTAAATTAAAATATGTTGAATGGCTATAAATACAAAGTACAAGAAAATATGAAATATTATACAATAGTTGTACATCTTAGGTCATACTTTTGATTGACACAGTGATAATAAAATCAATTAGCATTTCATTTTATATTTTTGAAACACAAAATGTTTTCCACTATCTAGAAGAAATGGACTTCCGACAAATGATTTAAAATTTTTACCAACCTGAGGTAAGAGTGGGTTCAGCCAGCTGACTATGGAGGCTTTCAGGTGTGCACTCCAGCTCTGATTCCACAGATGAAAGCTTTTTCCCTCCGCTATCCCCCAAGTCAGTTCCCTGGCCTTGCTCCGGGCTTGAGGCCTCTGGGGTCTTGTCCAAGTACAGATCTCCAACAGATGAAGAAGTCACCAAGGTCATTGCTGTACTATTATCTGTGAAGGTTGAGTCTTTGCTAACTGGTACCGGCCTGTATAAATCCTCTTGTTTTACAACAGACTTATCAGACAGATGAGATTTGAACTCCGGTCTCACCCGAGACAATGGCGGACAATGTTCAGGAAGTGGACTAGATGAAGGGATTTCAGCAGAGTTGTGGAGGAGTGGTGGGGAAAGGGACACAAGAGATGCACCTCCAACCTCACTTTTGGAATCCATTCTGTTTTTATTTCCATCATTTTTTGCCCTAACACACAAAGTTTTCTCCTCTTTCCCATTTTCATCCCCATCAAGCCCTCCACAAGAACAGGATCCTGGAGTCCCAGAGCTGACAGCCTGGCTGCAGTCCTCATTTTCCCCTACTTCCAGTGGCTCCCGGATGGGCATTACACATGCACAAGAACCTGCCAAAAGAGGCGACACACTGATGACCTCCTCTTTTCCTGACACCTCCTCGAGTTCTCCAGATCCTTTACTATGATCCTCTTTTAATGTCTTCCCCTTAGTCCCTTCGTCCTCTGTTGTTTCCACCGTGAGGGGCAGTGAGACCTTGACGTCAGAAATGGAATTAGAGAAGGTTCTTGGGGTCCCTTCGACGAGGCTGTGGGGTGCTTGACAGACGAGTTTGGTTGTCTCACAGGGGGTACATTTGAGGCCTCCAGGGCCTTCTCCTCCTGTTCCACTGTGGTAAAGGGGGGCTAAGGTTTCCTACAATGACAAAAAACAAATAAAGCATTGTGAATAAATTGCATATGTGTTATGTATGCTGTATAGGTTCCTAAATATGTCTGCCAAGGAACCAATCTTTTTTCCTGGTTTGTTTGTCTTTTAGCAGGTTTACTCAAAACATGATGAACATATTTGTATTTTTTAAAAATTTTTGGAGTGACAATTTGGTGATAACAAAATTAGAGGCTCAAAATAATCATAATTCACTGCCTACTCGATGTGTTCATTAGGCAGGTGAGTGAACAAGAGCTGCACCCGCTGTCCTCCAAACAGGAGAGTGTGTCGGACTCCTGTGGGAGTCAGCTCCACTACAGATTAGAAAAGGGAGAGGTGCCACACGAAGATAGAAGTATGCCACAGATTTCATCGAGAAGTCATGGATGAAATTTCATAGGGAAACTGAGCCAGCTTGTTGAGGACTTACGATCTCTAACTTCTGTCTACTTAATTTATTTGTCATATATATCATGGACAATCTACTGTAATAAATGAAAATGTATCCATTGCCTTTTAAATGAAAATTCCTTTTACCTGTTGTATCCTAGTTCTCTTCAGATTCTGGACACAGGATCGTAGATTAACTAGAATTGAAGAGCACAACAAAGAAAGAAATACTTTGAACAATGCAGGAGCAGAAACTAATTTTTGATGAAGTTTTTCTACAAAGACGTTTTGAGGATTTAAGTGATTACTTCTCATCCTCTTGTGTATATGAATACTTCTGTGAATGACAGGTTACCAAAAGAATGAAACGGAGAAAAAAAAAATTGCAGGACCTACCAGAAATTAATTTCAGTTTGTCTTTGTAGCAGAAGAGCAGCAGGATAAGGAGACACAGAACGGTGATTACTGACAACACTGAAACTATCACCCAGGAGGGGGTTGCGCCTGCAAAAAACAGGGGGGTGGTCAAATTCATGTTTGTCTGCCCTGATTCTACTGTCGATAACCAAATAGTTGTAAATATCTGCAAAAGATAAAACGCATCACACAGATTTTCCAATTTGTTTTGCAATTATTCTTCCTAGTTGCAGAGGCTATGCACCATTTTTACTCCTGTATCTTTACGCTGAGGAGCTCTTACATAAATTGTATTTTATGCTTATAGTAGCAGAGAAAGGATCTCACCAGAAACAGGAGGCCCACACACTGCATCGGCTGTAGCACTACCTGGTTGTGTTTCACTCCTGCCCTCTGCCTTACAACTTGAAGAGAAGATTAAATCACAGTAAAGATGGGTAGTTGCACACACTGACAAATGTTTGGTGTTCTTTTGTTTTACTGGCCAACCAAGTCAGAGACAAAGACTGCAAAATAAATTATGATAAGAAGTTCTATGTATAGCACATTGTTTCATTTTATTGATGAAATAAATTTGAATTCTAAATTTAAATTATAAAAAACATTAAAAGACAGAACTGCATGTGCATAAATATACTTACTTAGTCCACTGTTTGCATTGTTCTGCACTGTTGTCAGATGAAAAGAAGCCTTTCTTACAAGGCACACACTTCTTCCTCCCATTAGTGTCCTCTGGAATCAATCATGTACATTGACATAAGTATATAATCAATGGTCTGGTTGTAATTGATTGATTTTAATTCGATGTTTGTCTCACCGGGGTCCACTTCTAGTCCAGACCCAGCTCCACAGGTGGGTATCCTCTCGCAGTACTCACAGTTGACGGGATAGCACTGGAGGCCATCCTTACAGCGACACGGCTCCTCCGCCACGAGATTTTCAGGCATCTCCATGAATCCTTTAACTAGAGTTCAAAGAGGAAGAGCAGTTCAGTGCACAGGTGGGTCCACATCCTTGACATAGATTATGATTTATGTTGTATTGCAAAACCACTCCAAAGGTTGGTTATGTGTCGGTAGCTGGTTTAAAAGATGATAAAGATGCAAATAGATGCTAATTTATTTTCACACATGTATTTGCATTAACCAAATTGTCTGGCCAAAAACATTTGGTGTGACTAATCAGGGGTGTTGCATTGATTTTGATGTGGTTTTGTTCTAGATAGCTTCATATTAAAAGTTCTGTTTTTGATTTTCCAATGTAAGTAAATTTGGGTTCATAATATTTTAACTAGTGAAGTCTTTCATGTTGTTTTTGATGCCCCAGTTCAAGCTGACACACTGACCTTTGTCACAGACCGTCTGCTGAAGACAGCGCATGTCTTCGGTCCAGCCCGGCTGGTATTCACCACGATTACATTTGAGACACACGGTCTGGCGGGAATCGGTGCAGTCAGAAAACACCCTGGAGCCTATCAGGATAAAAAGGGAAGGACAGAGGGAGGAAAAAAAAGTTAGATTTAATAGTGCATGATCACAGTTAGCAGTAAAACCCAAATGAGAGAGGAGAAAAAGGAGGAAATTAACAAAATAAAAGCACTTTTCCTCTTTTGAAGGAGAGGCTACAGTAAGTGGGTCAGATGTCACAGTGAGTCGTGTGAGTGTATATGTGTGGTTACGTATTCCAGGGCCATTTTTAGACATAATGTTCAATTTTTAAACACACTTCCTCTTTTGATCTTTGTGAATGGAAATCTATTCTTATTTCATACGATGAGACTGTATTTGTGTATGTATGTGTGTGTGTGTGTATGGGGGTTATTACCTGGTCCACACTTCCTGCAGCATCTGGAGTTTCGGAAGTAATGACTTTCATCACATTGGAGGGATTTGGAGACCACATTCTGAAGAAAAAAAAAAAAACAAGAACAAGGCATAGGAACTTAGCCATAAACTTTTATGTAAAACACATTTGCCAAAAGTCGACTCAAACCTATATTGAGAAATACCAGGTTTAAAAAAAAAATAGCACAGACGACCAAACATATCATGACTTCTTCATCTTTTCATCTTTTGAATCCACACGTGATGTGACTGCAGTTCCTATTTCCAAGGCATGCCAGCAACGTTTTCCAACACTCTCAGAGGCACCTGACCACAGCACTGTGTGTCCTCCAAAACGGTGAACTAAAACACTAGCAAGTACGCAATTTCTACAGTAAAACTGAGAGCTTGAAATTGAGAACATGGGGCCATCGATATTTGAAAGAATAATCGACAGCCACATGCCACATGAGACTGTGGCATGTGGAGACTGTGGCATGGGGAGAAAATAATCTGAAAGGATTATTTGTTATTGGACTGCAGTTTATCAAAGTATAAATGATGGAATCAGCAAGCACAGGAAGTAGATGGTGAGTGTAAAGAAAAAGGTCTCGGGGAAGTTCTGAGCTAAATGGTGGTTCATCTCCTCTGTTGTAACTTGCTGCAATGAAAAGACCGACAATTTCTTTCAAAAATGTAATCTATAGTGTTATTAGAATCAGAATAAGAATGTCCTCCTCTCCATCACTACAGTAAGTGAGTCTAACTTAGACCCAACAATGTCAGCAGCCCTGCGGTTCAGTTTGTCCACCCTTAGACCAATGCCCCAGCACACCACAGCATAGAGTAAAGCACTGACCATCACAGACTGATAAAACATTCTCAGCATGGTGTTGCAGATGTTGAAAGACCTCAGACCTCAGCCTCCTCAGGCAGAAGAGACGGCTTGGGCCCTTTCTGCAGAGGGTGTCAGTCTAGTTTATTGTCAATGTGGACATTAGCAAAATACTTGTAACAAAGAAGACAATCGAACTGAACATTTGTGTTAAAAAAAAAAAAAATCACTGGGAACGCCAGTAGTAATGTAAGCCATATATACTTGCCACACAATCCACACTCCAACACACACTCCAGCCTCCCTAAATTAGGGGCTGGTGAACTACTCGCCGCATTGCCGAATTAGGCAATCTGGCTGTTATGATAAAAATGAAGCCAAAGCCACAGTGTCTAAATATAAATGCAGAAAAATACAACCTATAGGCCAGACAAGCCTCCTCCTTTTTCTCTTTCAGCATTTCCTCTCCCAGACAGACAATTATCTCAGTTTGAATTTAAAAGATGTAGGAATGAACACTGGGATTATGATATTGTCTTCCTTGTCTCCTTTTCTGTGTTTCTCTACAATTTTCACCCCAAGTCGCTATCTTTCTGTAACGCCTACGGCTACAAAAATGTAGTACAGTATTGGCAAGTGTTTAATTACCCACACTCAGCCTCTCACACTTCAGCAAGTCTTTTTTTTTACAATCCAACAGGGGGATAATGATGCACAGCTCTCGGAGCTCGGACCACAGCACTAATGAGGACCATGTGCTGCAGCAAACAGAGGTTGCAGAATCACAGTGGTTCCCACACATATAAAGACCGTCTACACAGGTAGCTGGAGATGTGTAGAAGCCCTATAGAGCAACGGTGGTTCATCTGGACAACTTGGCCACCATGCACAGGAAGCCAAAAGAATGCTGGGAATTGTATTTGTTTTACCAACCCATCTAAATATTTGGTCTCCATGATGCAAGGCATGATGTTTTTATTCACTAAATATATATGTATGAGGAAAAGAACTGATCCACCCTATATGATTGTAGGTTGTCATGATGGTCAAGACAGAATATCCTACCTCAGAACAAACTAAAGGCTGTACGGAGTTGGACGTATGCTTATTTGAACGGATGAAAGAAATGGGAGGAATACTTAACTGTACGGTGGAGAGAAAGGAGAGCATGAAATGGAAAAAAAATTAAAAAGTGACCCTAAATGCCCCTATTTTAAAGTTTAATTCCAGGAGGTTTTGTATGTCTTTGAAAAATCAGTTGTGTGATACCATCACACAGGAGTGCTCCACAGTGTGCATTCCTTTTACCACAGGAAAACTGGAGAATTTGCATAACGGCCACAGCAGCAGTCGGCGCTGAGCCAAGAGAGGCACAGTGTGACTCCAGAGGTTCTAGTTACCTGTGATAAGGAGCTGTAAAAGTCTGCGGCATAACAATTGAATCTTTGTGCATTGTTTGTGAAAGTTATTGATTCTTTAAAGGCCTGAAAAACATGTCCTTTGAGCAACACCTGCTCAGCATATTTTCCATTTTTATATAATATAATATATATATAATTAATATTAAAAACTTTCAAATCATACATATACAAGCATTATAATGCACATAAATTATTATTTGACTGGGAATAAAAAAAATGGATGGTATTATTCATCTGTTTTCCATTGTTTTACTTTAAAAACTGGCTGTGACTTCTTTGCCACCTTGTCGGTAAAAACTGGATGTCAAATGGCAGACTCTGCAAGTTTCTCATGGGGAAACTCATCTCGTACATTTATAATGACATTTATTACAGCAGAAAGAGTCAGCAAAAACAGCGAAAGCCTACAATCTGTAAATCTAAACCACAAAGACTAGAGTTCAGGAGATTGTGGATTTCCAAAGGCCAATACATTGCCAATAGTTTCTCACAAAAAAGAATACTGATAAATCAGCGATCATCGACCCAGATGAATAAAATCTGATAAAAGTATTGAATTTTTTAAGCTTTCCCTTTATTAGAACTTGGATAACTGTTAGATTGAACATATAAATTACTGTGATAAATAAATGGATAAACAGATACCACGAGTTTGGAAATCAAGTTCCACGACAACTCTAACATGTGTGTAGTTTTTAACTGGTCCAGTCATAGCTTCATCTAAGTGTACATCCTTTCCTCACACAAAGCTCTATTGTCATTCAAAGCTGCATGCCTGATCAATTTAATGTCTCTGTTGTCTGTGAGGTTACATCAACTTTGGACCTTCATGCCTCATACAATCTGGTATTTTCCGAAGACATAAACAGAGACATAACACTGATCACTGATATGGCGACGGCCAACTGACTGGCTGGAGTGAGAACAGATAAAGTGATGGAGGAAAGATGGTTTGATGCAAAAATAAATGGATGGATGGTAAAGCATGACCATTAAGTTCAGGAGCCATGTGGGCAGGAAAACAAACCAGTTCACTAAAGCTCAGTTTATTCAGGATACTGGACCTTTACACTCTACATCTTGAAGTCATTTTATGTTGCTCAATGTCACAGACAGTTTCAAGTTAATGCGGAATGGGTCAGATGAAGTGGTTGAAAACCAAGAAAATGAAGGGGAATTCTTTCAGGATACTGTGAGTCAGTCATGGCGAGATCATGGTGAGAACAAACCGAAGCCAGAGCTCTGCTCAGTCACCTTAAAGCATAGATAAAAAATATTTCCTCCCGTCTGTGCTGGGACTCTGTTTCCTGGCATTTGCTCTCCACTTACACAAATGTGAAGTGTGTCTGACAGAAAATCATCTTTCATCTAGCTGTGCCATTACCTCTCTGGATTTAAAAATGGGCATGATGCTGACTTCCCCTGGCATTCCTTCTTCCAAAAGATTTGGAGAGGCAAAGAAGAAAAACAAGGGATAATGACCATCAGTTCCAGTCAAACTCTTAACGATGCTGGTTTACAGTAAAACTGCAGTGACAGATCACTGGTGCCCAGCAGTCCTACCACTACAACCACAGCTTACATACTCCACCTGGACAGAGTTAACTCCACGGTTTAAACAACAACATGGAGAGCTTGCCATGAACTATTCCATTTTTCACCTTCAATTTGAATATGGCTGTGGGTGATTTTATTTAAAATCCTGATAACATATATCAGTGCCAGGGAGACCAACCCGAGTCACTTCTTCGCCAACTGACCAAGATAGAATGCTTGATGAAGGGAGAAGAGCATCCAACCGCCAGAGGATGTTCTTGTGGTCAGAAGAGAGGATGTGGACCCGATCCAATTTCCAGTGTCCGTGCGTAAAAATTATTTTACTGCCCTTCCTCTTCCAACCCATAATTAAATCACCATGGGTCCGTGTTTTGAATCAACAGTAACTACGAGCAATATCATGAAATATGGGGCAAAGGAATGAGAACACACAGAAATGATCATAAAATATTTCAAAAGTGTAAAACTACTGCAATTCTATGTGCACCGCATGTATTACCTGTGCGTAAAAGTTGATGAGGGCGAGGGTTATCCAGCCTTGGACAATCCAACTTGTCGAAAAGTTTGGTCTCATCTCTCCTGGTCAATAAAGTCTGCCTATAAGGCTTTAAGTTTTTTCTTCTTAGCCAAGACTTTGTCTCAACACCAAGACGCGACTCAAAAATCACTTATTCTCTTGTGCGTAAATGTGACAGATCCTCCACGCCGTCTCGCAGGGCATTCTTGCGCCTTCATCCCCGTTTGGGCAGCTGTTGATCCCAACTCTTCGCTCCTCTCATCCGTCTTCTGCTTTCACCTACGCATTGTGGAGGATTCTGGATGGCACGGCTTGTAAAAATTGAGTGACTGAGGAAGTGTGGGAGGGAGGGAACTCCACGTTGTCATGTGTGAAGAAAAAAAGTTAAGTTCACCTCCCTCTCTTCTTCCCTCTCTGGACGACAGTGCACGAGAAGTGATGTGAGGGCTAAGCTCTGGGATAACCACCATAATATCATGTTTGCGTGACAATATGCGTTTTGATGTCAAACGGCAGAAACAATTTGTTTTGACAGTTGGCGTTTACATCGTCAAACAAGTTGAGTCATGACCTCATGCCGGAGAAGGCTTGAGTTATGATCCCACACGCTTGAGGCAAACTACGTGGTCACTTTCATAGATCTGTCTGTCGTGGACATGAGTGGGCAATCCCAGAATAGTTACTGGAGTGTGGGTCAGGAATGGTCATTACAGTCCGCACAAGTAATTTCATAAGTGCAGTTGGTGTCTCCTGGAAACACCCCCTCTATTCTCCGAAGGCTGATAGAAAGAAATACCACTGGCTACACTTCCCGCTAAATTTGCATGGCAGGCTTTAACCCACCCCACTTTGGAAATTCATCAAGGGGAAGGGAAGAGAAGGGAGTATGTTTCTCTTCAAGGTGGCAGTTAGCCTATGCAAATATTAAATTGCATGTTTGGACCTTGAATGGATAAAACAGTGATCGGATTGACATGGGAAAGAAGAGGAAAACAGGGGGAAAAATAGAAGTGCAAAAAAAAAAAGCTTCATTCCTGAGAGCAAGTTGTGAATACAGACGAAAAGAGAAAAGTAATGAAGTAATGAGCAGCCCTCCTTGCTGAACTTACAGAAGTAATTAGAGAACGAAAAAGGGAAAAGAATTCTACATAATCATAAAGGTTGACTACAATTAAAATAAAAACAAGAAACTTCTAACCGAGGGGTAGACATACTGTTAAAAATATGCAACCTTTAACTCATAAGGGTTTCAGTAGAGGTGAGAAAGAGGAAAAATAATGACAGTTTTGAGTTGAGCCAGTGGAGGTAATGGGCCATGTCGTCCCTCTCTTCCTGTAAAAACATGCTGAGAGAATTTGCTTTTTGGTTTGGCCTCTGCATTTCACACAGTAGCAATTATGACCCAGATCAGACCATTTGACCAATCAGAAACCTAGCTCAACTGTCAACACACTCCAATCATTCACACTAAAGTCAAACCTAAAAAACATAGCCCCACTTAAAACATATATAACAAGGAAGCTTGTTTTGAAGTTTAAAAAAAAACAGCAACGGTGTACTGCAGGCCGACACCATGCTGGTTTACAAGCATCTTACTTCAAGTGGCCCGGGTCAAAGCACAGGCTGTACAGCTCTGCTAGGGGATGGCTTGTATTGATTAGTATCCCCCAGAACAAGTCAGAGTTCATGAAGTCAGCCAACTCCAGACTGCTCATAGAACCTGCTTATAAAAGCACACAGCTGCTTGGTGAATGGTTTCCATTAATGCAAAAAGAAAGCCACCCCAGCTTGCATCAGTGCCATGGTTTTAAAGAGTTTGGGAGTTTGTGTTGAAATCATCAAAAAGTATGCTGGTCTAAAAAAAAAATAAAAAAAAACATGCACATGGCAGTGACATACTCACAGATCAGAGTGGAATAAATATATTAAGCTTTAACCACTGTGTTCCGGTGGTTTTAGGGTTGGATCTGCTTTGCTTTTGCTTGCATTGGGCAACAGATGTGATCTCCAAGTCATCCCCACCGCCGGTGTCATTCGTCAGTCAATACTCAGGGTTTTAGGAACACATGCAAACAGAATAAAGTCCAGGCGTACATGCAGGTTTGCATATTTGCAATATGAACTCACATGCTGAAAAGAAATCAGGATATTTGGCCGCATAAAGAACAGACCACTCACTAATAAGGCAAATCAGGCTTCTGAACTTAATGTGCAGGCAGATACTAGACATGCCCAAACAGGATATAACACATATATTCACATACCAATCACTACAGAGATTAAATTAAATGATAGCCACTATCATTTCAACTAACCCTTCACCAACTATATTGTTATTTAAGTCAAGGAGACTTGTTGTTTGTTCTCAAAAATAAAAAATCTGTGTCAAAAGATTTACTGGTAAGTCCTCCCACAAGTTTAGTAATAAAAACACTAAATATAGCCATGCCCCTTATGTCTACCTCTTCCCTGTATCAATTATTTGTCCACCTGGTGTGTTATCAGTGATGAAGGTTGAATATTAGCCTAAATATGCAAATTCACTCATGTAATGTTCAACCACTGAGTGCAGTTCTTCCAACCAACTTCATCTATTTCCATTTAAAATGCACAACTGTGTTTAATTCTAATCCAGGTCAATCACAAACGTACAAAACCAGGTAGACATAAGTAAAAAAAACAAACATGCATGGATCAATAAAATAGATTGATACATACTGTAATATGAGAACAGATCTTAGATGTTACTTCTGTATTTTCTGAGTTGTTAGGAATGCCCCTTAAAGTGGACTTTGGTTTGCTGCCCTGGGCGGGTAAATCACTTCAAAGGGTGAGATGCATGGAGCTGGGACACCAGGAACGTGTCCTTGTCTATGAAATGACTGTTTTACAGCCTTCTACACCTGTCGACAATTAACAGCAATGAGCTGTAATCCACACTTTCCAAAGCCTGTAGAAATACATCTAAAAACACAACTGATCTCCATCTTTTATTACACCATGACACCACTTTCAAATATACATAATGGATACCATCCTCTTCAGTTCAGTGTATGATACAGGTATTTACTGTTTCTCAGAGCACATTGAAAAAGAACAACAAAACATAGGCTCAAATACCCACTTTAGAAAAAAAAAGTACAATTATCAGAGACACCGCAACAGACATACAAGATGCAACAGACAGGGAGAGAATAATTATGACCAGTGTTCTTTTCAACAACATATCTCCAAAAATGAATAAACAAAAACAAAACCCATTAACTCTGAATGAAAACAAAAATAACAAGGAAAGTGAAGTGCAAATATTCTTTGGAATTTAGAATAAAGTATGTGTGTAGTTCATTGAGACATAAATAAGTTATAAAATTGAAGCTATCAAACAAAAACCGCAGACAGACTTGAGAGAGATGAAGGCAAGGTGTTTCTTTTCCGTAGCTTCAAGTAGATGATACCTCTGAGCTGTACGAGTTTTTCTTAACAGGCAGGAATAGAGAAAAAATGTGAGTTAGAGCATCTGCTGCATAACTCTTTCATCCAAAATAGAATTTAAAATTTTAATCAAAAATCAGATAGGCCATGCTCAGAGGGTTCTTTTCATAAAGATGTGTGAAGGTCTTCTGACACAAGAAGTACGACACTGCGTTAAATTCTGTGACACCGTCGTGTCCAAACAGGCCCAAGAAACAAGTCCGTTGTTATCACTTGGAGGGGAAGAATCCCAATACTGTTCAGTTTCTCCCTCTTCTCTATCCCCTCTTTATGAAATGATGATGTTGACAAGGCGGTTTAATGGAAACAGATTCCTTCCATTCATTCTACTTTTGTTATGACTAAGGAGAAGAAAAATGAGAAGAGGGGGAAAATCTCAGCTGTCCCTGCAAAAAAAACATTTCTGTTCACCTTAAAAGTGAACTGACTTACTGTAACAGAGATTTGAAAGCAGGACAACTTTCAGCAGAATTACAATTTCTTGAAATTTAATCAACAAAAGATTTGGTTTTCTTCTTCTTCTTCAAGCCGAACCAATGTTTCCAGTAAAATGAAATGTTCCCAGTGAGCGCTGTGGGACCCATCAGTTAGCTGCTGTGATCAGCGATTGATCAGCGATTAGTGTTGTGATCACTTCTTTCTCTGGAAGACGTTGGCCAGCATGGCGCCAGAGGTCGTTAGCTGACCCATCTTGCTCAGGAACTTGGTCTTGGCATCCTCACCCACCAAACTGGAAGCGATTGACATGGAACTACAGGCACAAAGGATAGAACATTTATTTGGACCAGGCTGAAGCTGCAACTTTTAGCTCAGATTTATTTACACATGGACTGAAATATACACAAATGCACACTATCTACCATCATGCCTTTACTACAGAGGAAGTACTGTTTGCCAGCAGAGCCTCTCCTGGTTTTTACTGTCCAACGGCTGCTTAAGTTCCTCTTTTGACTGAGCCAGGAGCCATGCTGATACTTTTGAGCAGTTACAAGCAATTTAGGAGAATTGCTCAACAGAAGGACAAACATATCTCAACAGTAATGTTGCACTAAGTCAGCAGCTGACATGGAGCAAAAACCACATTGACTGATGCGTCAAAATGTGCCCTCCAAAGTCCCTCGCGATCTGTTTCAGTTCACAGCTCTGTGTATTATAGGAAATCCACAGGTCTCAGTATCGTATCATAAACCTTTCAGGTTTAAACCCAAACAGTCATCAAATGGTACCTCCATTCTTAAGAAAACATATCTATTTGCCCTCAGCCTACATGTGTTATTTGATGTGAGGTGTGATTGACTCACTACTGCTGTAGCCCAAATAGACTGTGGGGTAAATGTTATGTTTGATGGATTAGGCAGTCGGTCATGCCAAGATGTGGTCAAATGTTCAAAAGTCTGGCTCTGCTACTTGCCTGTGGTGTGGCATGGAAATTTCAACATCAATGAAAGAATCAATGATGCATAGCTACCAATAATTACACGGATGTTACGAGATGCCACTTCAAAAAGTTGTTTCGTTAGATTGCTCAATCAGCTGTGACAGCCAAACAGCATCACAGTGGCCAGGTTATTTCATACCAGAAGGTAAATCACGGAGCAAACTCCAAACTCTTTTAAAAGATACATGCTGTGAAAGTAAAGATCATTAATTATAGAAGGAAATCTGGAATAAAGACAAGACAGACCAAAATGAAAGAGGAACAAAATACTCTTGGAACAATCACTGAGAATTTATCCTAAGTTTTTAAGCAAGGATTTTGGTGGGGTAATACCAACAAATACTGCATGGTAGAAGAGCAGAGGCAGAGATACACACTTATGACATCCATATAAACACACTCCTCTTTTTAATAAGCCCCAAAGTCCTGCTAACAAGGTGAAAGCAACTTTTTGCCACACTATGGCAAGTGTCCCAGCTCTCTGAGAGTGAACAAAACCACTCCTCTCCTCTTTCCTTCTTTGAAGGTTTCCACATAAAGAGTGTGGGTATCAAAACACAATCCCAGTGCCATTGCTGTTGAGCGACCTCTCTCATCAGAGGGCTACAGCTTCCTCCTCTTCATACTTTGAAGAAATAATATGTTGCAGTCCCAACTTGTAATGCACCAACCAATATTTTGCTAATTGTTTTAGGAAGAAGTGAAGATACGAATGAAACTCTCACCCCTGTGCATCTGCCATTCCTCTGTTTTCCACCTTGATCTCACATTCCTTGATCATAGAACTCAGAATAACCTGTGGGGATTTTGAGAAAGACATATCAAGCTGATAGAAAAAACTTATTTGGTGTACAATAAAAAACAAACAAATCCAAAAACATACATAATGACTGGAAAATAACTGTTGTTCCCTTTCAGGTAAGCTTTACAGACTGACTGAATGTCTGGAGACGAAAACAGTCAGTTGATCTTTAGTCACCGTGGGAAAAATCTCACATGAAGTGGATTGCGTGCAATTCTGACACACAAATAAAATCAGAGAAAGAGGCAGAGAGACAGACAGTCTGTCTTTATCAATCGTGATACACTGAGAGCAAAACAGAAAGAAAGTCTGGCCTATCAGCGCAGGAGTAGACCAAAGGGATTCCATATGCACATGTGGGTCCGAGTCATTGTCTGGATATGTGAATGAAATCTCCCTCTATACTTCATGTCAATGTATGTCTGCCTTCGTGTCTCTCTATACCTCGTGCTCGGGGGAGAGTTGCTCCATGTCAGTGCGGAGACACCTGAGACCAGGCAGGAAGTGGTTGACCATCACCTCCTCAGAAATGACTGCACAGTAAGTTAAGGACTAGAATGCACATCTGAAAACACACGGCAGTTCATCTAAACGATCACCATGAATGAGTGTATTATTATCTACACAGCAGGAACCACTATAACTCTATATCAGGGTCACAGGAAATCTGGCATTGAAACCAATATTAACTGAACACAGCTGATATACAGTTTTTCTTAGGGGCACAATCATGTCCAAAATACTTCAAAACTTAAACATCCCCTTATGTTTTAATGTCAGTGTGAAGCTGCCTTTGTCTACATTTATAGACAAAAAAATAACAGCTGGCCATGAAAACAGCTTTTTAGTATTAAGAATTGGTTTTAGTTTAATTTTAGCATCCAGTAATTACCAGATAGGTGGAGTTTACTTCAAGATTAACCTAAATGTAAAAAGTAAAACCAAAAGCATGACGAGAAACTTTTTTTTTTGTTTTTCAAATCAGTTTGCTATTACATCGACCCAAAGTAGGCTTACAGAAACTAAACCTTCATCACAGCAGTACTTTTTCTCTGCCACCTGTCATAGACAGTTGAGCTACACGGTAGACTGAGTGTGGAAAAAAAATGTATTTTTGGAGATGGGAATGTACAATTTCAGATGTTGTCACACTGATTACAAGAGAAAGAATTGCAGTGGGAGGTAAAGCCTCTGAGGTTAGGGCTATACCTCCTGGACACTGCTGCACTGTGAAATCACAGCCTGACAAAAATCCACAGGAATGAACCTCAGACCAGCCGCACTGTGTGTGTGTGTGTGTGTGTGTGTGTGTGTGTGTGTGTGTGTGTGTGTGCGTATGCGTGTTACATCTGGGTGGAGCAGGGTGAACAGGACACAGAAGGGGTAAAAAAACAACGTGAGAAAGAAGGAATAGTATGAAGTGAAATAATCAGAGAGAACAACAGAGGAGAGGTAACGCAAATGTGAGCCCTATCCTGGGAACTGTTACTGGGGATTAAAAATGATGTTCAATGCTTTCCTTCTCTCTCACACATTCTCCCTTTTTCATCCTTTCCTTTGCTTAACCAACCCTGTAATTACCTCTAGCCCCAAAATAGAGGCAGCTTATTTTCCCCTTTCTCCTTCAGCCAAATGACGGGCAAACTGTACCAACATACACACTAACCCATGCTGATACGCTCCACAGCCGTGCAGCAGCACCAGACAGGAGCACCAGTGTAGCTTGCATCCATCCAGTAATTTTAACTGCCTCCCATGTGTCGGTTACAAGAGATGACGTTGAAAACGAGCTGCCTTTGAGGCAGATTTCTTGTAAATCCTTTGGCAAAACGAAGAGTAGAGTATGCGTGAAATGACTTCTTGGAAAAGCAGACAGATTTTCCCTTAAGCGTCACATTATTATCTAACTCTTACATAGCATGTGTTGGGAACTCAAGTAAAATCTCACTCTATGGAAGGATACAGCAGCAGGAGAGGGCGCTGTAGGCCTCAAACAGCTGGGTGGCAATATCAATCCTCTTGATCTCTACCGCCTGGCAGTTGTTAGCCTGTGCCAGCTTGTGAAGGTGGGGTAACACAACTAGGAGTGACAAAATTATACAGGTAAACGTTTAATGCACAGGAAAGGAATCAGCGACATAGTGGACATGATCAATAACTTTATTTTCTTAAATGTAATCTATATTTCTGCCCTTTACATACATTCATCTCTGAAGCGCGGCTCCGCATTGGGTCCCACTCGTCCAAATGTCCTAATGATCTCCATGTGCAAAGAATGCTGGTCTTGGTACTGGGGGTCTTCCAAGAATGAGGCTAGCTGCATTTTCACACGCTCCAACAGCTACAGACATGTAGACAGACAACATACATTACCATTAAATCAATAATTTCCCAAACCACTATTTAAATGTGTGCACATTGTACATGTGAGCAGTTAGTTGTCTACCTCTTTTTGAGTGACAGTCTCCATGATGGTACCAAAGGCAGGAATAGTGGATATCCTCACTGAGCTAAAAGCAGCAGGAGAGCAAGACAAAGGCTTCACCAGTCACAGTCACAGTATCACTCTTCTAAGTGTTTCTCCATAAAGCAACCTCTAAAGGGAACTTAACGGCATAGCAGTGACTGACTACTAGCCTTTAGGTTTTACTTTAGACACCATACAACCAATTGCTTTGCAGAATTTATAGCTGACCGGGCATCAGTAACCATGATGAACTGATGACCAATGATCTATTTTTATTTAAAGGTCTTTATTCCATTGTAAGACACTCACCTTGTCCTGTTTGACCAGAATATCAATCCTGCCAGGATAAAATGTTCGCTTCTACTTTAAAAGTTAAAAATGACTGATATACAGTAGTTTTAAATGGTCGAATCACAAAAAATTCACAAAGCCTTTAGATAAATATTAAACAATAATTTAAGATTAAAGCAAATCAATTATGATGAATGAAATGTAGTAATCCCTCGCACATTTGCGCATCAATATGCGCGGCTTCACCTCATCGCGGATACCATACGCGCATTCTATTGTCTGACGGCATCCGGAAGTGCGCTGCGTTCTGTGAGTCCCAGAACACAGCGCACTTCCGTGAGACACCAAAGTGCTTTAAACAGGCGATAAGAGTGTGGGGAAAGCTAATACAGATAGAAGGTGGTTTAATATCAGTATGGGGAGGGTTCATAAATGTTTAAATTACCATAGATAATAACAAATAGTTTGGTGCTATATTGCAGAATTTCATTTTTGCAGGTGGCTCCTGGAATGCATTAACTGCGAGTAACGAGGGATCACTGTACTGTTGAGTTGAATCATTCCACTGTCAGTAGCAGCATGAATGACATAAAGGTACAATCTATAAATCTGAACCTGTAAGTTTAGGACAAGTACGTACCAATTAGTACGGCATCTCAATACAGAGAGAGATGAAATGAAACGGGCTGCATTCCAACAGTGTTACTATAACGTCATTCATCTTGACAAATAATTTTGCTCACAGAAGATCTGTGGTTCTAGATCAGTAGACAGTCAAAGCACCCATAGGAGCTCAAAGGACTGATTGACACTGTAAGGATGCAGCCCACACAATGACAGTGATTTCAGAGAGGGTTTCTTGTGTTGATTGACTCACAATTCAGGCCCACTGCACAGAGTTATAAGGGCCGGAGCCGCCCGGCGATCTACTAACGCCTCACTCATGCCTCGGAGTACCAACTGCAAACCCACCACACATCAGGATGAGAGAGAGGGAGAGGGAGAGGCGGGGTTGGGAGGAGACAGAGACAGGAGGAGGCGAGGAGAGCCGTAAAAAAAAAAAATTAAAAAAAGAGGCAAAGATAGAAGAGAGGTGGGAAGATACGATAGAGAGGGGAAAAGAAAGAGATAAAAGTAGAGTGAAAGGAAAATAAACTGGAAGACAGGGTGAAGACAACCGACCGCTAGCTGATGGGTCGGTCAGGGGGAGGAGCCCAGCGTAAATTTACAGGGTTGGGGGAGGAAGAGGAGTAGTGGACGGTACACAGATGAGCATACTGGAATGGTGCTTTGATGCATGCGGGTGCACATACAAATATGGATTTGGTTATTGTTGTAGACAGATGAGGTGGCGGGAGCTGGCGTGGGTTAGTAATGCAGATTGATGACACAGACGTCCAGAGTGTTAGTGTTAGGCTGATGAACTACCTCATGGCCCCGTCTAAACCTACGCCTCCACACATCTACACCAGGAGAATGCAGAACTTATTCCATATCAAATTAAATCTCTCTGTCCGTTAAGGAAGATACAATCTGAGAAGTTGTTTTGTGATGGATTAGCTCCTGGCAGGTACAGACTTGTTTCAATGTGATAGATCTCAGGCGGCGGAGAGAAGGGGGGAGAGACGGGTTGTGGGTTTATTGTTGTTTTTCCACTTACATTTCAGGGTCGGAGGACAGTGTGATGAGAGCCGGCACCACTCTCTGAGCTACCAGCGTCTCATTCACCCCCTTCACCAGCAGCTGATCGGATTGGACAGAGCCAGCCGTGATGTCACAAAGGTGGGCGGGGCATTGGAGAAGAGCGAGCAACACCGCCAATAGATAGAGAGGAAAGAAAAACAAAGAAGCAAAACAGAAAAGGGTAGGGAAAAGAAAAAACAAACACAAAAAATAGGAAGAAAGTGATATACACTGACAAGAACTTTAGCTGCAAGGCATGGATCGGCACTGCAGGTATCAGGCAAGTGTGTGTACGCACACAATCACACACACGCAAACAAGCACACAAAGATACACACATGCACACGCACATATGCAGAAGAATGGCAAAGCCAAAATAGCTAAACAGTATAAATACTTTTACAGTATGATGAGCGTAAAGCTGTGGGGTTTTTCCACAGAATCCAGGTCCGATTATTATCCCATTCATTTCATTTAATAAAGTTGTTGACAGTAAATTGATCTGATCTGGCATCTGTGGCAGTTTTGACAATGGTGGACAACTAATCACTATGGAATGGTGAAAGTGGGGTGTGTGGAGAAAGGGCAGGTACTTCACAGAATGGAAAAAAAAAAAGGGGGGGGGGGTGAATAGCGCCCAGGGCTCCTCCTCTCCCATGTTTAGATCAATATACACAGGTCTAGTTCAATTGCTATACCTAGATCATCATCCCAACATTTGAACTTCCAGTGTGCACAGATCTCTATGGACAGGGTAGAGCCATTTAAGGAATGTAGCTTTAAAACGGAAAGGATCAGCAGAAAATTAGGACACAAAAAGGTAAACTACCTTTAAAAATAATAAAAGAATTGTATTAATAGGTGACTGAAATACTGAAAAGCTATAAGAAATACTCATAAAACATTTTTTGATTGAATATTTTTCCAAAATCACTGGGAAACCACAAGCCTTGAACTATTAAAAGCTTTCAGGTTGCTGACTTCAGCTTCTCTCTGACATACAACAGATATTTATGCAGTCAGATTTGTGACCAGTGCACGCTGAAAGGGCTGATGTTGGCTCTAGGAGGGCGTCATCACAGGGCGCTGATAACCTACGGCAGCCTTTACTCACACTTATAGACAGAGTAGCTAAAATGCATGTAAAACAGCAGCAATAGCAAGCAGAGCTAGCACAAGTACAGCAAATAGGTAAACAGGTAAACACAATTGTATGTAATTTAACTGAAAATTTAATATATAGTACAAAAACATTCTTCAGCAGGATAATAGTTATTTACAATAGGAAATTATTATGGATTATTTCTTTATACTAAACTGTGAATCCATGTTATATTAATATGTACTTTGTGCTAAATAGTCACAGTTTTTTCTTCATATTTCATCAACAATGACATATTTTTTGTGGTATTTATATATCACAATCTTATCAATATTTATGTAGAATTAACAAACTACTCTGTTTGTGTTTGTGTGTGTGTTGTGTACCTCAAACATCCGTGCAGCAGTGCACCGGACCAGTGCAGAGGTATGGACCACCCCATACCACAGCACAGTTAGTAGTAACTCATGATACACAGGGTTGGCACTGAAGAGAGCGCAGAACAGAAATACATAAATACCAACAGCTGCCTTCAAACTGTGAGATGCAACAAAAGCACTGCAGTTCAATTAGACTGTAGAGAGATAATGTGAGTGGAAATCCTTTTCATTGAAATCCACAGCAGAGTAATTATACTTGAGTACATGAACGTGTGGCATTATATTTGCCAGCAACGGTCCAAAGAGCCAACATAATATTTTGGAGGCACAATCATGATCATCAACTTAAATCATTGCCAACATAATTTCTAATCAATGAGCCTGTAGGTGTGTGAGTGTTCAGAATTTAAATAGCACACACAGCAAGATTCAAACTCCTGCATGTATGAATAGCAAAGGTAAGAAGCAAAATGAAAAAAAATATTCCGAAAACGTAACAGTCCTAGCTTAGTTTTCTGTCACCCCAATTGTGGTGGTTGACATTTTATTATTTAGATAGTGTGTGTTTGATTGATAGGGATTCATTCTTACATTTTGTGCCTACTGCAGAAAACAGGACCCATTCTACTATATAGAATGTACTGAGTCCAGTGTTTATTATCTGAGTCCTGTTTAGATGGCAGGGAATGGATTTTACACTCTAACACAGACAGGAAATGACACAAAATGAAGGAATAATTGTGTGTGAGAGAGAGGGAGAGAGAGACAGAAATATGACTCACCCCAATTCTACAAAGGAGGCTTTAAGGCTGTCGAGAGGTGCATGTGATAAAGACAGGGTTGTCATGACATCCTCTAGGAAACCAACCAACAACTTGCGATCCTCCTCCTGTGACGTAAACAAAATTTTGAAAAGCAGTGAATTTTTACGTCTGTTAAAATTTCATAAAATCCATATTATTTTACATTTCGCATCCACATTTTGGATATTTTATTAAGAAGTTCTGTTATCACCAAACATTATGTAAGAGCCCATATCAGGTGTTTCCCAGTCACTGACATTGTGCTGTCCCTCTACCTGGTTATAACAAGTCAGCACTCCGGTGGCATAGATGGGGACTGTGGCTTTTGTGAGAATATCATTTCCTTCTGAATCATCTGAAAAAAGGAGTCAAATTAAAAAGGAGTCAATCAAAAATATAGATGAAAAATGTAATTGATGGAATGAATATTTCAAAATTATATTGTGCTATGTATTTTGTAACCTGACTGTTGGTGACATTGTCTCTACATCATAGGACACATTATATTATTATGGTTTTATATGGGACAAATGCAATTTCAAAATATTTCATCAATAGCCAAAGTAGCGAAAAAAAATCTTTTTGCAGTCAGCTGATAGCAAACCCTTTTTCTTTTCTAACAACTGATATATATTTGGAAAAAGAAAAGTATGAACACTCATATCTACAAATAGCAACAACATCTGTATGTGAACGCCACCTACCAACATTCTCTTCAGATAGTCGAAGGATCTCCTGGAACTGTGGTTTAACCTGAAAATGTCATAAAGATAATCAAAATGTCATCACTTCATTTTTAAATATCACTGGCATTTGAGAGCTACAGGGTCCACTGTCTGCTCTTAAATGCTCCTCTTGGGAATAAAAACACTATGGCCACTATTACCTAAATGCTAACATTTAGTAAACACATTCTTCGGGTTCTTATTATTATTTAGTAACGATGCTTTCTGTTGCATTGCTGTGTGCTGTATTATACACACATACATTTTAGTACATACAAAAAATAAATACATGCCACAAGTCAAGAAAACTACAAAACATAAAACGTCCTAAAAAAAAAAAGACTAAAAAAACAAAGTCCAGTTTGAAAAGAGCCTAAATCTTGATCACAGATTTCTTCAGTTACTTAATCCATTTTTACAGTAACCTATATTTAATTTCAGCCATTTCAAGTGTCTACTAAAGTCCAAAGATGATATGCATACACTGGAATGTTTGATTTGACAGGTCACATGGTTTTACCTTAGTGCTGGTAAAAATCTTGCCGAAGGTGCGACAGAACCTCCAGAAGAAGCGGGAGAACTCGTGTACGCAAGTCGACGACATGACATTGATACGACCCACAATCTCTATGAGCTGGGGGAGGCTGGAGGTAAAATGAAATGAGTGTAGGTGTGATAGTTAATGCAGACTTGTGATACCACAACAAAGCTGGTACGTCTTTATGCGTGTGGTTCTCACAATTGATTGACCACCCATAGCAAACTGTCCCAGCCGGTGGTTCCCTCGTGCTCTAGCTGGTTGTCGTACAGCAGCAGCAGTGCACTCAGCATCTCTCTGCTGCCGATGATGGTTGACACATCCTGGAGGGGAGAAGCTGGTCTAGGGAATCGAGTAACTGCAAGAGATGTAAGCAAAGGAAGGTTACTGATTTAAACAGGACTAGTAAAAAAATTTGACACCTGTGTGTGTGTGTGTGTGTGTGTGTGTGTGTGTGTGTGTGTGTGTGTGTGTGTGTGTGTGTGTGTGTGTGTGTGTGTGTGTGTTGTCCTACCCTCTATTGCAGGTGTGTCTCCACGGAGTTTTACTCTGCTGGTGAAGGGTGCATTCTGGAGCACCATGGCAAACAGAGGAGGGATGAGAGACTGCAGTGCTGAGAGGAACACATGCAGCTTGTGTTCATCCAAACCATGTTCTCCTTGCTGTGAACGGAGGGAGGATGTGTTGGCTTTGAATACTTCCGTCAATTCAGGTACATTTTATAAAGCAGGTGTTCCAAAATTTTAAGCTCAGCAATGATGCTGCATGCTAGTTCTTACCATAAGTAACTTTTCTATACGTGCCAACAGAGAGGGAATGAGTGCAGTGTGCAGGGTGCCCAGCTCGGTGGTCCAAGCAGCAAAGGCAGGAATGAAGACCTGGTGGACTGCACTGACGACCCGCTCTGATGGGTCCCCAAGTGACAGCAGCATCAGCTCAAAACCCTGGAAGACATACAAAAAGATTGGGAAACAATGAGCACAAAGATTTACAGGAATGGTAATATTAACACCTATTTACTGAAACCCTGAAATATTAACACATAGCAGAACACTTCTATAACACTTTCCCCCCCACATCCCACATACCTGGGAGTACTTATCAGTGTCATCTATGTAACCCATGATAATACCCAGACTTTTGACCACAGCTTCTCTGACCATGTCAGCCTTATCCTCAGCAAGCATCTGCTGCAGCATTGACAACACCAAGGAACTGCGGATCTCTTTCTGCAGAGACAGAAAACTTAGATTTTATGGCCCTACAATCATGTCAAAGTAGTTCTACATGCAATATTATACACATTCTTACAGGCAGGTATGGTGCTAAGGCTCCACAGGACTCAGCCACCAACAATCTCCTCTCTGGGTATTTGTGGTTAATCTACAGATGAGAAGAACAACAATTTGGGGAAAAGGTGCTGGAAGAAAAGAAGCAACAGATGTTGCATGGGAGAGAGAAGTAGACTGGATGGCAGCCACCGCAGAATGGAAACAACTCCAGTATCATCAACACGCTGACCCTGTGGAAACTGCCATCAGTCTTCCTCGTCAGATTCTCAGCCTCCTAGCCGCTGGCAGCTGTTGTTACCAAGAATTTTGTTGCTCTGATACCACATTTATGTCAGGGACACCATAGACGTGAAGATAATTCTGAATCAGATACATATAACAGCAAGACATAACTGAACTCTTTTTTCACTTCACACAATAACAGTATATTTGTGCATTAGATCTTGAAGTATTTCTCATGGAAAATACAATTTTTCTTTGCCCTTCTGAAACCTGTGTATGTAAGAAGCCCTGATTATAAGAACAAAGAAATAAGATATCATGGAAAATAAACTCAGAGGCACAAATGATGTTTTTGTTCTTTTGGAGCAGAAGTAGGTGAAGCCTTTTTTTTGTGATATCATTGAGAATTAGTAATAGCATAACAAAAGGCCACCTGCAGTGTATGTACTGTACCTGTTCCCAGCACTGAGGTAGTAGCTCAGCCTCAACACGCGTGGGACCCACATGCCTCGCAAATGCAACACACCCCGTCAAGATCATTTGTCTTAAGAAACAGATGGACGTGAATGAGAAAACACTGCTGGAAGAAGTCTGCCTGCTGAATTTGTTCAGGCTTTACATGAGCACATACGGACCTCTGCTCATCATCTGGTCTCTTAATTAAATTAAACAGGATGTGGAGGAGCTGGTCTCTCTCTTTCGGCTCTGGGTGAAGGCAGGCGGTACACAAGATGAGCGGGATCAACTCCTGCAAGAGAAATGAGGAGACAAATAGAGAGACAGCAGTGGAATCAATTTCAATCATTTTGCCAAAACAAAGTACGACTTAAACACACAGGGAAAGGATGGTTGGTAGCAGTCAAGCAGACCAGGAGGTCTATGGAGGTGGGACAAAATGGGAGCAGAAAGATGATTACTGAAAAAAGGAGAAAATGGGAAAGTAACTGGGGGAAAGAAACTGAAAAAGTCCCCGTTGAAACTATCAGGAGTAAGAAAAGATTTGTAGTCACACACAAACAATTAAAACCACAAAAAGCTGACATTGAATACTGCATGCACACACCCAGAAACAGCTGACAAAAGACAGACAGACATATAGAGAGTAGAGCTAATGTATGGTTCCCCTACTGCAACCCTGAGTTCACATTAAGTTTATGAACCTTCCACCTAGAGGGGAGAAAGCTCAGCCGGCATCGATCAAGGATCTCCATGCCCAAAATGTTGGTCAGACAATTCTCACCACACGCAACCAAATTAGAGAATGCATACAGAGTTAAAAATACGGTCTTCTTTTCAAACAAACTATGTTTTTTCAGGAAGATATCGCATTCTCCTGCCAAGTGCAGGAATAACAAGTAAAACCCCAAATCCTGGATGGACAAACAGACATGACAGGGAAGAAAGTTGTGATGAGTCACTCGCTCAAAGCTAGACAAACCCTCTGAAGTCAGTGCCGTGTTGGCCGTCTTTTGAAAAATATGGTATTGAAGGCTCAGAGGGTCAAAACCAACAGCAAACTATTAATTAACTTAATTAATCACAATTTAACTGTCAAACTCACACATCTTAAGTCCTTAGACCACATCTTCACAGAAGACACTTTCAGAGCTGTAACAGCGCTGGCATATAAAACAAATACAGGAATTCAGCGCACATCTGAAAAGCCAGAAGCCACACTGATTTATTTCTGTGAACTTCATCACTTCTGATGTGAAGACTCCGTCAGGTTATAAACATTGGACCAGTCCAGGATAAACATTGTGGGCAGGTAGAGTGTACAGCAAAATGCCAAAACCAGAGGGCCATGAAGGCTGACGATCAACTTCAAAGAGCTGAGCCTCTGCTAATTACATTTCAAGCACCACAGTGTGCAGGAATGCCCATCTAAATGCACTATTTTGTGCTGTAATCACGTTAAGGGTCCTAAACAAATATATAAAATCTTACCTTTGCATTTTGAATTTGCTATTTGTTGCGATATTAAGCTGTCGATGTTAACGGTCAGTACTATTAAAAAACAATAATCTGTATATACTGTTTATTAGTGAATCAAATCAGTCATCAGCGCACACACAGTATTTACTTCCTCTGTTTTAATGCTTCTTCTTCTTTGAAAAAAAACACAGACACATCCTTCATTCTATATGAAATCAAAGATCTATAAAAGTTTGGCAAAAAACGTATGTTAAATTTTTAACCCCAAACAGAATGAAAAAAGAAGGAATGCAAAACTATAAAGATAATGTGCATCACATTGAGCTACGATGCCACACACTATACTGAAGAAAAACATAATGGTTAATGATTTACAGTGTCTGATAATACAGCCAGGTGGCAAGCAGAGTTTAAATGTATCTTTCAAAATTTCGAGTCAAATGTTTTTTGTTCTCAAGTGGGTGTCGCAATTAAACATCAAGGTGTGTCTATGGGTTTGTGCTGGTAAGAAAGCATCAAGCTGCAAGATGGATGTGTGAACAGCTGCGTGCGTGTGTGTGTGTGTGTGTGTCTCACGTCATGGCCGGTGAATCTAACGGTCACTGTACAAAGTCCACACAGATTAAGAAGAACCCAGAGGCGTCAATGTTCTCTCCACTATGTTTACCTTGATTGTACAAAGAGATTTAGTTCTCCATAGCAATGGTGGTTGACTGAAATAACATAACCATAATGATATGCAAAGCAGCCTGACCAAGAACTACCCCAACCAGACTTACCTCTTTCAAGCTCACCGTTTGGTGTCTTATCAAGTTTCAACCATCTGTCTTCTCAAGCACACTCTATTTGTATGCTCACGCACTCAAATTGCATGTAAGTAGTTATGTAAAGGCAACACACCTGTGCAGATGTTTGTATTACAGACTAAAAGGAGTAATAGCTTATTAGCTAAAGTATAGCTAAAGTAAAACAAGAACCAAAGCAGTCAGAGACTGCTACATCCCGGGAAGGGTAGGTCAGGGTACCCTAAAAGTAGTACCTGACAAGTGCATAGCTTTGACCTTTCAAGGTAGGTCAAAGCTATGCATTAGCTTTGATCTACGGTCTTACACTGGCCTTCTCCCTCGTCTTTCTATCTTATCCGGTTCCTGAGTGTACAAAACTTGAAATTTGACCTTAACCTAGTTTTCTCAAGGTCAAGGTAATCACATTAATCTCATTTTCATCCCCTTTGCTGCCTGAGTAATCTGCTTTTTGTTTCATCTTTCTATATGCAATGATTGCGAAGATATTTGGTGGACATACGAACGAACGAACGGACAGACACACAAACACTGAAAATCACAATACATCACCGCTTTGAAGCGGGATGTAATAAGTATCTTGTCTCCTCAGTGGAAATAATTTGGCTTGTGGAAACAAAAGTAGAAGGAAAGCAGGTTTACAAACATAATTTTTCAAGGGAAAATGTTAAGATTTAATAATTATGTTACTCAAAAGACACTTTAATGTATGTAAAATAAGTTGCAGCAAAAGAAAACAGATAAAGGACCAATTAGAAAAGAACACAGGTTTAAGAGATGTACATCACCCGCCTGAGGCTAAAGCTGCCTACTAAAATCCACTGTTGCATATTAGCTCATATTTTTTAAATATTTACATCAGTGACAATACAAGACAGCTTAATGAGCCATCAGAGCTTTCAGAGCTATTGCTAATCAGAAAAATGAAGCAGTTGTAGCCACCAGGAGTTGGGCATTCATCACATACAATTTTGGCTACGGGTCATGTAGAATCCATGCAGATGAGTGTGTGAATGACTCACCTGGCAAAGATGTGTAACCATTCTCTAGAAGAGAGGCATGCATGAGAGTGAGAGAATGAGTGAAACGAACAACAGAGGAACAAACATAAAACCAGTGAAGGCAAAAAGGACAGCAAACATGAGTGGAGGGTCAAAAACAGCAGCGAAGAAATGATGAGAACATCGGTCTAAAACGAATGCCGTCAGAGAAGGTGACACCTCCAATCAATAGATCGACACAAATCAGCTGGGCATCAGCAGGAAAAAGATATTTAGCAAAGGACAAAGTCAAACCTGCAAAGGACAATGATAATGGTGCTACTTAAGTGTAACTTAAGACAATTGTAAATTCAAATAAACAAAGCACTGAACTTCCAATTCAGACCACTGCCAAGGAGACTGGCAGCATTCACACAGACACAAACTATATTGTATGTTAGCTGAATATTGGAAATGCATCGTGGCTCAAATCAAGAGGAGAGAAGTGTTTTCACAACAGAACTAAGTGGGGTGGGTCAAAAAGAGCCTGGATGGAAATTTGCAAGTTGAATATCAGGGTGTTTCTTCCAGGTTTTAAATTTCAACCCTGCTGAGCCTCGCTGCTGTGTGTGAATCTATTGGACATTAAAAGAAGAAGATTCTGATCATGAGAGGGATTTCCTGTAGGATGGTAGATGCACACGAGTAAATGCAGAAAGAGATAGTTACCTCTCTTTTAGCTAGGAGGACATTGGGTACAATGTGAGGGAGACAGCGGCCCAGCATCAGCATCACACTCTCCTCACTGTCTGCTATACGTGACACCTGAAAATCACACATTCTTGTTAAAAACCTCATCAGAAATGTGCAGCGTTTCTCCATCCGTTTGAAAGAGTGCCTGAGCTGACCTCTGCTCCCAATCGACTGTCGGAGCACATTCTGCAGAAGGATAGCAGGGCTTGCAAGAAGGCTGGGGACAACTTCCTGAGACACCACAAACAACAGCAGAGCAAAAACAGTCAGTACAGTCTGGGCCACTTTATCTGGATTGGAGATTTCCCTGACCACTGAATGATTGAAGACTGGCCTCTGCAAAGTTGGCAGAGAGCTTAGGGCTACCACTCTCCCATGTCACTGCCATGTTTCCAAATGAATGGAAAAAAAATACAAACATATGTAGAGAGGTGGGGTTCATCTGCAAGACATTAAAGCAACACTGGCATCTGTTCAGAAGCAAATGATACAGAACTTTAATTAGATAGCAGATGGATTTAAAATTTCCAAAAAGGAAATATATGAGGTTATGCAGGAAAGAGCATTCCATTGACCAGATGATTCACTACTTGTGGGTGCCTGAAACATACTAGAGAAAAGGAAGGGATGGTACTGAGAAATGTGTATTTAAGACCATAAGTCAAAAGTTCACTTGCAACAGGCACTTCTCTGCGAGGAAATTAAGCAGGTTGCAATTCAACATAAGGTTAGCCACCGGTTGGATACGCCCTACTTGCTTTTTTCCACTGTGGCTACATAGTCTGATAACTACTTCCACCTAGTGGTTACAGTGATTATCTACACCCAAGTGACCACAGCTTGTAATAAAGACATACCATGTACAGTATTCTGAATGTGGTTTTCTTTATCCTAGCTTGAAGTATCCTACAGATGAATATACCATTCACATAAAGGCACTTCACATTTTTCGTCTTAACTTCCACTGACCTGTTTGGTTTATCAAATTGAACAGGAGGCTGACTCTTGAGCTTGCTATGGGGCTGAGGCTGTGGGTGGGTTTGTGATGTGTTCTGAGTAGAGGGAGGGTCCATGTCAGTTTCAGGCTCTGAAGCCCCCTGGATGTCCAGATACTTGCCATTATCTGTTGGAGGCTGAAAGTAAGACTAGATTAGCTTCAGGGTTTCTTGAAACTCTTTTGAAAAATGTGAAAATTTACTGGAATCATTTCACAGATGAATCTGTATTATTTATGGTGGACCAGATATCACTGTCTGGATGGTACAAATTCAGTCTGACCACTTACCACAGAGAGAGGGTCTGAGGAGGAAGTGTTGGTGGTGGTGGACGAGGACGAGGAAGGGTTGGATATATTTTGCGATCCCAGGTCCAGAGTTGTTGGTGGTGGGGAGGAGATTGTCCTCTTCAATATCTGAATCTCACTGTGATTTGGTGGCAAGGAAATGGAACAAGACACAGTCAGAAAGAGTCGCATAATTTTTATTCATGACAAGGTGAGTACATGGGTCCTTCCATCACACAACAGAATCGTTTGTTAAAACGGTTCAACAAGCCTAGATTGTGGAAATACAACTCTCTCTGAAGCTTACTAGTATCACTTTAAGATTCTACATGGAAGGAAAATAAGTTTCACTAATGCGTCACATCAGCCTTTCCCTGTAATTTCATGCAGCAGTGGTTTTTCCATGCTGGTTCTACCTCTTGGCCTGTTTTGGTCACAGTTACCATCATAATGTGGACAAACGTCTTCAAAGCATTTTACATTTTTATGGATGCTTTTTATTTCCTTCCAGTAACTTCCTATTTTTAAAAAACGACAAAAGTTAACAGTATCACCATCCAAGCTTAATAACAGTGGTGATACATTCAGGCACACACCTCTGTAGTTTCTTGATCTGCTGGGTGAGGGTTTGCTTGTCATTGTTGAGGAGGCCTATCTGATACTCCAACTCTTGAACAACTTCAGTCTGTTGCTATTGGAAGACAAAAAAAATATATATAAAAGCACTTTAAGGCATCATCTAAAGTACAAATGCTTCAATAAGTTGACACTCCTCATGAATTGTAGACATCTCAATTCTGATCTCAACGCTTTCGATATGGTCATGAAGAAGTGGACAAAGACGAGTTACACCCACACACGAACCTGCTGGGAAAGGTCTGGCTTCTTTTGTGACTCTTGAGCCAGGCAGTTCCCAGGAAGATCACCATAATCCACCTCTACGGACACATCAACGGTATCCCGAGGAGAAGAGAGAGGGGTCCCGCAATTCCTGTAGAGCTGTAACAGGTCAGGGGGCTTTGGAATGTTGAGGCCAACATCGTCCCATAACTCAAAATCCTGTAAAGAAATAAAGACAATAATAAAACATGACTAATTTGTGGCAACAGTGGTGGTGTCGTCTGCATAGCAGAAGAAGGACAAGCTGAACAGCTGTTGAATGTATTAAGGCCACATAAACCTATTACTGCTCTGATCAGAACTCTAAAAAATGCAACACCCCATAGTTTGACTTGGGTAACGACCATAAATGTACCATATGAATGAAAAGCTCACATGTGTAATTCAGTTTTATTACATGCGGTGGCACAGAAAAAAAAATTACCTGATCATCATTTTCATCAGAAAAGGTGATGGATGAGAGTTTGTACTCATTTTTCAATAAATATTCATTCACAAGGAAGTTTAAGGCTCTTTTCTCCAGGGGGCGTATAGGCTCCTGAGGCAGAGAGAAAAACTGTGGTACCATCACATGGGCTTAAAAAATGCTTTTCATCTGAGAAAAAAGGAAAGAAAATTGTAAATTTTTTCATTGTCATCTCTAAGATTCCCCACCTGAATTTCAGGACTCGACTTGAAGTTTTTTCTCTCTTGAGAGGGCACTTCACTCTCTAAGAAATTGAAAAGACATTAGCGGAGTTTGAAAGGAAGCCGAACCTTATTCATCTAGAAGAATTCTCTCAGAACACAAGACAGAAAGCTGTAACAAAAGAGGGTTCAGGTGGAGAAGAAGTTAAAAGTACGCCACACCTGCTGCCTGAGTCAAGTTGGCGCGTAGAGCCTGAATGGTCTCCTTTGCTTTCCGTAGCTCAAACTCCAGCACTGGACAGGAAGTGACAACACACACAGGAAGTGCATCCAACCAAAGACAAGGGAGGAATAAAACAAAACAAAGATGGACATGAAAAACAAAACAACCACACAAAGGTTTGTAAGAGTCATAAAACAAAATGAAAAAAGGAAGCATGCAAATCATGTGTCTAAGAAATGCATGCAGCAGAGGATCATGGTAAAGCCAGCAGAATGACGGACTGTCTGACAAGTGTGTGCAATGCACCGAGACACTTGAGCAAATCTAACCAAGCTAATGAAAGTAGCCTTGATAACCTAGGAGCTGTCTGACAAAGGATTTTTTCCAGGCCTTACTAACATGTGATAAAAATCAGATAATTTCAAGCCACTCAAAAAGACAGCCAATGCTCAAGTCTTCAATTCATAACCGTCTAGGAGGCCATCAAACGATGAACAATACAATCCAGGACATTCTTTTAATGATTACTGGATTTTTATGAAGTTATCAGAAACAGATGACATTTTGAATAAAAATGTTGATTTATATATTGAAATTTGAGAGACTAAACTAACACTGGATAAAGAAAAAGAAACACACAAAATTCTTAGACATGTTAGATAAAAAACACACGCAAAACTAATAAGCGATGGAGCAGGAAAACTATGTTTGCATAGCTGTGCACTGAAAATCTATTTTAGCCGCTGAGCTGTCATCTGAAGTTGAACTTGGACATTTAACGTTCCAGTAAAAGGAATGCAAAAGCTGGCTAAAACATTTTTACCTCAACATTTTGTAATAAATACAGCCTACGTTCTAAATTTCGATCTAACATCTGCAATTTGCAACTTTTTTTGAGAATCCTTGTCAACTACTTTAATCCTAACCTTCCCAACAGATCAAGAGTGCACAGGATGCAAATGCAACAAAATGGAAAACCAAGAACTGATTAACGGGTAGAAGATTCAAAATAAATAAATAAAAGCAAAAGGCTAGTCTGGATGGAGTGACTTGTCCAGTATTGTTCACTGGGGTTTGATCAACGTCAGGAGAAAGCCAGAAAACCCAGAGTCAGACAGCTGGGGGCAGGTATCTTGGCAAGAAGAGGTTCAGGGGGGGATGAGAGTGGGAGTGGATGAAGAGGGAAGAGAGAAGGTGCCAATTTGGCAGAGTGGGCAGTGGGTGTGAATAACAGTCATTTTTAAAAAAGATGCAGAATTTGCAGTTAGGAACCAACATCTCTGCTGCATGGGTTTAACTGACTGTCTGATACAAATGCTTCAAACGAACTGATGGCAGCACCCAGTTCATCATTTACATTTTAGCTGCTACACTTACCCCTTTACAATTGTTGTAAATCTCATTAATTACAATATAAACTGTCTCGTAAGACAATTGCATTATAGACAGAGACAATTATTTTACAATATAAGAAGATACTCTAAGTATGTTTTCAAGTTCCAAAATTAAATTGGAGGGATATAGTTAACATAATATGACTGCACTAAAAATCGAAACTATGTCTATTTGTTTTCCTTTGGTTAGCGGTAAAATATTCTCTTCACACAGCATCTGAAAGCAAACCATACACTCGTGAGCAGCTGCTCTTCAAGCCAACATTCTGGGATGAGTTGGCATCAACGTCAGATTTAGCTGTTAATGTATTTGACTCCAACTGTGCAGTGGTGTGTCACGACGCAGTGTCAGGGGGAAGGAGGGGGGTGATTTGTGAGACCAGTCCCATTCCAAAAATATCACAGTTAGACAGAGTAAAAGAATATTACAAGATTACAGATCGGAAGCTAAATATTTTCAAGATTTTTTGCACGGCTACAATAAAACAACAGTGACAAAGCAGTAGGTTATTTTAACTGTTGTTTACTGTGAATTATTACATCAGCATCACTTTCACAGCTGTGTCATGGTGACAACATCAGGAGAAACATATTTTACTTCTGTCATCACTATTCACCATGACTGAGTCTTTGTCTCTGCAGCTGCCAGCTTTTCTTCTGTTTCCACGCCACGCTGTCATCGCTTCTCCTGACTGCTGTCCATCTTTTATTTACCCTAGGTAAGCGTACTTTCACTGCTGACAGGACGGTTCATCTTACCTGCCACCCGTTCGTCTGACTCCCGGTTGCCGTCATCTGAGTAACGGGCAAAGTCCAGAGAATCCAAGGTGCTGATGCTGCCTGCTCGATCTGGAGAGAGACAGAGACCGACACAACAGTGAGATGAGGTTAAAATTAAATATGAACGCTTTCAGTGATTAAGACTTTAGTTTAGACTTTACAAGGTGAATATTTCATTCACTAAAAATATGTGCTATATCATGTAGGAAAAGCTTGAAGAGGTTTTGCCTCTGCTTCAAGAGGCTTCAACAGATCAGAAATAAACTGACAGGTGAAGCATCCTCAAACTGTTCCTACAAGTCTAGTTGAATTTAGTCAATCATCACCTACAGAGAACCTCCACAAACATGCATTATATTATGATTCAGCATCTGAAAACTAAGGCTTCTTTTTCCTTTAGTAGAATATCAGTGCTATATTTTAGCTTAATGTCCTAGTTACAGAGGTTTAATACAGTCTTAAGCTTGAAGGGAAGGTTGTGTTCTTTGGTTTATATAACAATCGTCCTATAAAAGTAATCATGCACTTACCAATAAATCATTGCTGATAGTGTGGATAAGGATGATGATGTAGCGCATGCTTTGAATTCTTCATAAATAGCTATGCAGTGATAAAATTTGACCAAATGGCATGCAGCAGATAAACGATCATTTCAACCACAAGAAACTTGTGACTTGACTTCGATTTCTGAGACCCGACTGCCATTTAGTTAAATGAGTCCAAAGTCCAACAGCTCCAGGTGCAACGATCCTAAAGAAAAACTGTGCAACAGGTACAAGTTCATCTACACAAAACAGAACCCCAGTATGGTATAGATCATATATTTTGCTTAAGGAGTCTCAAGGGCAACCCTTCCACAAAAAAATTGATGGAAACTAATAAATTCAGCAAAAAGCACAAAACTAGAACATTAAGCTTAAGCCAATGATCATGAGTCAGTGCAAATGGGAGAAAGACAAACACAAGGAGATGTTAAGGGTAACACCCATTTCTATACTAAGACCTCTAAACAATATACCAACATCCGAGTTTAGTGATTGTGCAGTCAGCCTACACATAAAGCTGATACACAAATGCACCTGTGGTCTGATTTCACTGAGCTATGCTAGCTAGCCTTACACCTCAGGCCACGGTGTTAGTTTTCCTGCAACACAAGTGCAACATAGTCTATTTATTCTCTGATGTCCAGATAAGCAGAAGGTCAAACATAGCATGTAGACAAGCTTTTCGAACGACACATGCTTTGTCTTGCAAAGCGAAGGAGCGACTGTGTTAGCAATGAAATGCAAAATGGAATCATTGCTGGAGGAGGATGTGGGCATTTAAGTTCATATTGAACTCAAACTCCAGTACAGTCATGAAACACATGGGGCGGCAGCAGCTCAGTCCACTAAGTGTTAGGCTGTGGACCTGAGAGTCGCCGGTTCAAGTTGCTCAATGGGATGCACCACAAAGAAGCTGGTTTATAATATTACATGACTTTTGGCATCTGGGTCAAAAGTATTGGTCAAAAAAAGTGTGTGTGTGTGTGTGTGTGTGTGTGTGTGTGTGTGTGTGTGTGTGTGTGTGTGTGTGTGTGTGTGTGTGTGTGTGTGTGTGTGTGTGTGTGTGTGTGTGTGTGTGTGTGTGTGTGTGTGTGTGTGTGTGTGCGCGCGCGCGCGAGTTTGGCACCAAACCTGTGTTTCTACAATGTGCTGGAGCATTTACAGGCATCTTTTGTGTCCTTTGCATAAAAAGGAGTATTTCTTCCTGGCTGGCCTTTCGTTTGGGAGCCTGTGGTGTGAATTGTCTGAACTGTCACAGATCTGACACCTCAGACTGTGACCTATTCGCTACAGTCCTGCTGGGCAGGTTGTGTCACACACACGCATGCACACACGCACGCAGTCTGTCTCAAGATTTTACATTCAAAAGTCATGCCATAAATACGCTAAAAAGAAAAAATCCTCTATTTGTGTGCTCAATTAATCATATTAATTTTTAATGTAATTATTCCTCTAGGTTAACAGTGAGAGGGAAAAAGTACAATTCCTTTGTTTGTGAACGTAGAAAATAAAGCTGATGAAGAGGGAAGGTAAGTAGAATTCTTTCTTCAGGAAAAAAAGAGCTCACAGACAAAGATAGATGGTTGGTAGGCAGCCAACAGTCTCTAATTTTAACAGGAGGGATTTTTTTTGGCAAGACTGCTATGTAGAAAGTATAAAAGTGATGAATCAATGGAACACAAATTATAATGGAGTTACAAGCTGACACACAAACCTGTATGCACCTTTGTCTCACAAAATCAAATGATGAAAATCTCTCCAGTAAAATGTCACGCTGAATAAACTTGTGCAGACTATGTATGAATAACACTGGGACACTTCTCTAATTTCGAAACACACTGATCACACGTGTAGCTGAGCTACACTTACGATAACAGAATGTCATGCATGTTATAAATTAACGTGACTACACAATGCACACACAGCTCCTGCTCCCACACAAAGATAGATGGAGAGACTTATAGTAAGAAAAGAAATGAGAAAATGTGAACGTGAGGGTGAAGCTGCTAATAACTGACTAATAACTAAACCGGTTAAGGCTGACTATCTCTGAAAGCAGTTCAAATAAATTCTACATTCCAAGCATTAAATGTGCCTCAAAAGTGGTGTGTTGTTAATATGGAGTTCATTCATATGGCTGCAAACCCTTCAACCTAACAATGATCATGAGAAGATACTAGTTGGACTACATGAAATATAAATAAACCAAAATACTTTTAGACTATTTTCCTTGCATGTATTTTAAATGACTTCCATATTTGCTTCAAATCTTCTCGTACGATAGAAACAAATAACTACCTGACTGGCACTGACATAAGTTAACTGCAGGAAGACACGTTTAAAAAGACGAAGTACAAAAGTTTTATTTACAAAGATTCACAAGTAATCATAAAATTGACACTAAATTAATTAACAAATAAATAAATAAATATTATATATACATACATATCTAAAAATCCTTGACAAAGCAGAAACGGGCCCTGCTCCAGAAGCCTTTGTCTTTTGATGCTAGAATAGGAGCTTTTAAGCACCTCTGAGGCCCGGTATAAAATCGATATGAACACCAGAGCACAGCGAGAAAGGGGAAAAACAGCACAGGGAACATTCAGCTGTAACACTAACTGAACCAGGGGGAGAGGGATTCATGCATACTTCCATGCTGCAAATAATCTCTCTTCATGTGTCATGCAGCTTAGAGAAACAGTTGCAGGTATGATTTTGCCTTTAACATTCATTAATCCAAACACAGGCTACTTGAAATCCAAAGTTTACAGCTAGCTGTCGCTGATTGTGAATGAATAATGATTGCACAAATGCTATTTCTGGTTCATCACCTGAATTACTGTATTCCCAAAGAATATACAAGCACCAGACCTTTCCATCTGACATAGTTCAGATGTTTGCTGCTTTGGTCTTTAATATACAGAAAATGAATGTGTCTTCTTCTTCTTCTCCTTTCGGCTTTTCCCTTCAGGGGTCGCCACAGCGAATCAGTTGCCTCCATCTAACCCTGTCTTCTGCATCTTCTTCTCTCACACCAACTACCTTCATGTCCTCTTTCACTGCATCCATAACCTCCTCTTTGGTCTTCCTCTAGGCCTCCTGACTGGCAGTTCAAAACTCAGCATCTTTCTACCAATATATTCACTAATGTGAACTAATGTAATTCAACATTCCATGCTGACAGGCAAGAGCTGGAGTGAATCTCATTGGCTGCCATCTGTTAACGCCAGCCTAAGAGCAGTTGCCAAGGACCCACACTCAACTGTCTCCTGAGACATGATGCTATTGTCCATTTCTACTGTATTTAAATTAGGATCAGAAATCTCCTGCTTATGAAATCAAACTCCTCTCTTTCTCTGCTATTTATTTATATGCTGTGCAGTCATCCACATAAAGTTAAGCTATTTCATCATTACAGTTTCTGTCTTGACATAATGTAAATGCCCTGAGCTATCTGTAAAACCAAACACTAATTTCAAATCCAGAATTGATGAGGAGCTCATGTCTCAAAAAATAAGACTTGCATAATAGAAATGAACTAAAAACAAGATTTGAAATTCACTATGCAGTGATTCTGATAGTGCAGCTCAACCAGTTCTGGGCCTGGCAGACACTGAAATCCATATTTATTTTAGCAATTTGTAGACAGAGCACAAGTGGCAAATCACATCCAGCGGTGACACATTTTATCGACAGAATGCAAACAGAATATGATCTCACAGACATAAATGTCATAATTACCAAAAGTCAGGTTAAGGGTCAATGTCTGTGTGTGAATATCGCTTAAAATGTTGAAACAGGACACTGAACAAGGTATGCAGGATCAAAATCCAAAACCAATTGTTCTCTCGGACAATATGTGCCTTATTGTTTAAAGGAGAAAGAAAATGTGAACGCAAACATCCATCTGTCCATCTCTCCTGGATCTTCAATAACAATACTTTTAAAGATGGCTCTAATCACTGAAGAGGAGTATACTAAGCTAGCTGAATCACATCCATTAAAACCTAAGTCATTAAGAGGCACAAAATAACTCATGCTATCCCTTTCAAATCGGTTTATTCTTCTTTTCTCTCTTTGAATGTTGCCAGTTTGTTTCATACTGAGGCGCTTCATGTTGTCTAAATGGCTTAATGAAAAGATATGCTCCAATTGCCTCAAATCAAACAGGGATGCAAGAAAATATTTTGCCAACCATCTTGTCTTCGATGCAAATCTCAAATATTTGGCACAGGTGAAATTCCTGGTAATACCTGTATTACTCCCATTTCTTTTTAATGGGTGATGTCCATTGGTATCTTTGGCTGTCACTGTTTTTACCATTAACATTTCAAACATGTTCATGTGTCCAAACTTTTCAGCTCTAATGAAGTTGATATCCCAAAATGAAAAAGGAAAGTGTTTACTGTATTTTTTATTTATTTTTTTTCAAGAGGAGTCAGTTACACTTCAGTAATCATCATGCCTGTCTGTAATGCTACCACGCATTTACTCTAACCTACTCAATCAGATGATGTGTTGAAGCCTCCTCCCACATCGCAGATGCTCTGGTGTGTGTGTGACAGCAAACACAGCTGACCCACAAAACCCGCTTGTGGGCTACGGGCCCTAGTCCGGGAGAGCAGGTGCAGAAAAAGGATCTGTCATGATCGATCGTCTTCTAGAATCAATGAATTAAGCTAACGTTTGATAGCTTTTGGGCTAACTATGCATTATGCACCAGTATATAGCTACGTGACGGACACTCAGAGCAGACTTACTCAATGGACCTCCAGGTGCAAGTGCCTGGTCTTTGGCAGGGGGAGTGCCACTCTGTCGCTCAAAGTTGCCAGGGTTAGAGAAATAATCTCTCAGCCTCGGAAGCTCTCTGCCCGCCTCCAACAGTTCGGTGTGAAATTCCAGGGCCGTAAGAATGTATTGGTCCCGTAAAAGCTGAGCAGCAATTATATCCACCGACACCTTCGTCTCGGCACTGCCAGCCATACTGGAGTTGACCACGGCCGAGACGGAGATGCCCTCACCGCTAGGGCTAGTCCGGTTGCTAGTCAGTAGGAGCGTCGGTGCATCGGCGTCCGCAGGCGGAGAGAAAGGATTGCCCGTCGGTGGGCCCGGCGCGTCGCCACTCGGGCTTCTCGCTGTGTCATCTGTGTCATTAGGGTTCCGTTCAGCCTCTTCTTCAGAATCACTGATATTGAACGGGTTGACCGACGTCATGTTTTGACTGTAAAAGGTTTTTAGCAACCTAGGCTAACTAAGCTAATCAGAACCGCTTCTTCCTGAATAGATATTAGATAGCTGGTTCGGTAGGTGGCTTTGACAAGTGGGAAATAACGTGAAGCTGTGATTGGTTGAATTTTAGCAATTTACCCTAAAGTCCGCCTTTTTGGTGACGCAAAACAAAATGATTGGATACTCGCGAGAAAATAAAGAAAACGGGGCAGGGTTCTTTTGACAGCTGATAGCCGAAGTGTAATGAAAGACGAGTCTTTTCGTTATTACTCCCAACAAACCAAAGTCGAAAACCAGGCGTTTTCCTTTTTCTATCCGGAATGAGAATCTTATACAATAAAGCAAAGAAGTATCACTGTAAAACATAAATCTTTTTTAGACCGGATGCAGTTATCGGACTACAAAATAATAGTATCAAAGTGGTAGCGAAGGCCCCCGCCCGACCGGGAGACTACCTGTGGCATTGTGGTACTACACCATGGCAACCCTGAACATATTGTGACTGCAGACGGGCAAACCTTCCAATTCGTGTAAGGACATAACTTTCAGATTGTTTGGGGGTTTTTTTGTTTTTTTTTCTGTAATTGATCTACAATTATTTTGCCCGGCGAAAGTGACTCAGCCGGACCGGCAGTCCGACATTTGCACGTGGTGCTCTTTTTTTTTTAGCGAGATAATCGTGTTTAGTCTTTGGAAATAAAGTAAATCAAAAAAATTAATATACAGACTTTTTTATTCTGTTTTCCAATTATTTCATTTGTTCTTATTTAAAATGGGAAAAAAATATTATTGCTCAAAACTTCACTAGTCACTCCTCTTCTGTTTTAATAGCATTTCTGAAACAAAAATCGTTTTTTAGCCAAAAATACAGACTCCTATTAAACTCGTGTATTTGAATTAAAAAAGCGCCGAGATCGTCCGTCAAATAAAGAAATTCAACTACAATACCCACAATTCAATTGTACAGCATGTACGTAGCGTAAACGTCGAAGTCGATACAAGGAAGTACACTAAAAAAAAAAAAAAATTGTAGGAAGTGGACGCTAATACCACCTGGACTTATTGCGCATATTTTAGACCAACGATTGGCTTTCTGAGAGGACGTATTAGATTCTGTTTTGCGTAATGTTGTTTCGTATTGACGTTTAGAGTGGCGAGTTCTGTGGAATTATTATTCGTTGTCTTCCACGATAAGTGGAAGCTAAATAATTTGAATGGGTATCGGTAATAGTTTTGCTCTCATTGTCAGTAGTTAATAGACACCATCGTACTCATACCGGCATATTTCACTGACGTTATTCATAGGTAAGATTTTCATGGCCTGATGATTTAAATGAGTTTGCATTTTGTTTATGAAGAGAAAAGCCTCATTGGCAGCTAGTCTGATGTCACGATATGCTAACTTTCCAGTGAAGTGCAAAAAAAATGTCAGTTATTATTTCTTCACATTGGCTAAAGCCATATCGCGGTTGAGACATCACCTCCTCGCTCAAAAGCCGTGTTTGTATGACAGATTTTTTTTGGTTTAACCAGTTTATATTATAACAAACCAAACCCGTACACTGTAATTCTTTTTCTAATTCAGCGAACCTTTGACCTTAAATATGGAGTTAGATTGTATAATTGTGTTTGTCAATACTCACCTCACTTTATTTGTCATTTCAACTGATAATACATTCAGTCGTTGTCTGATTCTGTTCCCCCAGGTGCGCTGCACATTCCCTGTCGGACGTGACTCTTAAAATGAATGTGATCACCTTCTTCTTAGTTGGGCTGACAGTCCATGTGGTCTTCTTCCTGTCTATATTTGACATCTACTTCACGTCTCCCCTTGTCCACGGCATGACACCCCATGCCACATCACTGGCACCCCCAGCTCACAGACTATTCTTAATAGTGGCCGATGGTCTCCGGGCAGACAGTTTCTTCACACCCCTACCGAACGGTGCATCCAGGGCTCCATTTTTGAGGTTAAAAACTGACACCAAGTAGTGATCTTCGATGTGCTGTGTTTGAGTGTATTGTATATTAAGTAGTCCAGTACATAATATCCTATGCACATGTAAAAAATATTTCACATATATTCTCATGTTTTTCCATGACTTCTGATGTTTCTGTTTCCCAACATCAGGTCTGTGATAGAGGAGCAGGGTACCTGGGGTGTGTCTCACACACGCGTGCCCACTGAGTCTCGTCCTGGTCACGTTGCAGTCATTGCCGGTTTCTATGAGGATGTTAGTGCCGTTGCAAAAGGTAGGTGTGTGTTTGTACATTGTGTGTGACTGCTGTTGTGTCTTTGTCACTGCAGTTGCACATACTGGTACCTTTTTTTTGTGTTTTTAGGGTGGAAGGAGAATCCTGTAGAATTTGATTCAGTGTTCAATGAGAGCAGAAACACGTGGGCCTGGGGCAGCCCTGATGTTGTGCCCATATTTACCAAAGGTATTTGAGCACACACTCACAAATTGCATAATATGAATCTCTAACTTTATCCAACTTAAGGAAAGTAATGAAAAATAAAACCTGCACAATTTTAAAAATAAATATACTATGATTTTACATTCATGAAGAACAATAATAGCATTCAAACATTTTTTTTTCATTATGATATTTCTGTTATTCCCTCATTGAAAAAAATTTTGTACCAACTTTTTGTGTTGTGGTTCCTCTAGGTGCCCATAGAGACAATATGCATGGCAAAACATTTGGACCAGAGGAACTGAACTTTGCCTCCGTAGATGCCTCAAGGCTGGACAACTGGGCCATCACAGAATTCAAAGTACTATATAGTAGAGGAACTGCAGCAATAAGGACTGATGTTGTAATGAAGTTAAATGTCTCTTAAAGTCAACGAACTGTTACAAAAACATATATATCTTACATTTTCCACTTTAGTGACCACTTCAGGGCTTTAGGTAGAAAGCTTTTTTATTTTGAGAATTTTATTTATGCTATTTGTGCATCGCAAAGTGTGAAGACAATAATAATAATAGCAATAATAATAACAGTAAATATCAGTCCAGCTGCTACATGCTGTATTTGTGTAGTCTTTAGTAGTCTTGGTGAGAATTTACATGTTGCCACATTGAATAAATTAAAAATCTTTATTTTTCTATTTCTACCAGTCATTTTTACAGATGGCAAATTCTAACCCCAAACTGAAGGCCAAGCTGCTCAAGGATAAAATCATTTTCTTCTTCAATCTGATGGGCATAGACACAAATGGACATGCTCACAGACCAAAGTCACAGTATGACACATTATTATCATTTGTTTGATTTAGTATTTCCATTTATATTTAGTTTGATGGCAGTCAATTACCTGAAATGAAATGAACATACTATTTCAAAGTTTTATTCTCTTCATTTTTGTTATGTTGTTCATGTATGTATCTTGTTTTCCAGCCGGTACCTGAACAATATTCGTGTAGTTGACAGTCATATTGCTGATCTGGTGTCTGTGGTAGACGATTTCTTTGGTCATGACGGGAAAACAGCCTATGTATTTACCGCTGATCATGGCATGACAGATTGGGGTAAGAGTTTTACGTGTCTGTTTGTATCATTTCACATGTCTTCCAAAGGAGCTTCTGGTTCTGACTTATCAAAGTGTAAATCTTTTATTATACAATCATCTGATGTGTCTATGTCAAGGTTCACACGGTGCAGGCCATCCCTCTGAAACCCTTACACCTCTAGTGGTGTGGGGAGCTGGAGTTGAAAAGGCTCACAGAGTGACTGAACCCCAACCATATAGTGATGGATTCCTAAAAGGTACTTAACTTCTGCAAAGTCATTTCTGCTTACTTATAAGTCTGTGTTGTTTTATTTAAGTTCAGTTTTAACCTTACTACAGTTACTTTTCAGCAGAGCAGAATTTTGTATATTATTTGAAGTGGAAAACATATATTGTCACAGTTTGGGGTTTTTTTGGGTTTTTTTTAATATTGTGTATTTCACAGAGTGGAACTTGGAGCACATACGTAGAGTTGATGTCAATCAGGTGAGGCCTGTGGCAATTTTTTCATTGTCTCCCATCAATTATTACCTAGAGACGTATAAAATAAACCACTGTCAGTAACACAAATGCTGCTTGTTTCCACAGGCAGACATCACTCCACTCATGGCTTCTCTTATTGGGGTGCCCTTCCCTCTTAATTCTGTTGTGAGTCCAGATAAAACCAAATACTAGGAAACTCAAATTTCAATCTTTTTGTTTTTTTATTCTATCTTTAATATTTCTCATTATGTACAGCATTAATGAAGTTGTCACAATTTTCTGAGACAATCAGTTATTTAATACAAATGATGTACTGTATTTCACATGTTTATGCAGTTTTTTCTGTAGATGTCACAATACATGACTTTATCTTATATGCATTTGTGTGTGTTTAGGGTGTGTTACCTCATCTCTACCTGAATAACAGCGGCTGGTTCAAGGCAGAAAGCATGTACACTAATGTCATGCAAATACTGGAGCAGTTCAAGGTAGATGATCTTTGCTATAACTGACACGCTGATCATGTTTCTGAAAATAATCAATCATCATTAACTGAATGCATTTCAACGCGTACTAATACTTTGGCATTAATAATACATGTCTCCAGCAATATTTTAGAAATCTGGAAAGCCAACTTGGATGCCATCTGTGTTCTAAGCTGTTTTAGGATTGTATAAATCTTTTAAGACTGATCTAGAGATATATATATTTTTTTTAGATTAAAATGGCCCAGAAAAAGGATACAACCTTGTCTTGTCTCTTCATCCCATTTAAGTAAGTACATACAAAATTAAGTTAATCAAGATTAAAGATTAACTCTATATAACTCTAATTTAACTAAACTTTTTCTTGTTGTGTTAAGTTAAAAAATCACACATGTGATTTACAGCAATACAGCAAAAACAATGCAAACACTATAGACATTTCACTATACCAATACTTAACTAGGCCTGTTTATTTTTTTAATGTATATACCTATTTATGATTTTTCTATTTGTATATTCTTGATGGGTTATTTATTACTCTTTCTATTTGGTGTTGTACTACTTTCTATGTGCTGGTACTTTCTGTGTGCTTTTTCTGTGTTTTGTGTACTTACTGTGCTGTGTGCAACGGAGAAATTAATTTCCCTGATGGAACCTCCTTAAGGGACAAATAAAGTTATACTCTACTCTCTACTCTTATGTTTTTGTAAATTCTTTTCACTTGTACAGCACCCGTAATTATATGCAAAGAATTTGAAATGTTTAATATTAATACAGTTTGATTGATCAATGCTAAATCCAAGTCATGTTAATGTAAGCAATGAGCAAATACAGTATTTACATTATTGTGATTAAATTAAGTTTCTTAATTTTGTGTCTTACTTGCATCATTTCATTTTTTTCCCCAGACCACTGACTGAGTCAAAACAAGCAGAATTCATTCACAAGGTCAGGATGTTGATCCTGATGGAGAAGTATGAGGAGGCTGTGAGTATCTGGAAAAAGATCTCTTGCAACAAGTGAATGAAAGTCAACTTTTACAATTTTCTAACATTAAACTGTTATTGACGCATGATGATAATGATTTATGCACCAGTGGAACAGGTTTATTATGCTAACATCAAATGTTTACACCCGAATTGAGTTGGAATTGTTACATTCTGTAACAGCTTCCTTGTCACTCTGAATTCCTTCAGGATTTGTCTTTTCTGACTTTCACCTTAGTATATTTGCTTTAGCTGAACTGCCTCACCCTCTTTTGCGTCCTATCAGATCTCTCTGTGCCAGACTTTTATGTCCCAAGCTCTGGAGGGCCTGCGTTACTACCACACCTATGACAGGTTCTTCCTTGGTTGCTGCGTGGTTCTAGGATTTGTAGGCTGGGCCTTGTATGTTTCCTTAGTCATCTTGAAAACTCATGCTAGCCTGGAGAGAAGTGCTCGTGTCCTCAAAAAGGTTAGAATATACACTACATAGCAACTTTCCTCTTCAGGAGATTATTTTCATCCAATAATTAAATGTGAACCTGGTACCTTTTTTTTTTTTTTTTTTGGTATTGCTCCCAAGACTGTGGTGATCCCGAGCCCCACCCTGATGAAGTTGTTTATTGGTGTGATGGTGGGGATGACGGGATTTCTGCTTATCCAAAGGAGCCCAATTACCTACTATGTTTACTGCCTGCTGCCTATTCCTCTGTGGTATTTTGTCCTTGAAGAGTGAGTAACATACGCATTTTAGATGCATAGAATGGGTACAAGTATCAACACATGCACGCGTGCATTACAGACCAGTCAAATGAATGTGTAAAGATCTCATGTTGCTCTCAGATTGGTGGAGCAGGCGCTGTACACAGCCACAGGGTGTCAGCAAATGTCAAAACAAAATACTGAAGGTTGCATCAATACATGACTGTTGCACTTTTTTAATTGGCTGTAACTGTAATTCATCTCCTACACGCACCCTCATGCACTACAGTGCACCGAGGCATTAATTAGATTCTTCCAAAGTGGCAATGCATCCATTGATGATTCTCCCCCTGTAAATGGACTAAAACAGGTTTGGACATCTGATAGATTTGATTCGCTCAGCTGGCTCTCTGCCTCTTTGGAAATGTTTTGGCTATTTTGTGCTGGTGGCGTGTGGAATTGAGCTACTGGTAAGTGTTTTTAAATGGCCGCATACAGATTTGTTCGAAATGTGCTGTGCAGGTCTAACTGTGTTCCTCTGCCACCAGGTGGTGAGTTTTTTCCACCGTAGCTTTCTGACAGTGGGCCTGGCTGCTCTGTCACTCTGGCCGTTCCTGACTGGACTTTTTGGCAATGCCAAGGTATCATCGTCTCAAATCAGAGCTCCTGTTTTCACGGTACACTTAGAAAATCAACACGTTACTGTCCACTCCTGGTAAGGTCATGGAAACAATACGTCATCAAAGCTGTGGGCTTCCTTGAAGATGTCTCACCTCTCATCCAAGAGGCTTAATTACTGGTGATGGTTGGTGTTGCCTCAGCTTCTAAACTCTGTGAGGTGAGGTGTGGTCAGTGCTAGTCATATTCCAACTGGTTGCCCCAAATGATGGCCGCTGCGACTACCAGACAGTGTCAGTGGTGGTCGTCGAATTACAAATTTCAAAGACTTCACTAAGCCCTCATATGCTAGCATGAACCACATCATATTTATCAATCTGCTGAGTAGTTCTTCTGGGGAGTTTTTAAAGGACCTGACTGTAAATAGGTGAATGTCATAGACCCCCTCCCCCCTGTTCAGAGATGGTTTCTCTATTTTTACATGGATGGCTTCTTCTACTCTTTTCTCAAACCATCTGTCCTCCCTACCCATAATCTCAACATCGGTATCATCACAGTCACTTCAGGACATCAATGTTAAGATTTTGGATAGAATTACTGTTGGGGTTTTGGTATACTGTATTATAGTACATAAGGTATGCTTCATAAATTTCACTGTACTTAATGAATTTAACCTTTCTTGTATTGCAGCAATAAAACAAAGAACGTGAATAGAAAAAATTCTACTGCATACAAATCAATAAAATAATGATATTTTGTGTATAAAACTCACTTTTGAACAACCTTCACCACAGTTTTTTTTAACATCCTATTTCAGGTGAACAGCTGCCTTTAAATCATCACACCACTCAGTATCTAACACATTGTATCCGTCTGTTTAGTTCCGTTCATTAAGCTGGTTTGTGGGCTGTCTGTTTCTGGCCATTTTTCCCATGATGCCTGTTGTGGGTAGAGCGCCTAATACACATCTTGTGTGAGTACCTCCTCTGTTTATATGTATCAGAAAGTTAACCACATGTAAGTCAGTCAGTTACAGAGAAACTTTTTTTTTCTCCGTACAAAGGAGCACTTAAAGATCATCACTCAATGGTGAACTCAGTTTTGTAAAGCATTAAAAGGGTGGCATGGTCAGAGGAAACATTACTGTTTTAAGTATATTAAAAAATGGGGGCAATTAACACAAGATTAAAATGAAATGCTTTGTTTCATTTTAAATTACAGTTTAATTGCAACCATTATAAAACTTCTAAAAATGCTGAAACGGCATTTCCAGATTATCATGATCGATAGAAATTCCCCCACTCTAATTAAAGAAAAAAAAAACTTGTAGATTGGCAGTTTTCAAGGCCAAACTCAGATGAGCCTGATGACATCATCGTGAGATATTTTCTAAAACTTGCAGCACTGAATCCGAAATCATAGAAGACATGAAGTTATATTATGACACACGAAATCAGAGCGGTTATTTTAAATCATTTCCACAATCTACTTTTGAAATCTACGGTAGATTAAAGGAAGAGTCAGAAGATGGAACTCCTTATCTTTAAATGACAGCAATATATATCTATATATTTAAAGATATATTTAAAGATATATATATATATAAATATATATCTTTAGTGTAAATAAGTGTAATAAATAAGTGTAATCTTATTTACACTAATAACTTCCAGTAACTTCTGCTGTTTGTTTGTCCAGTTCTTACGCCGGTTTGCTGACCCTTATTTCTTCAGCCTGTTACCTGTGGTCATCACGACAGAAAGCACCGCTGCGTCTCAGTGACAGATGCCAGTTTGCCATCCAGGTACCTGTGTGTATGTGTGTTTACATGTGTGTGTGTGTGTTCGGGGTGGCTGTATTTCCTAAAGAGAACTTCTGACTTGTCAAACAGATGGTCCAAGTGGCTGTGTGTGCTTTCATACCCTTCATCACACACAGCAGCCTGCAGAAGCATCAGGGGCTGCCTCTACTTAATCAGATCATCAGCTGGACCACATTAGGTAGGTGGATGTGACTGAGCATCATGCATCCGGTTTACCTGCAGTCTGTTTATTAAACAGCTGATAAAGCTAATAAATAATGTTGGTGAAGAATTTTTCTTCTAGTTACACTGTATAGTAATACAATGTGTCATTTCAGACATGTAACACATCTCTTGTCTTCTGTCAGCATCTTCCTTGCTGTTTCCTTTGTTGAGCTCCACACGTCTTTTCCACCGACTCCTCAGCATATTCCTGTCTTTCATAAGCACATACCTGCTGCTCAGCAATGGGTAAAACATGTGGCATACACATGCAACACACCGTGTCTCACGTAGACTTTCAGCAGCACTCAATTACAAAGTAATGTAATTTCTAATTTGTTCCCCCTTCCAGGTCAGAGGCCTTGTTCCCTCCTGCGTTATCTTGGGTGATGTTTGTATGGATCAACATTGAGCAGGAGGCATTGATCGCTGAAGGTGCTGCTCACAGGCAAGAGGTACAACCATTAACTTAAATTTGATTGTTCAGTGCGCATTTGGTGTAGGCCATAGGACAAAAATATCAGTAGTCAGATTAGTGTGTGACTTCTGTATGTACTGCTCAGTAGGTTGCATCAAATTTAAATCACATCTAGCATGTGGTTTCACTGATCGTAATCATGTGTATTATGGGTGTACTTTTTTGTGTTTCATTTCAGCTCCTCTCTATGGATTTCTCTGCAAACATTGACATCGGCCAGATCCGACAGCTGAAGTTGGATGACATCAGGAGATCTTTTTATTTTGAATCCTTTGTCAAAATATGGCTTTGAGCCTGTTTTTCTGTCTCAGTGGAGTCCCACTAAATAAAATGATATTAATAATGATAGTAAAAAGAAGGAAAAACCAGAAAAAGCTAATTGCATTAATGAAGACATCACCTATGGGATACAAACTCATATCTTCGATCACCACAGCATTTATGGCCGAAATTAATCTTTTTGTCTTTTACACCAGCAGGAGTTTTATTTTCCCATCAGGCATCTAATGTTTCTGTCAGTACCTTAAATTACAGGAAATCACTTACAAGATTTGACATGTATCTGTATGACATTATGAACATTAGTTTTGGGTGTAATATTCTCTGGGCTATCCTTGACTGAACCATTTCTCCAGGTATTCTTTCTAATAACGGCTTTCTTTGGCACAGGGAACATTGCTTCCATTAACAGGTATCCACAGCTTTCTCCTGCATGTCGTCGTGTCTGTTCAGCCTTAGTGGGGTTAATGACCAATGATGTGTGCTTTTAAGTCAAGGTTTCATGAAAATACTGGATGAAATAAGACATCTGTGAAATTTTACTGTAGATACTATAGACATATTACACTATTTGCATTGTTTAGATTTGCACGTTTCTAAATGTTGTGCGTAATTTTTAACTCCATAAGAGGTTGGGTTTTTTTTCTTCCCTCTTTTCTGAAGGCTCTGTTCATCTTTTAGTCGTCTGTAATCACTGTTTCGGATTCTTTCTCCTCTCATTCAGTTTTGACCCAACGTCTGTTTATTGCTTCATCACTGTCTACAAACCCTACATCATGGGAGCACTGCTGATGTGGAAGGTATCCTATTTTGAATACTTGCTTGTTACAGTGTCAAGAAAGTGGAACAATCTTGCAGATTGGAAATTAACCTGTTTCAAATGTATGGTGTCATTTTGATGCTTTGCAGCTGAGCATCTTCAATTTTGCTGCTCTTTTTAGCACATACTCTTCACTTAAGTCATCTATATATTCTATTTTTTTATATGATTTCAATTTGTAATAGATTGTTTTAACTATGTTTTAAAATAACTAGTTTTTGATCTAACTGGGTTTAAACTAACAAGTTTCTGGACTAATGACCAGTAACCCATTAGGTTTTGAACAAACTAGGTTCTAAACTGTTTTTAACTAACTCACTTGGTTCTGAACTAACTAGGTTTTGAATTATTATTTAACAAACATTGTAGTTATATTTGTTATTTATTATATATGTTTATGTTTACACTTTTTTACGTTTACACTGTATATTTTACACCTATCCTGCTTTATGTGCTTTCATCGCCTATTGGGAAGTAGTTTTTTGAATCTGAATTGAATTTGAATAGATATTCTTTATGAATTAAATGAAGACCCTTCTCTTCTTTTTCTTCCAGGTTTTTATACCATTCATTATAGTAATGTGTACATTTGAGACCATCCAAGTTGCAACACAGCTTTCATCCCGAAGGTAACTCCTCCCAAATCCATCTGTTTATCTGATGTATTAACAGTTTGTTTTAAAGGGGATGTCATGATGCGCACAGGGAAAAGGATTTACTGTTATTTAATCACTTGTAAGGCTCTCCTTCCTCAGTGTCTTATTCCTGTCTTCCAGCTTGTTCCTCATTGTCATGGTCATCTCTGACATAATGGCTCTGGTAAGGCATTTCTGGTTAATTTCATACTCTGGACAAAAATGCACTGTTGTATTTTATTTCCTACCTGCTATGATGCATATGTCACACAATTTTTAACCCACTCTTCCTCTCCTCAGCACTTTTTCTTCATGGTGCAGGACTACGGGAGCTGGCTGGACATAGGCACAAGGTGAGTCAACTTGGAAACAAAAATCTTAATTACTGATTAATAATGTTACTCTCATGAACACCCTCCCACTCTCCATAACCTCCTTTTCTTATCTGCCCGCAATTACGCACGGAAATGTTTAACCTGTCTCTTTGTCTCCTCCAGCATCAGCCATTACGTCATAGTCATGTCTATGACGATCTTCCTGATGGTGCTCAGCATCATCACACACATCTTCACTTCGAAAAGACTCATCCCCTGGAGAAGACAGAAGTCGCATTTCACTTAAAATAAGTGACTCTGGAACCCTTTAAACCTCCTCTCAGAAGAATTTGTCACTTGACAAGACCTGCTGATTTACCAGAATGAACTGCTATAGGCTTCATTCTCAGTAGAAGTGCAGACTTCTTAACTAGCAGTTTTTATTTTTTGTTGTATTTAAACATTTATACTGATTAAGACTTCACTCGTGATGCACACCGGCTGCCTGCATGGAGATTGTTTGTGACAGAGCATTTTCCAGTGTTTCTAGAAAGTGGTGTTTGCACTATATTCTTTTGTCTCTACTCCAATGGCGTTGTGTTTTCATTAATCATTGATGAATTGACTAAGGCTCCTTGAATGTCTTTGCCAAAGGTTTATGGATTTATGATCCACCAAAGAATTGTAACTCAATGATTCCACACAACACTGTTTCCTTCTGTCAATCTGCTGAAAAATTTCCTTGATTATTTGTAAAAGGGATGTAATTAGTATTTATTGTGATTAAGGAGTGGAATGGGGGAACTTGTGTGCTTTACCACTAAAACATTTGACAGAACTCAGTTCCTCATGTGATTCTACTTAGAAAGTCCTTGGTAATCATCTGTAACTGAGGATGTTGTAACGTGACACCGTTGGGATGTCTTCTTTGAACAAAGAAGAAACCTGTATATCTGGTGTGTTACATTGTTTTCACAACTATGGTAGATTTCCATGGAAAACAAAGTATGCTGTATACACTGGCTAAACGTCTAGTGTCAAACTATTGGAAATGTCTTCGAGATAAATGTGTCACTTAGCGTTGTGCTCATGAAGTTTGCTTAAAAATTAGGGATAAGCGAGCACACCACTCTCCGTATCTGTATAACCATCTGAATTATCTGTATCCGTAATTGTACTTGGAATGGGCGGGGCTTAAACCGGAAGTGGGTGTGGTTTGACCGGAAATGGGTTGGGGCTTAAATAGGTATACCGGTATTTAAAATCTGAAATTGATATGGATGGATCAGAAGTTGCTATATTCATTGTGAATTTTAAAACTACAGAACAGTCTGAAAATAGAGATTCAAAAATCAATGTTTTTGATCACAAAAGTAGAACTATTACGTTTTTTTATGAACAGAGAACATGAATATTCATAAGTGAATATTAACAAAACAGCCACAGAATAGAGATTCAATGCTTGTGATCACAATAATAAAGGAAGTATTTACAGAACAATTTTTTTTATGAACTCAGAACATGAAATGCATTAATGAATATAATGCATGCAATAGGAAATTATGAAATATAAAGTATGCATGAACAAGTTGTCATACTCAACACAACTTTCTAATTTTTTAAAACTTTTTTTTACTTTTTATAATCAAACTTTTTAAATTTATTTTTAATACCTAATGTTCTTGCCTTTTTTTTTTTTTCACACAAAGTTAAAGTTTGCGCGTGTGTGTGTCTGTGCATGTGTGTGACTGAGAGGGAGAAAGAGAATGTGTGTGAGTTTGCACGCTATGTAATAGTTAAAATATCTATACAGTACATAAATTATTGAACTGAAGTAAGAAAGTGTCAAACTAAGAGCAAGTAAGTAAAAAAAAACAAGTGGAGTGGAGGCAGTGACCAATGCGACACAAGCAGTTTTCCCCTCTGGTCAAATGCACCGCGTATGTGCAACAAAAAACAGAACAAGTTCAAGTAACAAATACACCAAAATAGAGGCAAGCTGAAGAAAACCCAAGTACAGCAACGTGAGCTACAGTGAAGCCACGCACAGAGAGATCAGTCAATGTCTGTGTGTGTGTGCGAGAGTGGGGCAGGGACTCTGTATTGTCTCTATAGGGAGGGGCGGGCGCTGTGTGTGACTGGACAATCACAGACCGTGAAGACAGTTCTGAGGATTTTCCTTCAGCTATGCCAGCTGGGATAGGTTCCCACCTCCTTGTGACCCGCACAAGCAGATGAAGTGGTCAAGAAAACGAATGAATGAACGAGCACGAGTATTGGTGAGTTTTACTCGTGTCGTACTCGTACTCATCAAAAATGCGTTATCCGTACTGGTTACTCGTCTGAAATGGGTCAATCCTATCAAAAATGTTGGGCAATGGAGTGACTTTAATATTAGGATGAAGAAATGTCCTGAAATGCCCAGCTCCATTGCAAACTTAATTTTTTTTTAAAAAATTTAATTTTAAACACTGTTATAATCCTCGAAGGGAAATTAAGAACGCACACTCTAGTTTGTTAGTCTCAATCACACGTATGCATATTAGTGTGTACAGGCCCCTGTCATACACACAACCACACACAAGGGGGCCTGTAGGCATGCAAGGGAGGTAGAGTGGCAGGCAGCTCCTTCTTGGTGCGCCTCAAATGAGCAATTTTTGTAAAGGCGACGGCACCTTGCTCAAGGGTGCCTCGGCAGTGCTCCGGAGGTGAGCTGACACCTCCCACTCCGGGTATTTTTTTTTGGGCGGGAATCGAACCGCCGATCTTGAATCATAGGACGACCCACTCTACCGCCCGCTCACCACTGAGCCACTGCCGCCCTAAATGACATGCAATACCTTCCTTTGTCTTGCTAAGTGGAAGTGCAGTCTTTATAAAATTTCCTTTCTAAATAATTGATGAAAGCTTTAAACATTGATTAACATTAAAGTATTACCTCATCATTTCTTTTAATGTGTTACTCCTTTTGGCGTAACCTGTAGTATATATTTTTTCAACGTATCATCAATAATATATATACTAGCTTTAAATGACTGCATTTGAGTAAAATTGGAGAGTTTTTTTATACTTGGTAAATACTGACAATCCATCCATTTTTTTATAAATGAGATGATTGCAATTTTCTCAACTCCAAGATGGAGGGATTCAATAAATGTAAGTGGAGGTGGGAGGAAGCTGGAGAACCTGGAGGAAACCTGGAGAAGCAATCAAACCCAGAAGCTTCTTGCTGTGAGGCAACAGCACAAGCCAGAATACCTTACACACTAAAGTAAGGAGTAAGAGCCCAACAACTAACAAGAAAAGCAAAATGGTGACAAGATAAATCACTTCATGACTTCTTGTTAGGACTTCAGGCTTGTATGCACTCACATTACTTCATAACTGGCCCTGGGATACACACTGATAAAATATTTGTTTCTTAACTATAGGCAGCTTTTGCATCATCGTGATGTTTAATGTTCTCATAACACCATAGCATAGATGTGAAAGTTCATTTGTCAAGCGAATCAAAGCCCTGTGCATGAACCTTTCCCTTCACTCACTTTCAGTGTCACTAGTTCAGTTAGGCCTTTGCTGTTTGTACTAAAGATCACGCTAATTGGTTGTACTAAAGTGACTCTTTTGGACACTAGGTAACAAGCATATTGAAATGGAGGCAAATAATGAGGAACAGGTTCTGGGGTGTGTATGTATGTAAATTCACTTCCTATCTTGACACCACATGTAGGCACAGAAAGTATACAATACACAAACCTGGATTTGACATGTGACAGTGCACACATTTCATGACAACTTTACCTCAAAGTTAGCACACAGGCAGCCATGCTGAAATGCAGGGTCTCATGTTTCTAATTGTGAAACAACTTTAAACTGCTTCCTGGAGGTGTCATCTGATGTCAACAACACCCACATCCGTTGATTTCACACATCCACTTGACAGCCAGTCTTAGTATCTAAAGGTACGTGTGCTTCTCTGCTTTTGACTCTTCATCCACAGTGTTTCTACTTTAAATTCATTTTTTAGTGTAACATATTGTAAACCACTTGAAGAAAGACAGCATGTCGTGTTGTATCAGAATGAATCTTTATATAATTTTTAAACTTCCAGCTCTTTAAAAAACTATCAGAAATTTGACAGATTCCTTGGTTATACTTTGTAAATCTTCAACTAACTCTACTTTTCTTTTTTTAATGTCAGATGTGCACCTCATCTTCCATTTCATTTTTCATTTAAAATGGCTTCCAGCAAAATCCAGAGATTGCTACCCATGGCCATAAACTCCACAATGACATCTGGCTCTTTACTAGGGACGCAACAGCCACTTGATGACGATAAAAATATCAACAACAAGTACCACGCAGTCCTCCTGGCCATCTACGTAGTTGTTCTGCTTTGCGGAACCATTAACCTCAGCCTGACGATTCACATCATGAAGTCCAGCACGACATCCATCACCTCCATCGCTGTACTCAACCTCATTTTCACCCACTTCATCTTCCTTCTCACCGTTCCGTTCAGGATTTACTATTACGTGTCTGATAACTGGAGCCTGGGCCTCAATTGGTGTAAAGTGGTCAGCAGCATGATCCACATTCACATGTATATGTCCTTTATCTTTTATGTCATCATCCTCGTTACACGCTTGATGACATTCTACTGCCAATCTGAAAGAGTAGCCTCCTTACGGAAGATGTATGCGCTCCTCATCAGTGCAGTGGTGTGGACTGTGGTTTTTGTTGCTGGGCCTTGCATTATCTTTATTTCTTATGGCAAAAAACAGTTGGATGGGATTGACAAGACCACTGCTGCGACAGATTGCTTCAGGTTTGGAGACAACATTGGATATACTGCTAAGGTGTTCAACTACATCATAAGTGTGGTGATTATAATTGTGGCTGCAGTGCTCGCAACTCTTCAAGGCAACGTCCTGTGCGTTTTATACAGGAAGCATCGCCAAGGATGCACCTCTCAGCAGGACTTCGGAGCTCAGCTGAAGAGCATGTGCTTTGCCGCCATCATGGGGATCTGTTTCATTCCCTACCACCTGTTCCGGATGTATTACTTGGATCACATTGATCTGCAAAATGTCAATGAGGTGTTTCTGAGTCTGACTACCTTTAACTGTTTGGACATGCTCACTTTCCTGGGTAGGAGAACCTGCTATGTGTGTTTCCGAGGAGGGGCCCTGTGAAATCCACCAGTGGGATTTATAAAGATTGCCACATGACATGATCTGATTTATTTTGAAGTTCAGTCTACATTACTGTTCTTAGGCCTTTGATGAGAAAACTTCATGTTTGCTTCCGTAATAAAAAGAGACAAGATGATATAACACCTTTTCAAAAGCACCTAAGAAAATTCTCATTAATGTTCTCATGTTTTTATCATCAAATCAGTCTAGACTGCCTTAAGAGATGAAAATAAAAGGGTTAAATAAAAACTAGTGTCACTCTGAATGCATGACAAGGCCTGCAATCACTTTTAATTCAATCCAGTTGTATCCAAAATCAAACGAATACATCACTTGGATTGATGAAGTAGTAACATCCAGACATTTCATGTTGCTGGATTGCCAGCAAACTGGATCCACTCTTGGATCAAAATCCATGCATTAGTCTTTTGAAAAAATAAATAAAATAGCAATAAAAACAGCCTGTCACATCAATTGTCAGTTTATGCATCTTGTGTTTTGGTACGTTCAGAATGATGACCACAACCAGCTGTCTGAGGTTATACAGTATTTGAATATCCAATTGTTTCTTTTCTTGAGCAGCAGCATTGCATCAGCTGTGTAAGTGTGTTTAAACACCCATCAGCGATTCATCTTTATACTGGAACAGATAATGTGGATTCTGATGTTTTTGATTGTGGTGCCAAGTAAATAACTGCACCCATCAATTACTTTTTTTTAAAAATTGTCATTGTAGTGGTGGTGACATTGTTGGGGGAGGGAGAGGGTGGTTGACCTTTGTGTTCTATTTGCATTCCCCTCGTTTTTTATTTCAAAAGAAATTCAGTGTCAACATAAATATGAATGGGGGGTCAGGGTTACGGGGTCATCAGTGAGTCTTGGCAGAAAAGGGTGCAACAGAAATGTTTCTGGAAGTAACTCAGTTACTGGCAGTTACTAAGACATGAGCCATGACACAGGGGCATCAGTCAGCATCCATCTCTATGGACGCCTGAGCTTTACTATCAGATTATTGACTCTTTACATACAAGGAAGGAAGGAAGGAAGGGAGGAAGAGAGGGAAGTAGGTAGGTACTTTAATAATACCGAAGGAAATTCAGGGTGACATTTGCTCACAAAGGATACAAATAAATACACATAACAGTGACTGACACAGCCAGAAAGACGTTACACAAATTACATAATTACAACACCATAAAAAACCTAACATAAAAAAGGAAGCATAGGAGCCTGAAAGGTAGCCTTATATGGCAGGATGGGATTAGCCGCATGCTAACACAATAGATGGAAGTGGAAGCTTTCTTTTTTTGACTGCTGATGATTTGTCTTGATTTTTGAATGTTTTGTCAACTTAACCACCACTCACATATCACTCCTTTAACCCCTGTTTACACAGCTGGAGTGCTCAGCTCCACTGCTGAGAAATTAATGTCTAAAATCGTTACTTTTTCACCATTATTTTGTGAAACATTACCTCAATCCTCGTGGATCTCTTTCCATCCATCGTTAGAAACACACACACACACACACACACACACACACACACACACACACACACACACACACACACACACACACACACACACATATACACACACACACACACACAAGCACAAACACACAGACCTGGTGATCCTTTTCCTTTTGGTTTTATGGCGCTGGGTTACTGTTTAACATCCCCACCCTTCTTTGAGTTTGTTTAGTAAATCGATCTAATGACAGGGCTATGGGCGCCATCCAATGTGTTGCTTCATGAACTATACGGCTGCTCTGCTCTCCAACCTTCTCTTTTAATGTTGTTGAACACCTTCACCATTTACCCATTGTCAGCGTCACTAATGTAGCACTGAGGGTCTACTGGAATATAAGGATACAGCTGAATAAATGTACATTCCAGAAGGAAAGAGAAACGAAGGTAAGTCATCGTCCTCCTGAGAAGTATGCTGTCTTAGAAATCTAAAGTATCGCCATAGCAGCAATAGTTAAAAGATGCGTTGATACTCTTTTGGAGGAAGTGAGGAATGCGCTGAGCAGTTTTGCAGGACAGTTCTCTTAAATCACGTGGTTTTACATTTTGGTTGTAACAGGATGGTGATCAGTGTTCACACACACACACACACACACACACACACACACCTCAATTTGTCATGCAGGGGTCCATAACACACTCAGCGAACCTGGTGACAGTGTTCTCACCTCTCAAATAGCAGACAGGGTTTTGTGAAAGCAGATAAGATAAACTCACTTTGTCACGCATGCTGAGCCGTAAAGATCATGTGATAAACTGTATCATCTGTACAAGAATGGAATCTGTGACAGATTACAGAGTGACATAAACTAGGCAGCAATATGGCAATAAAGTCACAAAACAGTCAGCCAAAAAAAAAAAAAAAGAAAGACGTGCAACACAGTGAGCGGAACACTTACACAATATAATCCGATCTAAAAAATATTCAGATGTTTCATCAGATGGGGATAATAGCAGGAGTAGGACACTCATCACTGCCCTCGGGAAATATGATGGCAAATTTAACTGGGACTGCACGTAACTTGAAAATGTCATGACTATCTGCTGCTATGAAGTGTCATAAAATTAATTATTCAATTCACATCTTCATTTCCATTTTCCCAAAACCAAACTCATAGCAGCTGTTCATGTCATTTACTCTGTCAGAATAAAAGCTGATCTCTTGGTACAGTTTTAGGCTTGGGTATTTAACTGAAAGGTATTTTTTTCTTTTCTATACTATTGTCCTCTGTTTCAGGAAGTAGTGGTTTAATGGAGTCAGTTGGCTTCCTGATCATCTTCTGAGAATATTAAACCTCTGAGCCAAACAGACACAGCAGTATTATGGCCAGTTCACAGTCCGATGGGCTCTCAGCTCTGGGTTTTGTGACTTCAGAGAGCTTTTGGTTTCTAGGCAGACACAAGAAATCTATACTTTATCCTACTAGCATTCCAGATGAACTCATATTGACTTTATTAATTCAATTTTTCCTTTTAAGTTCAATTTACATTAATACTTATATACATCTTTAATTATTTATTATGCTGGATTTGGCTGAGATGCCAAGGTATTTAGTTTTACTTATACTGGGATATAGTTCACTTCCAAAGCAATAGTTTTTATAGATTAATATGGTAATAGTTGAAATAAACAACCGATTAGGATCGTTGTTTGGAATATATGTAATTTTCCTTGAATAAAAATTACTGCACTTGAATTCTGCTTGTCTGGTACTCAAAAGACCAAAAAGCTTTTGACAATAAAATTGCTTGAACCACACAACATTTTATGGCAGTATTCCTAAGCATCAAACCCTTGCTTTCTTTGTGAGTGCCAATCCCATGTATGAACACGTGACAGCCTCTTAAAGCCCGTACGTGCCACCTGTACGGCCACACGTGAGCTCCTCTATCTTTCAGACAGGTTTATACTTTCTAATCCTGCTTCGATGCACTGCTGTAAAGCCCTGCTGCAGCACCGTGTGACAGTCCTTTGTGTGTTTGGTGATTGTGTGGTGATTGTAAAGAGTGAATTCTTCCTCACTCTCCACAAACCTGATGAGTCAGGAGGTTTGACCTCAACACCTGGTTAAAATGTAATCTGTAATCTCCATATCATTTCTCTCCCTGTCCTCTCTCTATCAACCCCTCCATTCTGGCCCCCCTCATTAACTAATACATTCTCTGTGACTGGATCCTAATTGTTCTTTCTTTCCATGTCCAGTAACTAATTTGTGATAATATGCATTCTAATTTAATGTGCCCACAGTGACAATTTATTACACTCATATACTGTATAGAGCTTTTCTAACTGGTCCACTTTTAATGTCCTACTACTGATGTAGGACATTAAATTTGCCATAACATTGCTCTCATCATTTACAGCCCTTTCTAACACAATGTCCCACACTGATTACCTTTAAGCCACACAATGAAATTCAGACTAATTAAATTCCTCATGTGAAGTGGATGGGTTGTGACATTTAACTGGTTTATGGTAGTAAATTAGAGTGTGTTTACAGCATACCTGCCATGAAGGAAGGGGGCAGCTCTTTGACAGCTGTTTAGTTTGTATTTTTTATATCCAAAGCCCCTCTGACATTTATGAGAAAATTTCTTCTGTTTTTACATTCAGCTCACACTTACACATATGAGGATGGTAAATTTGAGTCATAACAGAATCATCATTCTTTGAGACAAAAGATTCTGTAGGTCTGAAAAGTCTCTCTTAAAAAAACAACGTTGGTGTCAACTGATATGAAGTAAACAATGGTAAAAATGGCATAAATACAGGATTTAAACTCAACAATAAATCATGTAAGGATATGGCACCATGGAATTTAAAATGTTTACAGCATCATGTTGCTTATTTGTTTATTTGTATCTTTGTTTATTTGTTTATATATAATATAGTTGTGTCAACAGAGGGTTACATGCAAACACATTGTAAAAATCATCAGCATTATCCAATTTACTGGGTGTTTTTATGGATCAATTCTGCTGAGGTGGTGGTACTATTACTCCACCATTGATTAGATTAGGGAGGACATATAGACACACCTGGAAAGGCCACACACACACACACACACACACACACACACACACACACACACACACACACACACACACACACACACACACACACACACACACACACACACACACACACACACACACACACACACACACACATGCTACTATAAGAACAACCCTATACATGTGCACAAAATCCCACCAAAATGTTCATAAAGACAAAGCAAGTTCTCCAAAATGTGATAAAATTTTCTTAACGGATCACAGTAAGAGTTAAAATTGAAAGAGGAAGAGGGGAGGAGAGGAAATATATCTCCTTCACCTCTGTCTGTCCATCCCTGTGATAAGTGTGCACAGTGCAGGAGAAGTACAGATAAGTAATTTACAATAAGGTGAGAAGTCTTGGCTGCAGCTCCACCCCACTCCTTGTTCCTGGCCCAATCAGATGGGATTTTGCATCTTTAATGCAAAGGACCTCCCTTCTGATGTTTGGAAGAATTAGAGGATGAAAGACTTTTGGGTGAACTGGGAAGAGGAGAGTACCAAGTGGGAGAAAGACAGACTCCAAACAGGAATGAAGTATCCACCAGCTGCTCAGAGTAAATCTCTGATAGACATGGAAGTAGCCAACTATTGTGAAGGCCTGGATCCCTCATACAGCACACTAGGCTTTGAAAATGCAGAGGTGCTCTATCTGGGGGGAGGTAAGTGTTTGCATATAGGATATGACCTCTTTCTCTCTCACACACAAATACACCGACCAACATCACAGACACTTGCAAAAATGGATATGCACATATAAACATTGAGTGAAGCAATAGTCTCATGTGTGGGTTGAAAAATGTTCCCATTGCACTACAGTGGTTAAGTAAACACACACACACACACACACACACACACACACACACACACACACACACACACACACACACACACACACACACACACACACACAAATTTCATTGCTGATTCAGACATGAATGGACAGACAGGAGGCTCATACAGACATTACCTGTGACAAACTTAACTGCAAAGTTTTAGTCCTTTTAAAAATTCATCTTCATCATTTAATCTATGTAGGAGGATTTTGCACATGGTATCAACTGGAGATGTAGGTGCATTAGTTTACAGGGATGAGGTGAAGTGAGAGCAGCTGAAGGCAATTAAGTTCCTTTTTGTGGAATTCAGTGCGGGTTAGTTTTCACACTAGAGGGCCTCCCTGACAGCGGCCAGCTGAGCATCCATCCATGTATCTGTTAGCGCTGGTTATGGGAAATTAATTATATTCATCCACTGCTTATAAATAGATATGCCTGAAGCTATGAAGGAAAGGATGCAAGTCCATGTTGATAAAAGCATGAAATCACATGTTAATAAAACATTTCATTGACCAGTAATATTAGTTATACTAATTTCACCGAAGAAAATTGACCATCTCAGGTAGGTGTGTGTGTGTGTGTGTGTGTGTGTGTGTGTGTGTGTGTGTGTGTGTGTGTGCGTTTCAGTTTTTACATGTCCAGGCTATGATCATGTCTATTTTGACATCTTCTTCAACAATATAAAGACAATAATGTTGTTTATGGTGACAATTGCGCCGCTTTTTCTGATAATGACAATGATCATAACGATAATAATAGTAATGATAATGCTGATGACAGTGAGGAGATGAGAGTAGAAATAAAGACAACAGCAGTAATGTTGTAAACGCATAGTGATTGAACTGATATGTATTCTATTTCCTGACTATTTTTTATAATCGAACGCCACATATTCTGTTGCAAATACACAAACCCCAACACACATCTGCATCTACATAAGTGCTGTTGAATGTACGTAAATTACACCTTGTAGAATAATATGATGCCATTGTCACATAGTACTTATTCACATATTGGCTTCAAATAGATGACAGTATGGTAAATAATCACCATTAGGTCACGGTGGAAATTTTCTGAATGTGTTCTGCAATTTATGGCTTCTTTTTGTATCTACATGACATAAAAAAAAGTCTGTGTACCTCTGTGTTTATACCAATGTAATTTCCTATGTGGATGTTTTTGTGTGTTTTCAGACAGCATGCCGACAGAGCCGAGCTTGCCTGGAACGGATGGGGTCAGTAGTAACTGTGCCATCTGTGGAGATAAAGCCACGGGGAAACACTATGGAGCTTCCAGCTGCGACGGCTGCAAAGGCTTCTTCAGACGCTCTATACGCAAGAGTCACATCTACTCCTGCAGGTGGACGACCCACAAACACATAGCACATACTCTTCCTCACCGTTTTGATCATATGTTCATATAAATCCATTGTTTATATCTTAACTGAACTACTGAGTTTTCAACCAAATCATGTTAAGACTCATTAAGTTAAGATATGTTGCAGTGTTTTACTCTGTGAAGCTACTTATTTCACTGTGTGCAGGTTCAGCAGGCAATGCATTGTGGATAAGGACAAGAGGAACCAGTGTCGTTTTTGCAGGCTCAACAAATGCTTCAGGGCTGGCATGAAAAAAGAAGGTATGGAAACCTCCTTCCTGCCTGCTGGATCAGGTGGAAAGTAGAGACCATTGTTCTGTTTTCTCGAGATCAATAAACTCTGATAAAAGGTCTACGTAAAGTGTACTTGTTATCTTCACATTCTATAGTAGAAACAACCTGATTTTCACAGCTTACAGCCATTGGTTTAGTTTTCATGTTTATAAGTGGAAATTTTGTGTCGAGTTTGTAGTGTGGGAAAGCTAGAAGCTCCACCGAGAAAAAAGACATCATCAGGGAATCTGAAACCTGCTTCAAGATGTTAGAAACTGCTTAGCCATAAAAGTGTGTGTGTGTGTGTGTGTGTGTGTGTGTGTGTGTGTGTGTGTGTGTGTGTGTGTGTGTGTGTGTGTGTGTGTGTGTTTATGAGGGGTATAACCTTGGCACACTGTTTTATGACACCTAATCATGTGTTATTCAAACATGTTGTTCTGGATTGCAACTGGTTAACGTTTGACTCCTCTTGTTGATGCCAGCCTGTGTGGCTATTTTCCTAAATATTAACTGCCCTATTGTATCTGCAGTCACTTGCTCACTTCTTTTAGTCCCCCAGTACTCAATGATAAACTTATCCAACACCACAACCCAGATGACTGATTTTTCTACATGTTTTAACATTATTTCATATCTTGTCCTCTTTTCTTTTTACATATTGTAGCTGTACAAAACGAGAGAGATCGGATCAGCTCACGCAGGAACACATCTGACTCCCAAGACTTGCCACCCATCACCGTTTTGGCGCAAGCTGAATCTTTGTCCCAACAGGTGACAGATTTCTTGTTGAATTCTCTATTTTCTCACTGGTATGTGTTTGCATGTCAGTTTCAATGCATATAAATGACTAAATAACCAGGAAGTGACAACTCATGACCAAGGAAAAGCTAACTTCCGGACTCTCTTCAGATCACTACTCCTGTTGGAATAACGGCCATGTCAGAGCAGAAGCTGGCGGCTGTGAGTGACATTTGTGATTCTATGAGACAGCAGTTATTGGTGCTGGTGGAATGGGCCAAATACATTCCTGCCTTTGGAGAACTGCCACTGGATGACCAGGTAACATGACTGTGACACATGATGGATCATCATGGCATAGTGGCTTTTTCTTTCAAATTATCACAGTGTGACAATTCAATACTCCAATGTGATTACTTTTGATTAAATACTATCTTTATATAGAGGCTATATTTTGATTGTAGGGGTGTGAGTCTGTTTGCTGCTGACAAAGCATTTATACCCTCAGTTTGGACAGAAGAAATAACCCTTTTCGATTGACAATTGAAGTGCCATGTTTTTAAATTGGCATACAGTTAATGATCAATGTAGGATACAGTGATTCATATCCAATATGGTCCCAGTGAAATGTATTGTTGCAATGTTTTTTTTGTATGTGTGGGTACGTTTTTCTCCAGGTGAGCTTACTCAGGGCACATGCAGGTGAACACCTCCTGCTCGGGGTCGCGAGAAGATCAATGCCATTCAAGGACTTCCTGCTTTTAGGTACAAACAATCACATCTTAATGGCATCTAATTTAAATTTGGTGCATTCAGGTTCAGCCCTGAAGTATGATGACTGATCAAATGTTGTGTTAGCTGAGAATGATTAACTGAAGGTTTTGTTTCTCTGTGACTTCAAAAGTGTCTCATGTAAACTGCATTACTCATTATGGGGACATGTACCAACAGCATACTGTAGGCAGGGCTGAGAAACACACACACATACACACATACACACACACACACATGCACGCACGCACACACACACACACACACACACACACACACCTATACACACTCTTGCATTACATTTCTATTTCACCATAACCTTGACAGTAACCTTTAAATAGAAACAACAAAACTACAAGATTCAACTTATCTTTCAGGGTTAAATGCTTTCACACCAGCCCTCCACGGAGTCGCATACCTTTCACACCTTGTCAGTTCCCTTTATCACAAACGTTGACCGATACTCTCTGTTTCTGCAGGTAATGGCTGTGTGATCCACCGGAACAGTCCTGAACCTGAGGTGTGCCGGGTAGCCAACAGAGTGCTGGATGAGCTGGTGCAGCCCTTCCAAGATATTCAAATCGATGAAAATGAATATGCAGCACTAAAGGCCATTGTCTTCTTTGACCCAGGTAATAACCATTAAGTCTTAAAGGTTAGACATGAGAGGGTTTTTTTTTTTCTCTTTTTCTTGATATAGAAAAAAAGTTAAGTTTTAAATACATTTAACTGTAGTTAAATGCATCTATTGCAGTAATTTCAAAGCTGCATTATATATATGTGTGTGTGTGTGTGTGTGTGTGTGTGTGTGTGTGTGTGTGCATGTGTGTATATATATATATATATATATATATATATATATATATATATATATATATATATATATATTTATTAATATAATATAAGATCTAGGACACAACTTGGAAGATTATGATAAAATTTTGGATGTATTGGCAAAACAAAATGTTTGTAGATTCACAATCATCCAGGTCACGATATTTATGGATTTGGATTGTCATTGTGTATTTACCCACAAATGCATCAAATTTATTCATTCATTTTCCAAACTGCTTTTCTGCTTTTGCGAGTCACGGGGGTTGCTGGGGCCTATCCAAGCGGATGTACGGGCATGAGGCGGGAGACGATCTGGACATGATGCCAGTGCATCATGGAACCACATGAAAAACAAACGACCACTCACGCACACACTCACACTAGGGAAAATTTGAAGCTAATCTGAAGGGTACTTGCAGCGCATATTTCTGGAGGTGGGAGGAAACTGGAGAAAACCCACGTACTCACAGGGAAAACATGCAAACTCCGCACAAAAAAGACCTGAAGCAACTGTGTTGCGGTGAGATGACAGCGCTATCCACTTTTATTCAAAAATTGAATTGTAGATATATTTGTTCGATCATCTGCCAGGTGATGCTCTGCAGGGTTGGCATAAATGTGTTTTCCAAGTTAGTAATGTCTTAAGATTAAAAAAAAAACCCATGTAAACACAAAATAATTTCTAAAATATAGAAAATAAATAATAAAGTATATTTAATAATACCCTGTTCTATATTTGTCCAGATCTCTTTTCCAAACCAATCATACAATCTGCTTTTTTTATGCCTCCTTGGCCCAGTGTGAGCACACTCTCTACCCCCACTTTACTCTCCCCATCACTAAATCCCCATACTTTGCCTTCATGTTCCAGTTTGACCACACTGATTCCATCAATTCCACTCATATCCTCAATCCCACACTTGATCTTTCAGCTCACTCTCCTGTCCTTCAACCATTTCCTCTATTCCTACCCCCTGAATCCAAGCTTCAATTCCACAACATTTTGCTTCCCTATCTGCAGATGCAAAGTCGTTACAGCATCCGTCAAAGATCAAGGCTATGCGCCTGCAGGTATGATGAGTAATTTTTCTCTTGTCTTTTATAGTATAAATACTGTCAAGTATGAGAGTCTGGCTCCTTGATCATCATTATTATCCTATTAAATATTACATTTTATTTAGAGTGTTTTCTATGATATAGAAGACGAAGACAAAGACAAATGCAGTTTACTGACACTGATGGAAACATGCTCTTGTGTGTGTAGGTCCAGATGAGTCTGGAGGACTACATTAATGACCGTCAGTACGACTCCAGGGGTCGTTTTGGAGAGCTGTTACTTCTGCTGCCGACCCTGCAGAGCATCACCTGGCAGATGATCGAACAGCTCCAATTCATTAAGCTCTGTGGCCTGGCCAAGATAGACAACCTGCTGCACGAGATGTTGCTAGGAGGTAAGACTGGCCCAAAATCTGTGCATGGTAATTCAACAGAAATAGAAATAGGATTCAGCGAGACCACAAAATGTTCCATAAGAACTCCTGTACATGTTTGATGCAAGGAACAAACTTGGCAGGTATAGGTGAAAAGTTGTTGCTGAAAGATGGTGCACCTCCAAAAAGAGGAGAAAGACACTAAAATAGAGATGCTGCTTGGTGCAAATACGTCAAAATAGGGAGTTCTGTAGTTAAAGGTAGAAAGTATCAGACGTGTGCTAAACTTGGCCACAACACACAACTGAAACACAGGATGAGATGCTGAAGTCAAGTAATAAGTCATCTTCAAATGCTTTTTTTTTTAACATATAAGCCGAAAAAAACTATAGAATATAACATCATGACTCAGTCTGTACAGAAAAAACTTGTTTAATTTAGATTTTTTTTTCTTTTGCCATCCACAAGGAATGTAGAGTTAAAACTACAAAAATAAAACACTATTCAGAATTGTTGAGGATATTATATTTAGTAATGTGAATGCAAAACTCACACATATACTGTATATGAATATTAGCATGAATGCTAAGTTTTAAAGTAAGAAAGAAAATAGGACTAGGATTTTTTGTCTTATTAATAGAAAGCATAAAGTGTATTTGTTTGTGGTGCACTCAGTTGTACTGTAAGTCAACTTATGGAGACTTGACTCAGTTTCTACAGAAAATTTGTACAATGCAAATACACTGCTGAATGTGCAAACTGGAACAAAAAAGTCAGCATATCAAAGGCTCCAAATAGATTTTTTTGAAGCACGGCATAAAACTGTAAAGTGAACTACCCATTATTCTCTGGTCTAATGAGGGCTTGTGAAGTTTCCCAAGATGCAAGAAGAGGTGTGTTTGGAGCAAGTGTGCGAGCCTTTAAATGTCACCTGATTAAATAGCATGTTTCTGAACATTTCTACCACCTCTGTGGGAGCCCATGACTAATGAATAACTGTGTTGTGGTATTAGGCCTCACGTCAGAGCCCACGCATCCTCACAATGCAGCACACACCCAGCTGGCCCAGGACCCTTTAACTGCACACACGCTCGTCATCAGCGCCATGCCTGCTGCTCACACTCCACTGATAGGTAAGAGCCACATGCTGCGAGACACGCATAATGTCATACAAACCACATTCACGCCGACAAGAACAAATCCCTGCGACAGATGCACAAAAAATATCAAAGCGAAGTGGGTGTATAATTTAGCTGGCGTCATGAACTGCCATCTGACTGTGGACTAAATGTGTTTCCATTAACCTTAGAAGGTAACATTTACAAGAATTGCTGAGTACTGGTGTATTGTGTGCTTTCATTTCAAAATAAAAAAAAGCATTTGGTAATAATACACCACCAAATGGTCACACAAGACTGATGGGGAACAGCATCTATAAGGAGCAAGTGTACTTCTACCATTTCCCATACATGAGTCTGTATATAATGTTACCCCCGCCCCCCTCCACACATAAAATATTTTGATATGCAAGAACATAGTAAAAATCTCTTCGTCCCTGCCTTTTTCTGCAGCCTCTCCAGACACTCCCATCCCATCGCCTCCTCAGAGCATCACTTTGGAGAAGTACAAACCCTTTTCCCACCCTGTGTGTCCGTCAGCCAGCCCCTCATCTTCCACGCATACAGATCCCTGACTTCTCCCTAGACTCTACCAAAGGAGCTGACGTGGGATTAGTCTCATCGTTCTCTATTGAATGTCCATTATGGTATAGAAATCATGAGCGTGATCCCCGTTCAGTCCGTGGTTGCCTCGTGCTTCCTCCTCCTGTGACTCCCCGTGGCATCCCATTAAGTAAGATGGAGCTAAAGGCAGCACTACAGGCAGCACTTGCAAAAAAAATTTCAATTTTTAATTCAATCTACCAAATAAATGCCAAAGTTGGGTTTATGAAACATGCTAGGCATGTTTGTGCTCAGCTTTTTTAAAATAATACATTAATGTTTAGAAGAAACCATGTCACCGATGTGATCCAGTCGAAAGGAGAATTGTTGTTGTTTTATTAACTCCTGTACTGCTACATTTGGTAAGGATGTGAAAAATGTTGCCTTGATATTTATGAACTTTTATGTACAGTCTGTTATTTGGGTGTTTAATGAATGAAAATATCAGCAGATATGAGACAATCTACAAATTGCAAACCAATAGCTTACAGTCAACAATTTATAGCTGGCCATTAATCAGAAATGAAATGCACAGTTTTGTGAATGTAACAGGCATTTGTGGGACATTTATTTGAGAACTGCTTTTGTGTTTGGAACAAGTTTACAGTTTATTTTTTCCACCTAAATTATGTAACGCACAAGTGAACTTAAACAGATGGCTTTTTGGGAAGTGAGAATGTTCATAGTTTTGTATTCAACACTATCGATTTATATGTGATTTTTAAAAATGGTACATATGTTCTTAATATAACTGTATACACAACAAAAAAGGGAGATGATATCAACAGGAAAATATTAGTTTTCACCCATTTCTGAAAAAAAAAAAAGCAAACAGATGTATAACGATAGTAACTTTTGAGTAAGCTTGCTGTATATAGTTCAATTGCTAGTATTTAGATTAAGTCTAAATAACCATTTGGTAAGTTTCTGGAATCAATATGCATTTATGCATATGGTTTGCATTGGTGATGTGTTTTATAATGTTGATTAAAATAGTTTTTAATATTTTATCCAAAAATTCGGGTCAAATTATTCTAATATATATTGACTGAAAATGTGTAACCTATAGGCTGTCTCGGGTTATATATTATGGTGTAATAGCGCCCACCTGTGTTCCAGAAATGGAATACAGCGTGCTGTTAGTCAATGAACTGCTTATTGTATGTACTGAACATACATTAGTACACCAAGTAAAACCAGTATGTTCATGTATTCATTAATTTTTTGAATAGAAGTGTCAGATGGCAAAAGAGAGACATTTCTTTACAATCAAACATTCATCCACAGATGTAATAAATCATTTCTGTGGATTTTACCAGAAAAATAGAAACAGACGTTTTTTTTCTTCATATTTGACCCTGAAAGAAAAACTATTAGATGTCAGACAAAACTATACGGATGGTGATAAATTGACAGGATGTATTTCACTATGGTTTCCCAACATGCATGAATACTGAATCAGGTTTGTCCATTCTTCCCCTTATGGACTCATCATGCAGCCCCACAGTTCCATTGGTCAGGGTATTTTTCTTTCCAAAGCTTTATTTGCAAGCTGTTGTGATTGCACTGCCAGATGATGATGCTCATCTAAAATCAAACTCGCTGCCCCTGTCGATCCATTTGATAGAACACACTTTCAGACAAACCCAAAAGCTAAACTAGAATGGAAAAACAATAATTTCAACAGAAACTGAGCTACACTGGGTGAGCTGAATTTCTAGATGTATTTTGTTTGACAATCCACATGCAGTAATCTTCCTAGCGTTCATGTGTATGTGCAAGCAATTGTGTGGATAGTTGATAAAACCAGGGGATAAAGCTGAGGGCTCTCACTGTATATCATTGTGTGACTCAGTGAAAACACTCAGGTTATTTTTAACAGAGGAGATGATGCTGTCTAGAATCAACATAGCCAAATCCTCCTATCAACTCCATAATGGACAAGCTACCTGGCTTAGGTCAAAACAACACCCACAACGGGAGGATGTGTGTATGTTTATAGATTATATGTGTGTATGCTCCCAGCTGCAATTTATTTATAATCTGTGCAGGCACATGTGTGTACGCTTCTATATGTGTGTTTTTTGGAAGTGTGTGAATGTATGTGTACACAGGGAGCTTTAATCAAAGGCCTATAGTGAGGAGATATGGGGTCCCTGTCTGTTTCTTTTTTCCTCTGATAAAACTGCATGTTAGCATGCCAGTCACATATCTCATCTGAGACGCGCTGCTCTTCTCCCAACACCTCACCACTGCCCACACTGACAGCACCCTATTACACACCAGTATGATGCTCGCTTCACCTGAGGAGGACAAAAAGGAGGAGAAGTAAAAGGATGAAGGGATAGTGAAGGTGGAGGGAAGGACTGACAGAAATATGACTTTTTTGTTTTGTCTTGCTATTTAATTGTATGCTTGACTTGATATGTGAGGGAAGGGTTGTCCTATATTCTGTGTTAAAATGAAAAGTACTTTTGTCAAATGCTTTCCTAAAAAAACTTAAAATTTGTGTGAAAGGTTTAAAAACTATAAAAAAAAAAAGAAAAAAACATGATTTTCTCTGGTTAAATACAATCATGATTATAATTGTGTGCTCAATTCACAGGGATATTAACTTCACTTTTGCATGATAAAGAAAAATGATCTTTTGAAATTGGGGCAGCATGCTGGCGCAAAGTAGCGCTGTTTGCCTCACAGCAAGAAGGTTCCGGGTTCGGTTTATTTTCGTGCAGTTTGTTTGTTCTCTCCAGGTTCTCCGGCTTACCCCCACCTCCACAAACATGCAGTTTAGGTGAACTGGTCACACCAAATTGTCCGTAGGTGTGAGTGTGTGAACGTGTCTGTCTCTCATGCGGCCCCGCGTCTCATCCGGGGCGGACCCCGCCTGTAGCCAGCTGGAACGGGCTCCGGCGGAGCCATGACCCGCAAGGTGAAAAAGTGGCTGAAGACGACAGCGATCGCCTCTTCTACAGCAAAAAGGTTGAATGATTTAAAATTGCGCAAAACTGTACCTGGGTTTTTGTTTTTATCTGTTTATTCAAATCATTCATTTCATTTTTTTTCCACTGCTAACCACTAGATGGCAGTAAAAGTCTGTAGATCCACTATAGACACATCAGCCCTGGTGTCAGTGTACTTTGTCCTGTCATTCTGTACGGAAATAACTAAATTGAATAAATTTAAAAAAAATTCTAATATTTCAATGCAATGAATATCATTTCTTTAATTAGTTACAACTTCTGTAGCACAGTGCTTACAAATTGCTTCATTTCCATTGTCGAGAAAAAAAAAAGAGAATACGGGCATGTCATGTTTTAAAGATTTCAAAAATAAATATATCCACCTAAAAGTTAAAGCATTCTTTTAAGATATTGAAAATTAAAACGACATATGTCACATTTTAATGTGGTTATGTTTTGGCATTTCTGTAAATCTGAATTCACTTTGCTGGTTCCAAAATATTTGAAGTGATTTTCATGGTAATCTATGAATAAAGATTTCAAAGTCACACCAGGGCAGCATTGGTGCAGTCTGAAATGAATGGCATGTGTCAGCGATCCCAGATTAGAGCCGGAGATTGCAGACTATCATTCCTCACCAGTGCATTTACCCATAATTCCCCTCTGTCTCCAACATATCCGTTGATTCTTCCTCTAGGAGACAACGTCAGGCTGTACGAATCTCTGCATCCAACTCCGGAATGAATTTTAAACCTCTCCTGAGTGATTTTCTGTGTCTCTGTCTTGTGTCGTGTGTGTGTGTGTGTGTGTGTGTGTGTGTGTGTGTGTGTGTGTGTGTGTGTGTGTGTGTGTAAGATGCATGCATGTGTGGTTCCTGATTATACCACAGCATGGGTGAAGGGAAGGAAAATACAGTGACAGCTTCATTTCCAAAGCTGAGTTCACATAAATGAGGGATTAAAGCAAGCAAGCAAGAGGGTTAAGGCTCACCTCGGCCTTCAATGACAGCTTTCCCTCCTTAAAATTACTTCCTCTCTCTGTTTTTGCTCTTTCTATCTCATTCCTCTGTCTGCCTACATCTTTTTTTCCTCACTTTTCCCTCTTGTATTCTGTCATTCCCTGTTTAGATAATCTGTTCTTCCTCACTGTAGCTCATTTTGTTTGCAAATATAAATCTATGCAGTTAAAAAAAAAAAAAAAAATTTCATTTGCACAGTTACAGGGGATCGAGTTTCCTAACATCATGAAGAAGGGATCCAGGTTAGGCCAATGAAACCAGAGGTTAAGGCCAGGGTAGGGTGTGCGTGTGTATTTATGTGTATGTGTCTGGGGTACATTAGGGAAATGAAAAGGGGGGGGTCACTGATGCTTTCTGCGATGCAGACTTGTTGGAATAAAGGAAAATAAAAAAGACAGGAGACAGAAGAGATGACAGGGCGGATGATAAGATGAGTAGGGCAGTAATGAAAACGGTCCTCTGTACCCCGATTACATGTGAAATGAGATTGGAGAGAGAGAGAGAGAGGCGGGCAGAGAGACTGAAGGATGCGTACTGTGGAAGGGGAGATGGGCGCGCTGGGAGGAGAAGAATGGAGAAAGATGGAGACTCATTTATGATGAACCACGGCAAGAGTCAGAAGGTACAGTCATGCTACGGGCGTGCAAAGAAAAAAAATGGGAGCAAGGAGGAAGACGAGAGGAAGGGAAGAGGTATTACAACTAGGGACGAAGCAGCCCCACTCTGAATGATAAGTGTCTCGTGTGCAGCAGGTTATGGGAAGTTCACACAAACAAATGACACCCATTTGCCAGAGGCGAGGGACACAAGTGAGAAGGAAAGGGTGAGGGAGAGAAGGGGACCGCAGGAAGAGAGAGAGAGAGGGCTAAATACAAGAGCAGGGCCTTCAGATTACTTCATCTGTGTAGAGGAAATGCTTACTGTTTTACATCTCTAATGTTTCCGCAGGATTGCAGCATAAAAGAAAGCATCTTTAACCCAAAGCATATTAGGAACCCTGTAGCGAAGTGCAGTAAAGGTCTACGGTTGGTGACTTAAATTACAGGCGTCTTGGACAATAACACAAATGCATTGCAAATTGCATCGTGTGGGTGGGCTATGTTTTGCACTATAAGAGGTGATACCAAACAGCAATAAGCAAACATGAATACTGACTTTATTTATTCTGTAAACAGCGTGATATCAGAGGTAAGTATGGTTGGATACCTCTTTGAAAAAGTCTTCACCATTGTTGTTTGTATTCATGTGACATCCAAGCAAAAAGTCCGCAAGATGATTCTCTTGTTACTCCCACGTCTCTGGTGTGTTTTTCAGTTAAATTATATGCTTTAGTGTTTGCTTCAAATGACATTCTCCATATTCAAAAAAGCCTCATGTTTAAGAGCTCTGAGAATAGCTTCAATTTAATAGCATTGAATATACCGGCTAATGAATGGGTCCAACATGTGATCTTCAAGTCATAATTAGATTTAGAAGTCATGTGCAGAATCTGAAGTGATGCTAGCGCCTCAGTGAGGCAGGTAACATGCTCTCATCCCATTTTCTAATGACAATACAAAGCGAACATAAAGTTTGCTATGTCCACCTAATGCAATGTCTTCATAGAGTGTTAACCATTGTGGACACCCAAACAACATTAACCAAAGTGCAAACCTGGAAAAATATGACAGTCAACATAGCTATTAAACAGATAATATAAAATTTATAATTTGCCTTTGGCCATGGGATAAATTTAATCAGCGGTATGCCTTTTAAATACTCTTGCACATTCATTTGTGCTGAAAACCTGAGATATTTTATTCATCAACTTACTGTAAATATCTACTTCTAATCCTAGTTGTTTGTTTTAAGCCAAGAAAAAAGTATTTTTTCTTTTGTCAGGATCTAGAAGTCCAATCTCAGAAGAGGCAGAGGTGATAATTCGTCCAGTGACACTCAACGACAGTCCATAATGTGATACATTCAGAAGACATGTTGCATCTTGAGTGACTGGTGACCATCATACTCAATGGTGACACTTGATCTTTTGTTCTGTTTCTCATTCATTTCTTGCTTCATTCGCTCATACGCCTCTACAGCTGGATGCAAGACGTTCAAAAAAATTCACAGAAGGGCTTTTAAGAGGCATTTTAGGAAATGTAGCATGCTGCCAGCAGAAATCAGCCTGAATGAGACAGGAAGTGCATGTCCACAAAAAACAGAAAATGACTGAACAACTTTACAAAAACTGAAGTCCTTCCTGACGCAACCCCTCTGTATTTATCCGGGCTTGGGACTGGCACAATAAGACACTGGCTTGTGCCCTCTTGCGGCTACATTAAAAACTGAATTTTAAGAACTTACAGAAATTATTTCTCAGCGGCAGTGGCAACTGGTCATCATTAGCATACTGAGGCACGGCGCATTCATCAGCGTGAAACTGCTTTGTTGAGCAAATTCAGTTTAATCATGAAAAGAGATTGAAATACACCTGAGGAACATCAGTAGAATTAGACAATGGGCCCTTTTATAACCAGTTCATGAGATTAGTAGGTCTCCATTTTGAATTCCATCATCAGAAACAAACCAAGTGTAAATAATTTGTCTTTCATAGCAGAGGAAAGACACCTCGTTGCCAAAACGCTCCAGATATAAGGATTTTACCCCAAAAATTAAGAGTAAGCTCACTTTAAAAGGCACAAAGGAATCCAATTTCAGTGTGTAATTAATTTCATGTTGCTATTTACCTTTACGTTGGTTAATTATAATCTCTATAGATGTGTGCGCTTCACTCACACACACACACACACACACACACACACACACACACACACACACACACACACACACACACACACACACACACACACACACACACACACACACACACACACACACACACATACCAGACACACTTTACCTTCACAATGCAAAGACTCAGTGGTGGTAAAAAACTGTGCATTTTACACACGACTTCCTGTCCTAATCAAGGGCTTTCTCAACTCCTATCTGAAAGACACACATGACCAACTCCTTCAGCGGATACCTACACACTGTAGACGTGTGTGATGAGGCCGTGAGTGTATGTAAGTATGCATGCTTGCAGGAGCTCACTAACCCAGCTCTGAAGTGGTAAAGCATATTAGGCTGAAATTGCAAAAAAGATTGCAAAAAGTGACATTCCTAATAGAGAAAGATGACTGTGTGCAATATCAGTTTGGTTTGAGCTGTATACATTTTCCTGAAAAGATTCAGGACAGAGCTCTAGAATGGAAATGCTCCTTCCATTGTTTGTGTGAACAGATTTAAAATGACTTTATACATTTAGAAATGAAAGCAACACATTCTATTCTAACATATGCATTTGTTACAACTGACAGTCATTTAAACATTAATGAAATTCAAGTATTTTTTATTGATCCATAAAGCTAATTGGAAAATTACAAAGTTCTTTAAAACCTCTGTCATGTTGGTCAAAGAGAAAGAATAGCAAGGAAAATGAAAGAGTGAGAATTTTATGGCTGCATTCACCACAGTTGGTTAAGCAATAAAATATCAACCATGTTGTTACTCCAAACACACATAGCATGAAATGACACTAGTAGCTGTTTTGATAAGTAAATGGAATTTCGCCCTTGACAAATAATGACCATGAATATGCCCATGTTCAGGTCGGTTATAAATAGGTAGATACAAATAGACCTTCTGAATATTACTTTTAAATGATTCCCTACTGTTTTTACATTGACTCCAACCATAATAGCAAAATTACATTCTTAGCAGACCAAAAGTTGTAGCGCCCTTGTAAAAAATAGTCCAGCAGTTTTATTGAATTTCCCTGATGCCTTAAAATAAACACAAAAATCTTGTGTGGCGCACTGCAAAGAATTTGTCAGTAGTCAACCCTACAGGCCAAATCATTTGGTTAATTAGAAAACACTTCCTAAAGGTTTACCTCTCATTTCCACCTCATTAAAATTACACTCTCCATCACAACAGCCTTCAATGCAGCTGGTGTCAAGTACAGCATTAAATCTGGGACTGCGCCAGGGGAGAAGATGTCAAAATAAAAGTCCCCCGCCTCAGGTCAAAATATTCTTAAATCCCTGAGGTGGATGATCAGTATCAATCAGAAATAAAGTTTGTTAGTGCTGAGCCTGGAATCTGTGCAGGACAAAAGCACCAGGGAGGTCCTTTATTTAGCTAACTCTCCTCTGTTTGAGATGTACATATTTCTACGGCACTTTGATAAGACTTTGGGGACATGCATGTTTTAATTAGACCTGAGCAGCCTGAGCCACCCGGTTGAACAGTTCATAGAAAACTTTGAACATTTTTTGCTGAAAGATTCTCTTTTTGTGACAGGCAATGTGTAATTAGCGGCATATGTGCATTTGCATATATGCACCCTGTGACATGTTGCATCTTATTTGAATAAGTAGACATGTCTTAATGTGATATCCCTGAAGTGAATACATGAATATGAGCCACTAATTATACCAATCTTGCAAATGATCTATTTAAATATTAATATCTTTTCACTTTGCATTGTTTGCTGGGAGCTTTTTTAGTCAGTGAGCTGTGCGTGTTTGTTTGTGTCAGTTCCAGTTATGATGCAGTGGGTATTGTGTTCTGTGTGTAACGAGTGCACGTGTGTCTCTGCATGTTCTTTCATGTTTGGATGCATGTGCTGTCTGAATGCGTGCATATGGTCTCCAGTGGAGACAGACAACGTGAGGTTCTCAGTATTATAGTGATGATAAAAGCCAATCAGTGACGCCACCGTGTATGACATGTTGCGGAACAGGAAAGGAGACAGAAGAAACCTTAGTGTGCCGCATCCACCTGGCACACAGGGACTAGATCAATGTCATCCTTTTTCCTTAGGTTGTCTCTTTAATTTACACCAAGCATCTTATAATTATACTTCCCTATAAAATGTTCAACAACATATGTTCGACATGAACAGTACATACGAACATGCATACAAATGAATACCGGACAATGCAGAAGGTAACTCTGGGTACACACACACACACACTGTAACACTAGATACACACTGTGTGTGTACCCAATGTTACCTTCTGCATTTTCCGGTATTCACTTGCATGCATATTTGTATGTATTGATACTCTGAGATGCCCACAGAGACAACAACAAACAACAACAAAGGGGAGACAAACGTAGGAGATGTGTGTATGCAGCAGTTTTGCCCCCCGTGGGCTTGTGGAAGAAAGGGGAACTGGATATGGCGGCACATGTTTGTTCGTATCTCCGAATGTTCGTAAGTCAAATGTTCGTAAGTTGAGGACTACCTGTTTTTCTTTCTTTGTCAAAAACATGAAAGCAAACATTACCTTTCCCTTTTTTGGACTTTATTGAGATACAGTCATTCATTCATTCATTCATTGTCTACCACTTATTTGTTTATGGCAGGATGTGGATGTATTAGACAATAACTTTTAAATCTAGAAGCCACACTCTTACAGTGAACTCCAAAGCTATTTGGTGCACACGTGGCTACTTGGCATGGGCGACTTTGACAGAGTCTCAAATAAGAAGGTCACTGTCAGTACAGACTATAATAATTGGGGCATAAATACCTCTCTAAAGCTATAAAGCAACCTTCAAGCTCCATTCCCTGGATCACTCCTTAAAGAAAGCAGCACCTGACAGAGAAGAATGAGGTTGTAAGACTTGAGTTTATACAAGGCACACTTTGTCAACATCAGCTCACCTGACTCACCCTAACCGTCTCACTTTGAGACGGTTAGGGTGAGAGAAAGGAGGGGTCATTTAAAAAAAAAAAAAAAAGCAGACCTTCATAAAAAATCACATACTCTGCATGACTGACTGAATATTTTACATACAGTATACTGTAGTCACATTGAAGTTGGTATGTGAACTTCTGTATAATATACGACTGTTGTGACAGGAGGGATGTGTTGATGTTGACCTGATGAATATAAAGAAGGATAAGGAAGATAAATGTACCATCGATTTCAATCATGCTGTGAATAGATTTATCATATCAACATTGTTTATTTATTTTTAAAAAACAAATTTCCACTTATATTTCCCATTCTTTGTGTCTTGGGGTTCAATAGATGGTAAAATCTCATTTTCTTTTGATGTAGAACTTAAGGGTCGACTTTTTTTTTTTCTCCCACTGACTGGTTGTATGTAATTGCATTCATTTTTGATTCTCTTCATTGATGTTTGGTGCTAAGTGTGCTGGACAATGAAGAGCCTCTGGACAAAGCCAGGCCGGGCTGATGAACACTACTCAGACTTAATTGCATCCTAGTTTTGATGTAAGGCAATCACG